>CM020053.1:8412252-9612252 GCA_009769605.1 Bucorvus abyssinicus
GGAGGTAAAACAAAGCTAAGCAATAATGCAAAAATAAATACCTTCCTGAGACAGGCTGTCACCCGCGTGTGCGGAGGCAGGATGGGGCAAGGAAGGGGGGGACAGGGAAGGCTGGGGAGGCACGGCGTGCTGAGGAGCATGAAGAAGCTGGGTTTGCTCTTTGGCTTGGGGCATCTTTCTTCCACGGGGAAGATAGCAGTGGGAAAAAGATGTGGCAGCGTTTGTTCAGCTCCTGTGTAATTTCCCCTGGCCGGGGTCTAAAGGTGCTTGCAAGAGCCCCTGGCTCTGCCCGCGTCTGAGGGGGACTCGGGTAATTCCTGCTAGCCCAACTCAATTGGATCGTCTGCTGCTTCAGTTGTCCCATTTGCTTTTCCTCACTCGCGCTACAGCAACACAGCACTTCTCAACCACGGTCTTGTGTGTGCCTAGAGTTGGTTGCACTTCACTGAGAGGTAAAGAGGATCAGGTGAGGTAGATCTTTTCTTTTTTTAGCAAACTGATTTTGCAGAGTTCTGACAGGATCCATAAGCCGTCAAACTCACAAAGCCTGGTTTCCCATGGATTTGTTCCCTGCATCCCTACAGCTCTTCTCTTATGCCACTGCTGTACTCAGCCTGCCGCTCCCTTGGCAGTACCTCCAGTCCTCCTGGCTTCTCCTGGACTGTCCCCTATTCTGTCCATCTGACCTTAACATCCTCAGTCCTTCCTATGCCTTTCTATTACTGAAAACACTAATGTGGCCCTTCCTGCATTATTCAGTGGCCAAGTTTCATAAAAATTTAAGGAACTTACCTCAGAGCCATTCAACTCTTCCTCAAATTTGGTTGCAGGGGTCCTCCAAGTTCATCAGGTCTTGGGAGGGGGCTGTCATGCTCAAGAGGATGGATGCTGCAATTACAAAGGCTTTTTACTTTGTAAAGTAGGCTGAAGGCTGTTCTGTAAACCCCATGTGTGGATTTGCAGGTACACGTTTCTGCAAAGTTTATACGAGGCCAGAACACTCCAACTGATGGTTTTGGCCACTTCTCTCCAATGTATTTCTGTAAAGCTTGTACCGTTTGCTGGTGTCTGCCTGTGCACCCTGCAGCCCTGTGGCCAGCCACCCCAGTAATTCTGGCACAGCTGGGAACCGAGACTCTTTGAACCAGGGAGCCACCCCCGGGTGACAGTCCCCTCTCCAGCCCTGCTCTACCTGCACAACGTGCGGCAGCACAGTAAATCGACCGGATCAGACGTACGAGGGGAGATCTGCTTTCAGCAAAAAGATGTCATTACTATAATTGCTGTTCCTGAGCTTTTGGCATCCCTTTATTAACAGCCACCTAGGAGGGGGAAATAGGTATATCGTGTGGTCCTTGAGTATAAACCCTACTGGGAAAACACAACCTCGACCTGAATCACTGTTGCTTTGACGTGAGGATGTATTTGGGTTCGCTAACTCCAGTGACTTGTCCAAGTGGGAAACTCGATGATTTCATTTTAATTTCTTCACACCAGTGATAAAGTTAGCTGGCAGCCACAGACTCCCTTGCCCTCCTTATAGAGACTATAGGCTGGGTCTGGGACTTGAAATAATATCATGATTATAATAAAGGTTTTTGTTGTTGGGTTTTTTTTAAATCAGTTTCCAACAGCTGGTTGCCAGTTGCCCTCTGACACAGACACATAAAAGGGAAGTAGTGAGTCCTGTACCAGCAGGGATCACTGGAAGAAATGCAGCCCTCATAAATCAAGCCAGCACTGTTACATAGCTTTATACAATGAAGTGCACGTGTGCAAGGGCGACTGAAGAGGGACCCCACTCACTGGCTGGGAGCAAACAGACCTATCTCCCAGGGCAGAGGTATTCCTGCCACCATGGCAAGTGGTGGGGAGGAGCTGATGCATGCTTCTTCTGGGATCCTTAATCAGAACCAACCAAAACATTGGATGGGGCAAGAGTCCTAGTTGCAGTACTCTGAGGAGCAGCTTCTCAGGTGGTTTCCAGTGTTTTGCCAGTTAACTAGTCCACAACAGCGGAGTTCCTGCTCTCCCTGTAGAAGATCAGGTTACTACTTGACACACTTTCAGGGTAGGATGGAAAACATCTTTCATTTGCTTCAATATATCCCCTTGCTTTCACTCATCTCCACCTAAGCCACCCAGCAATACTACTTTCTCCCTGTAGTCGTTGAAGCCTTTGGAGGATCACTGGTGTCATCTCACCACTGCAGCAGAATCAAGCCAGACGTGTTTTCTTCTTTCAGTTTTTCTTCAGTTGATTCATCAACTTTAAGGCTGACGTACCAGCTCTACACATAACACAGGCCAGAGAATGTCAGCAGTAACTTCTGCACTGAGCTGTGTAACTTAAGTCTCAAATAGGCTAGAGGTGCCTATCCTTCTTCGAACAAAGAAGTCACAAACATTATTCCAGAAGCAGGGAATTGTACCGAGCTGGGCTGGGCGGACCCTCTAGGTATGGTATTTACTACAGTTTCCTTCAGTTCAGCTGTCCAGCTTATGTATCCGCTTACTGCTCATTGCCTGCTCCTTGAGTTTAAAGAGCCCCTGGCAAAGCTGCGGGTTAGGAACAGACTTCTGCCACAAGAGGAAACTGCAGGTTTTTCCCAGGTGACTTCTTCCCCAAAGACCGTTGGATTTTCCCACAGGAATCTCTCAGTGAGACAGAAGTCTTCATCATGAGGTTCAGGGTGCCTACTATGTGATGGAAGGGTCATTCTGGCCACGTAGAGTAGGCAGCTACCACCAGTTTACCCCATACTCAGGAGTGGGGACCATCGAAGGCAGTTCCTGAGCAGGTTGAATTATTTCAGTGCTCCATGGATCACCTCTGAACTGTGTCATACACTGTTGAAAGAAATGCGGCAGTAACTTAAAGACTTTGGGAGCTGTGAGTCTTCTGCATCCTGTGCTCATTACAAAGGTTACATGTTGCATATTCCCTCTAGCTTAAATTCAAGTTACAGTCACTGGGTTTTGTTTCATTTGCTGAATTAATTAATATCAGCCATCTTCTCCCAGATATACACTGTTTTAAAACTTTGAGTGATTAATTCCTCCCTGTCAGGGAGAGAGGTAGAGTTTAACAGTGAAGCTTTTAACTGTATAACGTCAGTTATACAGTAAACTCTTCAGTGGTCCGTTCAATGCAATTTACATGGGTGACACAACAGTTTATCAGTACATTCTGGAGACCTTAATTTGGGATATGCATTTAAGGTTTCACACAGCCACAAGTTGCATATAAAAAGCATTTCAAAATAATTACATACATGTACTATTTTTTTGCATCACAAAAGGTCTTGCGTCTGATGCTGTTGCGGGCTGACCCCACACAAGCAGCCACACAGCCACTTGCTGGTCCCCACCACCCCAGTGGGACGGGGCAGGGAATATGAAGAGCAAGAATGAGAAAACTTATGAGCTGAAATAAAAAAAAAACAAACCGACAGTTTATTAGGTGGAAGAAAGAGGAAACAAAACAATCACTCACTTCTTCCCACAAGCAGACCAATGCTCAGCCAGCCTCCAAGCAACCACCACCCCCAATTTCTTCACCTACCCCAGTCATTACTGCTGAGCCTGCCGTTAGAGAGTATGGAGAATCCCCTTGTCAATCCAGGTCACTGTCTTGGCTGTGACCCCTCCCAACCTCTTGCCCACCCCCAGCCTACTCACTGGCAGGGGGTATGTGTGTGCGGAGTGGGATACAGAGAAAGCCTTGACACTGTGCAAGCACTGTTTGGCAACAGCCAAAATATTAGTGTGTTACCAACACTACTTTAGCCACAAATCCAAAACACAACACCTTACAAGCTGCCATGAAGAAAATTAACTCCATCCCATCCAGACAGAGTTCAAATACAAAGTTCCATGTTCAAGACATAGAAATTAGTCTAGGTCTGTGCTAGAGGCTCACCGAGGACTGGTTATCGTGGAAGAAATGATACGGAGTGGAAATAATGAGGGTGAAAATGAATCATTGGCAAATCTAGGTTACATGGCAAATTGGGACCATTCTTTTTAAATTATGTAGGTCACTCTGAAAGTAATACCTCCTGTTTATTTCCATGGAAACTACAACAGATACAAAGAGTGCAATAACACTATTTCATAGAGCAAGTTCTCGGCTACAAAGTACTATTTTTTGACAGTCTCCACCACTGGCTGTGCATTTTCAGCATTGATGAACAAGAGCCTGCCTGCCACGCTCGGCACCAGGGGAGGGGAGGCACTGCCACTGTCGCCACCCACCACCTCACTGTGCTGACACCCACTGGTTGGTCTTCGTACACGTTCAGCAGCATCAATGAAAGTCCATGGGTGCAATTTTTTCTGCATGGAGGAATTCAGTGACACCCCTTTGTTTCACACACACTGCCATGTCAGAGGCCGTGTGGCCAGACTGCCCCTCTGCTGCCGTCCATCGCACGGCAACAAAATTTAACAGAATATTGGTGGGAAGGTTCAACCTTTACTGCCAGACCACCAACATCCACCTCTGATGGCGTGGGCCAACAGAATAAAATAGGAGGCATCGCTTCTGGAGCGACCATTGTAATATAGGCAGAAGAATAAGCCATGCTTTTGAAAGACAGGTTTTAACCTGGCACACTGGATAGGTTTAAAAATCGTAGTGAACAAACATTCAGTATGATCTCTCCGTGTCTCCACCTGGTGCAGGCGGCACAAAGAGCTAACACGGTCATTAGATAGGCGTGTGATAACTGTGTGGAAGAGTAGAGACTTTACCTCTGTATAGAGCACTGGTGAAAAAGGGGTGGGGATAATTCTTTCCATTACAGGTTCCCTATTTTTAAATATTTTCAAAATTTACAAGAGAGCAGAGCCATAACAATTCTTGGGGTGCTGTGGAATCTTCAGTTACAGAAAAAGTGGAGAAACTCCGACTTGGTTGCTCTTCTCCCTTGAATAGACTCCTCAGAGGTGTGTATTACACTGTGGAAATACTTCCACGGGAAGCAAACTCTAAATGCTTTAGGGCTTTTAGTCCATCATAGGAAGATGTAATTAGTACTGATGGCAGAAGTCTAAAGCCAGATAAATCCAAATTGAAAATAGGCACATGTTTTGATAATAAAGTCAGTCATTACGAAGTACCAGGAACAATACTAGGAGTCTCTCTCTCTTCCTGTCTTTAGACATGTATGTTAATGAACATTCACAGGGTTGAATTTCAAGGTCTGGTTGTAACCATGAAGACACACACACCCCATTACATGTCTGAATGCTCTTTAGCTCTCCAAGGTTGTGAACTGAGTCAGCTCTTAAGTATTTTGTATAAACGACGTTGATTGTGACTTTTACAGTAAGACGTATTGGAATAGACCTATTCCAATATATTGAAATATCTTACATGGGAATTACTGTTGCTACTCCTTTCCCGAGTTTTGTAGCATCAGTGACTTCAGACAGATTCATTCTACCGGTACAGACACCATGTAGATGCTCCTAGGTTTTTCAATGGTCTTTTGAAGTAGGGGCACCAGAAACTGCACCCTCCACTGTGTAACACAATGGTGTATCGTTCCTCATAGAGCCTTGCAGCCCACCTCCTTTTTTCCACTAAAGGCTTCCTGTAGATATATTAATTGCTGATGTAACTTTCTTATTAGCTTTTGTTTTCTGTCCGCTTATGAAGACTCACCAGGTTTTTGGACTTGTGCTCTCACCTCAATGTCACTGATTATCTTTTCTAATGAAATAGATGCCATTTGTTAAAAAATCAGGATGATGACATCTGTGAAGCTCTCAAAAAATCTGAACTCGCTGGGCCGTATGTTTTGTCTTCGTGATTTACAGCTCCTAAAGGTTTTCTCTTATCTGCTTTGTGCTCAGGTGCATTCCTGGATTTATTTTTCCCCCAAAGTTACAAATCGTAGATTACTGTGTATTTCTCTTGCCATGTCTGTATCGTCTCATCATTTTCATGATGAGATGAACTGTGAGTCATTACTTTGTGCAAGCATGTGAAGTGGAGTTTAAATAGGTGCTAAGTACTTTCAAACATAAGCTGTAACAAATGCCTGTGGGTGTGTGTGCTCTGGGTTAAGCATGTAAAGAAACGAGAAGTAGGCTTACTACTAGATGAAGAAAAATGACTAGAAAGGTTGGACAGGCTGTGGGACTGGGTCATAGGAGGGGGGGTTGCTAGCATGTTTGCAGATGCTTTTTTTCTAGTTCAGCCAGCTGTAACATATACACTGCTGAAATACGTTTCATACTGTTTCGTAAAAATGTGTGTTGATTCATTTGTCTTAGAGCAATACTTGTGAACAAATGAGAAATAGTTTTATAAATAATTTTAAATAAAAATAGAAATAGAAGAACAGGGAAAAAAAATCCTCTTACCCAGTTAGTAAACTGAAAAGTCATTGAAGTCAAGTTTGAAAAACAACTCTCTCCTCAAAACCATAGTTAGCCAAATACATCAATAAGCTATCCTTGGGCATGTTATCTTTTGTCTGGCCATGAAGAAATATTACTTTAAAAATTAATTGCAGGTAAAGGAATGAGCAGCGGTCCCATATTTTGGATTGTCAGCGCGTATGACAAAGATGAATGTAAAGCTGTTCCTACTTCAAGAGTAATCACACTCTTCCCAGAGGACAGCATGTGGCTGCAAAACCTAATACTAGCCTGCATGAGAGTGTAGAACTAGTGGAAGCATCTTTTTTTTGGTTTGTTTTATTTGGATTAACTTTGGCTACAGACATCCTTTCACAATGACAGTTTCCCAAAAGATGCTGACAGGTGTGGTTTGGAAGCTCCCGAGGTAAAACTGCCTGGCTTAGCAGTGCTGAGCGCTAGGTAGGGATGTGACCCCATGTTTGGTGCAGGTGGCAGTCTGCGGGATCAGAGACCTTCATTTAATTCTTCTTCTTCCATGTGTCCTGCAGCGAGGGGGGGGGTGTGGAATAGCGAGGGCAGAACACTGTAACACAGGCTCCCTCCTGCACAGCGTTATTGTCAGTTCTGTGGAGCCGTCAGGTGGGACTCTGAGCAGGTTGCTCACCTGCTGCTGCTGCTGGTGGCAGAACACCAGACTGTCCTTCACTCCACAACGGCCCAAACCGCTTTAGCGGTGTTTCTGCAGTGATGCGCGAAGCGCAAACCATTCCGAGTGTTTTGCGGACATTAATCAACGGACTGTGATTTGTCGCACTGAAGATGGAATATGATCGTAAGAAGTGCCTCCATTTACTTATCTATAAATTACCCAGCTACTGCCCGTCTTTCCACATCGCGGTGGCAGTGTGCCGTTAATGGGTACGTGGGGGTAAAGCCTGTCGGATGAAAGACGTTACAGAAGTAAGCGGCGGTCAGCAGAAGGGGTGTTTTGGCAGGACGGCAGTGTTCATCGCGCGCCGTGGCGGTGGTGTAAATGAGGTATTTGCTTCGCGTTCTTGGGCTCCCTCCGTGTGTGGTGCAGGGAAAGTGGTCGCCCTCTGTGAAAGCAGGTTTTATATTGTGCGACGTAAACGCGAGAGACCACTCTGTGCGCTGGGACACGCGATACGGCTGACTCGCGGGCAAAATAATATAACCCACACCTCTCTGCCACGTCGGGATAAATCCCAGAGTGCACCTCTCAGAACAAGCATATCCTGTTGTGAAATGTCAGGCAATCAACATCGATAAATAATGAGTCGAAAACGGCACGGTGGCGTAAAACGGCACAGTCGCGCTTGGGAAGGCAGGGAAGCTGATTAAGTGTTATTTCCTGATCTGTAAATCATCGATTCCAAACCTCTTTGTCTGTTGTCTATAAAATATTGGCTGTGGGCCTTTTGTTATAAAGAGGTAACTAATTTTTATAGCAGCCCCGTAAATAGTAATTAACGTGCCACAAACTGAACAACATCCTGCTGTAAAAATGGGGAAATGCTCTGCCTGTGTTTTAAGAGAGCTGCGTCCGTGCCTGGGTGGGGATGGGTGCTCGTTTGCCCCTGTCTGGGTGGGGAGGTGCTGTGTGGGAAAGCGCCAGTCCCTTGCGTTTGTCCTGTCTTAGGAACAGCCCTCTCGTGACCTGGGAAGGACCAGAGATATAAAGCCCACAGCCTGTTTTCGGTGTCTACTGAATCAGAGGAGGCAGAAAGGAATGATGAAGTAGATGATGACTGATCACAGCGTTTTTCTTTCCAGCCTCTATCACTTAATGTTCCGATTATGCCCTGAAACATGAGAAGGACTTAGATCTCTTCTCAAATCGTTTTTTTCAAGTCTGTCTAATAAAACTGTATGTGCTCTCATTATCCATATAAATCCCTAATCCCTTCCTGAACAGCAACAAACGGCTGTCCTCTGTGATACAGTGAATCGCACAGGTTCAGCACTCGTGCTTAAAAAGAAGAAAACCAACCAATCCCCCCGCTTCTCCCTTTCACTTCCTCAGTTTTCAACTAATAATCTTATGGGTGTAGTTAGTGCCCCTTGTTCCCTAAGGAGAGGGTAGATGGGCATGTCAAAGTCATTGCACACATGGACCAGGGATGGGACCAGAGCTCGGAGGAAAGGAAGGATTGTGCAGCCTGGACAGACCCGTTAGCTGACCTGGAGCGTGTGCGCATCTCCAGGAGGTGTTAATGGCCTGAGCAGCAACAGCTCTGCTCACTGCCTTCCTTTAGAAAATTTGCACCTGGTCACATAAACGCTGAGAACAGAGACTCAGGTGCTCCCACTGGCAGCCACGTCTTCGTGTCACAGGGATGGGAGCTGCGCACAGGGCACCCACCTCAGCTCTTTCTGCCTTACGTCCACCCTGCTTTGAGAGGGAAAGAAGGCGGTCGGGCTGATAAGCCACTACCCTGGCTTCTTGATGTGCACGCAGCCGGTGGCTGAACGAGTTGGTACTACATGTTAGATTTATTTCTGAACCCAACACATCTGTCTGATAATTCTGGACGGCCCTGTGAATTACGGGGTGTTACAAGCTTGCACTCTGGTACGTCACCTTACCTGTTATATTTTACTCAGTGAGGAAAAAAAAGAGAAAAGAGATTAAAACATCATTAAGTGGGTTTTGTCATTTTGGGTTGTATTCCTGTGGATAAGGAAGGCTCGGGGCAGGTAGAGCTGTATCATACCGTTGTTGCTCCACATCTGTGATGGCCTCGGTGCGGTCAGCTCTTCATCCAGTACCTTCCAAATCCTTTGGGTTACCTGTAGTCTTTTGGTCTCACAGCACATCTCAGTCTCTTCGTGTACTCTGCGATCAGAAGTGTTTAACCCCTGCTCTGCCCTGTCTTTCGATGCCCATGTATAGGCAACACTGTCACTGCCACTCCATGTGCATCAATGCTGTTTTCTCTGTAAATATTTATGTCTACATTAGCAAGTAGCGTGGACAGGAGGCGCAAACCAAAAAAAAGCCTGTGCTGAGGTTGCTACATCAACACTGCACATATTTCAGGGGAGTTGCCTTTATAATAGAGTTACTGCAACCTGAGAGCGTCCTTTCTACTCACGTGGCTTGAAACGATTGGAGGGGAAACCATCTTATAAACCTTTGCTTTCCAAGCTGTGGGCCCTCAGCTGGCTGCTCGGGAGCACCCCACTGCCTTTTTGGCAATCTCACACAGGTGATGATAACACGACCTCACTCCTGCCACCATTACCCACAGGACCTCAGGCAGGGGAGAAAGCCTTGCTTCTGTTCCTGGTTGTGTTGCTGTCAGGTTGCTCTTCCTGTTTTCTTTCTTTCCCACTCCTTTGAGAATGACACTTAAGTATACTGCTTAGACCTGCTGGCAAGGGGTGCACTAGCACCTACCCTCCTGAATGTACTTTTGTTGGAGAAGGAAGCCAAGGATGATGATTTTCTGAGAGTCTTTGCTGATGCAACTTCTTCACCTTGTTTGGTTGAAGGTTGTGGTCCCAGGAGAAGGGCTTTGATGAGCAAGGGCAGCACTTTTCTTAGGACATGGGCAGACAGCAACAGGTGCTAATGTCTCCGATGCAGCGAGTTAGTATGGCAGAACATTAAAAAAAAGGAGCAATAGAAGAAACAAAAGTTTCAGCGAGGTGGGGAGAACAAGAGAAAAGTAAGCTAAGCAGAGAAGGTGAAGGATGCTGAGGAATGAGAAGAGGCAAGGTCATGATGCTGCTGTAAAGAGGAGCACTTGACCCTTCTGTCCCCATCCATGCCACGCTGTGCTCCTTATGTTCACTCTTACTGACACAAACTTTATTGTCTTCATTGTGGATTAGGGTCCATCTCACCGTCTTTGGCTGAGATTATGTTACAGGCATCCAGACAACGAGCACAGTGCGATCTGATTCCATTCTGCCAGGGATGCTGCATTTGCCAGGAGTTTTGACCTGAGAGACCATTTTCCTGCTATTGTGGTAACTGATGTTTACAGCTCCACAAGGCAATGGCAAAAAAAGGTAAGCTTTTTGATTGTAAAGTCCTTTTATGCAAGAGGTTACTTATTGGTACAGGATTTCAGACTTTGCTGAACTTTTTATAGGACCCAATCTGTGGTAACTCAAATCACTCATCTTTTATTTTTTAATCAGGAAACTGGATAACATCCTAAATTAAGAAATATAGTGATAAAGGCACCTAGCGATTTCACAAGAAATATTGACAATTAGAATTAGTTTCCTGCCCCCTAAAGTGTGGAACCACTGCACAACTGCTACACAACCACTTGCTATTGAAGTCAACAGCCGGAATAAAAATGCAAGATCAAAATCCTAACATGCAGAAAGATCTACTTTGGCCACAAAGGCCCAGAGTCCCAAAGAGCTTACTACCTCTCTGCTACTGATTGCAGCGGGAGTGGGAGTCAGGTTCCCAAGCACCTTCCGGAAACTTAGCCCAGGCGACAAGATAATGTCTCTCTGTAACTCTCCAGCCTGATTTATCTGTTTCTGACAAGAGTTCTGTGAACAGGGTCTGGTTAAGAAATATGAACTTGTTAAACCCTGCTGAAAGGTTTGGAGAAAGGCTCCGATCTCCAGTGAGCACAGTGCGTATCTCCCAGAGCATGCTGGGGCCATTCATCATGAGCCATGGGGAGGGGTCTGGCAGGGCAAAATTGATGCGGTCTTGCCATTGAAGAGACAGTTTCCCTTTACAACATGTGGAAGACAGATTACACAGGCCCGTCCTGATGTGACTGGAGCTCAGATGGGAAGAATAGATGGGCAAGAGAGGGACGTCCAGGAATCAATATCATCTGACACCCGTCTTCTGTTTTCAATATGCAAACCTGAGCCTTGCTGCTTCTGGAAGCATCTTCCTCTGCTTGAGTTTCAGCTCTCCCTGAAGATACACCCCCTGTGTCCTACACCCCAGGGTCTGTCTTCTTGCACGGCCAGTGGCAGGAACTAATGGAACCTTTCCGTCCTCCACTAGCAGGCTTGCCAGGTTTTCAAAGTGCCAAATCTGGACATGAAGAGTGCTGGCAGGATGTCACAGGAAAGAGGTTGGGTATACAGCAATGAGGATGGTAGGAAAATGCATCTCCAAACATCCTATCTTCTTCCACTACAGATCTGGTTCTTCACCTTTACTTTCTCCTTTCCTTACCCACACGAACCACCTAGAACCAACCTTAACAAAGCGCTGACAGCCTGTTTTTTTATGAGGAACACATGTGCCATAATCAAGGCAGCTAAGGGGAAGTAAGACGAATCTAAGTTAAAATAGGGGTTCCCCCTTAGAGAAGCAAAGCAACTCACAAAGCAATGTTGCAAAACAAGTATGCAAACTGCAATGAGAAAATAGAGAAAGAAATAGAAAGGAAAAATAAAAAGAAAGAAACCCATGTCAATAAGTTTCTTAAGGGGAAGACAAAATGTACAGTAAATGCCTCTTAAAAACACCGTCTTTCTTGGGGAAAATTTCATCAGGTTTTGCAAAGGAGAAAAAGTTGGACTAATGAGGACTGTATGAAAGAAAAAACAAAGATATAGCAAAGATATTTGTCAAAGCAAAATAAGCAGGGAGAGAAACCAAGCAAAGAAACGTTTCTCAGGATTTCTGTTCAAAAAAGCGATGGTCAACGTGCAGTGTCACCTGCCTTCCCCGCAGGGCAGGTGCCTTGGCCTGCAGCCCATATTGTGAGATGTTCAGCTGAGGGATGTGTGTCTTCTTTCAGACCGAGGGTGAATAGGGATCCCGCATGAGTGGGATCACAGACAAAGGGAGGTGTGAGTCCACGGAAAGGTTCATCGGTGACAGGAGTGGAGGTAAGTCAGGTAGAAGAGCAGGGCAACAAGTATCTCTTGCCTTTTCACACTGCAGAGAAGAGAGGCAGAAAAGGTGTCAGGGAAACTTCTTAGAGGAGTCAGTGAGAGAGAAAATGAAAGGAATAACATTCCTCTTAATATAGGACAAATCCTTATTTGGTGAGAGAAGAGACCAGATGTTTTATAGTGGTTACATGTCAAGGTTAAGAGCTGTATAGAATACCAAGCTTAAGATGCAGGAGATATCACAAGTTAATACACTTGCAAAGCATCAGGTGCATTAAAGCCTCTGAAAATTGAAGTAAATTGACAGTTCCACATGCAGGGAAAGGAATAGTTCAGCTCAGAGATACAGTAAGAATTTTTTAAAAACAAAAAAACCCACAAAAATTGTACAGAAAAGTTTTCTTTGTTCGTCTTTGTGGTGTCCTAGCGTTGCACGGGATCATCCTTTCCTTCCACTGGCAGTATTCTTGTCTTCCACCACTTTCCGCTGAGGAGTCCCGAGCCATGACCGCCTCTTCAGTCATCCACACAAGAGACTGTACATCCTCATGGTTATAATGACTGAGCTGCTGTGCTGGTTCTCCAACAATTCATTGGTGGTTTGTGTGGGAGGTACAAAAACTGAAGCCTGTGGTCTAGACCTCACTGTTGGGGAGTTCTTCCAGAGACTTCATTTTAAAAGCTGTTCATTTTACCCCGAATTGTCAAGATATATCTGTCAGTGCCCTTAATGCACTAATAGGCCTTAATGGCCCTGAGCAGCAAGGTCACTGAACCCATCCACGCTGCCCCTGGGCCCTGGGCTCTAATTCATCTCAGGAACCTACAGACCTATGTTGTAGTCTCATATCCACAGTCCCTTCTCTGACCCCCTTCTCCATCTGTTCCTCACTGAGCTCCCCAGATGGACACCAGGCACGATCTGTCACCTCACCTTGGTCGGGGCTCTCAACAGCAAGGGTTATCAGCCCCCCAGCGCTGCCCTCTCTCTCCACATCCTCTCCAGGTCCCTGCCGCGGCTGGCATGGCCCTTGGCTCCACGCTTGTCCTCCCTTATGAGGCAGCCCCACTCTTACGCCTTCCAAACGATCTCGCTGCTTTGCCTGACCTCACTTTGCATTAGTGCGGGGGCAAACGCGTGTCCCCCCTCTTGTCACTCTACAGTGAATGTAGGAAAGACAAGGGGAGAAGGGAGAGGTTTGCAGCGGGTGGCAATGTGCTGTTTAAGGCAGGGTCCCTGTAACATTGCTGAAGGACCTATGGATAGTGCCCTTGGGTTATTCTCTGCCTCCTCGCTGAGGCCACAGGGCGTTCACTGCAGAAAGGTTGCGTGAGAGAGAAATCTCACTGGGGTTTTTTGTTTTGTTTTTCAAGGAATGGTTTTGCCCCTGGGACAAGGGAGGTTATAGTTCTTTGAGGCTCAATCTGACAGAACCTTCCTATGGGGTAATGAATGCTGATGAATCTAGGAAGAGATGCCAAGGCCATTTATTTTAAGATTAGCTAAAAAAATGACAAAGTCAGGGAAGGAAAGTCTGAGTGCACTGAAGAGGGCATCTTGCATTTTAGGGACTAGCAGGCATTGGGGAGTTGTGGGAACGTACTGAGGAGTGGGGCCTCTTGTCTCTGGGTGGCCACAGCTTTATAGCAGAATAAGGCTCTGTAATTACTTCTTGTAGCAGACCTCTTGTATTTGATTTTTTTCCTTTTTTATCCTGTAAGTTGAACAAACAGACCCTTAAGCAGTTGCACCGGCTGCGTTAGTCTCTCAGCGTGAGTGTGTTAGAGGAATGCTGGTGCTAACTTTTCTTACAGATGAGAAATAGGTGCTGGGGTTGGGAGATTTACAGTGTCTGTGAGAGTCACGAGGCATTACAAATGAGTAGCTTGATGTAGTGAGGCTCATGATTTGGGATTAGCCTGTATGTCACATATTCCCATCTGAAATGGAGAACATTTGGCAGGAGTGGGAGGCCCTCTTTGTAAAACTCAGCATACTACTGGTTAGTGGCCAAAACTAGGGACCTGAAACTTATCTTTAGTGACGTTGTTTTTAGTGGGGAGAGGTTTGTGGGAGACTAGACCAGAAAAAAAAGGAGACTGCTGTGGTTGCAATTCAAGATGAGAAAGCTTTGTGGTATAGAGAAAGAAGAAAGACTGGAACACTTTACTCTTTCCTTTCCCCTGAACTATTTAGATTTCTGCACTAGCAAAGGACAAAAGGCCTAAGAAGAAGCAAAAAGAGGCTATAGAAGAAGGAAGATGAGGATAGAGCTTGATAATGCTTGTTTTTCTCATCCTTGGAAGAGAGTCCTTAATCTCCGTCCTCAACCACTTTGATGAGATCAGAAATGGACTCATTCTCTCCAAACACTTAGCAAAGGTATTGCTTGCTGTTACAAATCAATGGTGTTCCTTGTCAGAGCCATCTTCTTCTGGGAGCATCTTTACCTAGATGCTCCTAGGTAAAGACACTACCCATCCTCTTCACTCTAGGTAAAGAAAGAGGCCACCCATGTGAAGCAACACAACTTTGTTGTTGTCTCTCCGTTGGTTTTTTTTTTTCACGCTTGTTCATCCAGAATGCGTCTTTATACACAGTGACATGTGGTGCCACAAGTCAGAATCGGACTGAATTTTCAAATTTTACTTTTGCAGCAATCATATCTTGTGAGCATCTATAGTGAGGCTTAAAACTTCTGATACATCAATATCAGTGCAGACATTAACTTCCCTCCTGCTCTGTACACTCGTCTTAACCTTTAGCTGGCTCTTGAAGTTAGGCAACTTCATTAGTGTATTTTTTATTTCAGCATCGGGTAGATACATGGATATAGCTAGAGTGATCTCTCTTTCCTTTACTCTGTTCATCTGTGCAGCTGTATTACAGACCTTTTATCAATGAGCTCATCAAAATGAATGGAAAGACAGTCACATTTATCTAAATCATCTGCAAGTTGAATTGTGAGTTCATTGTCCACCTTAATTCTTTAACTTTATCCCTGCTGTTCAGTGTGCATTTTATATTCAGTTGCTTCAGTTTTGTTATCATAGGCTTAAGATAATGGCTTGGCGTAAGAGATGGTTGTTCCTACCATGAAATCACCATCAGATAGCAGGTTTTGATGTGCAGTGCAGCCTGCCACTTGAGAGCTCGCCAATACAGTATTATTTGCTGTCGCTGGAAACTTCTGTAGTGAAGTGCGGTGCCTAGGAATGGTTGTCATTTCGAAAGGGAAGGATCCTTTTTCCATCCTCTTTCATTTGAAAGCAAGTTTTTACGACACCTTTCAAAATAGCATTTAACACTAAAATATTATTTAAAATCTACTTTTAGAATATGGAAGATGTAATGGCTTCCAATTTTGTTTCATCACTTGGCATTTGATTGTTCCCTCGTGCCTGAGAGTCTCGGTCTGCTGCTTTATTGTACATTTTTGCATTTAGACTCCAGAGCCACACAGTAAATATGTCGGTGATTGCTTGTGCTTAGAGCTTGGGTGTGTTTATGCAACATGCTAGATCACATAATAAATATTGTAAACATTTTTGTATACATCACTAGCAGTTTTACTCCACTAGCCTTTAAATAACATCCTGCTATGCATCGAGCCTGCTTTTTGAGGCTCAAAGCCCATAAAACAGAGTGGGTGTTGCTTGCTGCTAAAGCCATGTTTGCAGTGATGGGGATGAGGAGTATTTTTTTAGGTTTAGTATCAGAGCCTGCCTATGATAAAACCATGTAAAAAGGTTTTACAAAAGGAATAAGACTCTGATTTTAAAAATGGCAGATGCCAGAACTCTGCTGGTGCCAGCATTTTGCCATCACCAGTTTAAGTCTTTTCCTGCTTCATCTTCATTCCCTCTCTGCGCTACCTTCACCTAGAAATCAATTTTCTTTTCCTCCTTCCTTAGTCTTCTCACCTCTCTGTGGGCTGTGCACTCCCAAACTCCTGGTGATCCTTTCCTTCTTGCCTGGTCTCTGCCTCTTTGCCCTACCCTCCGGCTGCTCTGTTGCCTTGTTTTAGGTCCACCAGTGAACATTCACTCTGCTCTTTTTCCTCCTCCTGTCTCTGCCCTTGCTCTTCCCTGCACCCCCAGTGCTCTGCGTCTTTCCTCTCCCATAATTTTTGCTGTAGAGGAGAAAGAGAGGGAGGTTTATGGAAAGAACATGGGGAAATCCAAGTTCTTTGTCCATCTCTGGGGAGGTGGCTCCAGGAAGCTGCATCCTTCTGAGCACCATAGCACCCCCTTCAGCTTGAGACACTATGTCAGCCGTTCAGCTCTGGGCTGGTCCACTGTCTCATAACTACCCTGACCGCAGCGTATCCGTACTGTCCAGCTTTCAGCTAAGATGCTTGGCTGCTTTTAGACAAAGCAGTTGTAGAGGCAATAGATAAGCCATCAAACCCTACCCTGGATTTTGTGCCTGATATTAAGTATATGTTGCCGCAGTTAGATTGCCACTTGTACCTGTGTTAGGTAGCCTAAAGCCAACTTGGATGTACCCTCAGCACCTGGCAAAATGCAAGATACCTCGTTAAAGGGACAAAAGGAGGAAGAGAGCTTTAGGTGCTGCCCTTGAAACCAGCAGACTCAAAGTGATCCCTGAGAGCCCTCATTCTCTCCCAGCTCTGTCTGCATGCACCTCGGTGTGAATCAATTTGCAGGGTAGCAACAGAGCCAAAACCATGTGGAGAAGATGGGAAAATGAGGAGGCAGGCAGGGACAGTGGCTGGGAAATTATTCCCCCTCTGCTGCTCTTGCATCTTCCCTCTCTTGCAGAGGTTCAAATATGATCCCAAGGGCTCTCCTGGGTTTTCTGGGTTTGATATATCCCAGAAGGGTCCAAGGCTCTGCAAAGTTTGGTTCTTTACCGAGAAACATAAGGACAAACATAAGGCATTGTGTCTCCTGTGCCTGTCCATATGTGGCGATGGAGTGATGCACAGTAAATAAGTTATGGAGACCTGTGATCAGGAATGAAAATGTTAATGGTAGTGACATTTAAGCTGTTATCTCCGGGCATTGGAGAGCTTATGTGCACCCAAACTGGGACCAAAATAGCAACTTGGGTTTAAATCTAAACTTCCCAGTGAGTCTTGGTGTGACGGTGCTGTGCTTTTACATTCAGAGTGGCCTTTTCCTGTTGAGGTCAGATTTGCACAAGAGATGCTGGAGCTGATATCAGGGTTTGCTTATCCCCCATTCTGGCAGTGATTTAACCAAATCAGGTTAGAATGTGGATGCGTCTCCAACATATTCATGTACACAATTGAGCTACAGGTATGATTTATAGGGCTGGTCTTTTTTTTTAGTTCCAGTCTGTGTATAGATCAACTCCCAATTAACACTGTGCTGGGATGAATGGTACGGTTCACACCTCTTAGAGCTGTTGTTCCAGTTGGTCTGAAGATAATGTAACGTCTGTTTGTGACAGCACTTGAAAAAAATGTAAGTGAAAAGGGGGCATCTTCTCTATGATAATACATGAATGCTGTCTCTTGACTTGATTTGGGGGGTGTTTGCTGTGAATGCATTCATAGGTATAAATCGGCTATAAGGGAAAAAAAATACCGAAGCAAGAAGGGGCTCAAATTGAAGAACACAAATTCCCAAGGGCTATTAAAAGACAATGGCAGAATGATAAACTTCAAGGACCCAGTCTAGAAACTGAACTATTTTGGTATTTCGTACTTGGATGAAGGTCTGAGAGCTTACGGACCCAAGAAGAGGCCAACCCTGTGGCTGATCAGGCAACAACTCTCAACTTTGTAATAAAAATTAAAGCTGATCCTGGAAAAGAGCCTGACACCTTTTCCAAATAGGTGTGTAATGACATTGCTACCTACAAGCCCCATCTTGCCTCTACTGTGTCTGCCTTGGTTATATCTTTAAGAGAAACTGAGTGTGATCGTCTGTCCTCCTGTTTCCTCTGCCTTCTGATACATGTGACTTTTTTCCCTCCGATTTGCATCCCACAGTGCTCTGCAGCCCTAACCCACAGTCCTTTACCCTTTCTCGAGGCCAAAGCGTAGAAATGCAGTGGGTTTCGGTGTAGATTTATTGAATGTGTGCTGGGAGATAATTTGCTTGCATGAAAGCTGCTTTAGGGACTGAGCCTCTGACGTTCAATGAGGAGCGTTTCGAGCAAGACCAGAGACTGAAGTGGTGTTGTCAGAGGTCATGTATCTGGGAAAAAGCAGCTTAGGAAAATTGCATTTGCATTAAGCCTATAGCAAAACACTCAGGATGAAGGAAGAAACTGTGCTTTTAGTGGCTGTTAGCTCTTGGAGAATAATTTCTGGTGTTACTTGGGCTCAGCCCGATTGGCCCTTCCAGGTACACAGCGATGGTGTGAAATTTCCTTCGCCGTTCTGCTTTTTCAGTCTGGGGAGAAGGGAACTGCACTCTATTAAAGGGTTTTTTCCCCCTCTTTTACAAGGTTGTTCGTTATCTCGGAATGCAGGCCTGCACTGGAGCGTGTAATTACAACACCATGTCCTGGGTTAGAGAGAACTCAGACACTAAATTGTCCATGTCATCACCTGAATTTGACCATGAAATATAGCACAGAGGGACTGGGAAGGCAGCCCGTAAAGAGGTGAGGGCTGAATGGGCATTCTGGTGCGCTGGGCAAATCCAATCTGCTCAATCCATTGCTGCAGTCCCACCGTGGCCATTTAATATTATTACCTGCTTCTTGCCCTTGAAATTGTGCTTCCACCTCTCTTTCCATGAGGTGTGTCTGAGTGGTGGAGGTCAGGGTTAGAGGAGAGTGTAATAAAACATGACTCATTTTACATGGGTGATCAGAGTCCTATTAAGTTGCAAAGGAGTTGATTTTTTAAAGAATGTCTTTTTTTCTCTCATTCTTTTTTTTTTTCTGTTTGCAGACACTAGAAAATAGAGGTCAGCTCTGCTGTTCAGGATGTTCAGAGATACCCCCAAAGCTGGAATAAAACCACTGACACTCCTTTTTGTGGAAATTCTTCAGTTTATTCACTTGAGCATCTTACTGTTACCACAGATTTCGAGGTTAAATCTTTTCCTGTGCTTCCTCTACACGTTAGAGCAGAAAAAAACTGTCAAGTCACCTATCTTTACCTGTCTTCTGCCATTCTCTTTTAACAGCCCGTGGGCATTTGCACTCTTCAATTTGTGCCCCTTCTTGCTTCGGTATTTTTTTTTCCTTGTAGTGGATTTATGCCTATGAATGCATTCACAGCAAACACCCCCCAAATCAAGTCGAGAGACAGCATTCATGTGTTATCATAGCAAAGACGCCCCCTTTTCACTTACATATTAACAGCTCTTGCAGGGGCCTTTTCTGGGCTCAGAAGGAAAGGTCTGTGTGAGGAAGCTGCATCAACCCGGTGACTGGTACATGTCTGGCGAGAGGAGGTGACTGTGCCTGATATTTCTTTACCTACGGGTACCACTTGCCTTAGTGCAGACAGGAAGAAAGGTTTGCAGAAGGGTCTGTATGAGAAAGACAAGACTTGCAGGGCAGTGTTTGTGCTTCTTCAGCCTTAGGGACCAAAACGGATCTAGGATGACAAAAATGATGGACCAAAAAAGAGCAGGACAACGACAGAAAGCAGTAGGTGCAGAATACGAACCCCACCTCTATCTCTCCCTCAGTAGCTTTCCTCAGTAACTTCACAAGAAAGTTTTGGTATGACCATGTGTGTTCACATATATGTGAAACAAAATCCTGTGAGTTGTATCAAAATGTTTTTTTTTACATTTCACTTTTCAGCAAAAAATATTTAACAGATTTCTGATGGTGGTATTTCTGACATGCAAGACCTTCTGCAACAGCATTCTCTCACACAGCACCCAGACACCCTCTCTCCTCTGGGTTCCCCACATTATTATCCACACTTACATTACAGTACATGGGTATTAAAAAGTGAATGTTTATTTTACATTTGAAAAGGCTGTGGTACAGTTATATTTATTCCCTTTATATACTTTCATGATTAACTATAGGCTTTGGAATAATAAAAAAAATCTCAGAATTACATGCCCAATGGATCATTGACATCTATGTCGATGTTTTAAACCACCACAAGACTTTCTGAAGTGACAATTTAGGTTGAGTGATTCAACATCACTAATGAGGCATTAAACATCAAGTCAGGAAAGACTAGTGAGGATGAATGACAGATGCTTTCTATTAACCCCTCTCGCTTCCCAAAGAGGAAGAGGATAAGGAAGAGAGACTTATGGATTGGAAAACTAAAACTGCCTTAATGAAAATAATAAAGATAAAATGAAATATATACAAATATATACAAAATCAATATGGACCCCCCCCCCTCCTACCCCACTCCAATGGCGACCATGCCACCGTCACCACTGATGCTGTGGGCAGGCATTGGGATGGTCCCAGTCTGGGCTCAGCAACAGAACAAGATTTAGGAGCTGGATTCCAGAACTGGATTCAGGAAAGCATGGATTGGAATCAAAGGCAGAACCGACAAAGTCCTCCTTGGACACCGGCCATTGAAGAAGAGAGCTTGACCCTTGTGATCCCTCAGCTTTATACCAAATATGATGTCTATGGGATGGAACACCTTGTTGGTCAGTTTAGGGTCACCTGTGCTGTCCGCTCCTCCCCACATGTGCGGCCCCTAACCTACTGCACCCCCAACGTGGTACACAGGATTTAGCAGTGACCTTGGTCAGCACGGGAGAAAGTATAAGCAAGAGCCTTTCTGCACACCAATCGCTGGCAGTAACTGAACATCGAGCGCTGTCACCTCTAGAAGCAGACACTGCAAAAACATGCCATCAACTTCAGAAAGTGCTGTCACTGAGAAGAGGCTGAGCTGGAAAGTAAAATCGCTGAACAGAACTGGTTCTGTCCTAACTCAAACCAGGACACTCCTAAGAAAGTTTGATACTTTGCTTGTGCACTCAGTGTTTGTGAACGTGAACTGGTGCCTGCAGCATCACTAAAGGAAGCACGGAGGGTCTGTAGGGCCTTTGTAAATTAAGGCCACTGCTGGAGTTCAGGAAAGCTTTGTGGCTATTTAAAAATAATAGCCTCTTTCAATACATGATTGTCCAACGTGGTTCTGCAATGTCCTGAATGCATCACACCTTCCCACTTTGAGTTTCTGGTGTGCAACCAGTATGGCCCTCTCAAGTTAGAAACAGATCTGCTGGATTAAGTTATCTTGGTGCAAACTGGAAGCTGTGAATAACTCTGGTCAGACACTGGATTTGTGCTAGTATCAGTATCTGCAGAACTTCTATCTGAGGAAGAAAAATAGATGAAAAGACAGTTGGGAACTGTTTTCTGCAATCTGTTTTGAATGTATACAACGCTGAAAAGATGTGTGCACTCCAGCAGCCAAATTATTGCAGAAATTTTTGCTGTTAAGGTCCAATTATGGTTTGTTTGTATTTATGATGCAAAAATTTGTGGTTTATCCTGGCACACATAAAGATCATTTTCAGTGAAGTACTGCAGTAAAAAACAGGATGCTGAGAAGGTGGTGCTGATATGCACTCATCTCAGAGGAAAGCTACAGAAGAAATGCCCGGCTTGTTGGAACCCACCTTTCTAAGGAAAATAAAAGAAGGAGGAGTGCTACATATGGGCTGTGATACAGTCTAGTCTAACAAGTTAACGTGCAAGAGTCTTCCTGGTCTTCAGAAGCCGTTGCTCTACTTTTGCATAAACTTCACATCCTTACCAACAGCTGTGCAATTTTATATTTTCTTTCCTTCTAAACCCTTTGACAAAGCCATCAACTCGCAGTCATTTAAGTTACTTGAGTTTTTCAGATTACTCTGAAACTTGCACCGTGCTTCTTATGGTTACACTCATTTCCCATGAAAGGACCTTTGTGGTTTCCCCATTGTTTTCTATTATAAAAACGTGCAGAGGACTCATCTTTGCTGCTCTTTTGCTTCCTGGAAATTGCTTTTATGTCATCATCTCTCCCAGATACACCTAGAGCCTTCTTGTTTCTAATGCATCCAGCATATTTTTTAGTTTGGCTCAGTGCCTCTGGGTATCTGTTCTTTCTATCTGTTTTCCCCTCTGTTTATTTCCAGTTTCTTTCCAACTCTATGGTATGACTCGTGCTATGTTAAGACAGATATTATTTTAGTAAATTTTCAAGTCCTCATAACAGAAGCCATTTTTTTGCACAGTTTAGTTCATGCTTTCCCCTACTCATTTGTCCTTCTCCCTGGGCTTATACTCCCACTGGCATCTAGGGAATCATGCTGTGCATTACATACTGCATAATGGATTAGGTCCCACTTACAAAACTAAATCTGACAATATCTGCATCGGTGGGGCTTAAGCATCTAAGTGGCTAACCATACCAGAGATCTGGGAGTCCTGCTGACTTCCAGTGAGACTAAGATTAGATTTTCAGGTGCAAACACATATCTGCTAGCATTTTTAAAGGTTAGGTTCCTGGTGCCTCTTGAGGTCAGGGGAATTTAGGTGCTTAACGTGACAGACTGTTGCTGAAATTCTCAAGAAATGCCTTTTTGTCTACCCGCAGGCATCTCAAAACTTCAGAAAACCACCTGGAAGTACTCTTGAAAATGGACCGTAAGCTGCTAAGGCTGAGGCACTTTTGAAAATGTCAGGAGAATTATATGCAGTCTCTTCTAGGAAAGGTGGAAGGCCTATTCCTTCAGGACATGTTGGAAAACACTCTTTTGGGGATTCTCAGTGTCCCACTGGTTACTGCTGGTCAGTGCGTCACCACCACCACTGCATCTGTGGAGCGATGCAGGCTGTGGAAGACAGTCACTCCGACAAAACTCAAATGTACAGATTAATGGAGCTACAGTGGGGCAGATTAAAGGATTCATCAGCAGCTCTAAGGTTGCAACTCAGTAAAATGATGATTCAAAACCACATACACAAACGCTTCCCTACTGAGTTCTTAGTTTACTAGGTTCGGTGTGAATATCCTAATTCTAGGGAGAAAGATGTTTCTCTGAGTCCTGATCAATGAAATAGGAAAAGTAGGAAGAGGTTGCCAGGAGACCTGCTCTGCTGGGAGCCTCCTAACCCTTTCTTGGATGTTGTGTGCAAAACCGAAAGAACATTGCTGTCCTCCACGTGCTTGCACTTGGTGCCAAAACACAGCCCCTAATTGTGGCGTTCTGGTTAACAAGATGAGAGGTACTGTGAAAAGGGCCATACACCTTTCTTGTGCAAAAAATCTGTGTGGAGGAGTTGTGGTTCTCTGGCTGCCCCCAAACCGTTTCTCCTGCTGTAGCAGTCCAATTTAACAGTGACAGGAGTCCCAGCTGCACACGCATATCAAAGTGATTCACAGTTTTGGTAACCTGCCTGCAATAGCCAAACCTGAAGCACTGCCTCCCTGAAGGGAGGAGCGGGCTGGCAGAAGCCCAGGTACCAAGACCATGAGCCGCTTTTGGACCACTGGTCTGGTAGAGCAGCCCAGCGGCACAGCACTGCGGAGATTAGCCAGCAGGTGACAAGGACTTGCCATGCCAGCCCGCTGGCTGCGAGATGAAGTGTAAGATGCGGCTGGTACACCCTGAGCCTCGTCCACATTAGGTGGCTTTGCTGAATTCCTGGCACTTCAAGGGCTACATAAACCCAAGCTTCTTGGCAAACTGAGTGTTTTTGCTAACGATCACTTTACAGGCTGTAGTCAGAGCTCTCTGTTCAGAATTCAGATTTTTATTTTAAAAGACATTTTAATTTTAAAGGTCTCACTTACTTGCCCTTTCTCTCTGGCATTCATAGGGATGTTACACGTCTAAATACGTGTTGCATTCTGCAATCTTCATTGTGTTTGCTTATAGTTTGTAAGTCAACTGAGTCCCGAAAACTCATTTCCAATTCCTTCTAAAGAAGGTTTCTTAAGAAATCGGACTATGGAAATATCAGCCTCACTGTTCTGTCTTTTCACAGGGAATTACAAGGTCTGTATACATTCCTTCACTTTCCAGTCTGCACTACCAGAACTGGTTTAGAACAGCCAGAACTGAAGGAGTTTTATAAGCGCTGAGGAAAATTTCAAAATTACTTTAGTTTCATCTGTCCTTTACACTGAATCATTATTTGCTTTTAAGAATGGTTACCTAAGTATTAATTCTGGTCGCAATGCTTTCATTTGTTCGTTTTCCACATAAAAAATATTTCAAAACTTGGGGTTTTTTTTTTCCCCCTCTAAAAATATCCCAACATGTGGCCGTATTGATTAATCAACATTGTCAGCACAAACCCTCTTTTCCTGCCACACAAAAGTGAAACAGCAACTGACCACAAAAAAGGAGAAAATTGCAATAATTGAGGAAAAAACACAGTAAGAGAATTCTAATAGATGTGGAATGGGGGTTACAGCAACTGAGATTCAGGACTATTTTAAGAAAAATGAGTACAGTAATCAGAAGCAAACCAAGGAGTTAACCATGTACAGAAAACACCACATCTATGTTTGGGATCAGATCTTCCGAGTACTTGCCATGGCATGTCTTTCAAGTGGGGACGTTGTGTTCAGGGCCCTTTAGGTCCAAACTTTCTGTCAGGCTTGTAAATGCAAGGACGAAACTCAAATGCAGGAGGAGTAAGAGAACAAAAACTCTAAGCAAGAAACAAGAACAAGAGAAAACCAGAATGGTTACTGCAGGCTTGGCAAAGAAGACCGTGGGGATGACTACAGATCAAACCAAGAATATCAGGGGTAGGAAATTAGAAGGAAAAAAAGTTGACAAAAGAAAAATTTACAAAAATCAAAATGCAAAATTGGCTACGTCTTTTAGTGCATCTTCAACAATTTAAAAAAAAAAAAAAATAGTGGGGAAACCTATTCATCCACTGCTTTCATAAATGCAGTACTGGAAATGTTACATGCCTGCCAGGTTGGCCAGTCAGGCATGCCACTGTGCTAAAATTAACTGTAGAGTGAAAAGATTACAAAAATGAAGAGAGCGAAAAGGAAAAACTGAACTGAAAAATAAATACCAAGTTGAAAAAAGAAAAATTAAAGTGCAAAAAGTACAAAAAGGAATGTAGCTAAACTTCCTTATGTATGGAAACATTAATTGAACTGAAAAGGGAAAGCTTGTCTGAAGTTTCAGCTTGAAAATACCTGGTTTTCCCATTACGGCACCTTCTCTGATTTGATTGTTTCCTTGTTGTGCTTGCTGAACACTCTGTTTCTGTTTGCTGTTTGTGCCGCTGTGCTGGTCTCCTCATGGCATGCAGTTTCCTACCTAGCTCAGCAGCATAAGCCATTGTGGTAGATCAGGAAAGGTGCGTAAAACATTGGTGTACTGAGGTGCAGCAATAGAGTGTTTGACTGTTGCTGGGTTTGCTGACATCATTTTGGAGAGGTATCCGTGCTTGTGAGGATTGGGAACCACTCTACAAATTGTGCTTCCCCGCCGCCCGCCCCGATTTTCTAATATTCCACTGCAGTCCTGCCCTCCAAGCATGATGTTTTTCCTTGGGATGGAAAACCTGATTTTTACACCTTTCCTAAATGTACCCTGAAGGAATGAAGCCTTCCCTACAGAATGCCTGACTTCAGTAGTCTGCTGCCATGAAGGATTTGTCTTGCCTCAGCGACTCACGGCTGAGTTGACTTCTGACTCTCGCGAATGTCAGAAGGAAACGCAGTTTAAAGCTTTATTTCTGCTGCTGCCGCTGCCAGAAGACACTACATTATTTTCAGAGAACTCCTGTAACAAACCCATGGAGTACTTTGAATTCCTCTGGTTTATAATATAAGGAGCCATAAGGAAAAAAACTACGTCCTCATTCTGCCTCTTCCAAGGAGGACGTTAAACTGACAGGTTTAAAGGACATTTACAACTCCGTTGAGCCAGGAGGACTTGATTGCATTTTTCCACATAGGAAGGAGGTGTTGGGTCTGTGTGTGTTCTGGGATGATATGTGGCTGCTGCCGGCCTTTCCAGATGGCCCGTGTTGTCATTGCTAAAAATCCTGAGACCTGCCGCATGAGGAAAACTGTTTCATGGCCCTCTGACACATTTTAAAATGGTCCTGTCGTAAATTTAAGGACCAAGGAGATGGGAGACTAAGCGGAAGGTGACAGAAAGGAGCAAAGAGGGTTTTCACATCCCTGAATAGGCAAGGCAGGGTCAAACCTGTGTGATTAACACAAGTAGCTTGTCTGTATAACAATTCTGACAATCTCCGTCTACTGGCTGGTTAATACTGGACCAGTTCCGCAGAAGCACCCTTTCCTTTGAGAACAGCAGTATTTCTTCATGAAGGTGAGACCAGGGCCACCGAAGGTGAAACGTGTGGGCTGGGACCATGTGGTTCACAGCCGGAGGGTGTCCGGAGTGCACACCCTCCTGCTCCTCGAGGGGAGAAGGGGCCTTAGCAGGTTTGCTTATCCTCCTGCTGAGGTCTGCTGTGGCTGGAAACAGCAGGTAGGGCTGGCAAAAGGCACTTGTTCCTGGAACCAGCCTGAACGGCTCAGCTGGCAAAGCAAAACGTATGGCAAAATGCTCTGCTGCGTGAGCTGAATGGCCGGGTCTCCTGCGGGAGGGGGTCAGCAAGGACCAAGTCTCATTTGCAGAGCAGCAGAAGAAACCTTGGCAGATGTTGCTGCACCTCAGATGAACAGAAACCTCCATCCTGTGAGGCTCTGACTTGAAACCCACCCCAGGCAGCTGAACCGGCTCGTTTGGGAGCAAGCAGTGATGCAGAAAGTACACCGGGATGCGAGAAATACACATCCTGCCCCACCCAGCTCCTCGCCCTTTGCATCCGCTCAGGCAGTCAGGAGTCTTCGAGGAGAACCTCTGCAGCCTCCCATCAGCCTGGTGCCTGCACATTTACCCGTCAGAGCCCAGAAATGCCAGCGATCTTGGCTAGAGATCTGGATTATACATTTTAACAGCAGGGTCTTGCTTTTGTACATTAAAGCCATCTGAAAAATAAAATAATTTAGAGTGCAGATACAAGGGACTGTGTTTTCCTGTGAAATGCACCTGCCCAGTATTTGATGAGGACAACATACGCAGCACAATTAATGAGCCCAGCCAACGTGAAACTATATCCTGAATTGAGGTCTGAGTTTTGTGGAATCCTGATACCATTTTCAATAGGATTTTTTTGCTATATGTGTTTGGAAGAGGAACAGAGGCACCGAACGGTGCCAAGAGATTTTTGCTTGAAAATATTCTTAATTGAAAAATAATTCTTATTTTTATTGTTGATGATGCAAATGTCCTCTATATCTTCAGTTACATCTAGATCATACTCACAGCTGCACAGAATTTGATAGGATCGTTGCACAAACTGAAACCTATTGTGTCCGCCAGAAGAATGCATCTTATGAAAAATTCATTTTTTCTCATGAGAGTCTAACAGGTGCAGGAGAGCATTAAAGAATACGCCACAGACATGCAGCTCTAGGCAAGATATGTGAGTCTTTACTGAGAGTACGGGAGTTAAATTTACAAACTCCCTAAGTAATCAGTAAAGCTGTCGAACAAGCAAAACATTTGAGAGTTTTTAGTGGAGAGGAATAAAAGAACCCAAACCAGTGCAAAATGCTCAAATTTGTTCTACAGCAGTACTTAAGGAATGCAAATAAATGGAAGCATATAAAACGGCCTTTAAGAAATCATGTTCAACCCATGGTATCCGTAAATGAGATAGTGAGAAGTAAAAACAGAAGTGGTTGTTGCCGTGTTATGTATCAACAGTTGCAAAGGGAAAGACTACCCAGGGGGAGAAAATGTCTTAGTACTCAATCAAAAGAACTGAATGTCGGTGTTAAAAGGACTACCCAGTACGTGAAGATGCTGAATCAAAAAGGCCATGAACTGTTCCTGCAAAATTCTTCACTGTATTTAGTAACCGTGCATCTGCATTGCTTTCAGAAAGTGTGAGGCAAGCGAGTGAGCAAGCGGCTGATGCTTAGCAGCCGGCTGTGGTTAAACTGTGACAGGTGAAATGGAACCCACGCCAGATTTCTACTCTTAAGAGACTGAAATGAAGAAGAGCAGAGAGACACTTCCAAGTGTCTTTTACTGATGCTTTTTTACTGATGCATATTCCTCAAATAAAGAAATAAAACTTAGGAATAGTGACCTCATTAGGCCTATCCATCGATAGGGTTGATTAAATAAGTCAGGGAATAGATGCACTCTGACTACTGAAGTGTCACATATACGTTTGTGTTCCCATACCTCCACATGTCTATCTTCCTGATACATTCCGATGGGTGCTTTGAATGATGGACTGGGTGCAGCATCCTCTGAGAGGGAAATGGAGTGAAGTGGTTGGGGCAGAAATGGAGAGGAAAGTTCTTGGAGCTGCTTTCTGCTGTGGAGTTTTTCATGGTTATGACTCTACTACATCTCACACTGCTCAAAAATCTTCGCTGAGGACTTTCAGACAGGGGCTGGGGCAGGCAGTCCTCTGAATTTAATGGAGCATCAACAGCAAAACTGTGGATTTAATGACAGAAGGGAAGCTGTCTGACTGTAGGGCACCTTGACAACAACTGCCATGACTCAAAACCCATACAACATACCTGCGACACCAAGGACACAATATTCCTTTTGCCTCACAAGTAAACTCTTTTTGTACATTCTGAACGCAAAAGTTTTGCACCACCCATGCATTTGCTTTCCTCTTAAGACTACAAAATATGATCCAGCTTGAGCAGAGATTCAATAATTTACATTTACATCAAAGCTTTAATAAATGACCCTTAAAATCTCACCAGACACCTCTGATAAAATCCTCAATGTGTTCACAGAATGTGAGATATTCTGTACCTTTTAATCAGGGAAAAAGAGGGAGCACTGTGCAACTTTCCACTGCACAGTATAAAACACACAGGAAAAATACCCAAATTGCACCGATACCTAGATTTTAATGCTTTGCTTTGACCACATGCAAAGTGAAAGGCCGGAAGAACTGACCTCTCTTGCTTCACTCCGACACCCCGCTACACCGGTTGAAGGTAGTGGGATGTCTGCTGCTGTGGATGGCAGGAAGTGAAGAGGAAGGCAGCACTTTTGCATAAAATCCCTTTCTGTTCACCCTTCCACCACCACTTGGTGGTGAGGTTTAGGTAAGGAATCAGGAGCCTCTTCCAAATTAGAAAAACTTTGCTCCACAGAAGGTCCTGTGGGAGCAGAGAGGAAGGACTGCAGGTGGGCTCAGTGTGGCCATCCCTGTGTAGATAATGAATGAGAAACCTGCACAGTTGTATACACGGACAGAAAAACGCTTAAGTCTGTGATGAAAGGCCAGATGAGAAAGGAAAGTGTTATAATTCAACAGGATATAAAAGACAGCAGCGGGCCATCCTTTCTTCTAAGGAGACAGGTTACTATATCACTTCTCTGAAATCACAGCAGGAATGATGGATTAGTTGGAAGGGAAAATTGGTGCCTCAGGCACTTCTGCCTTCAGTGTTTCAAGTTGTCCGTAATCCTTTGCAGCCTCCACCCAAACATGAAACCCTGTAATGAGTATAGGGAGTTACTAAGGGCAAAAAGTGCTCTCCCTGGGTATTTCCTGAAATCCAAGCCTGGAAGAAAGTACCAGTTTTCGGTGCATGCCAGACCCCTTGTATTCATTGCGCCTTCGAAAGCAGGATGTCTCTGGGCTGGACACAAGCCCAGCTAAAGAGATGGTCTTTGCCTTAAACTGCAAGAGAGCCTGGAAATTCTTCTCTGATAAAGGATGGTTTAATTCTGGGTTGTATGAAAAATGTTTCATACTCATTTTATAGTCTCCTTAGTTGAACAAACCTTGAAGGAAGCCTGAACTAACATTTTCTTCCAAGCTGCACATGTAAAAGAGGAGGGGCAGAACTGGAAATAAGAGTTGAGACTACCTACCAAGAGAATGGAAGGCCAGGATGCAATATGTGATCGAAATCTGCACTGGTTTTGTTGCATAAGGGATGGAAAGAGTCAGCCAGTGGAGACAGAAGCAGGGTGAGGGAAGGGTGCTATACTCTTTTGCAAGAAGCATGCTTCACTGCACCTGTGTCTTTCTGGTTCTGCTCTGCGCAACCTCAGGTTGTACTGGAAAACAGGAAAGCAAGTCTTTTTTCACAATTGCTAAGAAAATCTCAGAGGTAGGACTTAACCATGTGTGAGTGGGAGATACTCATAGGAATCAGCAGCCAGGATGCTTGGGAAGGTAAGTTACCTCCTTTAGTCCAACAAAATGATACCTTGCATTATATATGATTATTTAAATGTCACGATCGTCAGTGATATCATTACTCATTTGAGAAGAAGATGGAAGGTTGCCGAACTGCACAGTTTACTGAGCCATTAATTGGTGGCCTTTGGGAGGTGCTGCATCTTAGGTTTCTACCCCTAGTCAAAAAGGAGCCAGGGTCAAGAGCCCTTGGGCATAGTCAGTGAAAGTTGAGCTGATGGGATCCCAGAGAGCACACGTCATACTCTAAATCTCTATAAAATCTGCTGTGAGCTGCTCTTGTTTAGCTACATGCTTAGGATTTATTTCAGTAGGTGAAGCTTGGAAAGGCATCTCTTCCTCTTCTCATCTGGTTCCTGGGATACCACTGGGAACAATCTAAGTTGTGTGGCAGCAAACGATGGCTGTAATCTGGCTACAAGCTACCACGGCTGAACCTGACTGAGACTGTCACCCATTGTGCCTCCAGGTTCAGGGCTAGAGTGGATTAAAGCATCGTAAGAAACTGCAAGCTGGTCTGTCTCAGTGCAGGGAAGAAATTAGCAATGAGCCGTGGAAGGATATGCTTTCTGGGGCATGTAATTGAAGATCACATGGCAAGAAATTGTGCGAACTCTTCCAATCACTCCTGGAATAGATCCCTGAATTTGGCTCTTTACGTGCCTTACAAAGGAAGAAATTCGAGGTTTTAAGTAATAAAACATTTGTCTATGAATAAAGAGTTGTAAGGAAAAGTATCAGGAAGAACTACTAAAGCTGAAGATAGAGGAAAACATCTTTGCTTTGCAACTTTTAGCATCCTCACACTTAAATGTATTGGATTAGTTTCTCCTTCTTAGGGCTTCTTACAGCACCTTTCTTTCTCTTCCTTTTAATCTTGAATACCAGTGCATTTTCAGCAGCAGTAAAGTGAGCTGGCAGCAATTCTCAATTCATTTTTTCATTATAAAAATTAAATTGGGTATGATGAGCTTTTGTAAAAGAAAGCGAGAACTGAAAATATCCAGAAAGTCACAAAGTACCGCCAAAAAGACATTTGGGAAGGGGTGAGGCAGTTTAAACTTACATTCTTCCCACTCCGGGCCAGCTGTGTTTCTCTTCTTCTCTCACACCCATCTTGTAAGCAGATGGAGTAGTCTGAAGTGTTAATATAATGGAAAATAGGCCAAAGTAGGTTCTTAAAACAGCTCCTAATTTAGTGTAGTTTAGCTTAAAGCAGCCTGGCTATTCTCAGTAACTGCTGAGTAACATAGCCAGGCGAGGTAAGGAAGAAACTAATTTGGGTTTTTTCACTTTCAGGGCATTTTGGTGGTGAATTCTGCAGCTAGAGCTGGAAAAAATGGATAGAGAGTCTCTCCACCTGTGGCTTGCCTTTTAGATTTAAATACTTGCCAGTAGAAGTTGCACGGAAGATGCACTGGTGGAAAAAGTAAGGGGAAAAAAAAAACAGGACAAAAGGAGGTTACAGTTTCACTTAAATGTACTTAGTGCAGGAGTCCACTGGTGAGTTTTTTAGACTCTTTCTCCCACTCCTCCTATGGATAAGGTCAGAGATAATGAAGATTTGCTGAGATGAACACTCCTCCCTTTCCCTAAAGACCAGTAAAGCAGGATGTGGTGGCGGGGATGTTCTCCCTGTATAGGGTGGGTTAGAAGGGCTTTGTGCCTGGACTGGTACACTTTCATGACAGATTTTTGAGCTAGTGATAAGCAGGAACCTGTCAATGACAATGAAATTACTTATTATACCTTATCAGCGATGTCCCATGACTATCCCCTGATCCAGGAAGGAAAATTCTCCCCTCTGCTAGTCCAAGTGTATTCACTGCTAATGACATCAGGGGTTGCACCTAGGACATTCGGACTGGCAGCTATGCCAGGCAAAAGCAGAGTAAGTTTTGTGCAAGAGTCTCCATTTTGACTTTAATTAGGCACAGTGTCCTGACGCACTGCTCATTCTGCTGTAAATCAGAAGCAATTACATTAAAAAAAAAAAAAACCCACCTCTATGAAAAGAAGATTTGTTTGAGTTTTTCCATATTTATTGTGAATCCCATGAAAAAGAAAAAGACTCGTGAAAGGCAAACTCTCAGTCCTGCACAGAGCTATTCCGCAGCAACCAGAGGGTTACTGGGCACTTGAGATGTCACTTGCAAAGTAAAGCTGTGTTTCTGTGCACTAATTGCAGCAAATTTAGAGAAAAAGCTGCAAAAGGTAAATATCAGTTACCTCAAAGAGAGTGAAAGCTTGGATGCATTTATCTGGGTGTTACTGCTTTCCCACCCTGGTTTAGGTAGTGGCTTCTGAACAGTGGAAATAGGTCCCTGAGATCTCCCCAAGTCCGTGGTTCACGGAGGACTTTTCAGCACAGTGTGATGCTTTTAGGTCCTCATAATTCTCCATGATCCCTTCAAAAGGTTAAAGGATATCAATTTGGCAGACGTGCAGAGGACCACATGTTCAGTTATGTGCATCATCTGATTGTTTTGAAGAGGGCTTCCCAGAAACAATTAAATTGTCTAAAGGTTTTCATCTGGCTGCCGGAGGATGGTTTAAAACGAAACATCCAAACGTAACATGCTGAGGCCCCAGGAGCAGTGCCTGAGCCATACAATACCCTGGGTGGATTGTCCACTATCCTGCAAAGACAGATACTGGGAACAAACACATGGCCAACTGCGATAGCAGGAACAGCAGTGAGAAATGGCCTGTGTCTGCCTTCATATTACAGAGAGTTCATCCCTAGCTTTGCTTCTGCATCCAAGGTCATCTATCATCCCTCTGGAGAGAGGGCAAACAATTTCACTGAACATGAACTTTCCTGCAGCCTGTCTTGGATGTAAATTCAGACTGACAACCTTATCTGTAATGAATGTGTTCCATGAACGCTGTGTACGTGTATATGATGAACCATACACGTGCATGAAGATTCATGGCTGATTCTGCTACTTGCAAGTCTGGTATTGGCTTTACTGGTCAGGTCAGTCTTAAAAGTTTGGATCTAAACAAGTGTGGTCAGAGAGGAAACATGGTGTCACAAAACCCGTTTGCAATAGTTTATTCTAGCATCTATTCCAAAGATATCTTTTGGTGCTGTTGCTAAAAAGACTGTGTTGACTTTTATATTGGGAGTTCAAATCTCGGTCTGGCACCTCAGAGAAGCTTAATGTGACACCGGATTTCCTAGAATAAAAGCAAAGGCTCATTGCAAGTCAGCTTGTGAAAAAATATATATATGCTGCTCTCAAACATTTTGCCAATCACTGTCATTCCACTTTTTACACCAGTCTGAGAAAGGACATTAAGCAGATTGGATTTAACTGACAGATCCAGAGACCTTTTGTGCTCAAAAGCAGAGAGCAAAGCGGTGGCTGCAGGATGAAAATGAGAGTTCAGAAAAGGAAGAAGCGGAGGTAGGCAGGAGGTGGAGAAAGAAGGGTGTGCAGAGATGAGGAACTTAATCAGAGAAAGAAGGAAAGCTAAAAGAAATTTAGAAAGACATTTAAGGGATGTGATGAGAGAAATAAGAGAGTAAAAGGCAGGCAAAGGAGAAGTGTGGAGAGGGTGGGAAAGATGAAGTGACATAAGCCAGGCTTGGTAAACGAAACAACAAAAAAACAGAGGGTAGAGAAATGAAGGGTGTGATAAATGGAAAGAGTAAGGTAATAGACGTAACGGTACGTTTCACACGAGGCTGCATAGTCAAGCTGAAGTGCCGCAGATTGCTGCTTACACCAAGGGAAGCACATGCTTGCAGGAGGGAGAAAAAAAAAAGTTAGAATGAGTTCCTTTGCATGTTACTCCCCAGAGCATGAGGAAGGGCAGGGTGACAGTGCCCTTTAATGATACCCAAAGAATAAAATGTTCTTCATCTTCAGATAACAGACTTATTTGCACAGCTGGAAGGTTCACGTATGTGTGATTGCACGTCCTGAAGAGCATTACTCGTATATGAGTCCATGCTTCGTTCCAGGATATGTCAGAAAAGATTTAAACAGAAAACTAAAACATTTCAAATACATTGTACAGCCAGGATACATGCAATTAGTGTAGAATTTTATTTAGAGAAAAAGATTGAGAGAGAAGAATAATTGGGGAATATTTACATTCAATGTGAGAAGTACAAGTCTTCAACACCCATCTTTCTCAAGAGGCCAGTTTGAAGACATTAAACCTTTTTTGCCAAGTGATTGTTTGGTTTTTATTTTTAAAATTACTCTTAATAGGAGGAACAAGGACTCTGGAAGGTCTCTCTCTGTATACCTGCAGGCAAGTCTGCTTGGGAGGCTGAGGAACACTGCTCTGCTCTTCTGGCTTAGAAGAACAAGTGAAATGCTGGTACGTGGATCACCTCTACACTCAAAAGTTGCATCAGTTAAAGTCAGGAAACAATTGAAAAGGTTGAAAAGTAACTTTTATTTGTTTAATTTGCCTGGATCCCTCACAGATTACACTAACACTATGGAAGGGCTCCATACCTTTAGCTATATAAGTTTCTAAACTGATCTGTTGACTATGTGTGACCTCTGTGTGCAGAGATGGTTATGAAGAGAGAAGATGGAAGAGGAAAGCAGCTAGGTTGCAGGTCTGTTAAATAGAAGATGAGTGAGACTTTTTTAATTTCCATGTTTATTCCCTGTGCAGACAGGAAACAGTGTGCTTTATTTATATGATTCTATTAATTTTCATTCAGAAGTTAATAGCCTAATTCCCTTCGTGGGATCTGTCATGCACAGAAACTAAATCACCCCTCGTGGTGTAATATGAAAGGGGGGCTGTGGACTCATGAGAGCCATTTCCCTGTCATTAGCAAATTTCATCGTTATGTCTGGGTATTGAATACACTGTCCCCAGCACAACTGAGCAACTGAGTCTTTTTCCTTAGATGCAGAGAATATTGTTGCCTTCGAAGAGTGCCATAATTTAGCAATTACAAATTCTGGTTTTACTTCTTGGAGACGATTGTCTGTGAATATTTTCATGAATATATCCTCCCTCCTTGCAAACCTCTGCTCCAAGAAGGTATCTGAAAAGGTGCCACATGGGACCTGTATGCTGCCAGAGCAAACTCTCGACCTCATCCTGCTAAAAGGTATCACACTGTTGTGCTGGTCCCTCAGTCCTACCTGGATTTGGCAGCTTTTACATTAAGAAATGTAGACTCAGATCATTTTCCTCAGCCAGAGTGCTCTGCCTTGTGCACCCCCCGTGCTCATCCTGGGGTTCAGGGGCAACAGAGTGATGCGGGTTTGCTTCCACTTATGCCCAAGAGTAAGTGGAAATGAGTATGGAACAGAGTCCCACCAGCTGTCAGCACCCCAGCAGGACTGGCAGCCCTCAGGGTACTGGCGCTGCCCTGGCTGGGTAGTCTCAGCCTTGAGCAGTGATGAGAGACGAGCAGAAGAGACTTCATGGTTGTTCGTGGTAGAATGAATTCCCATCTAGATGGAGGTGGGAAAACACAGGACCTACGGTGTCGTGGTCCCTAAGGAACATGGGGCTCAAAACCATGGTATGGGAAACACCAGATCACAGGCAGTATCTGGTAATCCCAGCACCGGTGCGTGACGAAACACAGTAACGGAACTGTCAGTGTCATTAAACCCTGAGTGTGAGTGTGAGTGTGTGTGTGCACGCATGCACGCGTGCTTGGGCATGCACTGAATGTATGCCCAAAGTAGGCATGTAAATAATTCCGGAAAGAACAGGAAATGAATTTCCAAAGCAGTGAACTGAGGGACCCACTGCTGCCTGCTACATGGCTGGGAGCGGGGATCTGGAAACCAGGTGGGCCAAGCTTTATTTCCGCCTCTGCTGCTAGCCTGGCCCTGCACACTGGCCTTCTCTGTGTTTCAGATGCCCATCTGCAACCTGAAGGTACTGACTTAAGGGTTGTTGGGTCCTAGAGTGGAAGGCACTGAATGAAAAGCATGGGTAAGGGATACTGATGGCACAGGTTTTTTATCATGGCAACTTTCTCAACACTGCGCGAGGCGAAGCACCCGAAGTTTGTTTCTCCTTCCAGATGGCTGAGCTGGCCTCGCCAGTTAAAAACAAAGAGAACATTAGGGAAATGAAAGAGAGGAAAAGAAAGATCTACAGAGCAGCAATTAGAGAAGAGACAGCTAAAATAGGTTCATGATGGCAGGGACTCCTTCATGTCTGAAGAATGTGTCTAAGGTAAAGCTTTTCGACTGTAAAGGCAGTTTTGTGTTAATAAATGGCCCCCCAAATTCTTTCCTCCTGAAGATAATGTGATGAAACAAGCAGATCTGAAATAGTCCGGGAACAGCTGAGCAATTACAGACGGGTCTGCTGTGAGCAGAGGAAACGAGAAAAGGTCAACCTATTTTGGAAACAAGTGTTGCCGGTTCACACAGAGTTAAAATCTTGGTCTGCTATTTGTGCCTTTGGAAATCTCCCACAAAGTCTCCCCGGAGACGTGTTTGTGAGAGGTTTGCATCAGCTTAGAGTAAACTGGTTTAAAACAGTAATGAATTGAAACTATTATAAACGCTTGTGTGACTGTTTTGCAGCCCACCGAAGAGCATGGCCATAAGGAATTCAATCCAAAGGTCTCTCCATACATAAAGGCATATGATTTGTCACTGATTCAGCCAAACGTGGACATTCTCAGCGTGCTTTAGAAATGAGTTACATTGATTTACCACCATAAGCTAAATTGATTATTGAAATGTTAAAATTGCAGAGTCCAGCACCAAAAGTTAGGAAATACCCCAGTTAAGGTGACCAGTATAATATGCATATGCTGCAGTCTTTTATTATGAGATCACATCATCTTCTTTGCAAAGATGCCCCCCCACTCAGAGCATGGTGTTGGGTTACTGACAAGTTTTTCAGTGTTTTGGTTTAATCCTCCTTGTTCAGTGTGTGGTCCCTGGCGCTGTGTTACTGATCTCTTTTCAGCCCTGCGTATGAAGGCAGAGCTTCCATGGGCAGGCTTTTTATGCAACGTGCTCTGTGAACCTGTGAATGCCGAGCTGGGGAACCCAATATAACATAAACAAATAAGTGTCTCCTTTCGTGGCACACGCTCATCTTCAAAGCACACCTCCCATTGACTCAGCACTCAGCTCCGCGGACTGCGCTTGGCCTCTCGTCTTCAGTGCACAGAGGAGAGAGGAATGCACAGTGACGGACCACCCCCAAAAAATCCCAGTTGGACTGATTTGACAGGCTTTGCTCAGGAGCTCTGAGGCAAAAGCAAAGCTGGCCTCCAGTTCTCTCAGGGCAGCTTTCGGTTGTCTAAACCATAGCGTGATCCTCTCTCTCTTTCATCCTCTCTCTTTGTTCTCCCAGTGTCATACTTAATTTGCAGGTTCTGTCTTCTTCAGCAGTTGTTCAAGGTCTGGTAGGCAACAGCTTTTTCATTATGCAACCCCCTTTCATTGCTAAGCACTGTCCATCTGCATATTGCATGAGATGGGGGTCCTGGAGAAAAGCGGTTGTGTTTATAACTAACCGTTACAGTGCACATATGCAAGAGGAAATGACCCTCAACTTCACGGCTATCTTAAATTTGGTCCCTCCTAACTTTTTAGTGTTTAATTTTACAGCCCCAGTGATCTTTTAGTATAGTTTTTGTGCAAATTTCCTCTGTTTTTAGAGCAGCAAACTGAAAACCTGGGAATTCCTTCGTAAGAAGCAGTAACTACACCCATGTGGACCATCAGGAGGGCTGATTCCTGCACTCAAAGGCAGATCTCAAAAACGTTGAAGAATCAAAGGGTTCAAACAAAGGGGATTCATTCTGGGGTTTGTTTTTCATGTGAAATATTAATAATTTTTATTCAAACTGAAATGAGTCTCTATAGAAGAAGTAAAGCCCAATGGAAAAATCAGAATTCTTCCTTTTCACAGTGTTTGAATGAAGCATATACAAGGGCTGCTCCAAAAGTGATGCCTCCTGTTTTATTCTGTGGGCCCACAAGGCATTACTTTTGGAGCAACTTAAGTAGATTTCTCGGGATTTTCCTATCACTGAAAAGGGTTCAGCAGTATTGACACACACACTGGAGTTGGTGGTGGTGGTTTCTCCTCAGCAAGGCCCATGTCTTCAGAGGTCTCCCTGCCTCACAGCACGACTGGCTGTAGTAGGTAGGGGTCATTCTTTAATATGAGCTACAGGATGAGGAGGCAAACACTGTGTCCAGGAGGTCTACAGCAATTTGCTAACAGGAGATGACTCATAAATTCTGGCTAGACCTTGCTTGAGAAAGTTGTCGATGTCCCCCTTCTCAGAGTGCTCAGGGTCCCTGTGCCCTGCACTGAGGTGCCACCATCTCCCCCTTCTGCCCTGGGCTGTGTTGCCCATCTCCGGGACGGTGGTGCAGAGGTGCCCATCCAGTCCCATGCAAAAACAGCCCGGAGGTGGCAGGACCCAGGACTTTACATGCAACATGCAACGCATACCATGCAGCGGCACCAGTGTCTCCACAGTGGAGACAGCTTTCCTGGGATGGAAGCGCTGATCAAATGATTTCTTTTCCCCTCCCAGCTTGCCTGTGACCCTGCAGCTTGCCCTTGTCCTGTTCCCGTCTCCTCCTACACTTCAACTCCTCAACTCCTCAACTGCACTCCGTCAGTCACCAGCTGCTTCCTTCAGTCCCAGCCTTCCCTTCTATTTCTAGATTCCTCTCGCAGCCTCTCCGCACAGTGCTCCCCCCAGGCCTGTATCGACCTCTCCATCTGAGCTCCTACCACTGCTAAAACTAAATTTTGAGATAACAACGTCATAGTCAAAGCCCCGACATAATCTTATACTAAGGATGAAACTGTATTGTTTTGCCTAATCGATTTCCTAGCACATAGCTGAAGTTGTTTGGGTTTTTTTTTTTTGTTTGCTGGTATTTAGAAAAATAAAAACCCAAATGAGCCTCAGCAGCCCTCCCAGCAGAGCAGAACACAACAACTCCAACAACTCCAGCAGCGGCTCGGGTTCAGCATGGCTCATTAAAACAGAGAGAAGAAATGTGTAATAGGAAGAGCAGAGCACCGTGTATTGCAGGTGTCCTTTCTGTGGCTGCGATATTCCCTGTGGCCTCCATTTGCTGCGGCAAGGGAAGCGGAAAAAGAGACGTAGGTTATCGTCTCACTTTATGCTGCCCTCTCCTAAGGGACAAAGAGCCGTAACTAGAGACGCGTGGTCATGCCCAGCCGTAATCACTAGTATGTTCGCTGTTGAATAAAGGTGAGCATAAATGTCGAGCTTCTGCGTCGGTGTCAGAAGTTATGGGTTGGTTCTTGTGAAGCCTGTTCAGAAAGCACAGGGTGTTGTTACCCTCCACCTTCACAAGAACATTTCCCTCTGTGTTTCGTGTGTACTCCTGTATCTTTCTGTGGATTTTCACAACCTATTAATAGTGCTGGAAGGAAATTGCACTTTGCAACAGGAGAGGAAAGAAAGGCTTTGATTCCATCCATCCTGTCTAGCTTGTCACCTACAATGTTAGGAAAAGCCTCCAGCTGCCCATTTTGTGCCGTGCTCATTTATCTCTAAGCATGTGCGCCTGTGTGCGTACATGCATATGTGCATGAATGTGATTGTGTGTGTGTGATAACATCATCCAGATGCCACACCACACTGTTGGATTATGTCAGTCTCACCCAATGAAGCACACTGAGCAAATGCTAATAGTTAAGAGCTAATAAACACTACACTAGAAGGTCAGTGCTGAATCGTTTGGATTGTGCACATGGTTCTCAGATACTTCCCCCCAGCATTTCCCTGTAGCTGTAGATAGGCTGTGCGGCTGCAGATCTCCCTGTAGGAGGAATTTTTAAAGCCCTGCACTTTACTGAGTCAGCTCAATGTGTTCAGAAAGAAGCAGCGCCGATACAGTTGGACAGCATTATTGCCAGAAAACAGACTTCACAGGTTTCCAAAGGATGCTCTCAATGAGAGCCCCCACATCTTTGATATGGTTGGTTTAAAGCAAAAAGGAAAGGTCATATTTACAGAGGTCAGAATAGGAGGATATGTGATCCTTCGTCTCCTTCATTTTATTTTGCTGTCTCTTCTTACCTTTGCTTTCTTACTAGTGCCTGTACATGACATATAATCACAGTAAGACTTTGGGCTGTGCTCCTGTCTTGACAATGCAGTATTTGTGTAAATCAAGTGAAAATGTCTTGGTTACTGGCACAGTAAAGTGCTCTCTGCTTTGCTGTCTGCTATGGTCTTGGTCACCTGTAGCAGTTAATAAACTGGAGCCTTTGTTGACCAAATCACTGCCCACTTCCTCCCTTCAGCTAACCCTTCAGTAATCTGCAAGGAATTCCTGTTGAGACAGTGGATGTAGTTAGAAGTTGGCCACACAGTGCTGGAGACAACTGTGGGAATAACGAAGACATTGAGAGAGTTCAAAAGAAGTATGTCAGATAAGTAAAATAATTTTGCTTCAATCTCCAGCTATTCATTTAACCCCAGATTTAAACTCTTGCTTTAGGATTATTTACCTTTTAGCCTTTCTAAAATTTGGGTGAATGTCAAGAGAAATAAACCATTTTATTGCTAGGACAGCAGCAGACACTATTGAAGTTCTAGAACCAATATTGGACCAAGATGGATGTACCTTCAAATGTGGTCTCTGTTGAGAACTGAGCTACAACTACTGTAGGTTCAAGGCATCTCCCTGAGCACAGAGGCAGTTTGGGACCCATGCTTGGAAGAAGCTCTTCTGTTTTCTTGATGTTTCTCTACAAAAGGTGCTCTCCCTCCTGCCCACCATGTGCTGTTCTGATGTGGGAATGGGGTTGGGAGCAGGCATGTTACAGGGGAGTTTGGAGACAACTAGTCAGGACCAAGGTGGAAGGGAGCACATACTGGAATGACTGCAACTGAGATTGGGAGAATTAAAGATTCTTATAGGAGGAGAAGTACCTCAGGAGTATTGCTATGAGTTCAGACCAGGAACTGGGGACTCAAAAGGAAAGACAAGAATGAACAGCTGGCAATGGATGCTTCTCTGAAGTTTTATGATGTAGTTTTAGTCAGACAGGTCTACCTTGGCCAGTGATCCAAAAGTTAAGACTCTTTCCATCCCTTTCCAAGAGCGTCCTCATTTCCAAGCAATTTATCCTACAAGACAGTTTTCAGCCTTTATTTATGAAGCTAAGACGGCCAGCAGGAATTCGAAGTTATTAGAAGTTATCTAACTAGTCCTGGAGGTGGGAAAACACAGCTCAATGTAAATGCAGACATGTCAGCAGCCATAAATAACGCATGAGTGTGTGAAGATGCTGTTTTATCCTACAGAAGTGCCTTACCCCCTTGACTCCAGTAAAGGTGCTCTGAGCAGCAAATGCAGCATGTACTCCTTATGGGTAGATGCCGTCACTCTAAGCTGAACCCTGCGGAACAAGACATTTACTGCTTGTAGGGGGTCTGTCCACACCTTGAGGAGTTATTTCACTCACTAGCAATGTGGTCAAGCTCAAGGGCTCAGTTCTCAGGTTAGTAATTCCATAAATTGTAAAGCCAGAAAGTTCTGGCCTGGCCTCCCACATAGCACATGCCAAATGTTACCAAGTAAATCCTACCTTAACTTCAACAACTTGTAGCTGAACTAAAGCGTATCGTATTAAAGAAAAAAGTTGTTTAACCTTGATTTTAAGACCCAAGTGATGGAGAATTTACCACATCCTATGATAGATTTCTTGCAAATGTTAATTACTTGCAAGGCTTTAAAGTCACGGCATTTCTTATTTGATTTTGGTCTTAATCTTATTGTGTCTTTGTTTGCTGGATTCAACAACCTTTTCATGCTAGAAATGTTATTATCAACTCCTCTCTGAATCAATTTTGTACTTTAAACCCAATTTTATGAGTGTGGTCGGATGATAAAAGTGCTGGCGTATGCATCTGTCTTTTATGGACCCTTTACCCTGACTGTGTTCCTCCTATCCCAACATGCTTCCCATCCCACTCCTGCAGCACACTGTGGAGGGCCGGGTTTGTTAGCGTCAGCACCAACAGCTGGACTTTCTGTGTTGGAGAGCGGTGGGAGGAAGAAGGGTTACTTAGTTCTTCAGATTTTATTTGTGATTCCAGTGGCCTCATTCTTTGTCTTGCCTGTGATGGGCCAGATGCAGCCTGTGGGCCACTGACTGAACCAAAGTAGTGTCCAGATGACTCAGGATTTGGCAGAAGTATCTTAAAAGTAACCTGGAGCACAGACAGGCAGAACTGCTGCTGTGAATGTTGACGTCTGTTTTTCAGCCCCAAAAGGGGGAGAAATAAAACCCACTAAGGTTGAGATGCTGACATTTTTTGTGGGACAAAATGTTCTGAATTCTTTCCTTTTTGAATGAATCCTAACGTTTCATTTACTACTGGATTAACATTGACCTGCAATTGTAGGCTGTCATGGAGCTGTGCCTCCTCACTGTTGGGCTTGGCAGCCTGTGGCCCAGGACAGGCAGACTTGTACCTGCGCAGTGTCCTCAGAGCAGGATGCCAGGTCTACAGCCCAGACCTAAGGCTGCAGGGGTACCTGTAGATCAGGCACAAGATCTTGTGGGCCACAACCCTAGCTCTTTAGGCTGCTTGGTATACCCTCCCTATTGCTAATGTTTGACCTGCCTAGTCCACTCTCCAAAAAGAGAGCTGAAAAGCCTATCCACTGCCGAGCTTGTGTAATGCATCATGGTCCTGCTGTAGACAGGACCTCATCCTCATGATAGTGCTGTGCCATGGGAGGTGCAGTCCACAGGGGTGATTTAGCTTATGGTCAAGACTGGAGACCTAGGTTCCCCAAACTCTAATTGTCTGGGGGTCACAGTGTTGCAGAGCTTAACCACCAGTCGCCCCAAATTAAATGGGGCATCCAGGTTTTATCAAACAAAAATCAAGGATTTCCTCCAGTGTGGAGTTTTCTGTTGAAAAACAACTTCCCAGACACGTTTCCCTGTTCTTCCATGAAGAAGACTCATCTGAGCAGAAAGGCCCCAGCCATCCATACATGTACCATATGCAGCAGGGGGTGGGGGGTGGTGGTGTGCGAGGCGGTATGTTGGGAATGGCTGGACAGCTGTGACTTTCCTTTCAGAGCTGGCAATACACCTCTGCCACAAAGAATAGCTGAGGGATATAGTGCTATTCAAGGTGTACCATTGGGTGAGATTTTTGGTTGCTGGAAGTAAATTTAGGGTTGAGTTATTAAAAGTTGTTCCTCAGTTTTTGAAGGCAGAGGTGGTCATTATTTTGTCATGGACAAATGCCAAGTCAGGCCACTCGATTTGGCTGCGCTATATTCCCCTGCTGCTTCAAACAAGCAGTTGCTGAGTACTGTCACACAGACAATTCACCATCTCTCTTCAATTTAATCTTCACCACAGGGCACTGACTTACCACGTTAAAGATTATCACACATTTCTGCATGATTCACAAAGGACAGCATGCTCCCCTTCCCCCTGTGGTATGTGTTTCTAGTGAACTGCAACCAGGAGCCTGGAATAGGGAAAAAAAAAGAAAGGAAAAGGCAAGTCTGTTAATCCACCATGACACATACACCTTGATTTTATTTTATTGGAGGGATTTTATAAGGGCTATTATCTCCTGGTTTACATAATCCAACACTTCCCTTAGGGCAATCAAAATTGAGATTCATATGACTTGGAGTTTACAATCCAAAGCAGCTGGCAAAACTGGGATTCAGATTCATGACCACAAATGCAATCCTACTGCACACACACAAAGAAAAGGGGAAAAAAAAAAAAAAAAAAGAGGGAGAGACAGAGAATAAGAAAATTCCTGGTGAAGCAATCTATTATATTGTCTGAGCAGAAGTGTTTGAGAACTGGTGTCATTAAATGAGTCAAAACTTCAGCTAATTTGATTCGAAGGTTGCATGACCTGTACTAAGTGAGGGACTCCCTTTCCCTGCTGTCTTTATCTGTTCTTAATAATTTAGCCAGCAACAAGGTAAGATCCAAGATTGACTTTTTCTGCTACAAACATGACTTCAGTCCAAGTATTTTAGCACCTGAACTCAAGTGAGGATAATAAATGTCAAAGAAATATTTATAGCCTGGTATATGGAGAATTTCCAGTTCCCTATACTGCAATAACACACATCCATCTGCTAACAGCATTAGAGCTGCAGTTCTAAAGCAGATCGCACCTGAAAATAGAAGGTATGTACAGATAGCTGTTGCATTTAAATGTTTGATATTAAGCTGATAATTAAATTAGAAATTAATTATCCAGCCTTGGGAAACCACTTTCTTCCTGGACTCAAGCCCACACAGAAATCCAGAGTGAGCTCTGTGCCTCTTCCACTCCTCTGTGTTCGTTTAGCTCAAATCCATTCCTGCAATACCCAGCTGAGGGGCGAGAGCATACGGACGAAAAAGGTTAAAGAGGAATAATTGAAATTTAGAAGTGGAAGAAAGGCTTCTTATCCCATCTAATACATCCCTCCAGCCCATACAAGGGAATTATTCTTCAGGGCTTTGTCAGGTCTGGTTTTAACTGACTGCAGTCATGGAAGCCCCATCTCTTCCTTTGGGAGAAAGCTGCACATTAGAACAAAGTTCTCCGCTAGCAAATATTTCCTGATATTAAGCCTGTATTTTACTTCTTTTTTAAAGTGATCCCTTTAATGCTGGCTTGATCCAAGATTTTTTCCCGGTGAACTCAACTCTATGAGATCTGGAATGCTTAATGGAATGTATGTTTTTTCACCCCCAGATTATGGTCTGAAATCCACCCTAAGCTCACAGTGGCTGGAAGCTGCAGTTGTAGTATAAACTCTCACAGGTCTGTGTGAAAGGGATCAAAATAGTCCTGACCTGAACGTACACAACAAAAGCAAGGACACAACGCGGCTCCGTCATTCTCCATTGCTGAGCCATGTTCTGGTGGCAGCTAAAAAGTCCTTTTGAGACTTGCAGACACACCAGAGAGGAGATGACGTGCTCAGGTGAAGGTGGTGTGAGAGAGCTTTTGCTTTTGTGGCTGTGGGTGTAACTGGGTGTAGCAAAGTGCTTTGATTTTCACCCATCTTGACCCTCTGGCACCTTCTACCTGAAGGGAAAATGTAGGCATACTGTAAGAAAACAAAGATTTTGGCAGAACTGAGGACTTTTTCACGTCTGAGTGTGGGGGTTCCTTTTGAGATCCAAGAGACATAAATGAATGACTTCCTCACTAATGAAGTGTTTACCATCTTTGGTTGCAACAGAAATCAGAGACGAAGAACCACATAGCAGGCTGAAGTGCCAGCACAGATTTATCATGCTGATCTTAACCCTTATAGAACACCTGGTGCTCTGCACTGTAGGTGAGGAAAATTATGGGAAGCAATAGAGGCAAAAGGCTTCTGCCCTGCGATGAGGTGGGAATATGGTGCTGTTCAGTTGTGGGAGCAGCACTGTTCTGCATCAGGGTCCCATACTGCACCTCTCAGGAGAGCCAGCAAGAAGAGCACCATGGGGGTCCGTGTGATGTGAGGAGGACCAGTGTTTCAGTAGCTCTGTCTTCAGCCTTATTTTACATCAGTTTAGATGGGGACCAGTATCCATGCCCAAGGGACTGCCCTATGCTGGGGGGCTGCAGGAGTTCAGTGATGCAGCCACTCCCTGCAGCTGACCACAGGGCTGTGAGCCTGGTCCCAGTGCCAAACCAGTGTGACATTTGGAAAGTCCAGCTCAGCTGCAGCATGTGAGAGTGCACTGTGCTCAAATATTTCATGTGACACAGTTCTGGCATGTTATGACATTGCAGAGGCCAGGCTACATGTCTCTAGAGGATGGGTGGAAGAGTAATCTGTCTGTCTTTCCTCCTCCAGGTGGTGATGGGGGACATTTGCTTAACCACCACCATCCCCCTAAAGTGAAGGGGAGAGAGGAAGAGAGGGGAAGAGCAAGAGAAGTTCAGTGCAGGACAGCACTCCAGGGTTCAGAGCTGTTACTGGCAGGTCCCCAGTGCTGAAGTGCCAGTGCTGTTCACAAAGCACCCTTGGGGTCCGGCTCAGCATTTCAGCCAGATAATTCAGTGATCTTTCTTTCATCATGTCCCTTTCATCATGTCAGAAAGCCTGCATCACCCTTGGAGTGACATCAGTGGCTCATACTGGGAGGATGTGGCAGTGTCTTCTCAGAAGGATGGAGGTTTCGTTCTTCATTTCTCACTCCACATAGGACAATGCCAGCAGGAACTTTGTCAGTCTTTTCCCTCAGGTCTAGGAACATTGGCAGCATGTCCTTGCTGTTACTCACTGGTGCCTCACCCCTAATACATGGTTGATGGTACAGATGAAAGACTCGTGACGGAAATGTTATCATTTGCTCTTCTCCCTCCCTCCCTCAGCCAAATCAGCAAACCTGCTGGAACAGCTTTGTTCTGCAGTTCTTCTGGACTGAAAATGGCTGCTGTCTCTGTCTCAAATGTGAGGAAAACCTCCTAGTCCCTGCTATGTATAAAAAGAAATGTTATTCACCCTGAGGACTGGCCAGGTTAGGTCACGCAAATGAGATATTATTCATAAAGTGACAAAGGAGAGCTTAGTTGGTGACTTATCCCTGCTTCTTGCTCCATCTCTTGGTCATTTCTTCATCAACTGCAGACTGCTTGCAAGGCACACCTCATTCAAAATTATTCTATTCTTTTTTTTTTTTCCCCTCTCTATAAGGAATTGTATTCTTATGGATTATTTTGCAGCTGAACTATTGTTAATTAGCTATGCTTAGTTTCAAGGTTTATAATATACTTCTGTGTGTGCTGTGCTAACAGCATGCCCTCATCAACAGGAGGACTTGAACAAGCTGCTGCAGCTTGGTAAAAGACAACGAAGAATTCAGACTAGCTTGCTGAACAATATTTTTTTAAAAAGCCCCCCAAATGCCTTCGTGGTGAGCCAGACCATACTTAAAGCATCATTCCCTAGCAAACGTTGCTTCATGTGAAATTTAGCAGACGAGTGCAGGGTTTCTTCTAATTTTCTGTGATTGTGGACACACAGTGCAAAAACTGTTGTAGATCCTTATTTCAAGAGGTAATGTGAGATCCTATATGCTGAAAGGCTGCAACACCCAGCTCTAGCATGGGGCTTTGGAAGCCTTTGCCTGCTTTTCTTAAGCCAAGACCAGTTTCATACCAGACTGTAAACTCTGGGAGCAACTTTAAAATACATCATTGCTGAGTATGTGAGGAAGCAAGCTGAAACTGTGCCTTCTTCAGGAATTCGTGTAAAATTTGATCACTCTGATGTTCATGGGAAGTGAATGAAGAAGCAGTATAAGCATGGACACAGTGAATTAATTCGGAAAGTTACACAAATTCTAGCCAAAATTATTTTTTTCACCTTTTGCTTAGCTTTGCTGCAAGTCCAGTTGTGTAAAACCATCTGTTCTTTTTCAGAGAAACCTTATTAAGACTCACTGATAATATTTCATCTTCTTCCTCTACAGAATGTTTCAGCCTTTATTACAGTCCCTTAAAAGCGAGGAGCTGCAATCTTACCGTTCTGTTTGCGCTCAGAAAATGTGGTGATGGTAAATCTGACATGTCCCCTTGAATAAAATCGCTCCTTCCTCACTGTCTCTCCTATTTGCCGTAAATTCCTGTTGTACTTTAGGCTGTTACTTATTATTGATTAGCACAAACTAATGTCTGTGCTGTGACTTCTAGTAGGTCCCATGTTAGATTTGTATGTCTGGTAATTGCTCTGATGAAATATGTTCCTACTGTAGATGTACGGGTGAAATGTGTCCTGGAGACGGCCCGTTGCCAGCTGTACTTCTTTGAAACATTAGCTCTAAAAGCCACTTTATTTAGTGAAGAGCTCTTTAAAAAAATGTTCAAAGTTCTCACACAGCTTTTTTTTGGAGGAAAATTCTAATCAAAATAAAATTAGTTATTTTATTTCACTTCATGTTGAAGTTTTCATTTGAATTCGATTCCTAAAGAGAAACACATTTCAGTTTTTGCTCTTTGCGTCTTTTCTCTTCCCTTTCCCTCTGTAAAAAGGAGAGAGAGAAAATGCAGGAAAATGAGAAATACACGTACATGAAAAATGCAAGAAAACACCAGAGTATTCTTTCTTATGATTTTGGTTTCATCAAAGACAAAAGCAAAAAGAAATCTGTACATCTTTTCTTGCTTTTTGTCTTCCAAGAGAAGAAATAAATATGTTAAAATCCTCATCTTCCACTTTCTCAGGCTTCTGAATTGTTAAAAATTCTTTCTGGTGGAGGAAGGACAGGGAGGGAAGGGAGAAAATTAGGAAAGAAAAAGGAAGGAGGAAGCAACAGCCTAATTATCTAATACATGAAAATTGCATCACAGCAGTAAACAAACCAAAAAAGACAGTGAAGATGGTCACAGTGGATTAATCTGGGAAGCTGTACATGTAAAATACATCTGCACGTGGAGATTGTTCTTAGGCAGAAATCTTTTTGACAAAAGTATATTTTTCGGCAGGAAAACTTCCTCCCACTCTGTTCCTTTGATCTGTAAGGAAAGGATTTTTTTTACAGAAAACCTTTTCTCTGTTGAGCTTTCTGAATCTTAAAACAACACCTTCTCTGTTTCAACTGACTATACGTTGTGTATTTCTGCAGTGGGTTTCTCTCAGAGGACCATCAAAGAGAGCGCAGCATACAGACGTAAACTATTCTGTAGGCTGGGCTGCCATAAAAAAACCTCTGCACGGGATAACACACCGCTGCACAGAGGGGAATCTGGAAAAAAACTTAACCAGAGTCACCGAGGAAAACTTCTGCTCTTACCACTAGCATCATGAGGTCTTTACTTTCCGCTAAGCCCAGCAATGAGCTCAGTCTCTGAGGTCTCATTGAAAAGATCTGAGCACAGTAACTACATGATAGGCACTTTATCTGTCCAAGGATAAACTGCTTAATGGATTCTGCTGGGATTCAAAACTGACGTTCCTTGAAGTCTTGTTGCCTCAAACCAGTCACTTAGGTTGCTAGACCATCCCAGCAGCCTTGGGGAGAGCACTGTTTTGTCTATTTACAGATGAGACTTGACTGGACAAAACCCAGAAGTGACCCTTTGTGTGTGGAGAGACATGCCTTGTTCACTGGTGCATCTGAAAGGCCGGAGTCACAGATTTTGCAGCTTCAGCCCATCTTTTCTCCATTGGTCCTGGCAAAAGTGAAGGAGCATTTAGCTCTTTTCCAAACACTGGTGGTATTTTTCCACCATTGCCGCACTCCTTGTAGCGTTTCATGGACTGGAAAGCAGCCAGAGGATGGGAGAGGAAGACTTTTCGTCCCATCCTCCAGGAGCAGGAAATGCTTTAACTGGGAGAATGCCAAGGGCATTGCAGGGTGGTGGGCTCTGACCTTTGGACAGGGGCATGCCCAAAGCTAGGGAGCCGCTGAAAAGAAATTCTTAGCTTTTCTAAGACTGGATCAGATCTCACTCATCTTCTGACTGCTTCCCTCATTCACTCCTGTGGGCTGTGCTCAGACAGTCTGTCCATCTTGGAGATGGTGTTGCCAGTGGTGGTGGTGCACAGGGGGCAATGCCTGTGCTCCCTGGACTGACATCTCCCCAGCCGAGAAGCTTTCCTCTGCAACAACAACAATAACAGAAGATCTCTTTTCTGCTTTGGTCAAGGGTGGAAGCTAAGCTCATGTTCGTATATCCTGGCTGTTGAGATGGAAAGTGTGAACCTTACAGAAAATTAAATCTGCAGAAGAGAAGAATGGGGGAGGGGGTCACTCTGGAGAAAGAGAGACTTGCAGACGGAGATCCCATTATGTCCAGACCTCACAGTGTCTCCCCACTCATTCATGCCAAGCGCAATGTGGGCTGGGCGTGAGGCAAAAGTCTTCAGACTCAGCCAAGGAAAGAGGCCTCAGCATGTGTTGCTGTGTTTAGCTCTGAAGTCAGTATGGACCCTGGCCAGCTGCCAGGCACACTGGCATTGCTGTTACTAGATACCATTGTGTTAAGCTTAGCACATTTTGCAGGCCAAAGAAATTCCTTTTGTGTTTTCCCATACTCCTGATACATTTAGAAGAGTTTCAGCTTCAGAGAGAAAAGGCACAAGTAGTATAAATGAACTGCTGACATCCGATGGACCTGGATGGGGAGAGAAGGTCCAGGCAAGATGAAATCACCCTTGCTGAACTCAGTGCAGGCTGACGTTCATTACTTATCAAGCCTGGGCTGACATTTTACAAATAACTACCCAAGGAAAGACATTCCCTGAATCGCCTTTTGCAGAGGGGCCAATTAGCTCACTACAGCAAACTGGGAAAGAGAAGCAGCTAATTAGAGCTATGGGGAGCAGCACGGTGGCCACGACAATTGGCATGTATTGACCTGTTTGTGGCTGGAAAGTCAGTTCGGATCAATTTTTTGGTGCTTTGTGATTTTTCTTTCTTTAAATAACGTGATTTTATAGCCTAGGAAGAGCCAGAAATAAAGAAAGAAAAGAGATAGTAAGCCTGTGTTCTTTCCAGCGCTCCTCCATGAGGCAGCCCACTCCTGCCTCAGCCCTCAGCCCTGAGCACCATGCTAGACAGCTGCCTGAGATAACTTCCCAGCACGCTGCCGGCTCACACAGCAGAAGTTGCAGGTGCTATAATCTTTGGCCTTTTTTGGTGACCTTTTTCTGTGAATGACTAGGGTGAAGTAAACTAAGACAGATGGTCTCAGAACCATACCGCTGCTCGAGCATCCTTTGTGGTTAGCTTCCTCTTCTCACCTGGACAGCATTAGCAAACTCTTACAATTCCCCTTTTTATCTCCTGCCAGAGCTAATCTTGGGGTGATAAATCCATCGGACTTTTAGCCCTGCTTGACGAAATCACTCTGTGGTTAGCTGCTTTGCTGCACTTGGTGAAGGACAGCTTGCCTCCTTTTTCCTCTCTTGGCTGTGCTGCCATCTCCACTTCCCCTGAACCAATACTGCATGGTTTAGAGAGGGACACCTTACTGTGCAAGTCACAACACGAGGCTTTGCAGCCAAATGAAGGGGTTGTGCTACGGCTGCCCCGTAGCTGCAGGCATAGCAGGGCAAGGGTTTATGTAGGGGGAGGATTTGTTTGGGGTCCCAAAAAGAGAACTGGAAATTTGATGGATGTAGGTGGGCAGAAATCTCTTTCTTCTAGATGTACAAATTCAAAATGCAGGAATCATCCCAACAGCCACACTAAAGATGTACAGCTGTCAATGTGTCTTAGAGGCTTTAGTCTTAAAAATTGGCATACATGGAGAAAAAAGCTTGGGAAACCATCCCCAGCAATTCTATTCAAAGTTGTTTTGATAGTTCTCTTTATAGTCCTGAACAAGTAAGTTTATGTTTATGCTTTCAGGATCATTCCACGCACCCCCACTCCCGCTTTGTGAATTATTCCATGAAGGCCTGTGAAGCAAATTGAATAATTTTCATGGCTCATGGCATGACACATCTGACCAATAACAATGTTCTGCACTCTCCAAAGCTATACTCTTTTAAAGTACTTCCCCATGGAATGCTCTACCAAATACAGACAGTACAGATGGAAGATTTCCATACCAAGTGACTGCCTAGTGATGGCTTTGGGAAGATGGGTCGGGCGTTTCAGCTAAACTGGAGCAACAGTTTCCAAACTGGAGAATAAAGAGAGACATATTTCATTAAGAAAGGTGGAGCCTTGAAGTAAAGGCTTGAAATTTGGCCTGTGGGTGGTGACTTTATATGTGGTATGTGCTTTTCCCTGTCCTGTGAAAATCCTTACAAGTTTGACCAACATATTAGGCTCTAAATTAGTAAGTCTGTGCTTCTCCAACAGGAGGTTTTTCAGACATTGGCAGCTTTGTCTCCTGAAGACCCAATGTTTTCTGGGCATGCTCCTGGCCCCGTAGCTCCAGTGTTGCAGATTGGCTGGGATAGAGATTTCCCCTTTTCCTTCCCCTTCCTCTGCTTTCTTCTTTCTTGCCTGCTGTCAGCTCCCTTGCTTGTGTCTCCAGTGACAGGATGCATCAAGGACCAGGCAGCTGTTCAGCATCGCAGTTAGTCTAGAGATAGCCCCTGCTGTGCCCATGGGCTCATCCCTGATGTGCAGACAGGACAGAGATGGTTCCAGGAGCAGGACACGGGCTGTGGCATGGCAATGGAGAAAACAGAGGGTCAAGTGGGGATACAAGCCCACAATTCAAATGATAAATGGTGAGCCTAGTCATCCCGGTCTGGTAGATGACCCAGTTTTTTCCTCCTTTTTTTAAACTCCTACGTTGTTTCTTGTAACTTAGGAAAATCCATAATATATAAAAGATGTCTTGTTATATTTCTCTCCTTCTTTTGCTTCACACCTGTCAGCTCCTGCAGCAGATGATGCGAACATCTTGTATAAGAAAGCTCCTTTTGCTGCTCAGTCTGGATTCCTCCTGAGGTGGGACCTTGGGGCCTTCTTGCAAGTTGTTGGAGGTAGGCATCCTATGGGAAAATTAATATTGCATAAGCAGCTCCCAATTTTGTGTCCTCAACTTTCTGTCCTTGAAGATTTTTATATAGATTTAGAAGAGTGATTATAATAATATTAGGGAGTAGAGTTATGGCTTTGGGGAAGCAATTTTATGCCTCAGCTGTGACACCGTTTTTCAAATATGCTATGCATAGCTGGACAGAGGTGCATGGACCTAGGAGTTCATAGCTCCAGCTTGAAACGTATTGTTAATAATAGGTATTTGAGCATAAATAAATTTTCTAAGAGAAATAATCTTGTAATTTCCCTAAAAGTTAGGAAAACTCATAATCCTCATTAACAGACACATTGCTATGCCATTTCCAAGTTTAAGAATGGTTTCCATGTTAATTTCTCCAGCGCACTAGGGATAACATGCCTCTCTTTCCTCCAAAAATAATACAAGAATAAAAAAATCCAGTGTGAATTCCACTGAATATAGGTATGCTTTGGTTCTCTGAATGAAAATCTCAGCAACTTTTACATATGTTAGAAGATCGTTATTGTAGAAATATTTTTGTATTTTTTTATATTTATTTTTGATATTTATTGTAGAAATTGTTTTATAATTCCGACTGTCAGGTAGCTACTTGCAGTCAGTATAAGTCTGTACCAACTTTGACTGGTTTGAACACTTCCTCAGGTGCTCCACAAACACCAGAGAAGTTGGGAGTCATGGTTTGTAAAAAAAATCTGGAACGGGTACGCAGCCATCTTCACATCGTCTCAAAGTGACATGTGGCTGACAATGAAATCTGACCGTGGGCTGGAGAGGAAGCTGTGACCAAACTGTCACCAAGGTATACAGCCCACTGAAGAATAGTCCGAGCCACCAGGATGCGAGGCTGGAATGCTCCAGCTGTCCTATGGTATGTTGGGCAGTCTGGGAGGGACAATCAAATGTCATTCAGTTGTCTTTAATGCTGTTCAAAAGTTGGAATGTAATGCCCAAGTTTACAGGAATTAGAGGGGAGTAAGCCTTCCTGTTTGACACAAATGTCGCTTTGAGCTGTTTCAGGTGCCATAAAGTTTTACTTAGATCTGCTGAGACATGAGTATTACCCTGCAAAGGAGTGTCAAAGTCTGTGACATTGCAATATGAGTGACGGCTGAGAACAAATGAGATCAGAAGCCTTTACCCACACCTTTGCCAGCTGGTGATGACTGAAAATCGATTAGAAACAGGCAGAACAGTGACAAATCCTATTAGAAACTCTTAAGACAGGGTCTCAGTTCAGTTTAGGTTATGAATTAGGGGGTTTGCTAGTTCATATGTATTTGTACACAAGAATAATTTCCAGACACTGGAGTAAATGCACACCATGTTAAAATTAATGAAATTCAGCTTGAAAAATCTATGATGCCTGTCTTTGGGGGCATTTTTTTCTTGTTTTTATACCATCTTTGAAACTTGCAAGTCTTAATATAGTCATGAAGCAGATCCAGCATGATATGGTTGAGGCCAGTGATTATATGCTATACAGTTCAAGCAGATTACTATGGGAAAGAAGTAAGTTTCTCGCTCTTCTTCAAGGCTAGACTGAATGAGCAATAGCTATGCGGCACTTGTATCTAAATTACTGAATCACAGTTAGTAATCCTGTAGCTGATGTTATCATGTTAAAAGCTATATTAAATTTTCCATATTATTAACGAAAAAACCCAAGTTCCATGGTTTGATATGCTTAACAGTGGCTAATATAATTAAGACTGTAATAGGTCTCAGTTACAAAAAATTACAGGAAATAGGGAGATACAGCGAACCCCGAACAAAGGGTTATGCATAGCTCAGTCTGGAGCTCCCCAGAGATAAGTTACCAAGTCCAGGGAAGATCAACATGTCATGAAATTAGTTCCAAAGTGTTTTCTAGAAGCATTTGCATCTCTGCCTTGAAATTGTTTTGCTATACTTACTAGTTATAAAAAGTTCGGTCAACCATTCAGATTGGAAATACCCTTGGTAAGTAAACAAGCATAGGCTACCGAAAGTGAGCTGTCAAAGCAAATAGTTTTCAGGATGAAAAATAGCCACAGAAGTAGTTAATAAGCAACTTAATACATATCAAAGGTTTTTATGGATAAAAGAGGGCTTTGTTGACTACTTTTGTTGTCATACTTTGCCTGGAACCTAATTAGGCAGAGAAAGAAAACCGTATAGTGGAGTGCAGATCATCAAGCCTTCAGTGAGAACTGTGTACAGGTTGATTGTTCAGACTGTAGAGATGTGCGCAGAATGTGATACCGGAAGGTGGCATCATGCTGGAGGGTAGGAAGAGAGGAAGGTTATGCAACCTGACAGATATTCCAATTACACTGGGGGAAAAAATGAGCAGAAGCAGAAAGGTGTGTAGGGTTCTAGCCAGAGCCAAGCAAAAACAGCTTATTGAAGTGCACACTGTCATAGCATTTTTCTGATGGAAGAGGAAAAAATGCAAAAGGAACAGCTCCTACCACTTTGCTAAGCGTTGCATATTCCAACAAAGCATCCAAAGATGGATGAAAAGATAGCAGTAGCACCACGCAGATGGCTTTTTCATAGGATCAATGGCTGTTCTTGCTGTAACTCCAGACAAATGGACTTGTCAATCAATAAATGAGACTTACACTTTTGTACTGGACACTAACTGTAAATTATTATCTACCCATATGTGACAGTAAAAATGCAGTGGGTTTACCTCCACTGAAAAGAATATATATGAGCTAGATTTGGAGTCTTGAAAAGTACAAAGAGGAAGAACAGCCATTATTGGATTAAAGATGGACTGATCTTTCAGTCTTCCCAGAAAGGTTCCTTTACTGGAGGAGGGAGAGAGCAAGACACTGAGGAAGAGTTTGAGAACATCTTCAAGACAGATGATAAAGAAGCTGTCAGCATAGTCAAGAATAGGGCTGAAAGTATACAATTGTTACATAATTAGCTGCAATGGGAAAACTCCTTTTGCCTTAAAACAGAGGCTATGGAGAAGTTCTTGGATAGGCTAGTCATGCTGAGAATCATATTGGGGGTGAAAGATGTGAAATTTTTAGTACATCTGATGAAATTTGCATTCTTGAAAGAACTGAAAACGTAAAAAGGCAAGTTTTCCATTACCTGAAACGAGAGAAGTGTTAGGGGATGTAGCTGATGCCGCATCTTTTCTATCCTAGATGCCCCAGCAGGACTCTGGCAAGAGCCCTTCAAAATACAAAGCACATGTTTGTACATGTTCAACACACTCTTCAGGAGACACCATTTCTGCAGGCTGTGATTTGGGCTGTGTTTAGTACTCCAACTGTTTCACTAAGACAGATCTTGGTGTGAGGGCGAAGTCCCTAAGACAGTGAATTTTGGATGGTAGGGAGGGTAGTAGGTCCCATATATCATCTTGACCTGGGGAGAAACAGCAGAAGAGCATGACCAGGTTCTCAGGCGTCTTAAGAAAGAGATACTGTTGCTGGAGTAAAAGTGAACAAATTACAAATATAAATTCTTTCTAGTGTAAAAAAGAGTGGGGAAAGACATGCAATCAGTGAGATGTGATGACAGATCTCAGGCTGGCCAGAAAAACACCAGTATTCCTGCCCCAAGAGACCAGGAAGCCGCAGAGAGATTCCTTGGACTGGTGTAGTGAAAGTTTGTGACTAGCTCACTTGAAGTAGCAACTGTAGATGGCAGGCATGCAGAGTGACAGCCCAGCAAACGCCTGCGATGGAAGAAGGCTCAGAGAAGGTAGTCAATGGTGATGTGCTCATGAAGCTCAGAAAGGAACGTAGCGAGTGACCACCAAGAGATGTCCAGAGGACACAAAGTGCAAACTTGCAACAGCTGGCAAAGCTGAAGGAGTTAATGAAAGAGGCTGGAGTCCCAGGAGAGTATAACAGTAAACGCCAAAGCAAGTTGTCCACAGATTGTCTCTGAGGAGGGTATCGGTATGGCTTTCCTATAGCAGTGTGGTCAGAGCTGGAGAGCAGTGGCTTATATGTCACACACACCAACAAAAACAAAGCGTCAGCATATTCAAATAGAGAAGGCGGCTTTGGCCCCCATCCACAGGTGTAAAATTTCACTTCTTTATTTATGGGAGACCAACATTAGTTGAACTGACCATAAAACCTTCCCAACATTTCCAAAAGGGACCTGGTAACCTCTCATGCTGTACAATATCCATATTTCTTTTTTAGGTAGAAGAGTACAATTTTAAGATTAAAGACAAATCTGGGAAATATTCAGTGGTTTCAGAGGTGGTTTAGAACATTAAATCAAAGAACAGTGGAGCAAAGTTCGGAACTAGATAGCATACATGATATTTGGTTTAAAATAAAACGAAGTAAAACCAAAAACATGGTAACTCTCAGATGAAACAGCCTCTGACTGCTAGAGCTACAGCTGGGGATACTCTTCAAAATACTGCTTGAGAACAGCTAGGACAGCCCCCGGCATCAGTTTGAGGGTTACATCTCATTACGAGGTGGAATTTTGTTTAAAGGTGTGAGGTTGTTGAGTCCTAATGTACTACAGGAAAAAAAATTCCATGCCATTAAAATGTATTAAAACAGCAGGGAGACATTTCCCCTAGCAAAAGAATAATTGCTCCGTGGGGAAAGGTAAGCACATGTTTATTTGTTTTGTCTGCAAAAACACTACGTACTTGTTCTGCACTACTACTTTAACCAACATAAGATATGCTTAGTGTATGCTATTGCAATTTAAGCAGCTGTCAAATCTCATTTGCTTTTACATGGCATTACTGATGCAGTGAGGTCTGATAAATTAATGCCAATCCGCGGCTACAAGTTCAAGCAGTTGCACGTGAATTTTGGGTTTGAACATGAACTACTAATTACTATTATTCCCAATAAAACAGTTGGGTGGGAAATGGTGTAAAAATAACTAAAGAAGAATGCTTAGTCAGATTCAGATCCATATTTAGCTCTGTTAAATTGCAGATTGCCAGCATGGCTTGTCACCCTCTGATGTTTCGCTGAGTAGAATACTAAAACCAAGAATGGTACAATCAATTAGAAGCTGATGGCAGAGATACTAAAGACCTGCAAAAGTGAAAAAAATCAAATAAGGTGGAAAAAAAAAAAAGGGATTCATGGTGTTGGAAATTTCCACCGCTTCTCAAAAATGATGTGTTAATCCATGAGGATATGAGGTTATCACCTGTGATGGGCTGTCTGTGGGAGGACAGTAGTCACCTGATCCAGTTCCCAAAGAGAGTGAGATATATAGAGCACCAAGCAACAGCAGCAGTCCAAGGTGAAGTAGCCTTCAGATTTGGAATCACTGGAACAAAAGAATGGACTGTCTCCTGAGATTAAGTTCAACATGGGCAAGTGTAAGATCCTGCACCTGTGGAGGAATAACCCCACACACCCATACAGGTTAGCGGTTGACCTGCTAGAAAGCAGCTCTGGGGAGAAGGACCTGGGAGTTCTGGTGGACAACAAGTTAACCATGAGCCAGCAATGTGCCCTTGTGACCAAGAAGGCCAGGATACTCTGAGGTGCATTAAGAAGAGTGTGAGTAGCAAATCAAGGGAGATTCTTCTCTCCCTCTTCTCTGCCCTGATGAGGCCACATCTGGAGCATCGAGTCACGTTCTAGACTCCCCAGTTCAAGGGAGACAGAGAACTACTGGGGAGAGTCCAGCGAAGGGCTATGGAGATGATTAGGGGACAGGAGCATGGCTCTTAAGAAGAAAGGCTGAAGAACCTGGGTCTGTCTAGCCCGTAGAAGACTGAGGGGGGGATCTTGTCAGTGCTTATATATACCTAAAGGAAGGCAGGGGATGGGGCCAGACTTTTCAGTGGTGCCCAGCAATACAACAAGGGGCAACGGGCACAAATTAAAACACAGGAAGTTCCATCTAAACATGAGGAGAAACTTCTTTACTTTGAGGCTAGCAGTGCACTGGAACAGGCTGCCCAGAGAGGTTGTGGGTTCTCCTTCTCTGAAGATACTCAAAATCTGCCTGGACGCGATCCTGTGCAACCTGCTCCAGGTGAGCCTGCTGTAGCAGGGAGGGGTTGGACTAGATGATCCCCAGAGGTCCCTTCCAATCCCAAACGTTCTGTGATTCTGTGAGATCAACATCACTGACATCCTGGTTAAATTTGCAGAGCCAGGTATGAGTGCAAGGAACTTTCTAGCCCTAACTGACTACTGTTCATCAGCTTGGCAAACAGGTTGATTATAATGATTTTAATCATGCATTCTATTAATGATCGGCTTTAGGTCTTGTTATCAACTTATGGCTTGGAAGGGAGGATGGAGTGTTGAATGACACAAGGAAAATGCACTTTCAAGTCAGAGTCCAGGCTGCGCACTAAAGAAATACTGATTGCTGTCATGTACAGCTCTTGGGAACCCACCCAGAATAAAGGTCTTGCTTGTGGCTCCCAGACTAGATAATGAATCAGGGACTTGGTGCAACCATGGTATGGCACACAGCAACAAACAAAGGCTAGCTAGATTTTGTGGATAGCTGATGATGCTGGCACTGCTGCAGTGGTCAACCATCTGGGTGGTGCACATCCAGCTTCACCAAGCACAAGGCCCTGGTGGATCCCAAGGAAGTAGACAGGAGGATCCCCTTCGTTACAGAATAGCAGCCACGAGGTGACTTTGAAAAGGCCATACAAGAGACATGAGGGTATGTCTGGGATGTGGATAGTTCTGTGGTTTGGTGGCATGTCAACTACAGCTTTAGAAACACCAGTGATTCTTTCATCATGAAACTATGTGTTCTTGAACTTTTTCAGGCACTAAAACTAGTTTTTAAGTCTGTCACTTTCCACCAGTTGCAGCCAAGATCCCTTTTGCAATCTCAGCCTCTGTTTGATGGGGGGCTGCAGTTCACTGAAGCTTGGTCTCTTGCCAGTGGGGTGCCTTGTGACTATTTTGTGCAAGGAAATCCTGGGGACTACCACTCTGCTGGTGAATTCTCATGTCTCACAAGTAGGGTGTTCAGCAGCTGTGAAGATGGCAAGAAAGAAAGAGAGGTTGGGCCAGTCGCTTCAGAAGCAAACGCTGGAGTGGGAAGCATGGCAGAGTTTGAGCATAAAACCTGGGGAGAGAGAAGGTCAAAGTCTAGACGTTTGAGAGCAAAGGTTCACTTTGAATAGAGAAGGGGCCTTGGTGGCCTCTAAAATTACCGTAAATGTCTGTTTACAGGAAGTGGTTGAACAGAACAGATCAAGTTAGGGCACCCAAGGGCCTTTAAAACTTAGAGAAATCCTGTGTTTATGAGGTAGAGGGGAATTGGTCAGAGCTGGAAACATTGGAAAGTTGCTGGTGAACGGACTGGCTTCAGCCAACCAAAGCTCTGGGAAAGCAGGGCTCAGTTGACACACGCCTCCACAGATGGTAACCCAGAGCAGTGTCCACACCGTAGTCCATGGGCAGCTTAATCTGCTTGCAAAATAAATGGGAAAATATCCCCACAGGGGAAACCTTATATATACTCGGGGGGGTCATTGCTGTTGCAGTCCGTGCTCCCTGAGCTGTTGAGCTTGTTCTCTTGAGTGCCTGAACAGCAGTGATCTAACACAAAAGGTCTTACCAAGCTGCCTGACTCTTTGCTCTCTTCAGCTATCGTATGGCTAAATGAGACTGGGGAAGAGAAGGGAGGATGGGAGAGGAAAAGCACAGCAGAAGAAAAATGGGTCTCCCAACTACTGGCATGCACATCTCCACGCAGGCTAGGCAGCAAGGGCTCGCAGTTAGCAAACTGCTCATTAGAGCCAAGGCATTAAGTCATTTCTCTAGGGAAGAATGAAACTGAACTCAGAGTCCAAACCTCTGCCAGAAAATGCAGGGCAGGGGGAGGGGAGGAGAAGTGGTTCGGAGAAAGAGAGTAAAAGGGAGGCATAGGAGAAAAAAATGCAAAGAGGAGAAAAATGAATGGATGGTAATGAATGATGGGTAAGCGAGGAGAATGAAGGGGTTGAGGGGAAGGAAACAAAGGCAAGCAGAAATGCAAGCAGCTGAGCTGTGGATTAGCTGCAGTATTATAATACTGGGTAATTTCTCAGACTAGATTCTCTCTAGGCTGTGGTGTAAATAGTTAAACGGGGAGCAATTTCTGCCCTGATGGAGAAAACAGTAAGTGCTTCAGCAGCTCTGTGGCTGCAGGCTCTGTCAGCACTCTGGACCTCTCTCAGCATTGCCCACTGACTGAGGCCTCCAAAGCAATGTTCCAGTGCAATGTGGCAACAAAGACGTGCACAGCCCTGATTTGTCTCAGGACACATCACAGACTTGTCTTTCTGTGGACATTGGCTCCCTGCGATCGGCTCAGTGGTCCTAATAGCAGCCCTACGGCACCAGATTCCCTGCTTTGCTTCGGCAGTCTTTACACCTTCAGCAGTATTTCTCTTGAATGACACGGAGGGGTAAGTTAGTGGAGAATGAGACACGGTGTTTTGCCTTTCACTAAAGCCTCCATCTGGCAATCCCAAAGCATTCTTGAGAGGTGAAACCACCTAACTGGCTTAGCTATCATGGTGACTGCATTAAAGCTGGAACTGTATGGATAGGTGACGTGTACCGTCCCCCACCACCTAGCTGTGCAATCAAAATTGGAGCAAGGCTTCTTGCCTTGCTCTTATTAGCTGCAAAAAAAAACCCCTTCTGACCTGGAGTAAATGTGTGCATCAAGAGGGACCTGCAAAGCCCATGTGGCTGGTGATGTTAGGTGGTTGTATCTGCGTCCCCCAGGGCATGCCCTCATGCATGGCTTGACAGGAAAGGGATTGTTTTGCAAAGCCAGCAGAATACAGAAGAGGCTGTAAATCAGTACTTGGATGCAGAGGATTTTATTCCCAGGAGCCCAGCAAATGGGAAATGTTCTCTGCAAAGGGGAATGGGTATTTAGGGAAGGAAGAAATGTCATCTTAGGCTTTTCTAAGATCTCCTTTGGAGATTTTCAAAACACAGCTGGACAAGGCTTTGAACAACCTGACCTACCTTTGCCTCCATGCTACTACTTACTATCTACTCCAGAGAACTAGCAAACCAGTTCTTTGGATCTCTGTGTGAGGGCAAAGTCAGACACTTACAGCTCAAGTCACTGGTAAAGGTAGTTTTAACTGAGCTGCCTGGTTTACATTGCAGCAGGTTAACTCCGGTTAATGTTATGCCAGCTGAACTCTATTAAGAGTTTTTTGAAGGAAATGGGTTTGATAATGTGTACAGCTACTTCGCCTATGTCCTAAAGATGTCTGCCTGCTTGGCCAATGAGTGGTTGAGTCACTATCCCTGGAGGTATTTAAAAGACATGTAGATGTAGTGCTTAGGGACATGGTTTAGTGGTGGACTTGGCAGTGTTAGGTTTACAGTTGGACTCGATGATCTTAAAGGTCTTTTCTAAACTAAATGATTCCGTGATTCTACGCCTGACTGTATCTGTTACCCAAAAGAGGTCTAGGAAGTTGTAGTGTATTCTGGATGAGAGGGTATGAATGGGGAGATGAGAATTTGCTTAACCATAATTAAACAATTTAAAAGTAATTTGTCCTAGATTTCGAAAGGAAAATGGTATTTTGCATTGTGCTTAACTTCTAATGAGCTCTGGCAGAGTCTGGGGTCTGGGTTTGTGTGAGGTTTGCACTTTATTCTTATGTTGGAGATGAATCGCATTTAATACGTGGCTGGTGGTACTGCAAGATATTAAACTGGTGTGGATGTTTTAAATTAATCTTCCTTGGAAAATAATGGTAAACAATGGTAATACTAAATAAGGAACTGCTATGAGAAATGCCTAACTTAAAGTAGTTACTAAAGCTGAGTAGGATTTTCCACCCTCTGATCAGCCACTACATGATTTTTGCCTCAGGTTGTTTTCAAGCTAAGAGGCCTATAATTCCTCACCACATTTGCTCTTCAAGCTTTGGCACATCACTAAGATTTTCCACGCATTGAAGCTTCTTTGTCCTTCCAAGATGCACTGAAAGCTACAATTGCATCCAACAATGGTGTTGACCCTGTAGTGGAGACCCGGTCCCAACTCCTGGCTGTACTCCTGACTAACTGAGGAGATATTATTTGCCTGTGTACCTTAAAATCGGTTTCAAACCACTGTAACCCAGACCAGACGTACCAACCTTAAACACGGTGATCCCAGCTTTGTGTACGCTCTGGGCTCACCGTTTCAGCTCATGTCACAACCACCTAATGGGGTCTCCATGTTTTTTTAATGTGAGGTCATTACATGTCAGCAGCTAAGCAGGTTCAGGACTGGCAGCAAGATCCCCTGGAGTTTCACATGCTCCTGAGGGAGGCAGATGCAATACACAGACCTAGTACTATCCTTATACTCAAAATATGGTATCGACAGGATTGTTTCTGGAGGCTCCGGCTCTGGACACCAGAAGAGCCAAATGACGTGTGATTGGAAAAGGGTAAAACTTGCCAACCTCATTTTAATTCCAGGTTTAGGAGAGATTTGCAGGCAGACCTAGGAAGAAAAAAACTAGCACTAGTCTTCCCGACTTGTCTCCTGCAACAAGATAGAAAGAAAAGCAGGGTAGAAAGAAAAGGACATCTGAGCAGTCCCAACGTATATTTTTCATTGGCACAAGGCACCCTTGCTTAGCATGGGACAGGCTGCTGCTGTGCTGACCCTGCTAGGAGCTCAGAGGCTCACAGCACACGTGAGGCAATGGAAAAGCAGCAGGCAGGGACTAGAAACGGCTGAACTTTATTTTTCCAAAGTGAAGATCTTTGGTGGGCTGCAGATTGCATTGGAAATCAGACCCTACACCCCAGGATCCCGCAGCTGTCCCTCTCCCCTCTAATTTTTCTCTGTCAGATTTCAGAGCTATAATTAACTGCAAGGTCTTAGTGATACTATGCGAAAGTGTGTGTGTGTGCACGCGCGCGCCTGGGCTTCCTCACCCCAGTGAGTCTAATCCTCTACCAGAGATTGACAGGTTCACATGGAGAGTAAATTTTTAACTAATTCACTTCTAAACACTCCTTTTCCTCTCTCTTCCCTTTACTGCCCTCTTCCCTCCAGGCAGCAAAGGGCATCGTGGTACTGGGGAGATGGCGGGAGCTGCCTCCTCTGCTGTCCCACGGCTGTGCTGAGGTACCTCTGCACTGACCTGAGGCACCCCAGCGCGGTCCCGTGATGCTCATCACAGCTGCCCAGGAAAGGGGTGCTCAGGGGCAGCAAAGAGCTACAGGTTAGAATTGAGATGCGGGAGCAGAAGGAGGTGGGGTTAATTTCTCATCCTTTCTCTGATGCAGTCAAGCCCAAACTGCTCTATGGAAAGGTCTGCGTATCTTCTGAGCACACCTGTGAACACCACCAGCAAGACCGAGCTCAGCAGTAGTGCATTCACAAATGTTTTTGTTTCTCTTACTAGTTGTGGTTAAAAGGCTTTAGAGAAGACCTTTGCTGAAGTGTAGGCAGCCTATCAGTGCCTTGGTCCAGATACACGGCACTGCCTGCTGATTGGGTGCTGATTTCTGCTTCACACAAGACCTGGCCAGTGAGGTCTCTGCACTGAACCGGCAACTGTCATCCCAGTCCACATCCGTGAACTCCTTTATAATTAGCCACAGTACAGATGCCCCGCCAAGGTGCTTATTGATGTGCTCCTTTCTCTAGATGAGCCAGGTTTCTCTGAGTAGTCCGCTCAGTATTTTCCTGGGGTCAAACAATGTTGGCTTAGAGAGTGTTGGATATGAAGGGCTCTGCCTTGGCAGTGACTTACCAAGACCTTGAAGTAGCAAGGGCTAAAGGCCAAAGAACCCTTCTCTTGCTCATGTCAGGAGCTGCATCTGAAGTGATACACTAATCTTCCATATTCCTTATCTCAGCAATTCCATTATTCAAGCACTGAGAGGAATGGGGAGAGCATGATTTGGCACAAAAGATAGAAAATACACAGGATTTTTTTCAAATAAAACCTCATAGTGATTCAAATTAAAATGTCCACAGAAATAATAGGAAGATCCCAAACTACTACTGCATTTTGTTTCATGCAAGGAGAGGTGGCTTACACTGTGCTTGCTTGAACCCGACTTTGTTGAGGTTGGTGTATGAGCTAGCAGGAGAACAGGAAATTCGAGCTCATAAGAGGAGTGTCTTAGGGGTCCTTCAGGGAAACAAAATCTCTGGAGACATCTATAAGGAGGAGATCACTTGATAACCCAGCACAGGGTAATACATAGCCGTGGATTCCCGCAGTCCTTTCCACAGGTTCCTACAAACTGCAGACTCTGCGAAGCATTGCAGCCCTGTTTCATCTGTGGAAAAATAAGGCACAATGAGTACCTCTGTGATGCAGCTTGAACTCGGTTGGTTTTAACAGTACTACACTGAGCTACTGCTGCTGCTGTAGCATCGATTATTCTCAACTGATTCATATTTGTTCAATTTTTTGAACAAAAAAATACAGCCACAGTTCATTACTGCCTTGAGTTAACACCATAGAAACCACATTATTACTGGACGAGCAGTGAGTGCTCACATCGGTTGGTTGGTTTTAAATTCCACCTTTGTCTACACCAGTCTAACAAGCCGTATCACCAGGGCCACGGTCACCCTGGAAGCTGCTGCTGGTTCCTTTATCTGCATGTGCTTCTGCAGTGACGGGTATAAAATTAGTAGAGACAGAAAGAGTTCGGGTCTAGAGACCACGATTTGCCAGACTACGTAAGACTTCTTTGAGTGAAAACTCCCTGCCTCTGGAAAGCCAGAGAGTGATTTGGAATAGCTTGGTGTCTCTGGCAAGGCAACAAAACCCAGGATTATTTTTTTGTGTGCGTGATGGTTTTAGTTTAAATGAAGCATATGCATGCCTAATGCAATCTAATCTATCTGGGTTCTTATATCCCATTAATCACTGACTTGTATTAGCACCTCGCGCTGTCATCTCTGCCGCTGCAGAAAGCTGCTGAGACCACCGTCTCATCACAGGCATTCTGATGACTTGTCACTGGATTTTGTGTAAGCAGCAAAACACCTAAGAAGCCCAAATCATTCCCTATCACAATGCTTTAGAGGAACGATACAGGCGAGAATTGATGCAAGCTATCGATCTCAAGCACTAGTGGTAGACATTACAAAAACATGCTGTTTTTACACTTATTTCTCAGAGTTTTTCATGAAATTCCGTCACCTAGAAACAGTGGGGGTTCTTTCAATGCAAGGTGACTTTCAAATGATCACTCCGTTTTGTATTATAGATCTTGTTTAAGAGTACATGTTTCAAAACAGGTTTTTTAAAGAACAAAAGCAGCCAAAAAAATAAAAAACAAGTAGTGAAATAATCTAGGACATATAGGGAAGTGCTATGGATTATATAATCCCCACAAGAGATTTGGAACACAACAGGGTTGAACTTCATAAAAGACCAGCTTTTATTAGCTCAAGGTATAATCTGGGTCATCTCAACTGTTGAACTGAATGCTTCATAAGGTTAAAATTCTATAAAGTCAGCATCCAGGCCAGGGTCCCTCTCGGCGAGGAAGATTGCCTCCAATCAAAATTAACTCCCTTAGTTTCAGTTGATACTTTTCACACTCTGACCTCAACCACTCGGGAAATTTAAGCTGCTATTATGAACTATTGCCCAGAGGTGGATACACTTCAGTGGTACGTGAAGATCTTGTCTCTTTTGGATATGTTTATTTTCCACAAGCTTCAAGATAAGCAACTTTAGGTCTTGTAGCTGTGAATCTTTGTAGCACATACCTTTTCAAAATCTTTTCGTCTCTATTCAGGGCTCAAACCCACACACAGACACACAAGTCTCCCAGTCCCAGTACTGGGAACATGAGATGGTTGGATCAGTCATTGCAGGTCAGTTATGAAAAGTTCACAGTCTGAAGCATGCTTGGACAAAGCATCCATTGAACAATTTCAGACAAGAAAGAAATTAGTGGAGATCCCAATCTGCCTGCAGGCAATTTGGAAACAGAAATAATTTTTTTAATTAATTGTTCTGGCTAGCTTTAATCACAAAATAGTGTGAAGACGTGGGTCTGTACAAAGCAAAAAGGCACGTAGCAGGTTACCTTAAAGTATGACTGAGCAGCTGACTACATTTATAATCTTGACATAGACCTCCCCAAAAAATCAAATTAGGAATAAAAAAATACACAAACCATTCAAACCTTCTATAAAAATCATAAGCTACTTATCACTAAATGTAACGTTGTGTTTTGAATAGAAATGTTTAAACTGTATTGTTAGTATAGCTCGTAATCTGTTCAGATCATACGCCGTAGGAGTTTTCTTGACGTTTAAATCCAGCAGTTAGAGCTCAGTTAGCTGCACTATATTGTGATGTATTCAGCAGGTACATGACAGTTTTGGATGGGCAGGTCACAGGGGCATCTCGTAGGTACGGTGTTTAAGTTGAGTACTGAAGGTCACTTTGGATGTGACTTTGAAAATTACTTCCATGAAGGGTAGATGTATCGACTATTTAGAAACAGTGAAGGGTTAAATCTGTTCCGTTGAACTTATTTCTGATATTAGCACAGGGCTGAAAACACCAGCTTGATGATTGATGGGTTCACATGGGGCGACCTTCGCATTAGCAACGCGACTCTGGTTGCTGGGTAAACACAGGCAGATGGATCCAGCTCCAGTGATTTTCAGCAGTGACGGATGGCAAAGGTATTTCTGATCCACATCACACCCTGCAGATCCCATGAAAATGACTTGGCGTGAGGCAGAAAGTATTAGATTCGGGTGACAAATAATTACCTGACATCAGCTGAGGTTTCTTCAGAAAGGTTATGCTGCAAATAACCGGCTTTTACATAACTTTGTTTTCACGAAGTGAAAGAAAGTCACACGCATACAGTTAATTTATTTGAGAAAATGTAATCCAGTGGCTGATCAAAACTGCTCCTCGGGAATATATACCCAAGTAATTGTGTTCCAGCAATGCACAGGGTTCAGGGTTGGTTTGGAGGAGCTCCGTTTATTTGTTTAAAGCATGCATGGTTTTCCCTGTTGCTATTGTTGATGTTATACACTTTCTCAGTGGCAAGAATTAGCATTCAAAGACGTTTGCTCAGAGCCATTGTGGTTTCACGAGTCTTTGCTTTTCAGGGACTTCAATTCACAAGTTCTTGACTTTTATTCCTTCTCTTCTCCTGAGTCTCGTGCTTTGGCAGCAAACCCAGCATTTTAAGTAAATGTGTGCCAAATAAATACTTGTCTGAGCTTCAGTCCTTTGTTTTCAAGAAGTAGCTGGTTTGTATATAAAAATGCATGGGTCAGGCACGTGTTGAGAAGGCTACAAGTGCTTTATGCCGTTCTTTAGCTGATAGGTGTCCCTTCCACGTGATAACATCCTCAAAATGTGTTGTGCATGAATGCATGTATTCCTGCGGTGTGTTAAAATGACTGTTTGCACCTTCTCTGCTGCGTGTTACCATTCCTGCCAGGATAATCTGGTGTGGTTGCATCTGATAGGACATCAATAGCAAGCCTAGAAGTTGGTATGTGTCATCTCCACAAGATGGAGTGTCTTGTTTCTTGCCTGTGTTGTGCTGTAAAGCTTCTGTCACTATTTAAACCTTCTTCACTAGAGACAGCAAAACTACGGGGTGGCCCAAAGTGCTCCCCTTGACTGTGCAGTGAAGCCATTCTCCTGGTTTCCAGTGCAAAGGAGCACAAATGAGCAGAAACAATGACCACAATGTAAGTGTCTGGAATACTTGAGGAAAAGAAGAACTGGCATAAGCACTGCCCATAAGCAAGGAAAACTTTCAATTTCTTTGTTTCCCTGGGCTTTTAGTCAGACTTACATGTTTTTGCAGAACTCTGCACAAATCCATAAGGTCGCATGTAGTTGTGTAATCGTGCTTACAGGCTTTTTTCCTTATATCTTTATTATAATTTATTAATATTTCTTCTCACCTTTTTTTCCCTTCCATTCTCCTACATCATTAATCTCCAGTTTTTCCTCCTCCTTTCATGGTTTCCTTTTTTCCTTTCTCCTTCTTTTGTCTCTTTCCCTCTTTCTTTCCTTCTTTCCTTCTTTCTTTCCTTTTTTTCTGTTCCTTTTATTAAGACAGGCTAAAGAAACGAGTTTCACTCTGAAGGTCACTCCATCTGAGGCCATTCTCATCTCCTGCAAAATCCATGCCTTGCTGCCAGGAGTGTAAGATGCCTTTGCCCACTTGACCTCAGAGGCAGGCAGTGCTGTGGAGGTGTCGTGGAAGACTCGTTCTCACTATACATCCTTTTCAACGGTATTACTGAATTTCTTAAAAATGAGACCTGAGACCTGAAACTGGCTTAGTTTTCTCTCAGTAAAACATGCTGCTCTATCAGTCTCCTACATCTTTGGGTGTTTTCCCTTTTTTGCCTGTGGCGCTCCTTTCACTAACAAACCGTACTGCGGTTGATTTTCAGCCCTCTCCCTCACGCCCACGCTCTTTTCTCCACCAGGCAGGGATCTAGCTGAATAATGCCAGCCGCAGTTCAGGAAATAAACGCTGGGTAGAGCTTGCTGCAGAGACCAGGCACATCTGACTGTAGCACAGCAGCACCTCCCACACTGGCTTCCTGCAGAGGTGCAAGATGGGGAAGTTGCTTCGGCATGAAGCTCCACAGGGATCCGCGCTGATGGAGAAGGGGTGGCTGAGCCACTCGCCCCTGAATAGAGGAGCACTGGAGCAATGCTATTACACAGGTGGTTCAAAACAGATGTCCTTTCCAGGAGCCCCCAAAAGAGCCAGGTTGGATGGTCCTCTTTCTCCAGTCTCAGTGCAGGGTATGGTTTGTTAATCATAGGCAGATGAAGTGTGAGGCAATTTTTTCCTAGTTTTATCTATATAGTTGACCTTATTTTCTTTAAAATGGCAAGCTGAAGACTGGGACGTGTTGATTGAGTCCTGTGGGCTCTAACAATGAGTCCTTCAATACAGACACAGGGTATTGTGTGCTCCCAAGAGTAAATCCTGATGTTTGGAAAGAGTGTGTCAAACATAGATGGTGCTGTCCGAAGCTGGCTTTTGAGAATGAATGATGGTAGTTACCCAGGGCTGTGTGGCAGGGATACTCCACTTTCACAAAGCTGTTTGTCGTCTGAAAAATTCAGCTGAGTTTTGTTTAGCATCATCTAGTCAGAATAATCAAAAAAGTAATGGGATGCCAGAGGGTAGTCATAACCAAAACGGACCCAGCTGTAAACAGAGTGGAGAGACCTTTGATTTTGCGGGCCGTAAGCTAAAGGCCAGAGCGAGCGGCTGACACAGCAGCGCACGTCATCCCCCATGTCTGGGGCTGAAGGAGGGTGTGGTGGCCCTGGGACTCTGTGGTCAGCACCACTGCAGCAGACCTGGTGGAGACAGCGTGGTCCACACCAGCACTGCGCCGGGGACTCAGACCAGAGCAAGAGCAGAACATAGGTATCTCTCAAGGCTGAGGCTGGGGATGTTGCAGAGCCTAGTGCTGCTTTCCTGGTCATAGGGCTCCATCCTGTGCAGTGTCATACCACCTCCTCCACCACCAAAAATTTAAAATCAGCTCTAATTTACTGTCACCTGCAATGCTCCTTCCCACATGATCAGATCAACAGCTAGTGCACAGCATATATGGACTGTTTATCTTTCCTCTTCATAGTGTGGACCATGTGCATGTGCACGTGGGAGAGTAGCATGCACTGTCTCGGGAACCAGCCTAGGCAACTGTGTCGTTTACAGGTGCTTTCCATTGCAAAAAGACTGCATCAGCTCCTCATGAGAGACAGTGCAGAATCAAGCCCACTATATAAATAAATGATCTTTATGGGAGTGAGACTCAGTGATCCTTATAGGTCCCTTCGAACTTGAGATATTCTATAATTCTATGATTCTATTTAGGACTTAAAATATTGAGGATTCCAATTATTTAGCAACCAGTAACATAAGAAAAAATAAGGATGTAGGGAAATCACCATTAGTGAGATCAGAGTGGACCACAACTATCTACTGCCACAAGCCAGAAGGAACCAACAATTACATGTTAGCATCAAAATCCCCAGTTGTTAAACACTGAAGAGATGCTCAGATTTATAAGCATCTAGAGACACTCCACAAAACTGTTGGGAGACCTGAGCTTTTAGTCGATTTTAAGTCTTCTGTGGCTTTTTCATTCTGCTTAAATGCAAGTGAAATAACTGGAGTCATGAAAGATGGAACAGGCCCCCTCTGTCAAAAGCAATACGGATACCTTTTCCTTGTTTTCCTTGTTTTCCCTGTCACGTAACCTTCTAGGCAAATTCACTGTGTTAGAAATACTATGTATTTTTGTTACAAATGTCACTTCATACTGTAAGAAATGGAAGAATTTCAAGAAACAACTAACTCACATAAAATCACTTCTGCTCCTTGCAATGAAAATAAGCTATTTGTTTTCATATTTGCATCTAATCAGTTCCTAGGCATGATCTGACAGTAACCTCAATCTTATTGGGTCAAGTGCTCTTTAGTCACTTGGCATATTTTAAATATTAGCTGGAGGGTTTTTCTGCCTTGCTTTGGCAAAATATTTGCCTGTGCTTTAATAAGAACAATTTGAATCACATTTCTTAGCAAATCCTTTTTTTTTTTTCCTTTTCCCTTATTGTATCCATTGTTATTATGCAGAGATTTTATGAAGTTTTTAAGTTGGTGGGTGAATTAAGGGCCTGGAACACTCAGCCAGAAGCTGTGAGGGGAAGCTGGGCTTTCATGTACTGCAGACGTTCTTGTGTAATAAGGTCAATGTTGCACTAAAGAGTTCCTTGCACTTACAGTTTCTGATTTCTTCAGGTTTCAAGGAGTAACTGAGAACTACATAATAGTGAGTGCCGTCTCATCTGGTGAAGAGGCTTACTGGTTTTCGCAGAGGGCTTTGGGCAGGGTAGATTCTGAATGTGAACAAGTATGATGGACTCTCTCCCATTAGTCACAACAGGTGGGATGCAGCAGATCAGATGTGAGCATCTTCCTCTGAGTTAGATGTCCGGATGCATAGCCTCCCCTTACAGAGCGCTAGTTACCTCATTGTAATGTAGACATCTAAAATGAGTGAAAAAGATCAGGTCCTAAAAGCATTTATTTCACTTTGTGACTCTAAAGAGGACCCAGGGCAACCCACTGCGTCATAAACTGCTTCCTTGAAGACACCTGAAATTAGACATGCTACCCTGACAATTTGATCCAGCTTCCTTTGAGGTTAGTCCCAGGTGATGCCACTGGGTATGGAACTGGTCTCTAAAGGCATTTGCTGTGGAAGACAGGGCAGAGGCCATCAATCAGAAAAATGCAAGTAAAGGAACATTGCTGAGTTTGACTGCTACCGTGAAAGATTTCTGCAGCAGGTTAGCAGTGCTGTGCACATCCGTGACTCTGAGACATCTGACACAATGAAATGATCTCCTTTAAGCAGGCAGATGGAAGCTGAGACCTAAGTCATGACCATGCTGGGAATAACATGGGTGCTGCCGGAGATGGAAGGAAAATACGAACTATTTTTATCATCCTGTCAGATTTTATTCAGTGAGCTTCCTTAAAACCGCAGTCTCCTTTCAACAACTCAGCTTTCCAGCTGGGAGATGCAAGTGCTTGAATCTTTCTGTCTCTCAGTGATACCTTGTGCTGTATTTGATCTTTTCTTCGCTCTCTTCCCCAAACCCCAAAACAATCATGTTAGTGGCTGTGCATATGACATGTTTTAATTCAACTTGCAACCACTTCACGGTATGGTTAGCACTAACCATGGCCTGTGCTTGCCAAAACAGATTGAGTTCTCAGAAGTCCAAGTGGCAACTGGACACCCTGTCTGCTACGCACAAGCTCGGACTATGTCTCCAAAGGTGATTAATAGTTGGCCAATAACAGAGAAAGTCCACAGCAGCTTGTTTCTGCTACCACTCTTGGACAGCACATGCCTGCCTTCCCATAAGTGAGTCTGTGTACCATTCTTTTGCAGGGTGTGAGGAACTTTCCAATTAAGCAGATGGATCCATCTCTTCTAGCCTGCCTTCTTCCCATCACTATGTAGCAGGAAATCCCAGAGTTCATTTTCCCTGGCAGTGGTCTTCTGATGGACGGGCTAGGCAAACAGATAGGCAAACAGAAATGCCACCTTAGCCAGTGCTCTCAAAAGACCAGCTGCAGCCCTTCATTTTTCTTCCAAAAACAACCTGGTCCTTTGGTTTGGCAGCCTTGTTTGCCATTTTTTAAAATAGTGTGGCTGAAGTATGGCATTCTTTTAACTCAAAAGATTTTATGGCTATGATGAATGCTTGCATTCACTCCTGTCCTTTCCATCACTGAGAACGAACTGGGAGTGAAAATGAAGAGGCAGCAGCTGCAGCAGCAATTTAATTTCTCAAACAGAGATAGCCATGAAACTTGGGAGAGGCTGAGAATCTCTAGGAGGCAGCATTCACACAGGACTATAAGGAGAGAAAGCAGGAGAGATGCAGACCTTCTCTTTTTATGTCTGTTTCAATATGCCCTGATACCTGATATCTTCCTTCTCCCTCCAGCATGCATAGGAGGAGGGCATGAAAGCACAGGGAAGAGAACTCCCACTGTTGAAATTTCCCAGGAAGAACGATTTTACAGGCTGTAAACCATTGCTTGTGCTCTAGCAACATTTTCTAATAAAGCTGGATACTTTTAACAGCTAAGGTTAACTTTGTCCTTAGCCTCCTCCCCATCTTAGATACAGGCTTGAAAGAATTATTTGCATCACACAAGGAATCTCTTGTTCATTAGAGTTGATGGGTTCTTCAGCACCCTTCCTTGGAAGGCAGTGTGTCTGGCAATGTGGGCAGTTACTAAAACACACTGCTGTTAACTTGTCTAGGGGGGATCTTGTAAGACAGAAAGGGGGCAGATGCATGTGGCTTAGTGCAGTGTTTCCTGTCGCAGTACAGTACACTGTCACTTATATTTCATTTATATTCAAGACTTCTTGTGGGTTTCCTTTCCCTGGACATGTCTGTTTTTCCCTTCATGTATCTGCCAAGCTGTAGTGGAAACAAGGGAGTTGTTTGTTACGATAAGAACTGTTCAGAGCTACCCAAGCTCCAGGGAATGAGACACCCACAGAGAGGTGTCATGCAGGGCAGCTTTTTGACTGATTTACTGGAATGGTTTTGCTGAAGAGTTGGGAATCCTGGCCCAGAACAACTATCGGTGCGGCTCTGTACAAGGTGGGGATGGGATTGAGCCTCCTGAAGGTAACATCAATGCTGTTGCTAGTCTTGTCCGTACAGCATTGGCACTAGCTGGCTGTACCTGGGGCATTTGCTTGGCTCTTCATATGGCTGACAGTTATCTGGACCAGATCAACATCAGTGGCTCAGAAGCCTTACCACGGGCAGCCCAAGGGTAGATTCTCAAACGCTTGGATGTCACAGGTTATTTTTCCATGATGCTGCTACACTGCAACTCCTTGTGCCAGGGAGGTAGAGCTAGAGCATCACTGAAAGCAGCCTGGGCATGGGGCTGCAAGCACCCGTTGTATTGATGTCTTGGGTTGCTAGAGAAGCCCTGTGTTGGAGAGAGCACAAGCCTTGACCTGAGGCATCTCTGAATCCTTCACTCCTACTCAAAGCCTTTTCTTTTGCTCAGCTGACATTTTTATAAACTTGTCTGCTATTTAATCTTAGCTCACCGTGTTGCGTTTAAATCAGTCCTCACCAATCTGCTGTGGCCCTCCAGATCAATTACTCCCCTTCCAGCTTAGACCATTCTTGCAAATTATTGCTACCTCCTATAAATATGGCTGTGAGGTTGCAAAGTGTCAGTTCTCCTTGGAAAGATGATTTATTTAAATAAGTGGAGAAAGGAGATTTGGGCTATTTTTAGGCTTTTTTCTACGATGCTGTACAAAGATTTTCTCACCGTATTTTCCTGTAAGCTATGCTGTCTCTGACTTTTCACACAGCACAAGAGGCATCCACGACAGTGCTCTCATATGTCTCTCAACAACTGTCTTTCACTGTTCATTGTTGTTATTACTAATTCATTATTTATCTTGTGTTCTGCAGTAAAACCAAAGGACTTCCCACAAGACTGAAGTGGCCTCCTCAGATAAGTGCAGTGTCTAAATGCTGCTGACAACAGAGAGTTTGCGGTATGTTTGCCATTCACTAACTGAAGCATCATCGAAAAGCCCAGCTACCATATGAGACTGGTCCAAAGTGAAAGCTGCAAAGTGTTATCTGGCATGGGGAAGAACATTTGAATAGAACAGCTTCTTAGCAGGAAACTGCTAATTTTAGCAGGGCCAGAGTATAAAATCTTTATCTGAAAGAAGAAGGGTCTCTCCCAGCCTCAGAGTGAGGCTGGCCTGACCTAGAAGAGCCAAAGGTCTAGTAGCTAAGGTATTCACGTTTAAAGAAGAATACTTGGGCTCGAGTGTCTGAGTTAGACTTTTGACTTAGTCTTGAGCCTCTCACGTGCTGGGTGAATGATCCTAGCATGCTGTTACCAGCTGTTTCATCTACCATCTCTGTCCTTTTGTAGGTAATTTTAAAAGGTTTTTGGCGTGTCTTATGCAAAAATCACAACATATGTCAAAAACAAAAAATATTGGCAAGGTGGAAAAGCTATTTATGTCCCAGATGCTGCTGCTGTTGCCATTTGCCAGCACAGAATTGAAGTACAAAAAGGTTCAGTGACTTTCCCAAGATTACGCAAGCAGTCGGCAGCAAACAGATCTGGGACACCTCATAGCTGAGGTTCTTTCCCATATGACAAGACTACTTTTTTCTTCATTTTAGTTTAGAACCCAGAAATTACAACCCTGATTTTTGTCCTTCCTAGAAGTCAGCAAGAATTCTGTGCAGATTGAACAGAGATAAGTCACAGGAAACTGCAGATGATCTTATTCCCTGTCAAGCCCCTCACCTTCCCATGGAGTCAAGGCATTGTACTTCTGCATAAGAAGTTAAGGACAAGTTCCTGCAGGCTCCTTTTGGAACTCTAAAAATAAGACTTATCCTAATGTATTTCAGTACTAATTAAGGTTTTGCTATTCCTCCCACAGAGGGTTATCAACATAGTTTACAGAGTGTCATCTTTTAGCAACTGCTCAAGAGTTGGCTGTTTCCCATCTCACCTCCTCTGACACATTTACATGTTCTCTTTATACAAACACAGAGATAAAAAACCTCCCTGGTGTATCGAGAATATTTTCAACCAAAGAGAAAAAAAAATTCCTTGCCAAGTTGTTCGGTAGCTGGAAATTACTTGTCACGTCCACAGACCAGTAATTCTTTTTTATTTTTAAACGACTAACCACGCTATGATTAATGGCTCACATAAACGGGCTCAAAATAAGTCTGGCACAAATATAGGGAAGGAGGAGGGTAAATGGGATAAGGACTGGAGGGATCTACAGCAGGACATTGGTGGCGTGAATGGCATAGCGGGCACGGAGGAAGGAAAAAATGCTTCATGCTATTTGTAGCTCAAAATTGCAGCTACAGATGGTGATGCTGTCTTGTAGAAAGGGCTCAGGACACTGAGAAAAGGCAACCTGCACTGCACAGACTTGTCTCTCCCTGGATGCTGGTGTCTGTCTGGAAGGTTTGCAGGGCTTCACTGCCCCAATGCACATAAAAGCTGATAGTACCCTTGACTGAGTAGTGAAGCTATGGCCATATGTCCTGGAGGGGTTTCGCCCTGTGTTTTACAATACAGTGTATATCACTATTCCTCTTCCAGAGGCAATATTTCCCAGCTTCTTTTGTCAGATATTATCCTGTTTATTTGAGTGGAAACACCGGACATGCAATCTTGGTGAACAGGAAGGAGCGTGTCAGTTCAGGATGCTGTGAGAAGTACAAACTCATAGCTGATTGCTTTCCACTGTTTCTGGGGAAGACAAAGTTGGTGGTGTGGTAAAGGATGGGGAGGAGGGGGCGTTCATTCAGACAGTTGATGCAGTCTTGGTCACCTGGTAGAACAGGACCCTTCAAGCAAAAATAGGCTCGAATAAACCCAGCGACACAGAAAGGAAAGCTCTCTCCAAACTGGTGGGGCTGGGCACACATCCTGGAAAGTCAAGACTCTGGAAAGGTCACGGGGAAGGATAGCTCTGGGCAGGTGGCTGAGGCAGAGCAGCAAGTTGGACTCTACAGCTGAATGAGAAAAATGAGGAACAGAAAATGGGCAGCCTGCTTTGCTTATCAAGAAGCAGCTCACAGTCACAACCTGTTATGGTGTAGTCATACGTCATCAGTCAGGTGGTGTCAGAAAGCCAAGGGGAAGATTGGACACGGCTTTCCCTGCGTGCCCTGTCTCTGAGTCTACACAGTCTTGTAAAACCTTTGTTGGTTGCAAACCCCCTGACTAAGCTGCATCCCAGAAATATCCCCTCCTACAGGACTCCTCGCTGTTGCTGGAAGTGGGATCCAGCTGGCAGAGCTGACGTGACTGTGGGCTCTCCTGCGTCATAGGCCAGGTTAATGCTGCATTTCTTACAGAAAACCCATTGCAGCTGCGAGTGGCAAGCCACGGTGCTGTGAGAACAGTTACTATCTATTTCTAAAACTGCTTTGCCATTATTTTGTGCCCAAAACAGTTTACAATGACTCATGGTTCCTGAAATAAGAATAACAAGAGCGTAATTTCATACTTTTCCCGTGGTGAAATCTCATTGAAAGCTGTCAGATGTTTGGATTTAATGCTGTTCACACCTTTCAACCTCTGATGGCACAGATTCCTGGGGATAGGACTCTGCTTTGGGGCATAAACAGAATTTTGGTCTCCAGGAAACAGAAATACTTTTAAAAAAAAACCCTGGGAAATAATTTTTCTGGGAGCTCAAAATGAAAGAGCTCACAGCTCCCGTTAAATGAAACCTTTCCCAGTAAGCAGTGGTGATACAGAAGGTGTACACTGGCCTTTGCCAGCAATACAGACACTCTTGATTTCTGCCACAATGCAATAGAAGAGCTCTGTCTCAGGGCAACAAACTTCCTCTTGTAAAATGGGAAGCCAGAAAACTGTGCAGAAATAAGGAGATGTTTTCCAACGCTAGTAGTATTACGGGATAATAATGAAGTTATAGCGGGCCTGTCAGTGCTGTGAACACATAAAGGCTGGGATGAACTGCATCAACTTTTCCTCTCAGCTCTCCCTCTTTCTCCTCCCAAGAAACTAAGAATAACACCTTCTAGTGAGCTGAGCTGGCAACATATAGATTCAGCCATATAGGGATTAGAAAGAAATGCTTTATGTCTTCCTCTGTCCAACTTGCTGCTTGGATATTATACAATAAACTGTAATTTAAATATCACCAACTGTATGTTAAGCACATTAAGCTATATTTAACAGGCCCAGCTTATAATTTTTTGTTTGTGAAAATATATTTATCTATATATTTATATAAATATGTGGAAATGGAGTATGTATTATAGAGGGTCAGATATTTCCCATGAATATCTTTTTCTGAATGGAAATGTAGCCTTTAAGAGCTCTGAATTTCCCCATGGCATTTTGCTGGAGTGTTTTACTCCCCATTGGGAAAAATAAAATGCTTTGTTTTGAATTAGCTCACCCTAAATTGAAATACTTTGGTTTGTCAAACTGAATTAAAGCATTTCATGATGGGGCAGTTCAGCTTTAATTTATGTCCACAAGAGTTGCTATGTGCCTTGTGGACATTTTAATTTATAGACATCATACTCCCATAATGCATCATAGTCATCTCTCTCATTAAATTTTTGCAATGTACTCTGAGAGTCAGATGGCCACAAAACATCACAGGACACTGGCTGGGAACTTTGTCGACTGAGAAACATGATGTATCACCCTCATGAGGCACTGCAGCAGTTCCAAGGGACACTCAGTTATATCAAACTAAGCTGAAGCTAAACTTTTTCTGAGAAAGGACAAATTTGTTTTCAGGAAAAACGTTATTGTTTCAACATTTTGCCCAGATGTGCATCCTAAATAAATATTGATATCAGAACTTTCTGTAGATCAAATCATAAATTTTGACATCTATAGTCTAATAAGTAAGTCCTACCTTCAAGGCTTAAGTGATTTTTCCCTCTGTTATACAGGAGCACGCATTATAGTTTTTGATGTAGCACAAGCACCAGTGACCTGCCATCTAGGTAGAATTATTTCCCTTGACTTGGGTAAGGAGCATGAGGGGAATCTGATGAAATTCAACAAAAGCTTGAAACCTCCTCACCTCCTCAGGGACATAAGAAATGATAGATCACAGGAACCAGAGCGCAGGAATAGATAGCTTGTAGAAGATGTTTCTAATACTGAAAAAAAAAAAAAAATTAAATTATATAGCATGAAAGTTGAGACTTCGATTTCAAACTATAAGGCAATTCAGAGACACAATTGCCTTAGTGAGTCTATGCCTGCTGGTCACATTCTGGTAAGGTCTTTAATTACATCAGCACACAACACAGGACATAAAGCTTGGAAATATTTACATTACAGCTCTGGATTAAATCTATTCAAGTATAGAAATGTGACGTATCTTGGGGTGATGCTGAAAAAAGGCAGAGACTGTTACAGAATGGGTGCTCAGGTGATGATGGAGCATGTAGTTTGTTATGAGCTGGGCATCAGAGTGCATGGCATAAAGCCTTGAGGCAGCTCCAAAGAACCTTGCCTCTAGCTGACATTGCATGGAACTACAAGAATCCATTATGCAATTACCCCTGTTGGCCTTCAGCCAGGACACCATGGCTTCTCTCTTAATAAAAATGATAAGGCAGATTTAGGATAAAATTTTCACAATGGCTTCTACCAAGGCTAGCGCTCCAGCCAGTGCTGCAAGAGAGAAAGGGCAAGAGCAGTCCGCGCTGCCAGTACCGCTATAAAAATAACGGGTACGGACACTGTTTGCAGAGAGCGTGGTGAGTGACAGTGAGAGAGCAGAACAGTGCTTTTGTTTGAGTTTAGGATTTAGGGGACTTTTCACTTAGGTGGTTTTTGTTTTTCATTAGGCTCTCAAGGACATTGAAGTATGGAGATCCAGAATTCGGACAAAACCAGACATAGAATTATGCACAACATCTGATTGCCCCTTCCAGAGGAAAACGCTCACATCCTGGGCTGAGAAAACCTTAGTCCAGTGTCTGCTTTTCTTTGTCCTGGAGGTAACAACCCTAGCTATAGAGAAGCTAACTACATGTAACTGAGGAGTGTGTCAGATCGATTGCCCCTTTAAGGTCTTCCTAAGGATTGCTATGAGGCAGCAGGCCTATGTTTAGAAGACCTCACGGAGACTTGTTTTGCCAGCAGAAGTGGTGAGGTTAGCTGTATCAAAATTAGTGTGTGCTCTGGATGTTGCCCTCAGCTGGCCCTGAGACAGAGTTCTGTCCATGCTGCTCATGACCTTGGCATAAAATAACAGCCGTCTTCCCCTTCTCTCTAATTCTCCAAGGTCATAAGAACATGAAATCCAAGGAAGCTGAAGTCAATTTGGTGCCGTTCCTGCTTTCTCTGGTGACTTATCTAGAGCATCCCACTGAGCATGCCACAGAGATCCCCTCATTCGAGCCTTTGCCCTTCATCTCGAAGCCTTGGCTGGACTATATCTGTGTTCATTTAAAGATTGTCTCAGCATTGGCATTGATGCCCAAAGCACATTAATAAAGAATGCTGGAAAACGACTCTGGATATATCCCCAAAACACTGTCACTGCAGAAGGACATCGTGGAGGGTGTGAGCACAGAAAGCCAGTAAGTCAGCTGCGTCTTCCTAGACTAAGGGGAGCTCAGTTCCTTCGCCTTTGTACCACATCAGGTAAAAACAAACAGGGAAGATGATCAGTGATAGAACCAGAAATGACCGCAGGGAAATCTCCCTTCACCTTCACAACTTGTTGCCACCCTGTAGCAGCCGTGGGATGAAATAGGTCTGAATTTTGCATTTTAATAGTCACTTTCTATTTTATAGACTTGGAAACATCAAAACCAGAACACCCCACTAGAGAGATCCTTTTTTATGCGTCACAGTTTGTTCATGAACTTGCACCAACTGGCTCCATGTGTTGATGTATTTGGCACGTCCACAGAGGAGAAGGAATCTCCCTTCAGCCCCCTTCCAGGAGGTGACCTCCATTCTCAAGAAATAGAGGGATTAGCTGAGCTGGCAGAGCATGTGTGTAACGCTGCTGGGGAGAATGGAAAGTGCTGCATGGCTTCAGTGGAGTCCTGTTACGTGCACAGCACTGACAACTGCAAAAAAAAGAAAGAGACCAAGAGAGCAGCATTGTGGCTAGTGAACGGCATCTTTGTGGTTAGAAAAGGCTGTGCACTTAACTGCTCGACGCTCTCAGAGAATACCTCCGTTGTGCCAGCTGCTCAGCAATGTTGCAGGATTACTATGAAAAAGGCAATTCTAAAGGACACTTTCAACAACACCTAATTGCCGGCCTTTGAAAAAGGAGGTGTTAAAAATGCAGACTTGTCTCAGTTGAGTGTTGATGCCATGGGACTCAGACTTTTCAAAAGGGTGTGTCCTGTCTTCTCCACGTCGATTTGTTGGGGAAGAGGCCGTGTCTCACCGCGGCCATCTGGAGTGCCTCCCGATGCAGAGGCACTGGAACAGGCACAACACCAGTAACAGGAATGACTTACATCTTCCGATCTTCCAGTCAGAAAAGTTATCTCAACCAAAACTAGTAAGAAGATCCCCGAGGACTACTGAAGATGAAAACAGACTAGAGAGATTCTTACGTACTCGGTGACATACTTAGTGATAAGAGAGTTAACAAAAAAAAAACCCCAAAAACAAACAAACAGACAAAAAAATGTACCAATGCCTGCTTTTCCTAACCAGGCTAGTAAAAAAGTTGATTAAAATTAAAGGAAGGTAATTATTATTATTTTTAGATTGGTTGGCATGCAGAATTGGTCTCCCAGACTCATGGATAGTGTCTTGGTACCGAAAAAAAGAAAGATGAGGGACAATGAGAAAATTAAATTGGCCATGCTTATAATGCAGGCAAAATACATTGATGTCAGATACAGTTTATGTACATGCACATGCATATGCAGTAGCACATATAAAAGATATACATCGTAGTTTATACACAAATATACAGAACCAGTAAAATTTCAGTTAGCCAGATTGTTGTAATGAGTCTATGAAATTCAATGCAGGCTAACTGATTTGGGGTTCGTGTTGCTAATGTCAAATGCCCACATGCTGTCAGTTGATTGTAAGCAAAACATAAATAAAAATGAAACACAGAAGTAAAAAAAAAACAATTACCTTTAGTTAGCACAAGATGAAACACTCTGATGTGCCACTACAGATGCGCCTCTCAGAATGTGGAGTTTCCTCGGAGAGTGTTTGACCTTGTAGCTGTGATTTTGCACAAATATTGCCATCATGAGAAGAATCTTAGTCAAAATGGTCATAACCCTCATTTCAGGCACCAAAATGTGGAGAGCTCCAAAAACTAAAAACAGTATCTCTCTCCGAAAAGGAGCCAAGAGCCCGTGCAATTCCTGGAGAACAAATCTTGGAAAGCAGCCCAAAAAAGCATCTATTGCGTTAAGGTAGTGTACTGGTAGATGTGGCACGGTCCAGCGGTAGCTGAGTAAAACAACAATTATGAAACTTCAAACACCTTAAAGTTAGAAGATCTGGCTAACTTGTAGTCGAGGTTTTTTAAGTGGATCAGGGAGGTTTCTGAACTGCTGGATTTAGTTTCTCAAGTTTTGAAGAACTGGAAGGATTTCGGTGAAATATTAGGAAGCTAGTTTGTTGACATTTTACAGTGATAAATGGCATTAACAGGGGAAGTTATAGGTCAGTTAAGGTTATATTGATGCTGGGAAAAAATAGCAATAGGATGCAGTCAAAAAACAGTTAAAGTACAGAAATTCACTGAGTGTTGGTCAATGAGGTTTTATGGAAAAGGGACTGTATTAAAATAACTTTGCATTGTTCTTTGAAAAGATTGTGTTCCTGGCTGACAAAGCTAATCCTGTTAATGCAGGTTTCAGTTCCTTCAAAATGTGATTTTAAAGTATTTTTCATTCTGATTAAAAACTAGGACTCTGCCAAGATACTGTTGCACATATTAAACAAATCAGAAACTAGCTAAGTGACTGAAAACTGTATTTGCTAATGGGGAATCTTCAGTAAAGGGGTCTGTGTTTGATAATCTGAAAGCAAGTAGGAAAAGTATTTTTAATTGTTACCCTATTGCATAAGATTTATGGCATAGTAAATGAGGATGGAAGCATCTGATGGATGTAATGAATAAATCCAAGTAAGCAATGCACATACAGCAGCAAAAAAGTATATATGATGTTTAGAAGATGGGAGAACTCATTCTCAAAAAAAAAAAAAAAACCAAAAAAACCTGCTATGAAAAGGACAGTCAAAAAGTGAGAAGATCTGCATGTGGGGAATGCCACAGAGGAGACAATGGGTGCCTTGTTTCTTGTGAGAAACAGTTTGGGGTAGTGCCACTGTAAATCCCGAGAGGAAAGTGCATGGTGGGGCTGGGAAGTGCTCTCAGAGCAGCTGTACTGGGGCTGTTCTAGGGGGTGTTTAAAAATTGCACCTCTGGGGAAACTGCTAAGCTGGGAAAGTTCCTGCGTTGTGTAAGGTCACGCAGAAATCTCATAACCCTGAAAAAAGCTCTTGAAGTTGTCTGCCGTGAGCCTCCTGGTAGGGTGACAAGAGCTCTGCCCAGGTTAGCTGGGAAGGAAGCTGTGAGAATGCCTCCCTTGAGAGTGCATGCCCAGTGATACCACCACCAGACAATTTCCACCTTCTTCAGGAGGAAAGTGGCCTTTGGATGCAGCTCATGCTTTTAGGGAGAAAGCCTGGAAATTCTGGGGGAGAGAAAGGGCAGCGTGAGTTGAGCAAGGATATTGATTAGGTTGGAAGGCTGGAAAGAATTCGCTTGCACCTCCAAGAGCGTCAGCACGGAAAGGATCTCTGTCAGACCTATATGGTTTATGACGTCCTTTGGAAAACTTTGAAGTAGGGAGATGAGAATTCAGTGCATCAGCCACAAGTCACCTTACTCATCCTGGTGATAGGCACCAAAAGGCCAAAAAGGAAGAGGTGGATAGATTGCGGAAAGACATAGGAACAATTTTTTTCTTGTGTGTGAATCTGTATCCTCACCTATTGCAGAGTAGTTAAAAACCCTTAGACCTGGTGTCAGATTTGTGTCATGGTGCTGATGCAAAGTAGGCATCAGATTTATCAAACAGAAAGCTTCCTTGCTGGCAAAGGCAAGGTAATTCAGTTTCTGATGGGAGCCTGTGGTGTTACGGGCTTTTAGGAAGCAACAGGAGATGATCTTTGTCTGATAAGCTGACACAAAGTTTGGAAAGTGACCTAGACCTGCCCTTGGAACTTGCACCTGCTGTTCAGCAAGCACAGAGTTGCTGGAGGAGGGTAGAGATTTACTCAATTCCATTTCTATAATTTAATTTTGCAGGCAGAGATACAACCAGGTTCTTAATGCAAGACAGTAGCAGGTTCAAAAACACACAGGCTATACTGCTTGTCCACACACAAGCTTACCTTGTTTGAATTTTAGAGCATTTGGGCATGTGATTTCAAAATAGATCATACCCCATACTCCATCTAACTTCTGGAAAGGGTTTTTGTCGGATGAAAAAAATGGTTGTAAGCAAGACAGACTTCCAGATGAGTGAAGAGACCAAACCTGTTCAGTGTAGAAAGGAGAAACGGAGGACAGGAAATGCTAACAAGAGCAAAGGACATAACTGAATTTGGGCGGCAGCATCAGTTTAGAAGGCTAACCTAAGGAAATTTTTTTTTTTACATAGTTCCTAATGGTCACAGAAATGTCTGAGGACTGTGTCAACATTTAAATGAGAATCAAAAGTGGGTGTAGTGGAGGACAATAGTGAAGTTGTGGTGGTGAATAATGTTTTTAAAAGCAATAGTATGAACCCCTTCTCTTCTGTTGGCAGAAACTAGGAAGCAGCATTTCCCATTATTCCGTTCCACACACTTGGCTACAGAAAGGACACCAGGGCACATTTCATTCCCATTTGGTCAAGTATGACAGTTGTCATGTTTCTCCAGAAGTAACTAGAATAAAGAAACCGTTTCAGTGTGCAATGTCCAAATACCATTTTCTGCGTCCTCAAGATACTCCTTTCTGAAGTCCCCTTTTGCAAACAAGCAGGATTCTTGCTGTTTCTACTTTCATCATGGTGTTGGAGGTATCATCATAATGAAGTCTTATCCAAAACTTTAAAAAATTTAATATGATCCACATCATAACTTTTGTTTGTCATTCTATATTAAACCCTACAAACTTCTTGCCTTTCACAGTAGTTCCCATCAGCCTTTTTGTGGCATAGCTTCAGATGTTGATATTGTTGACTAAATTCTTCGGGCAATCCCTACAATTAGAGTTCTTGTTTCTCCGAAACAGACACAAAGCGCACAAAACCTCATCAAATAGTCATCTACTCTGTTGAGTTTACAGAAAATAACAAAGCTTTTTCTGGAAAGCAATCTTGTCATATTAACCATAGTTAAAAGCATGTATAAATATCCTAATAATTGGGAAATGACTATCTAAGTGGCATGAGACTTCTAGTTGCAGAAAGAGCAACACAAAGAAATTGTGAGACCAGTAAACTTCTCATGTAATTTAGATCTATTGCATGTTACATACCAATGCAATGTCTGCTTAATACTGTGGTCTTATCAAGCCTGTTGACCATTCACATTCTCTGGAAGCCCAGGATGATAGCGAAACATATGTGGGCATCTTTTCTAAGTAGCCTGCCAGTCCAAGGACAAAAATCAGTCAATATTAAACAGTTGCTAGTGCTGATAAACACCTGTGTACTCTATGGAAGTCCAGAAGAGATCTTTACGCAAATTATTTATCAGAGATGTCACATCAAGTCAGCAGTGACGGGCCTCTCTAGAGCTGAAGTTCTCATAAGTTATGGCACTCTTATTGTAGACCCACAGACTCCGCAGAGTGACGTGTTTGAAAAGGTTGAACCAAGGTCACCAGGAGTGCTAACAGAGCTGTGTAACAAAAAAATCCAGAACAGCTCAGCTGTTTATGGGGTGACAGATCAGACTGTCTCATGATAGGTTGTGCCCAGCAAAGTTATTATCAGAGTTGAGCATCTTCATATTTGGAAAGTAAAAATAAATTATTATAATCTTACCTTTATTATTATAAATAAATGCGCAATGTAAAGGCAAACATGGTGATATGTAGCACAATGTGTAACTCGATTTACATTATCTTGATATAAAGTGGATTTTAGAAGGATTTCTTGTATGCAATGCTATTGCATGCCAAAAGGAGGAAGAAAATATGGTAAGGGATCTTTTCCTGTGAGGTGAAGTAAGCCAGAAAGCCTTCTGAAAACGGTCAGAACTTCAGGCAACAGGCTGTGGAACAGAAAGAGAAAACTAGTGTAAGACACAGAAGAAAAGGGCTCAGTGCAAGGTAAGGAGGAAACAACTCGATATAGGTAGCTTTGTCCAATGTGGAAACAGTTTTAGAAGAGGAGTGAAAGATATTTGTAACCAACATATTTATCTAGAGTGCCTGTTACTTGTCCCAGTTCTGTTTAGGTATCATAGATTGGAGGCGACATTCTATCAGTATTGGAAATTGGGGTAGAAAATTAATTGGAAAATGGGAAGAACTAATATAATCTTCCAATTAAGAAAATAGTCGTGTAGAATATGTCCACCTGAACAAAACGGCGGGTATGTGTATCTGTTTCCGACAAGATCTGTATTCTCTGACTGCACAGTGTGTCAGACAACACACTATGAAGGACAGAAGAGCTCTTCATGTTCAGTTTCACTCCTGTAGACTTTAACTGATGTGTTGCCACTTGGTTTCATATGCACCCAAGTCTCTCCAGATTTCTTGAGGGCCTGGGTATCTTTTGCTATTGTTGTGTTGATACTAGTATGGCGGCATCTCGGTGTCACTTGTAGGGTTTAGGCAATTGTACCTGTAAGGTTAGTGGCTTCCAGAGGATAGAGGAAGAGTGGTATTTCTTGTTAATCAACCTACAGCAGGGAAGACATTTCTCCCCAGAATAATGACTCGTTGAATGGTCCATTTCTAGCATCCTGAGATAAGGAAGCATAGAACTGGGTGGGGTACTCCAGCTCAACCCTGGGAATTTGAGATTGCAAGTTGCAAGAACAGGGTTTGTTTGCTTAGCAATGTGCAAGCAGCCATGCTTTACCCTGCACTTACATGAGTGGACTTGCTTCATGAAGTCTGTGTGACAGCAGCCATTAGTCTGAAAAAATCTGGTGTACACCAGTTGGATTATGTTAGCTGATGTGATCTGGTTGGGTGGCCTCTGGCCACTGAAAAGGTCATAGGACAAACAGTTGACTTACAACGGTGCATTTTCTGTCATCCCTCATTAATATGTTGTCCCTCTTCTTGGCTTTTGGTGGCACAGAAGCATTGAAAACCTCTCAAAGAGTTGAAGTTCCTTCCATGAGGGCAGTAAAACAGATCAGCTGCCCAGAGGGGTTAGACAACACAGCTGGAGCGAGCTGTGAGCAATCCGATTTGTTCTCACAGCTGACTCTGCTTTGAGCAGAGACCTGTCTTGAGCTAGAGACCTCCTTTAGGTTGGTAAGATCCTGTGATTCTAGGTCATGGTCACATCTTTATCAAGGGATCCCAATTTACCACTTTCCAGCTCCTGACTCCTGACACATCCTGTGTCCTGATTGCACATCTGGATGACAGCTGGTATTCGCCAACCCCTATCCAGCCTGGTTTCCTTTGGAATGAGAGACATATGGTGTCCTTTAGTAGGTCTTCTGGTCTGGATAATACAGGGGCTTTGGATACACAGGAGTCTTTTGTGGGGAGAAGCACCACGAAGTGTTCAGCACCCTCAGAGGGTCTTCAGAAAAGCCTCATGAGCAGTCACTGCCTGCTCTGTGTGGTGCACCGTTAACTCCACAGCTGACTCAAGTAAAGGTCATTTGCTGAGACTGAATCTGTCACCCTCATACTTGCCAGGTTCCCCGGCAGTTCAGCCTGCAAGGGCCCCTGGGGAGCAACCTCCATGGATTTACCAGCAGCAGAAGGCAATTGCTACCTGTGAGTGCTGGTGAAGATTAGAAAGGCCTCACACATCAAGTGGGAACAGACAATGCTCTGTTCTTTCATCCACATGACGCTTTCAGGCATCTGAGGCTTATCTCTAGCACATTTTCTTTAGCCCCTGAGCCCCCCACCCTGGCTACCACCCATCCTCTGGCTGCTGAGCTCCATTGCTGCCGCTCAAAGCTGCAGCCTATTTAAATAAATTCTGACACCCAACACCTCTCTGTTTTCTCAGCCTGCCTGCCCCAAATATTTCCCTCCAGCCTTGACAGAACGAGTATTCACAGGGCAGCTCCAGAATAACAAGTTTCCATTTTTGAGACGGTTATATGGGGACCTTTGTGGTGTGGCAGCTGGCCAATGGGTGATCATTTAGCCAGGGGAGCTCACTACTGGGTAGTTAATCTGACATGCAGAACAGAGTGGTTAGGCTCTCTCCGAAGTCCAGTCAGCCACTTCTGGGTTCCCAGTATTAAGTGCATATACCTGATGTGCACTTGAGTGCAAACCCTGGCTTTGGTGAGGCTGGTGAGCCCAGCAGCGGCTTATTCACTCTGACACAATCTCTTTTGTCCCGCAGGCTCCGGGGCCATTAGCTGCTTTCGAGAGAGCTGCGAGTTCCACTAGGGTGTCCACAACCTCTGCATCAGTAAGCTGTGAAAAATAAAAAGATGAAGACATAGTGGTGACAAATAGTGGTGATGAACCAGTAGATAGGAGGCTGGGAAGAGCGGGCCCTCCTTCGGGGGTAACAGTCCAGGACTCTGAATATGCTCCTTTTCCAGGAAATAACAGCAAGTGTAGAAATGAGAGTATGGTTGCAGGGATGGATTCCCACTTTGCACGTGCACTTTCTCCATCTCATTTAGGGCTTGGACTGAATAATCGTTATCACCACATGGTAGCTATCAGGGGCTAGCTGACACATTATAAAAGCCTAATGTAGCCAACGCACATTAGAGTTTTAGCCAGCACCTGAACTGTTTGCCAGAACACTTTTGTGATAGACTTTTCTTGTGGTATTTGTATCACTGGCAAGAAGCAGAAATAGAGGAAATCTGGAAATCATTTCTCAGGAAAAAAAAAAATCTGCAAAGTATTGTGGAGTCTAGAGGAAGATAGATGGTACTGATATTCTGATTGCTTATTCAAATGGTACTGATATTCTGATTGCTTATTCAAATGGCTGTGGAGTTTAGGAGTCTTTCAGGACCTCAGACCGGTATTTCACACTCTCTGATAGTGTTGGTGGTTGTAATCAGTTGGTCCTTTATTTTCCCTGCAATTCTTTGGCCACTCATCTTGCCCAAAGCCTATGCCTTGGCATTGCTATCATTCTAAAAAAAAGGTAGAATTGTGCCTACTGAACTCATCTGCTTGGAAATTGGGGGGAAAATATTTAGACTATTAATAAAAAATGTATTCTTCTATTTCATGTGGCACTGGCCTTTCTTGTCTCAGTGCTGTCCTCAAACCATATGCAGCATCCTGAGGTCTTTAGGGAGTATTTGCTATCTGATTAGGCAGTTGCGTGTTAGGATGACAACTGGGACATAAACCAAAAGAGCCGTAAAGGAAGCAGAACAGTCCCTCTGGGAGAGATTTCCATTGTCATTCATATGTGTCCCTCACACAGAGCTAATCGTGAGAAGTGCTATAACATGACTTCTAGAGCCCTGAGATAGCAAATGGAGAAAAAATCTGACTCTACATAAATATAGTTGGAATCTGTGACGCCCATTCACCAGGAAATTCTGATATTTCAAAATATTTTTCATTCTGATGAATAGATGACAAAGTATGGTTTTCTACCGCACCAGAAGTACTGAGATATCCTGACTGACCTCTGCCTGACATTTCTTACTGAGATGAAGGTTTTCAACAGACCAAAACTGTAGCTGGTTTATGAAAAAAATTAACTGGAATGTTTCCACAGCAAGGGCCAGTTCAGCTTTTTTCCATGTCCCCAGGACGTGTGACAGACCTCCTGGGATACTCTGGGTCCCCTGCATCCTTTGTGGGCAAGGATCTGAGATGTGCTTCCTCCTGCTTTTGCTCTACCGTGATTCTCCCAGGCTTTTTCATTTTGGTGAAATAAAACTTGATTGATTTGAGTTGCTTCTCTTACTTCTGGGAATACTTGTATTTTCTCCCCTGCCTGAGCAAAGAGAAACTCGCCAAGCATCTCAAGCAAATTTTGTGGGAAAAATGGTGTAAAATCCCTTTAATCGGTTGTGTGGAAAGTAGTGTATTTATATCCTGTAAAACCCTGTGGTCAGATAACCTTCAGTAAGAAATAGGAGCCTGGCACTCCTTTGAGTTGTATCACTATAAAAGAGTTTAATATATTTTTGTCTTTTTTTCTTTGATTTTTACTCACTTCATTAGAAATTTAAAGTAGAAAACTACTTCTTTACAACTATTGCCTGGAAAAAACAGCGGACCACTGGAGAATTAGTAACAGCGTGCCTTTACAGACATGCGAAGAATCTGAGTAAGTGGGAATGGAAGGAACTTCAAACTGCTAAAGATGTCAGAATGGCAGAATATAATGCAGAATATAAACGACAGAATATAAGGAGGAAAGAGGGAGGCAAGTCCCAAGAGTAAGGGGATACTGAGCAAGAAGGGTGATGCATCCAAACAAGAAATACCTATATTTTTGATAGAAGAGTGTCAAGTGCCACGCTGAGAATTCCCTTCACTCAATCCCTCTTGATCCCCCAGGGCACCCACACTTCAGCCACAAGGTATCCAGTGATTTTGAATGTTTCATTGTCATCTCCCCAAAAAGCGATCCCTGAAGTCTCCAGCCTCTGTCCCAGGCTTGCACAGCCACATTTATAACAGAATTCCTGAGGCATTCCTGGAGCAGACCCTCAACCCTTTGCATGGGGATGTACCTATGGCTTCTTGTACCCATTTTAGGACTTTATGATAACGTTGTGCTCACAACTGCATTAGCCTGAGCCAGTATTGCTCACCATTGCTGGAAGGCTGCTTCAGAACCAGCCCTTTCTTCTTGTCTCAGACATTTGAATGGTCATGTTCAGCTTTCTCCGTTCACTTCCACAGAGAATATCCCCTACGCTGGGAGCTACCAGCAGCTGTGAAGCCTGAACAGAACTGGATTTCCCAGCAGGAGGCAGTTAACACCAGTGGTTGGTAACAGTTGTACCATAAGGTAAGTAAAGAGTGAGAAGGTGATATTTGTTTGTCCCTTGTTTTAAGCTGTGATGGCAGATGAAAGCGCTGTCAGAATGGACTTAACTTGTTCCATAACATCTTCTCTTAGGATGCCATCATCGGTGGGAGTTGGGCACTTGGCTTCCAGGAGAACTGTTTGTGCCTCTGTCTTACCAGGCCTGCAAAAAATATCGTTGTCAGTGGTCAGAAAACCCAGGAGGGAAACAGGAGCTACTTGTGCCCTGAATGACTGTCTGCCAGTGCCACATGGGTCCCCTGCTGCGTACTAAGTGACCGCAGAAATGCACACGTTGGTCACACCAAACGGGAGCTGAGAGGCTGAAGACCGGCGTGCTGACATGGCCCTTACCCCGTGCGGCTTGAGGCATTCGACACCTACTCTTAGAGCTTTTGTTCCAAGCAGATCACCTTTCTGGGAGGTCCCTTTGTAACTGGCAGCTATGAAGGAACATGGTACCATGGGGCAGCCTCTGTTATCTTTTAGTTCCTCACAACATGCGTAAGTCTGTCACTTAGATGGTGGAGGTTGGTAGAAGAGTTGGTGTTCAGATGGCAGTGGAAGAGCTGCCTGTTTGCAGATGAAGTGCTCTTGATGAGTGATTTTTGGAGCTAACTCTTCACAGTGTTTCCTATCCCCTCATGACCTACCACTTTCCTTTTCCTCCTGAGTCGTTTAATTTGAACATCAATGTTTGCACCTTAACCTCCCAGCCTGCAGGGAGTGGGGAGACGACATGCGTCTGAGTAAAACGCCAGCAGTGGCTGATGCCATAAATCAGAGGGATTTTAGAATCTGATGACAAACCAAATTCCTGTCAGAAAAGAGCAGAGCTGACCCCTCCTAAACTGTCATCGAAGCTGGGTCATAAAAATCACAGCTGTCACCAAAGCATGCCAGGCCTCTAGGGGACATGCCATCCTGGGGACTCATCTGCTGCCTCCACAGCCAAATTCCAAGCCCTCAGGCACATTCCACTTGACATTTTGTCACATCTCTTGCTGGTGCATCTGTTCAAGGGCATTAACTCTTCCTAAATCGCTTTATCCCCTTTTTTTTTTCCTCAGAAAAAAACAAGGCTGTGGGAGATGTAGAGGTCTGAGCAGTGGTTTGTGGCGCAAAACAGAGACCAAATGTTTAAAAAGCGGCAGTCTTCAGGGTAACTAATCCTACAGGCCATGGTGTTACGCTAATAGCATCAGAAATAAAACCTGGGTTCACATAAACTCCAAAAAATTATTTTAACTCACATTCGTACATCCAAATTGACAGGAAATCTTTCCAGTTGTGTCCCTTGAGCTCTGGCCACAGACGGAGATCTGTTTCCAAATGAGATGGGTAAGCATGAAGTCAGACCAAGATGGCTGTGGTTGACCTGAGATGACTGTATGCTCAGTAGTGGCATGTAAAATGTAAAGACATTGAGGCACCTTTCTCAAACCATTTGATGGGTCCAAGTCCTAAGATGCCTCCATGTGTAAGAATGAAAGGAATGTTTCTCTGTTCCACCTGTGCATGAGGTAATAACCAAACTGGGTGACATCAGTCCTAGAGCCAAAAAACTAGCAGTGGTTCCAGCTATGAAGGGGTAAGTCTTAATGACACAGGCGTTAAAATTCACAGTTACAACTTATCCAGCAGGCATAGCGGCAGCGTGTACCTCCAGACATCAGAAATTCTGTAGCGTACTGAAGAGTCACTGCTGTGTCAAAATCACAAAATTTGAATGCTAACAGTCTAAGTAGTTACACTGAGGATAGAGAATGACAAACATCTGGCTAGGAAGATCCTGGGGAATATTTGCTGGACTTCTCAAGTTACTAATGACAAAACTTCTAAGAGTTTCTAAAAAAAATAGACAGTAATTTCTTTACAAGTGGTATCCCACATCTGGGATGAGGTAGCTCAGTACCAACTCTCGTGCTGGACAAGGAGTTAATACATAACCTAAGGGTGGTCGGTAGCCTCAATGCCAGTGTCGGCAAAAGTCCATTTGTTGTGTGCAAACAGAATTGCATGAAACAGTAACTTAATTTTTTTTTAACTCCAAAGGCCTTTTCCCAATGCTTGTAATTACTGGAAAACCTGGAAAATCTCAGCTAAGCCTGGGAGTGCTTTTTGGATCCCCTACCAGATGAACGCTCACAAGAGATCATCATGGGCGTGCGTAAAATGCTATTTTGTTGGGTATGGATGGAAATACAGCTGAATGGAAATCACTCTGGTTAAAAGACTGTCTGAAAGCAGTGACAGAATAAGAATCTGTCATATAAAAAAATCAGAGAAAGTAGAAGGTGGTTCATATAATTTATAAATTAAAAATACATGCATGAGTAGTCAAAATAGAACAGTTAACATAAAAGTAACCTGCGTGGCTTTAAAAAGAATGTTTAAAAATATAATAGGAACACACAAAAAAACCCAAAAATCAAAAAACAAAAAACCTCTCTCAGATACAGGTCTCTTCAATAGCAAAATTGTCAAGTCAAAGGTCATCAGTCCGCGTACTTCAGTTCTACAGACAAAGTAAAGCAGGGGCGTGGGTTTATTCTGTATGATACTACGGATGGAGTAAAAAGTTTGTGGTCTGTGGCAAAGGAAGGTGCAAGGCAGAAGCTACTTAAAGAACAGTTTCTTGAAGTAGGGAAGAAAACTTCCTGAATCATACTCTTGTCACAAATCTTGGGAATCTGAGACAATTCGGAGGATTCTTACTTTTGCTCTGGATAGAGCAAAGGGACTAGAGCAAAGATAGAGCCAGGGGGAAATCTTGAGGCTCACAAACACGTTCAGTTTCCAGCATGAGAGCCCTCACGTTGGAAAGCGGTGGCTCAGAGAAAGTCACATGCATCGAAATTCTCAGTAAAATAATTCTCTCTCTTTGCCCTCAGTACTCTGAAAACCCCTTCAGTTCTGTGTAACTAAAGGAGCAACAGCTGAGAGCAAACACAGGCCGTCAGGATTTCCTCTAGCTCCCTGCAGGTACCAAAAGGGAGGTTTTCTTCAGTGTTTGGCCGACCAGATGTTCTGCTGCGCTTTCTGGCTTTGGGGGAAAGAAGTGACATTTTTTTTCTTGCTTTGCTTTTTCCTGAGGTCTGAGAAATCAGCTGAAGTCAAAGACAGTTCTTGGAGTGGGAGCTGATCCGTACTCCAAAGTGCTTCTGCTGTAGATGCCTGGGGATGATATCCTGCGCAACTTTGGTCACGATCACTGTCCCCAACTTACCTGAGGTGCAGATGGGCCTTCCCCAAGGTCACACTGGCACAGGCTCGGAGGGGGTTTCACCTTCTGCAGCGCAGAAGGCACTTTGTTTGCAGGGCTGTCAGTTGTGTTTCTGGGTTTCTTTCCTAGTCCTGCAGGGATATGGGTGGACACGGGACTAGTCGGAGGATTTTCTGCCATCCCTTGTGCTTGGCTTTGGTCAGGCTTTGGTCTTAGAAGATAATGTAAAAGTAGCTGTCACAAGTCAGTGGCGCACAGGATGTCTCAGCAGACAGTCTGGTGGGCCCTTCTCGCCTGTGAATCCTGAAAATACTTTCAAGAGTATCTTGAGAAGGTTCTGAACAATTACTGAAATGAAACAATTTAAGGTCCACAGATCAGGTGCATTTTATCAAAGAGCTTAAAATTGAGACTTGCTGAAGAGCACTCTGAGCTATTCCTGTTGATATTTCACATGTACTGGAACACTGAGACAGTTCCAGATGGCTGGAAAAAAAACCCTAGTTGTTGTTTCTGTGTTCAAGAGGATAAAAGGGATTGCTCAAGCAAATACTGGCGCATTAGCCTGGCATCAATCCCAGGGAAAATTATAGGAAGGCTCATAGGAGACATGATTGGTAAAGAATTAAAGGATACTGATGCAATTAAAGACTATTGGTGTAATAATATGGAGAGCAGATCCTGTTGGAAAAAATTAAAATCTCTTTTTAGAGAGTGATTACAATGTGACAGATAAAAGTTATGTTTGCTGGCCAAAGCACTTGATTTTTTGTGATGACTTCTGATGTAAGCTTCAGCTTGTACAAATGTCTAGGCTGTGCTTGTTGGTGAAGAGTCCTTCCACTGAACCTTCCTTCCTTTTTCTTTCTTTCTTTCTTTTTCTTTTTAAAATGGGAGCTTGTTTTCTATAGGATTTTTCCCATTTGGAGAATTGAAACCGTATGTTTTGGGTTCGGCGTATATCGAAACGTTTCAGTTTGCTGAACAGAAGCAGAGCTGCACTTGCCCATGATACTGCAGAGTCTGATAGCAGATGTAGGTGTAATACGCTTACAGATTTTGCTATTCCATCCTAGGGGTGAGCTCCTCGGTGGGGTCACATCTCCATGAAATGTTCTTGTGCCCATCCTGGACTGAGCACAGCTCTGTCTGGGATCCTATTCTTGCTGGGGAAACCATGAGGACTCTCAGCACTTACCTGGACAGTTTCAAGTTTGTCAATAAACAAACCAATCAAGCAGATCATGGATTCACTCATTGGGCCTCTGGAGTTAGAAAGGCAAATCTGAAAAGATAATCAACAGCTTTGAAAGCTCCCGACATCTGAAGTTAGAGGCTAAACCACTCTCTACCAAATGGAAAGAAGGAAGACAGGGCTTACCAGGAATTTTCCCTAGCAGCACCTTATCTGCTAAGTCTTCTGCTGCAAAACTCTCCTTTGAAAGCAGCTGTTTCAGGCAACCAATGCAAAATTGAGACTAGTTGCACGACCGCTATGAATTATGGCAGCAGTGCACAATGCTTCTGAGGATTTATAACATCCTCTTTGCTTGCACCACAGCTTCGTACCGGCTCAGGCAGCCTCTGCCTGCATTGCTCCGGAGTTCTCACCTGTGGCAGCACATGTCATGTGGTAGATGGGTCAGAGTACTACACAGTGGAAAGTCATCAGTGCAGGCCCCCTTCCAGATTAGCTGGAAGATTGGTCTTTAATTCCCTTATGTTTTGTTGCTTTCAAAGGGACAAAGAGAGCATAAGGGTCTTCATTCCTCTTCATCTGCATTCCTCTCCTTGTCACATAGGTGGCTTTCTCAGCCTTCCTCATATGCTCAGCAGTGCCCAGCAGTTCGTTCTTCCCTGTTCCCTAAGGTTCCTCCTTCCCAGACTGCCCTTCCCCTTTTTCTCTCTTTCTTTGGTCACTTTCATTTTCTTTGCTAGCCACCCCTTGTCTCCAGCCTTTCTACCTCACAGATTCCCAGCTGGCAGCTTTCCACATTCCTCATCCTTGCTCCTGCTATCCACTGAGTTTTAACCTCGTGGAAACAATTTCATCTCTCCCATATCCTTTAACCCGTTGCATCTGGAAGCCGGTGCTGACACAGCTGCAGCGGCAGAAGGGACCACTAGTGAACTGCCCACTCCCATGGCTACCGCTGCGGATTCACAGCTGTTACTCTGCTTCCCAGCTTCCAGGTTAAAGGGTGATTTTTCTTTTTTTGGTGTAGGATGGGGGTACTGTGAATTTTGCATCAATTGCCATTCATTGGTTACTCCTGAACTGCTTCAGTCCAAAAGGAAAGGAAATTAAATGCAACTGTGTTGATCGTGGATTCGCCACTTTAATCCTTCAAAAGAAATTTAAGAAGTCAAACGCATGTGGCAATGAAGTACCGTCACAGAAACGGATAACATGTTACATAGCAAATATTGACAGATATGCAGCAGAGAGCGGTCCCTCTCCTTGCCTTCACTCTCTCTTTTCCTCTCTTCATTCTTCTATCTCAACAACCAGCCCTGTTTCTGTTTTCTTCCATCTGGCAGCTCTCAGAATAATCTCCCCACCTGTTAAATGAGAGGACGTCAAGTTAAATTTACAGCAGGGCCTGGAAACAGGATGCTACAGAAAAGTATTTTAATTAAAATCCTCTAATTAAATGCATGCTTCCTTGTGAAAAGGGAGCTGCCAAGAAGGACCTGATGTCACCACCTCTACCCCCATTTGCCATGAAAGGAGGGCAATTGAAACCAGCTCTCAAGGTGGAAGGAGGAAAGGGCATTTCCAGGGAGTTTTCCAGGGTCACCCTTGCAATGCCGTTAGTTGGTTCATGGGAGGTTTGCCCCTTTTCCAAAATCAGAGATGAAGATGGTAGAAACAGCTTTGCTACTTCTGGTCAGGCACTTTGCAGAGTAACAAGCTGCCACATGTGTGTAAGGATGGGGCAATATCCATGTGAAACCTGGACAGGAATCCAAAAAATATAAAGCTTGCTTCTGACGTGAAGATCACCATTGCACAAGCTCTCCTGGGATCGCTTTGCGTTCCACTTTGCTAGGCAATCAAGTGGGATTTTAAGACCTGGTTTACTGCAGTTGCTGGAATAGATGCATGAATGAAGAGCAACACTTTGATATGGAAAGGAAGATGGAAAGACAAATGTCTTCCCATTCTGAGAGTCTGGATGACTATGTCTGGTGCTTGTGGACAGGGCAGTGAACCCCTTTCTGGACAGACGGAATATTAAATGCAGCCTTAATATGGTAAATGCAATTGTCCCGTAATGGCACAGTGTGTGGAAAGAGGAGTAACAGGCTGGGTATGTTCAAACAAACAAGAGTGGGAGCCAGGAGGAAGTATTTGGGGTGAAGAGGGAATTAGCAAGTGTTGTAGAACTGCGTCACTGCAATATAACTCTAACTCTTCTAAATACTATGCAAATCCATCGACATTATATACTTCCTGTAAACATGAAACCTCTGACTTTTATTTCCTTGTTAGACAGTAGTTAACTGTTATGAAAAGAGAGTTACAGAGAATAAAATGCACAGTACATGCCTTTATCTAAAGACATAGTAATACTACTTTCTGCAATATTTACAGGTTTTTCCATTAAGTTTCCCACAACACACAAAAGGGAAGTTCGGCACCACCGCATTCCTGCGCCTCCGGGCTGGTAAAGGTCATTTCCCAAGAGCCTCAGGTCACAGAAGAGAAAAGTTCCCAGTGCCCTCAGGTGTTTGCCAGCCCTCTTTCCTTGACAACAGAGAATTCTTTCATAAAATATATTCATTTTATGTTTTGAATATTTTATGCTTCATTCGCCTATATAGAAATTGGAAAATCTTACATCCCCTCTTGAGAAATCTGGCAGGTATGTCTGGCTTGTGCTGGGAAAGCAAACCCATTGGCAAACCGTCCAGCCTTTGCTAAAAGTTAAAAAGGGCGGTCCAAGTGCTAAAGGCATTTTGAACACTCATTGGGAATGCTGGTGAATCAAGCATAAAAGAATTAAGACCTAGGGGAGGGTAATTTTTTTTTTCACAGCAAATTCTAGGGTGCAGGAGTGACTAACAATATGGCTCCCCAGAGCAGTAGATAGGTCAGGGTTTTGGAGTAACGGAAAACAGAGAAGCCAAGACTTTGGTCCTTTCAGCTTTTTGAGTCTCACCTACATACTTTTCAAATGGAGAGTAAGCTTAGTGGCAGCTCTGAGAAAGTGTCGTGGAGTGCAGGAACAGTTTGCACACCAGGAGCAGTATTTGACTATTCTTCAGCAACTGTCATCACCAAATGTGATCTGGAAAATGCTCAGGCATTGCTTTGGTGATGAGGAGCAGAGCTGGTGGACCAGAAATGCAGGGCCAGTGCTGCAGATGTGGGGAGGCTGAGAGCAGGGAGAGGGGTTGGAGAAGAACCCTGAGGACGGCTTGCAAAAGACCTGCTGATAGTAGACATTACTCTTCCAGGCAGGGGTCAAAATGGATATTTCACAGAATCACAGTATCATTTTGGTTGGAAGAGACCTTTGAGATCATTGAGTCCAACTGTTCACCCTGCACTGCCAGGGTCCCTAAAACATGTCCCTCAGCACCACATCCACAGGTCTTTTAAATACCTCCAGGGATGGCATTTATCCCTCTGTCTACACATAACATCTCATGCAACCCAAGACAATGGAAATGTACCATAGATGTTTAACATATTTTTTAAAGAACCACCTGGGGAAGATGCTCCTCTGCATGAAGAGCAATTCTAGTGTTGAACTAGTGCACAGAAATGGAGAAATGCCCTTGAGAGACTGAAAGTGTCTCTATGACCACTCTTTGTAGCTGCATTAACCATAGCACGATACAAAAGGTATTAAATAAGCATGGAAGTAGGGTTCAGGGCCTCATCTGATGAACCACTTTGCAGTTTGCAAGATTTGCTTCCTGCTAAAAAATCTCAGGAGTTTGAAGGCGTACAATGAAATATTAAGGCTCTACCTAAAATCGTTTAAGTAATCTACAGCACCAGGAGTGTTCAGCCATTGGCTTAATTGGGACTGTATGAAACTCTTGAGTTATTTTCAGGCAACCAGAAGGTAACAGTTCAAGAGCAAAAGACAGCAAAATACAGCTAGTGCCAGACTACAAGCCTTGCACAGTATACGCACTGAGTGCCAGGAATATTCAGTCCTGCCCAGTTGTTATCGGGCTGTTAAGCTGATATGTAAAAGACAGTGAGAAGTATTGTCACTTGCAGCAGGGATCAAGAAGCCTGAGTGAGCTCCAGAGACGTGACTTTAAGTATTAAAGTCAGCGTCACTTTAAAGGAAGTTTTAGAAACAGAATAGAAGACAGGAAAGAAGGAAAAAAGCAGAGATCCAGAGAAAGAAAGGCTGAAAGGAACTCGCCTGCAACCATTTAGTCTTCCCCTAGTGCTCATGGTGGGGAAAAGCAAAATGTGACCAAGTGGCAGAGACTGTGTAAGACCAGACTGCTGCTTCGATGAAGCAAACGCTCAACTTGTTCAAGTAGTGCCCAGCTGAGGAACTGCCTGCAAGGGGAGGCAAGTTAGGTCCATGGATGGTTGGTTTGGGTGTGCTGTTAAAGCTCAGCTCTGTGCTGCAGTTGACCTAGAAAAGCTGGGGGATGGCAATAAAAGGGCTTCCAGTCAGTAGATGCTTGTAAGAGACAGACCCTGCCAGCATGCGGTGATGCTATCTGTCTGCCTTCTTGTGGCTTTTGGCAGCCTCAGTAACTGGAGCCAGCATCTGAGAAAGTTGTGGCGATTGAGCTCGCCATTCACTTCCCAAAGCTGTCACTCCAGGTTGGGTGTGAGGCCAAGCTGTGTGGCCAGAGCCCTGTGTGGGTGTGAGAAGCTGGCCCTGTCTTATCAGCCTACATCTGCTCTTTGGGGACACAGATCCACTTTTTAATACTGCCAGCCTGGTACATCTCACTACTCCACTGACCATTTTTAAGGAAAATGCTAATCACATGTATTAGTTACAAAGAAAAGACTGTAAAATCGAACTACTCGGGTTAGTAGCATTGTTACTGGCACACCCCAGAGCTTAAGGCACGTCTGAGTGTGCTGGTTTTTACCATCAGCTAATTGAGTACAGTGCTTTTATTGAGGGAGCACTGCATTTTGCAAATGTTAAGGCTTTTAATGGAAGAAACCATCTACTGTGATACCATGTTGTCACACAGGAACTACAAATCAGAGGTATGGGTCTTCTGGAGCACCAGAAGACGTGAGGCCCTGGAAGTCCCCCACATTGTGAATGATCTGTGTGACACCAATGAAGAGCTTGTTTGAAGATTAAAGTCTCCAGGTTGCATTCAGCTGCGGCTGGACCTGTGCCCGCTGCTAGAAGGCATCAAAGCTTGTACACTTTGGGGTGCTTGAGGTGTGGAGGGTGCACAAGGACTTTCCATTGGTTAAGAATTGCTTAGCCTTCTCCCAGAAGTGGGTGTGAGCTCCAGAGGAGTGTGCTGGACCCATTGTTCCCACCCTGCAGCTGCAGCCACACTTCCTTCTGCCTATCCAGGACCACAGCCTGGAGGGACTGGTTTTGAAAACCTGATAATGTAAGGGAGAATCCCAGGTGTTGTTCAGAGGAAAGGTTTGACTCTTTCTCTAGCAAGGAGACACAGAGCTGTCATGAAAGCCTGCCTATGCTGGAAATTTTGTCACATACTGTAAATTCCCAGATTACTTCGGTGACCAGCTGTCTGGAGCTGAGCTGTGTCTCTGGGTCCTGGGAACACCTTAAGTTTTCGTTGTGCTTTTGGTAGGTGTTGAAGAGCTGGGTGCTCCCAATCCCACCAATACCATCAGCGACTCTTCTTCCAAGTTGGCTGTGTGCTCTGAACCCCGACTTGCTCCTTGGCAATTGTGGCCAAGAGCAGGGAAGCAGAATGAGCTAGGGTGGGCTAAGCCTGCTCCTAGACTTGCATCATTCTCAACCAGTTCAACTCACCTCTCTGCTCCTCTCTTATCTGGCCTTACGCTGACAGCCCCAAAGAAAGGCCAGAAGGAGGACATGGTGTTTTCAGAAGTGCTGTAAAACTCCAAGGGTCTGCCTTGCATCCTCCACCACCAATGCTCCCATTTGTTGCCGTTTGTCATAACAATTTGGTAAGTGTGCCCAAGCCTATGCCGAGTGGGAAGGGGTAGCAAAAATGTTCTGCCCCCTTTTAGTAGAGTGTTACTGCTTTAAGGCTTGGAGTGCTCTAAAAAATGCATTCACGCTGGGGTTTCTGGGAACAGATCCTCACCTTTCCTGGAAACCCAGTCTGCACAGCCTGTCTCAAAACTCTACTAAAACTTACGTACCTTGAGCCTTGCACTGAGTTGTTTGAGCCCACAGCTAATCAAGGGAAGGGAAGGTATCCTGCGCCAGGCGCTACCAGTCCAAGAGTCCACCCCTGCAATTCCTTCTCCAAATCCCCTTTGCGCTGACATTTGTTTAAGCATCATGTAACTAAACACATGGCTTTCATTGCTTTCACCTATTTCTTCATTTCAGTGCCCAAAGGGACATTTTCCCAACTCTTGACTTATATGTGGTTGTTTCAAGTTCAAAATAAAGTTGTCAATCCCACATGAAAGATGGGCTCCATTTCCTGCTCTTCCCATCCCTAGAGAGAAAGAGTTGCTGTTTGTCTCTCTGCTTTTCCCCCTCTCTCACTGAATCCCTCTCCACCTCTCCAAGGCTCTTCCCTTGCTTTTCTCACAATTTTCCTCTCTGCTGTGCTCCCCTCCTCTCCTCTGCAGCCCTTTGCCATTCGCATCCTCACGCCAGACCACTCTGCCCTCTCTCCTTGCTGTGCCTCACATTTCTCTGTGCTCCCTCAAGCTCACCCGTGTTGCCTGCATTGCTTTTGGCCTCTTTCCTCCTGCAACCTGGACTCTTTTGTATGTCCCCAAGCTACACTTAGCTTGGTGTATGACCTTAGCTAACTACAGCCCCCTGCGTCGCTCTTACTCCCTGCCCCTGCTCCGCAGGCTCTCCCTGATTGCCTGACTGGCTGTCTCCGAAGCTGCCCTTTCCCTCTGCCTTTCTAGGCTCGTTCCTCTCTAGCTCTAAGTGGCCTGCCAGCCTCTTAGAGGCTTTCATTTCCAGGAGTATCCAGCCGGTGGAAAACTATTGATATCTTGGCTGAGGACTGGCTCAATCCAAAGTCACTGGGAGTGACTGTTTTGTTGTCAAGAGTCTGATACAGAATGTTGGAAAATGGAGCAGTTTTGGATGCTTTCGATTTGTATCAGCAGATCCTGAGGGGAAAATATAAACAACAGATAATTGAAGACTCGTTAGACATGGTGCTCTCACTTGTTCATTCTCCTGATGGTTGCTCAGCCTTTCCTTTGTCGTTGATTACTTTTGCTTTTCTTCTTTCTTACGGCTTTTTTTCTCCCTGGTGTTCAGGTTTTAATGAGGGGTAAATTAATTACATTGAAAACAAATGAAAAATAATGAGTCACAAAAAACACCCTCAAGGCAACATCCAATCACAATTATAGGGAAAAAAAGTTATCTTGAAGTGACTGTACAAATCACGGAAAAAGGCTCAAAACCAAACTGCATGTGAAACTGCGAACAGAGTGGAGAGGAGAGCAAAGGGGAAATGCATGACAAATCCACATGAAGCGTCCCAGACAGCTTTTGTCTGCACAGAAATGGTTTTATGGGATTCTCTGCAGAAAAAAGGGAAAAAAAGAAAATTAAGGAGTTGGGTTCAAAAGATCAAGTTGCATTTTCATTGATCTCAGACTTGTAAGAGCTGCTCCATCAATCACAGTTGCTTAAAAATTCCTATTAATGGCCTCAAGAGCTGGGGCTGCCCATATGGTTCATCTTTGTAACATTTGGGCATCTCCCTGGGAGCAGTGTGAGATCTGTCAGTGTCAGAGCCAGACACTCTGCGCTCATCCCTACATTCCTGCAAGTGGTATAAGGAAAATAACGATCACTGAGGAGCTCCCTCTCATCAAGGACAAAAGTATCAGCAGAGGACAAGAAAAGAATAAAAACGAAGTGATTTGGCTTTCAGAGATGCTGGGGACAACTGCAGACCTAGGTAAAAATCCCAGCATGTTGTCCAGGGACAGCTTCAAGCTAAGGTGCTGCATGGCATTGCACAGCCATAACGCCTGTTTGCTCTCAAGGAGCTGAGGAGAACATGGTTGACGGAAGTTTTCAGAATGGAAAGGAAAATTAAGAGGATTATACTGAACGATGTGATTAACATTAGGCTGGAAGTCTTGTCAGGTACAGCTCGAGCTTGTTTTGTCCTCAACAACAAAGGCAGCATGGTGGTATGTCACTGAGTGGTGATTTTTAGACCTAGCTTTGTAGGTGGACAGACAAGAGCTGTGCTCCTCACTGATAGCTGACTCACGTCCGTGGGCAGCAGATGTGCTTTTACTGAGAGGAAGACTTCGGCTGCAGGCTTTGGCATATGGACATCCGTTTTAGTATGGACAGAATATTAGGAATGTGCTTGATGCTGAGCACATGTTTAAGCCTTTTCCTTGTTTCAGAGGACTATCCCATCTAGCCAAACTGACTCCATACCCTTAACGCCATCATTTCCGTGGAGACAATTCGGGTTCAGAGTCAATATTCAACAAATAAATCTGACTCTCTAATGGGCACACTTTTTTCTTTGTAGTAAGTCCACACTGGACTTAAGTAGCAGCAAAATAATTCGGAAATGTACACTGAAAATAATAGTGCTGCAGCCTGAGTTTGGTAAAAGTTAGACCGTTCACTTCGCCACTGTTTTCCCAGAAGCTGAGTTGAGTCTTCAGAGGCATGGAGTACCTCTCCTGTTAAGAAAGGCTGAGAGAGGTGCGGTTGTTTGGCCTGGAGAAGACTCCAAGGAGACCTTATTGCAGCTTTCCAGTACTTAGAGGGGGCCTATAAGAGAGTGGGGAAAAACATTTTAGCACGGCCTGTTGTAATGGGACAAGTGATGGCTTTTAAACTAAAAGAGGAGATATTTAGACTAAGTATAGTTGGACAATTTTTAGAATCTGAAATAAACACCAGGGACCAGCAGATTGCTGCTCTAACAGTTAAACTTCAAATGTGAGCAGTGTCCGTTAATGCATTTGTTCTCCATCCTACCCCTATTGAAATGGTATGAAGCTGCATCAGGGGAAGGTGAGATTGGACATTAGGACCAGGTTCTTCACTGACAGGGTGGTCAGTCACTAGAACAGGCTCCCCAGGGAAGTGGTCATGGCATCAAGCCAGTCAGGGTTCAAGGAGCATCTGGACAATGCTCTTAGTCATATGGGGGGTGGTTTAGGTAGTCCTGCGACGAGCAGGGAGTTCGACTTGATGATTTTTATGGGTTTCTTCCAACTCGAGATATTCTACCATTCTGAGTTGTGACAGAGCAAGTAGGAGCCACCTACACAGCCAGGACGTCACCTGAGTTTGCAGGGTCTTTCTGCAGAGAAATCTGCAAGGGAAGAATATTCATAATCCCTACTGCCCTCATGCTCTTGATTTGCTCACGATTTGTTAAAAAGGGGGAAATAGCTGTAGCTAAACAAGGCTAATGCAGTGTCAGAGAGAGATCACTTCCTCTCCAGGTGGGCTGAGAGTTACATGGGGTGCAAAGCTTGGGTGCTGCTCACACCACACCAGGACTGAACAAAGGTCCACCTCCCAAGGTCTAAGCAGAGGCAGTACCAGTAATGCTGTGAAAAAAGTTGTTTTCCGCAGAAGCAAGAGTAGAGCTGAGATGTCAATGGTGTCAGCCCACCCTCTTCAGAGAGCCATCCTGCGTGTGCAGGGGCCTTCTCCTGCTTCTCACTCTTTGTACACACACACACGCACGCACGCATGAATAATTCCATTATGATCAAGCTGTTGACAAGCCACGATGCTGAATTTCAGTGTACATTCACTATCTCACACATTTTCTTCTAGTTTCCTTTTTCCTGAATTCTTACGCATCAAATTTTTGAGGGGCCAAGAAAGGTTGCCTGCATTTTCTGAACACCTTTTTCTTACTCCTTCTATGGAGTTTCTTTGTAGCTTCAAGAAAGCGCTCTGATTATTTTTTCTTGCCCAGTTTGATCCTGCTTTGGACTCACAGGAGCAAGAACACTTTTTCTGGTGGTTGCCTCAGGATCCCGGCAAGATGCCATAGTCTGTCAGATGAGAAATGGTGATCTCATGAATAGAGGGAGGAAAAAGAGGGGGTGAGACTGAGTTTTTGGTTTTCTACATTTAAATCCCATCAGGCTTTGTGTTTTCATTTCAAATTCTTTCCAAAATACTGTATCTATTTTCCTCCAAGATACTATGACCGAAATGACTTTACGCCTTGCCTCTGATTATTTTTCTAAATAGAAAGAAATTTTTTGTCTTCCAAAGGATGTAAAACTCATCCAACAAAAAGCACCCAGAAATAAAGGGGGAAAAAGTAGGAAGATGTGAGTGCTGTAGAAACAGGCAAGTCACGAAAGAGTTAAAGTTCCTTACACGTGGCCAAGTTAAATAAGACTTGAAGGGACACATGGTTCTCCCCCAGCACCCCCTGAACTCTGGGATGTGGGCTTGTGAAACGCCTGGGAGGCAAAGTTGGCCCCCATTGTGTCTTGTTTAATTTGGCTGCTTGAAGTACTCACTTTTTTTTTGGCTCTTCCTACAGCTCTCACACCTTCCTTTAGCGTAAATGTCCTTTACATTTTCAACATGCCTTTTCCCCAGCCCTCCATACCATATTGTTTGGACAACTGTCTCTTTTTCTCTGCGCACCTACACAAGGCTGCTGGCACAGGGCTGTGTTTATCCACACGCAGAGGGAGGGTTAAACCAAACTGAAGAGCACCGTCGGTATAAGTACTATGTTTCCAGGGGTGTACTTTTCAGCTCTGCATGCTAGTCTAAAAAGCCGGCAATTGTGCCCCAGAGATTTCTGCTGGCCAGCAGGACTGATCTGAAGCAGCACGCAGTGGTCAAGTTTTCCTGTCTGTGCAACCCACAGCTTAGCTGGAAAGTTTTGCACCACCGCCTTGCCATGGGTCGGTGATAAAATACTAAGCTCTGTTCCACTAAGCCTGCACGTCTCGGTGATGTTGCAACAACGACGTGAGAAATACAGCTCCGACTACCTATGCTTCGTGGTGTCAGTCATCACACAGCATGGTCTTCCTCTCACCTGACTTAAATTTTGAAAGTCTAAATTGAGCAACATTACCTTTAACACAGTACCAAATTGGCAAAGATGGGTACTTTGTCATCACTTCTGCCAGTAATTACAGTTTTGCAATAAATGGAGCAGAGACTGGTGTGGGATATGTGTGGCCAAGGGCAAGGCTTTTGTTCAGTTTACTGTCTGTAAAATGGGGCTACATGGCCTGGACCAGCAAGGGAAGTACAGGCAGTACATAGTTAATCTCTAACTGCCTTGGCCGTGGAAAGCAGAGGACAAATGTTCAAGTATTAGCACAAAGAGGAGGTTGTAGGTATTTTTCTGGCTATATAAAGAAGCAAAAGTTTCTTAAAAATTAATCAATATGAAATAGAATTTAATGGGAAATCAGAAATCATGATTTGTTGCTCTATGAAAGTCTTCATTTAGACATAAATGCCCAAGAAGTTCGCTGAAAAGCAGTTCACTCATTCTCACACTGAAGATTAGTCTTCACTTGCAGCATTAGAAAGGTGTGCACCATAATGTACCTGTCTGAAAGCGTAAGGTCCAAAGTGGGTGAGAAAAATGCAGGAACGGAGGACATTCCAGCTCTTGAGACTAGACAAGAAGGTTGTGGGAGCGCAACCTTCCTTCACACTGCAGACTCTCCTTCAGGGGCTGGTGGGTCAGGGGACACCATGCCTGTGTCTGGGGACAGCATCGAGGACAGAACTTATATTCTTTCCTCTGTACACCACCAAAATAATCTTAGAAGAGAGGCTTCTGCTGCAATGCCTCTTTGGGGACTGAACACCAGCAGCCAATAACATTTTTCTTTCCGTTATTGCTGTGAAAAAAAAAAAAAAAGAAAACCCTAGAAGGAAATCTGAAAAAGTGCAGTGAGAAGCCAATGAAACCAGGAAATGGAAATGGATGGCTGGACACTTTGGGATTGTTACAGGCAGCTCTGGTTCAGTGAGATTTACTGGGCTGCTGCTTTGCTGGCCTGGGAGATACATTAGAAGAAGATATTTAGAAATCATAAATTATCTCGTTATATTGCAGCTGTTAGCATTCTGGGAAACATGGATAAAAGAAGTGGAGAACTGAATTAAGAACCCCCCAGTGGCACAATTGTGGCAACAGCTGAAGGGAGAAAAAAACATAGATATTACGGATGGATGAACCTGGAGAATTTTGTAGGTTTAGATTCAAGCTCAACTGAAATAGTGAACTCCCTGCTTGCCTTGTAGGGGCAACTCATGGATGCTGTATATTGCTCCTTCTATTGAAGAAGTCTTGAGCTTAGAAATGGAAAATAGCATTGGCACTGGGCATCTAGTCCACAGCCCACCCAGGACTGCTCCTGCAGGATATCCTCAAGCTTTAGAGCTGTGACTCTGTTCCACAGCTAAATTCAGCTTGTCAAGCTACTTCACTTGGTATTGCCCTTGAATTTCACTTATCTTGCTATATCTTCTCTTCACAACTTGTTGTATATGATGAAAAGTAAATCACTGCTCAAACTCAGTGTCAAGGGGTGTCAAGCTGCCCTGAACGTAGGTCACGTGGATTTGTATACGGCTATGGCTGCATTTCATAGATACTGTTCATTGGTGCCAATACAATAAACACTGAATAGTCTACAGGCTTAGACATGAAAGAGATGGACATCGGCAGAACCCTTGTCATACTCACTCGTACACTCACAAGGTGAATATGACCTGGATATTAGAAAGGAGAAGGCAAAAAACTAAAGCCATATGACAGCTAAGCCTTGCTCCCCCTCTCTACCCCTCTCACTTCTTAGTATTTATAAGCCCTAGTTGACATACTGAACTATGGTCATGTTAGATAGATGTTTCCAGCCTTACATTTCTCCTCTGCCATTACAGAAACTCCCCACCATGTTCTGAGCCATGGAAAACACAGAGCCCAGAATTATTTAGTTCCCCAGTTTGGATTTGTGCCTGAGTAGACCTAAGACAGGATCCAGGGTCTTCATTTTTCTACAGAAGCAAAGTATGATAATTCAAGAATCACTGTTAAGCTGGTTTTTAACTCTAGGAGTCCTTTGACTCATATTGTTACCTTCCCAGATCATAGCAGGGATGGAAAATGCTTCCCAAGTCCCCTGTTACACGGACAGAGAGCTGAGAGAACTCCAAACACTTCATGGTGATTGTGTCACCCTAAATGAAAAAAGAACAATTAGGCATAGCATAAAACTATTTATGTTTGTGTATAGACAAGGTTACCATTTTTACGTACTTTTAAATATGAATGTTTAGTGATCAGCTGCCTGATACATTCCATAGCTATAAAAAAAGGATAGAATAGTGTATACAGTGTAAACAACAAATTTCGTACAGCCGATTCTATGTTTAAGGAGTGAACACGTTTCCTTTTTTGCCGATATGCTTTTTATCTGTGTGGTCAGAAGCTAGAGCATCGCAAGCTCCTCTGGACGAGTTAAAATTCTCCATTCAAGAAGGAGGGTAGTTTATTATTCATTATCCAAAAGTATCTGAGCTATTGACAGAACATCTTTACAGGCTCTATGTTGTCCTTTTTGTTATGTGTACATGGCCAGATCTTTCTTATTTTGGATGTGTGCACTTTATTTTTCATTTTTATCTAGGTTTCTTCAGGCTCGCTCAACCTCCTTTTACAGAATCTTTTATTCTTCTTTACTTTTTTTCCCTCAGTTCGCCAAATTTTGTGTTGGTATCCTCTGGTCTTCTGTAAAACTTGACTTTGTCATGTTCACAGAGTTGGGAGCTGGAGTATTTTACGGGTAATACTAGAGCTGTAGGAACTCATGTAAAAGAACCTGCAAGACCATATCAAAATGGAATTGATTTTTATTTCTTTTTTTAAAAAACATGACACTGCCGATGTACACGTGGGATGCACAAGCTCCAAAAGATGTCTCCAGTCGTTCTGGGTAGAATAACTTGCCTGAAACAAGCGATTGCCATCGCACTTCACTTCATCTTCTGGCTTTCTTTCCACTGGTGATAACGCATTGGTTTGGGATGGGTCTTTTCTGTTTCAGGAGTCACAGGTATTGAGCTTTCACCTTGGAATCTTGGTGAATTAGCCATTGTAAAGCTTCAGGGACATTGCTGCACATTGTCTTCTCCTTCCTCCTTTTGGGTAGCTTGCTAGGAAAAGTCAGCGTCTTGTTGGAGTTACAGTAAGAGAAATGGCACACGCAGCGTGCCGTAGTCTTGCTGCCGTTCTCTCATTACTGTATTGCAGGTTTCTGCTGTTGAGCAATCCACGCTTTAATTTTGGTGAAAGCCACACATTCCTCGGTGTTTATCGGTTTCACTGCTCTTGATCACGTCCTTGGCTAGCAGTACGGGCCATTCTTTGAATCCTTGCTCTCGTGTTCCTCTAGTGCTTTTACACACACATCTGCATTCTTACTTCTTTCTAACGCATCTTAATATTTCTGTATACAGACCTTTGCATAGCAACATAATATAAACCGTGGAGGACGGTGCTGGCCCTGGTTTGGAGGGTTGGCAGCCCGTACTTAAGTTTACGCTGGGTTAATTTCACTGCAACGTGTTCCAGCTTCACTGGGAGAGGCAGATGCAGGTAATTACATCACGTCTCAAATCAGTAGACCACATTATCTATTCAACATAACAAACCGACTGCAGTTTTCCTTTGTGCCTCTTCCTGGGCCAGTTACGCCAGCTTAAAGCGCAGCTGCATTAATGTGCAGTTACCTGACTGCACGTTAAGGGAAATGATATAAACCAGCTCAGGGAGGAGTGGAACTCGAGGCCGTGTCACCCCTCCTGCCACCCCCTGGGCACCCCTGAGTCTTATAAAGGAAAGACTGGGAAGGTAGCGGGCGCTGCAGCATCTGCCCAGGACTGTAATCTGCAAGGTCTGGAGGGAAAAGCCCTTCCCAGTCACAGGCACCTTCACTGAGAATGACTCTAGCAGTCTGTCTTTTCGGTTGAACCAGCGCCAGCCTCGCCATCATCCTAAGGGAAGGGCTGGTGCTCCCTGCTTACAGCCCTGCTTGGGCCAGGTCTGTGTCTCTGCAGTACCGCTGCATCCAGTCAGCTGGAAAACAGTGCCCTGAGATGCGTACAAGGGGAGACGTGGCCTAGCAAAGCCGAGGACTGCTTGTGAAAGCATGCGAGAGGAGCCCACAGAAGTCAGCCTATCTCAGCAGAGAAGGGCATTATCCAGCTGAATGTCAGAGCTTCTAAAATGCTCCACAAATTTAGAACATTGCTGGAATAAGAACAGCATCTGTAGGAACTTCAACCAGTGTAAAATTATACAGGCTCCTAATCCTTCTCCCCCACAGCATGCAATGAGTTCCACATTGAGTCAGAAAAACAGACGAGCTCAGTGCTCCAGAGATAGACTATTGCGCAACTAACCCTACTGCGGAGCTTTATTGCTCCTCCCTCAGTCAGCCAATGCCGACAACTGTCCAGCACGGAAGCCATGCTCATCACTGGGCTGTCTCAACACGGCAGCATGGGGCCATGTGAACTGCTCTTGTCCCGCCTAGTCCTAGTTGGAGATCTTATTGCAGGAAGGAGCTAATATTTAAGGAGGTGTGCTCCATACACCGCTCCTGCCGTTCAGGGTCAAATTGCTCTTCTGGGGTGATACGCAACAGTTACTGATATGGAAAAACAACCCTTGAAAAGAGTTCCAGGGATTTTAGCTGTAGTCTGTACAGTTTCCTAGAGAACAATTCCAGACAGATTAGAAGGACCAGTCAGAAAACTGAGCGAGCCGCTTTTCCAGCAGAAGCGTTGTGGGTCTCACAACCCTCTTCCAGCTGACCAACAGAGAAGCTCTCAGAAACGGTCCCATCAGTGGACTCAGAATGCCTGGTCCTGAAGACTGCTTCTCTAAAGAAGAAAAAGTGCTGAAGGAGTCAGATGTTCCTTGGATGGGAACTGGCTTATTTATCGTGATTATCCCTCAGCCATACCAGCACCCTCCTCACAAAGTTCTGTCGCTGCTTTTATAGCTGCATTCCCAGTGCATCTGTAGCATGTAACTGGCATGCTCAGGCATTCCTCTGCCCAGTCCTTGGACGCACTTTCATGATGTTGTTTTGTTTAGAACGATGCCTAACAAGCAACATTCAGCAAAACTCATCTGCTAGTGCTAGTCTAACGTGGGACGTGCTCTGGGTGAAGGCGCCTAGTTATGTTGGGGAAAAAACAAATCTGAATTTTTTTTTTTATTTTTAATGGCAAATGACTGTCTGTCAGCCCTCACCTACATCAGTAAAGCTTCACGCAGTATGCAGTAAATCAGCCCCGCGAGCAGACCATCTGCTGGATTTTTGCTGCAGTATGTTTAACATAGTGTCAGGGGCTGTGTACGTTCATTTGCACTGAGCGTTTTGCTTTAGCACGTAGCTCTTGCATTCCCTCCAAGAACACTATGTCGCACTGGAGCGCAGCGCCCTGGTATTGCTGAGCTGCGCTGACTGTGGTCACGGTAATATTTACGTCCTGTGCCTGTCCGTGTGTTAAGGAATGAAGCTAAATAAACTTTGCAATGCTGACAAACCCGCTCTGATTAGTTTTGCCCCATCCTTTTCACTTGTCTAACAAGTTGCCGGGTTTGCATTTGGAACAGCCTGTGCTGCAAGACGAGGTATCTCCTATCATCGAGATTTCCACTACCTTCCTGGCTCTTGGATCAGGCTTTTCAAACGAGGGTACTTCTTCAAAGAGGTGCATGGTGTTTCACTTTCTAAATGTGCAGCATCTAATTGGGAGATGCAGAGCCTTCGCTTCTCCTGGGCTGGGAGCCAGAAGCCTGCATGGGCTTAGAGCAAATGGGTCAGCCCAGGAGTGGCAGAGAAAAGACCTCCTTGGTTTCTGCAGCTCTTAGTAGATCCTCTGGTGTCTAATAACGTGCATATGCCAGATGAAACTTTGCGGGGTGAGGCGTGCATGCAGGATACCTGTTACTCGTGTGGCTTCTTTGGATGAGGAGATGTCACACGGTGGCCTCCCCTGCACTGGGAAAATGAATAAGGGCCAAAATACAGACTCATTCACAAATAATTAAATGGAATAAATAAGAAAGAGCAATCTGATGTAAATAGCCAGCAGAAGGAAATACTGGTTCACACAACATACTATTAACTGTAGAAATTGTTGCCATAGGGTGGAGTCAAACCCAAAACCACAGCAAACCTCACAGCACTGATTGAACAGTATTTCTGTAGGATTCTGAAAGGACTTTAGAAAGGCCATGAAACTCCCAGTTTCAAGAGGATTAATTATTAGGGGTAAACAGAAGACAACAAAGGGAGGGACAGATTCTCTCCAATCCATTAATCCCTCCCACCCTCTTCAGCAGCATCCGTGGTTAGACACAGTAAAAGCCAGAATACAGTCGGATAGACTAGGCACAGAACTGGGAACGGTATTGGTATATTAATCTTCCCCTGTAAAAACAAAAATTAAGAGATGCTTGCAGAATTTATCTTTCAAGATCTTTCTACCTTCCTGGTGCTTTTTCAATTTAAAAAAAAAAAAAAAAAAAAAAAGGGTTTATCGACATAAGGAAAGCTGTAAACTCTGCAGCCATAACTTAAAGCCAGGTTTGGGGAGGTTTCAGCTTCCCCACTGCTTTCAGCATTAATGTCTCAATCCCGTGTTAGACACATAGCGCGAATGAAAAACTGACCTGTACCCCAAAACGACATTTAAATATGAGAAATAAATTATACTATTATTTGTAAGTATTATCTTCCATGTTGACGGTGAAAAGTTATTCTGAAGAGCTTTTTATTAGACTTCAACAATCAAAATAACAACTCTGGATGTCCATAAGACACAGTTCCTCTGAAGACAGGCACCTTACAGATCCCAAGCACTCAATTTTTAAAATTCCTCGAAAAGACAGAATTTTTATTTTTATTGTAATATTTCCTGGACTTCACAATTTAGCACCATGTCTTCATTTCCTTTGTTGTGCAAACATGCATGACAGTATTTTGAAAGCGTCTGCCTCTAGAAAACCACTGAGGAAGCCTCACAGACAAAGGAAAACACAGAGGGAACAATTGCAAAGATTTATTTAGCGCATTCTGTGCTTGGCACTTAGAAACAGAGTTTCGTGCATAGGGCAAATCTTTATACACCTTTTTCTTCATACATATTTTACATACCATTTTTATTGCCCTCTTTTATATTCATAATATTGAATCCCTCACTAGGCATATAAATACATTTATCTACAACACCTCACAACAAATCTCAATAATATCTGTATTTGTTACTTGGTATTTGCATTTTCACACAACTTAAATGCATAGCTTGCACCAAGCTACAATTGTTTTCTTATTTTTAAAAGATTTGAAGAGGGAAAAAAAAAAAAAAAAACCAAGAAGAGCAGAAAAAAACCAGAAAAGAAAGATGTCAAAAGGCAATGACCTATTTGGTTAAACAGAGGTCATGTGGCAGGCGGGAGGTTGGCGAATACTCGCCCTCACTGTTACTGAAATGCTACTGGTTTTCTATGGCAACTCTTGCATGCAAGGTGAGGGAGGCCAGCTGCACTTCTGTAGAGCAGAGCTCTCTTTTCTCGTTGCTCCTCCCCATGAGCTCAGTCTGGACAGTTTCCTCCCATCGGGTTGATTGCTGTGGGACACGTGTTCCCCACAAAGGCTGTCATCCATTCGGTTTGGGCGCATCACTTCAGATCTGTCAACAGGAGCTGAGCTCCCCGCGTCTTTCCGAAGATCAGTCCCTGCTCATGCCTGAGGCTCACTTGTGGGTTAAAACTTTCCTCTCTCTTCCCTCTCTCCCATCTCCGTCTGCAAGCTGGGTGCTGGTAAGCTCGACCCTCACAAAGAAGCCGTCGGTTCGGCAGAGCTGTGGTGAAAATGCAGAAACCTCTTTGGGAGGAGACGCTCCAGCCCAGCAGCACCATTCCTCTGCTACAGTGGGAGAAGGACACACACGCCACTGCTGGCTTCAGAAACGGGCTGAGCCACTCCAGCAGCGAGGAACGGTCTGGGAAGGGGGACGTCTTTAAAGTTATGGCTGGTGCAGCTTCAGAGGACGAAGCCTTGGGAGACTGCCTTTCTTCAACACCCAGAGGAGACAGCACAGGCTCGCGGCTCCCTCCGTGCTGAGAGCTCACACTAGCTGAGAGTTAATGCATAAATGGTATATTCAGCTCCGTCTCTTCACCTTCTCGTTAAAGTCATGCCCTTCTCTCTGCATGTCCAGAAAGAGCAGACACTCTGTGCCAGGTCTGGAGGCCCTGGGCTACAACAGGCTGCGATGGCGGTCAGTCAAGGCTTTCCACAACGTTCTGTGGCACATACCTAGAGGGCGTGTGTTCTTATTTATCATTTCAGTACTAGTTCCACTATAAGTTTGAAGGCAAAAAGGTACTAGGATGGGTTTACCCCTGGAAATTATGAAGGTCCAGCTGCCTTCGATGCCAGGGAAAGGCACAGCTTGTTAGACCATGTGCACAGACATCTGTGAGGAGGAGCCCTGGACCGCACCGTACTGTCTGTTGTCACAGGCGTTGGCCGTCTGCTGGTTGCCAGATGGAGGGCTGATCATGTGCATCCCATGATCCATCCCCGTGGAAAGGTATTGCCTCTCTCCAAAGGCCCCACTGGATGGAGAAGAGCAGAGTAAAGTGCTTTGGGAGGTGGTGAGTTTCTCCGGGCTTGCCGCCAGCCTGGGGGAAGCAGGGAAATTGTATCCGTAGAGGTTGTAGGGATTGTGCAGGGAGAAGGCGTTGTAGGAGCTCTGCTGCATGTGGCCACCACCGAACATGTGTGAAGAGGAGGAGGTGGAGGCAGGGTTGCCTGCTTGCATGACATACTGAAACTGGGAGCTGGGGAAGGATCCCAGCTGGCCGCTGTATGCCTCCATCTTGCTGTTGCTGGGCAGGGAGGAAGGAGTCGGCATTCCTGAGATCAAGGATGGAGTCCTCTGAGGCATAAAGGTTTCAGAGGGCTGCGAGACAGAAGTAGTGCCACTCTGCAGCCGGTTGTAGCCACCGTCGCTCAGCCCTGGGTAGCTCTGCAAGGCGGCCATGTTGCTTCTGGCGCATGGGGGATAATCAGACAGGTTGAGGTTGCAAAGCTGACTCTCCCGGCAGCCAACGTTGAAAGTGTTGGGGGCCAGATGAAAGGCTGGAGGGGAGCAGGATGGAGAAAGAAGGTGAGAGGAAGCAGAGGGCGATGGGGTCCCCGTGCTGGAGGTGGTGGGGGAAGTGCCTGTGCTGCCTCCTGCAAAACAAAGCACATGGGAGGGTATTCAGAGCCCGGGATCGCATCACAAAATGAGACTGTCTCATTAAAAAGCAGCTTAGTTCAATAAAGAAACAAGGGTGGTAAAAGGGCCGCTGGAAAACTCAGCCTTTCTTGGCAAGGGCCCTCGCTTTATTAATAGCATCCCTTGGTCTTTCCTGCCTCTTTTTTGTTATGACTTTGGTTTTCAGCAGAGGTTTTCTTTCCTTTCAAAATAGGAGAGGGAAGCAAGACTGCCACAGGGCAGCCCAAGGCAGTGGGGAGAGCTACGAGGAAGCATCGCTCCATCAGTCAAGAGATCTGCCATTTCCAGGCATGTTTATCTAGTCCTTGTTTAGGGGGAAATAAAAAAAAAAAAAAAAGTCTTTTCTCATGTCTCCTGGTCTGCAGGAAGACCACCAGTCGGTGAGCTGTATGGCCCCGCTGCAAACATGCTTTATCATCCGGCCGGGGGGGCTGCCACGGGAAGTGGCTGAAAGCATCTTGGACTTCTGCACCGTTCAACAGTTTTTTCAGATAGCTCATGGTGCAGCAGTACTGATTTAAGTCAGAAGTAACGCTAAAATGAAGGGTGACGGTTTCAAGCTATAGCCTGTTCCAGAGAGCGGAGAAAGGGAATGTGTCAGGATTTTCAATCATGTGTTCTAACTTTAAAAGGGATTCCATATGTTGTATCACTGGTTTTAAGAAAATATTGATAGATATGCATGTCAGTAGTATCAATGTATTATACAATATTTATGCTATGAATGATAAAATGGATTACTTTGCGCAGCAGGGATGCTCACATATTCTGACCTGGGAAATCAATGCTGAATAATACTACCAAGAACAGTAATAAACTGGAAGTAATGAGAAGAGAATATTTATTGGCAAGATTCTGAGTTAGAGGAAGCTTTTGTGGTCAACCAGGAAAACAGTTCTGTGCTGAAGGGAATGCAGTTTTCTGGTGTGAAACTTTTTGTTTTCATTTGAATGATTCTTTTTGCATGAGGTCCCATTTCTGCGTTAGGGAAACTAACACGGAATGCTCTTGTAAAATGAGCAGAGGTGCTGGTGAGGAGGTTTGACCAGGGGATAAGTAGAACCCGAGGAACTATGAAGACAGTTGGTGAGGCAGCATTTTGGATGACCTAGAAGATGACAGATGAGAGGCAAAGGGACTGGAAAAGAAGGCATGAGAGTGGGCAGCTGCACTTTAACCAAGGCAGAGATTGCACACTGAGGATCAAGAGTAAGGGACAGCTTTATCTTATGCTGCCTTGTCGATAAAAAAAACCAGAATTTTGAGATTGGTCTAGGTCTGCTGCAAAATAGGGGAGGAACTGAATGCAGTGCTGGTTGCTGGAAAGACAATACATGATGCTAATGGTTAAGAGATGGACTAGAAAGACAGGTTCTGTGTCAGTACATGATGGTGAGGATGTAAATGAGATTGTATCTGATACATCTAGGGGGCAGGTGAAGGGGGGATTAGAGTGAAGATGTGACTTTGAGGCATTAATAATATTTGGGACTTTGTAATTTAAACAATTTTTTGAAACAAGAGACAGAAAAAAGAAGAAAAACGGCCTTGGGTAACCACAGCCTGGAGGGGCTGCCATTGATCCAGGCAGCATCAAGAAAATGCATGTTTCTGTTCTTGCTAAGTCAAAGTAGTCATTCCCATTACCAGCCATGGGGAGGAATGCTTATTGCTAAGGCACTGACTCCCTTTGTCATTCATTCTTCAGAAACATAAAAGAGAAGCACTGCATCAATTTTCCATTAAAATGAATGAGAAAATTTGAAGTTTCAAACAGCACCATGGACTGTATATTCCCTTGACAACACTGAAATGCTCAAACTTGCTAGTGTATTTTAGCTCCAGAGTTCACAGAGCTTTTGTGTGAAGTTCTAGTTTAGCATTTCTTTTAACAGGTACACTTCCCTGGTTCCTTTAAAGTCTCTGACAGACAATCTCTGGCTCCTTTTGCTGTGGAAAGTTAAGATGGTACCTCCTCCAGCCTGTCTCTCTGTTACAGATCGCCAACACTGCAGCAGGGTCAGCAGAAGGAAACGTCTGCCTCTGCACAAGTGGTTTCCTTGCCAAGCCTGTTTTCATTGAAATTGATGATAAAGGTGAGATTGAACCAAGGGACACAACTACAGACATACGTTTTCCTCTTAGATCTGCACTGAAGAGGGTAACCTCTGACAGAGAGGACAGGCAGGCAGCTGAGTTCGTATATCATCACTTAGCTATCAAAGCCCAAACCACAGAGGTCACGGAATCACCAAACAAATACAGCACAAAGTGAGATGTAATTAACCCACAGTAATCCTTCACTTGATTCTTTACACCACATATTTCATGAATAAACTTAAGTGACTTAACTTGCTGACAGTGTCTGGAGAATAAGTAAAAATACATATGTATAGATGTATGAGTATTTAATGACTTGTTTGAAATTAATATGTAGAATAAATTATTTACTGCAATGTCTTCATTTCCGTCATCCTATACCCTATAGTTAACCTTAAAAAACGGCGCAGGATAAGAGCACACACACCAGTTGCCTCGGGCATTAGGCTTTAAATATGTGCTAAGGAGTTAGGATCAAGTCGTACCCATAACTGAGGCTTTTGCTCCACAGAGTAAAGGTACAGATCTCTGATTAGCAGTTGTGAGGGTTGCTTACTGGTTCCAAAACTGAGAAATGCACATTTCAGGTTACCCCCAAAGAGGGACTGGAGCGATTCTGCTCTGAATTATCCCTATGTGCAGGCCAACAGAAAAACCCTGAGGTGGCAACACGGCAATTGGGAAACAAAGCAAAAAATATTTATTTTATTTTCCTCTGTAACTTTCAAATGATGAGGAGGTGAGAGATCTATCAACAGGAGCAAACAGCAGACCTGTCGACTCTTCTTCGAGAATGCCTTGCTGCCGACGCCAATCACAAGCACAGAACACACCACGCCTCTGCTGCAACACCACAGAACCCAGAAGCCTGACATTCCTGATCATCTGCAGCATAATCTTTACTCCTCTAAGTGGAACGAATGGGGAACAAGACAAAGCAAGGCCCATCTCAGCTCACTCTCTGCAGAAGGCAAGCAGCTCCGCTCTCCTCTGAATGATTGTTCTTATCTGTCTTTGCTGGCAGCACTAAGTATGGGCCACAGGCAACCCGGACTTTTGTGAAGTGACGGCTTGGACTGTGGTGGTTACAAAGTCAGCCAAATGCCCCCAGAGATGGCAGGAAGCCCAGCAAGTACATCCACACCATACTGCAGTCTCAGATACCCAGATGCATGTGTCGCTTTAATGGAAGGCATGGATAGAAACCAAACCAGTTAAACTGATACACAAGGCTATGTTTAGGTCTGGTTTAAGTCAACCGAAACCACATTTAAGCAAGAACAAGAAGAATCCCTCAATAATTCCCCGCTGTTCCTTTTCTTTTACCCACTGTTCTCCCTGGAAATAGCTGCCAACACCAACGGCATTTACGAGTAATGTCACGGTATCTCTCACCTCCACGCTTATCATGATTCCAAAGGGATTAAATGCTATTGTGTCCGGTCTTGAGAAGATAATTTCTCTCTCTGCAAAAATCAGTCCGTGCAGTCTATGTTATACGTTTGTATAAAATAGAATGTCCCTAACTTCAAAGCCCCTTCCTTTGTATCTGAACCCTGCCCCGCGGCGGATGAAAGCCTCTGTCCTCTCAGTGTCCTGTCATTATGTCCAGGGCTTAGCCAAGCACTGCTGCCCTCCTGAAAGGAGGCTGCTCTCTCTCTGGGCGCACAAGTGATAACTAAATTGATCTTACTAAAGGGACGGGAGCATTTCCAAAGAGGGGCAGTGGAGAATGATCTAGTGCAAGAAAGGTCAAAACTTGCAAACTGGATGGAGAAGCAAGAAATCATTGGTAAGGAGGGGAAGTGGGAAAAAGAAGAATGAAATCATAGTGAAAGACAGGAAAGCCCTGTGGAGAGGGTGGGATATAATGGCAAACCTTCTTCCTCAAGCCAGCATTCCCTCTTGTGACACCATATAGAAATGCTGGCTATGTGCCAGTGTCAAATACCTGCCCACAAGGGTTAGGGAAGAAACTACAGCTTCTCATGTGGGTACAAATAAGAACTACCATTAAAATTTCATCTCAAGTATCTTATGACCAGCCTTTCCCTCCTGTCACCCATGTCCTTCTAAGCCTTGGTAACAGTGCTGTCTCTATATGTTCCAAATAGACACTTGCTTTTGCTTTTACCTAGACTGAGCTTGTGTTAAGGACAACTTCAGGGTAAACTGCAAGCCCAAACATATCCAGTCCACAGGTATGATATGCCTTAAAATGAAGGGCTGGAGTATTCTTGAAACATTCAGCATGCCAGCGTGTCTGAAAGGCAATGGGGACCTCTTCCACACAGGGCAGGTCACGTAGAGAACTCCTAACACTGCAGTGTAGATGGAAAACACAGCTGCCAGCAGCCAGTGTTAGCTGAGGGAGCTTTCTGGCAACAGGGAGAAAAGTGGGAAGAGCATCAGTGCCAAGGGAGTCTGAAGCAATTGTGCATGGAACATTTTCTGGGATCTCTCTTACGAATAAAACCACGCTAGTCAGTTGACCCACAATTTATCCCAACCTCCTTTAAATGAAAGGTGCACATAAATCACTCTTTGGACTCCAGTGCAACGTATTTTTCTTGCTAACATTTCCAGGCATCGGTTGCTACCGTCACCTGCAGTGCCTCCATACAAACCTCTCAGTCCTTGAAGACCTTGTTTAGTGCAGAGGAGGAGAGCAGCAGAAGCTGAAGCTGCAGTCAGCACAAGATACCTGAACAACAGTGCCATGCGCAGTGCAATTTCATCAGGCGGGCAAGAGCTTCAGAGTAGTTTGGGCAACTTGATCGCTGCCATTATCTGACCACACTGGCAGCCTGCAGCTTTTAGCGTGGCTGGGCTCAGACAGTGATAACCTGGTATTCACTGTCTCATTAAGAACAGATGTGGCTGAGGGTCCTCAGAGCGTGTGCCTTGAGTTTCTAACAAGGATGGGAACCGCAAGGTGATTTGTCTTGAGATTTTACGCTTTGACATGTCTGTCAAAGTTAGTATTCTTTCAGTGCAAATACTTCTTAAACAGCTCAGCCTGCTTCCACCTACAAGCTAATTTAGCTTATCGTGGTCACAGATATGAGCTGCAGGTTCAGCATGGCAAGCCTATGGCTTGGAGACTGCACTCAGCCCAGCAGGACACTGTCCGGCCCACAGCGTCAGCTCATCTTCTCCCACCTTCAGATGTGAGCAGGACCTAGCCCAAAGGCCAGATACTTGGGAGTAATAGGTGCACAACCTCACTGATCAGTCTCCTGGAGGAGCCACAGCCCCTATTCTGACACATGCCAAACACATTGGCATCTCCACTGTGTGATGGGCATGTGTCTGAGCACCCGAGGGTGCAGGAAAGAGGGACTGTGACCACTAGTCATTTTTCTGGCTCATAGCTCTCCTCCTGGCACTTGAGCAAATAAGCCTCCCTGAGAGGCAGTTCCTATTCACGTGGGCACAGAGCCATGCTAATGCATCTCCGCAGCTTTCCAGATGGGGCTGACCAGGAGCTGGCATGTGTCTGGCCAGCGTGGAGCATAGACAGAGACACCTGTGCATGCAGACAAACTCTAAGTTGTTCCTGAAAGTCCGATTTTTGTGAAGACTCTACACACATGTACACATACATAAAGGGACTTTCTAAAGCATGGGAGAGACCAATTCTCTCCAGTTTTTTTGCAATGTTCTACCCTTGGACACAACAGTAAAAAAATGTGATGGCATGAACACAGGAAACCAAATTTGAACAGAAGGGTAAAATCCCATTCCCATTCTGTGCACTCGTATGTGCGTGCACCCTCTGTACGGCTTATGACACTTACTCCCTCTTTCAAGTTACTGCACCTTTGGTCACAGAACAAAAATTAAGTACTTGCCCAAAGATGGAAATCTGAGACGGTAATGAGGAAGGGTTTGTGCGAATTGCCAGGTGATCTGACTGATAGATTATGAGGCCAGAGGGTACCACTGCGATCATCTGATCTCCTGTCCTTTAAGACCCACGCCTAGCACAAACCTGGATTCACTTCTGCTTCAAGCAGCAAATACCTCAATCCCGCTCAACGCCTACCCGCATCTCCAGGCATCTAAATGCTGCAAAATCAGGTGTCACTTTTGCTCTCACATATCGTGATAACTTTTGCCTTGCAAGTATAACTGACAGCCCAAGGTCTCCCTTCCCTTTCCTAGCTTTTCAAAACTCAAGCCTAAAACCTTCAGAAGGACCGAAAGATTCTTCATTACATCCTTCTTGTGACATCGCTACCCTTCTGAGTTCCCTCTTCACCACCTTGGAAAACTGAACAGCTTTTATGCCTCTTCCTCATCCTTTCACCAGGCAAAGTCAGGTCTGTGATATGCTGGACTGTCTTTGTTCTTTCCCCATTCTTAGGAGTGAAAGCTTCCCATTTCCATGGGAATTTCCATGGGAATGAGAGGCATTTTTGTCTTCATGGAGCGTAGCTGCCTGTTTTCTCTCTAGAGCCCTTGGCCAATTATCAAATTATGAATCCGCTGGTAAAATTTTTAAAAGGCCCAAATGAGACCCGCAATCTACTGCACGTCGGGTTGCCGGGTTGGTAAGGGAAATGTAAAGAGTGCTTTGTAGTTCTTGGAGCTACAGCTCACAGAGCACAAAAAAGATGGTTATAGCAATAGATTTAAGGGGGAAAGTATGTACTGCATGCCAGTACATACAGTGAGGAAAGAAAGGAAATTTTATTTAAGGTTAGTAAATTATAGAGAAGGACCTTTTTTGTAAGTTTGACTCAAATAACGAGAATCACTGGAATTAATGGTAAATCCAGAACAACTCAGAATAACACTTTGCTTTCCTTTAGCCCTTATTGATTTCTGCAACACAAACGGGGCAGTCAGAAAGTCAGAGATGAAACTTGCCTCAGACATCCTCCAAGATAAATATTTTCAAGATCTAATGGTAAAAAACAAACCCTTTTTCTAATGTGGACAAAATGTACAGTTCAAGACATGTGATTTCCATTCCCATCTATATCCAGAGCACCAAGAGAGCTTTCCCAAAAGTAAGAGACAATAGCCTCTTCCCAATGCCCCCCAGACTGTCTGTAATACAAGGGTGTCTATTCTCATATGAACACACAGTATTCTTGGGCCAGCTCCGTGCTGACTCAGGAGAAGGCCTCTTGGACATGACTTTCTGTCCTGTGTGCAGACAGTGGTAACAGCGTACACAACACTTCTGTGAACTGAACATCAGCTCCTCCAAAAATGTCTCGTTTCCCTTCTTCAAGTACAGACCACTCAAATCAACTCAGGCTTGGAGGACGGTAGGCATCCCGCTTTAGTGCAGAAAATTGCTCATCAGTGATAATGATGCACTGTCCCTCACATCTACCATCAGCCGGGCACGGACATTGGCAAGGGGGTCATATTACAAAAGGTTCCCCAGAAAGTCACAACAGAATCGGCTGCAACTTCGCAGCTGAGATTAACTGAAATCATGATGATTTCTTTGGTGGTGACAGAAGGGAACTGAATTGCAAACCTATCCTGCTAATCTTGATGGAGCCTGCTTTGGGCCAACATATGTCCTGGAAGCTCCAGCACATTAAATGAGAAAATAGACAATAAACAACTACAAAACCCCAGAGGCACTGTGGTTCAAAATTTCTGAACTGATGAAACATGTCACAGTATTGTGGCAAGCTCAAAGCACTTGCCACTTTCTACCTGTAACAAAATAATGGGCTGCTCTGAGAAATTTGTGTAAACCTTCAAAGCATCATTGCTGCCCTCCATTCGTTCACTTGAAATCTGATCACCACACGTGAGATAACAGATTCAGGCTTCAGCAGTTAGTCTTTGGGGTAAACACCTCCCTGGATTAACAAACTGCTTCAGGCTCCTTTCAGGTCATCAGGGAGCGGCACTCTTTGACTCTCAGCCCCTCGTGTCACATCTGGGAGGGTATTTTAGCTTTTCACTGTGAAAGATGAGACCTTGAAGCACCAGAAATGCCCCTTCCCTAAAGAAAAACTGCCTGCAGCTCAACCAAGAAGAAGTTGGAACAGTTTGTTCCCTGTTGCTTCATTTAAATGAGGCAACCTACAAGCCATTTGAAGTATGCAGCAGAAACCAGCACTTGATCCCAATAACTCTGGCACCAACTGCTCTGTTTCCAATCTCCTCTTCAAGGTCAAAAGAACCAAGAAGATAATTGAGACCAAATCCAGATACCTGACCTCTGCCAATAGACTAGACTGCTCACAATTGATTTGGAAAGGCAAGCAGCATCCAGATTATCCTGGTGGCAATGCTGAGGGAACCAATGGCTGCTGACGGGAGGCAAGTGGCCAAGCAGAGGTATTTGTAGGTTGTTCAGCCTCCTTTGACATCAGCAGTTCCACTCTTTTGGGAAACGCTATTCTAGGGATCTCGGATCTCACATAAAGCCAAAAGGATCTTAACAGTTATTTGCTTCTTTCTGCCTCAAGGCACTTGTGATGCCTTCAAATGGAGTTTTGGAGGGCTCAATCTTCCCTCCACTTGACATAAATACACACTTGTGCATTCATGGTGTTGTTTTCAGATGGGTGCAATCAGGACAGCTCTCTGAGCACCACCCCCGTCACAGAGAAGAGTATTATACCAAAGAAGAAACTAATAACAAGCAGCTCAGACAAACTTTGGCAAGACAGAGGTAATGCCTGCCCAAAAAAAGGGTAATGTTTACAGACAGGGAAGCTGGAAAAGCAGCAACACCTCGACTCAGGGTATGTCTCGCATCTGCTGGTACATTGTGAAGCTTTACGGTCTGTCTGGACTCATTGCTACTACAAGAAAACATTGTTCCTTTCCAGCAGTAAATGACAAGTTTGAACCTCTTCCACAGAGAGGAGAGGGAGTCGTTTGTTCATATCTTTGTCGACACAGGACTGCAGGGTTACGATGTTCCCTCTCAGAGGAAGAGAATAGGAGCTCAGTCGCCAGTTTGTACGTGCATGCTGCTCTAGAGATAGCAGCATACCTGCTGCTAACAGAGATACCTGTTGATACCAGAGATAGCGACAGCTGTCTCACCGGCAAGAAGCACACACCCGTCTTTGCCTCCAGTCCCCAAGTTTCAAGCTCTTGATGCTAATCTCAACAACCTTAACAACATTTTGCAGTCTCTCTAACAGATGGCCTCTCTACCTTGGGTCTTCAGTCCAAGATCAATGCAGATGCTCAAGTTGGTGGAGAATGGGTTCAATCTACTGAAAGCAATTAGTAGAGTCCTCCGCAAAGACAATTATTCACGCAAAGAAACCCCATTTGAAAGGAAAGCTGCCTTGAGAACTCACCAGTCAAAGCTAAGATGTTTGACTGTTGTAGATTTGGTACACATGCATCAAAACAGTAACTTAACAGTGAAGTAAAATTTTATGTGCTGCAAACCTGCCGATATACCACATTGTGTGACTCTCATACTGGTCCTGAAATTCTGCTTAGGAGGCAATTCTTTTTACCAGCTGCCAGGGTACCTTTGATTTTACTTCTTGCATAAGTCATCAGCTTTTGTGGGAAGGATCAGATAGGATCACTATTCTAGTATTGTCACAGTGCCTTTCTAGTCTTTATGTCCTGGCAAAACTTACGGTCAGATAGCAATCTGCTCATCACAATATCCTCTGGGAAACTGTATATCACATAGAAGTCAGCAATGGCTCTTTTTAGTCTTGGAAAGTGACACGATCCGGAGTTACTGGAACTCTTATTCTGCGCCACCCCCACCCCCCACCCTTTTTTTTTTTTTAATGTTCTCTATTAAAATCAAGAAACTGAGCCACGGATTTTTCATAATGAGAATCTGGATGAGGTTCAATCTAGATTTTGAAAATATATTCCAATTAAAGACTTTAATAGATTCTTGGCTTTCCCCACATCTCACTGCCATGTGTATTCAATAATGCAAAGCCCCCTTTTTTCCCTAGTAATAAGTAGACTGCAGAGTGGGTGACATCATTCTCCAGAAGGTCAGCCTCCCCTGGTTAGCCATTTTCTGAGCATTTCTTGCAATGGTTTTGTTCAGGGAGGACTTTTTTTTTTCCAGAGTGGCTGCAGATCCACTGTGATTGTGTCAAATATGGTGCTTGCCCTTGTAAAGCTGTGATGATTTTTGGATTGTATGCTCCAAAAGAGAGGTTGTGTTCTCAGGCCAGTGAGTTTTCCACTGACAGAAACAGCATGTTCTTCGCCTTGGTAGAACAACATGATGACCACGAGGTCATAGACCTTCAGAAACTTACAGATGCGCTTTACTTCAATGGCAACACATGCGAAAAAAGCTTGTGGACCGCTAGAGTCAGACACACCAGCCATCTGTGTGACTGGTCACGATATCAGGCTCTGCAGTTAGTGTGGCAGCTGAAACCTATCATTGCGTCGATTAGAAAGTCATTTAATCCCTGTATGAAACAGCTGCATCCAGCGCACCAAGGATCGAATCGGTGTGTCACTGTGGCCCTTGTTCAACATACAGCTTGGGCCAAACAAATGAGCACAGCACTAGGATGTATGTTGAATCGCAGAAAGGATAATGTGGAAAAAATTATAATACCTTTAGATAATTGTATCATGTGGATGCATCTGGAATACTCTGTGCAGACTTGTTTTTAAAGAAACAGTTAAGGACCTGGAAATCTTCCCACTTGAAAATAAATGAAATGACTGGTGCTATTCTCTGTGAGAAGCACAGAAGAGCACATAAAATCCTGGAAAACAATTAAATGTATGAAGAAGGTGGATGAGGGAGAACTTCTGGTTTTCTTATTCTTAACATCCCACAAAAAGGGATGAACATTCAGCTAGAGTAGAAAACTCAGAGCCACTTGAACGAAGCACATTCCACACAGCTGTGTCATAAAAACATGGAAAGTGCAGTGACAGGAGTCTGTCAAGGATGGGTGACACAAAGCTACGACATGTTGTTCTCTCTACAAGATAGTAGAGCCTGTTGAAGGTGCAGCGCTTGACCTTCTTTTTGATTAACTATGCAAACTGAATTTTCATTCTTCTTCTCCATCCAGCAAATCATTCTACTTTTTATTTCCCTGAATCCTCTTCAATCTTTTTCCACCCTTTAAAAACACATACAGTAGAAGACATATTGTAATGTCAGTTTGCAGCTAGGAAATTGTCTCCCCACTGCTTACCACTGCTTTTTTCTACACCAAAGACTGCACATCCCTTTTTATCACAGTATTACATACACTGTCCCTTGCCTGTGCAGTGGCTTATCCACCAAGACCTCCAAATTATCATCAGTGCCAACAATTTCCAGCACATTCGGTGGATGTGTATGTGCTATGCTTTGTTTGTAGACCCATGATATTTTATCTGGCTGAAATAAAAGCCACACTTCGTTTGAATGCATGCAGGTTACCAGGGAATATCTATCGCCCTTCATACTTTTGTCCCCATCATTACTAACCACTTTGTAGTCTTTATAAGGTTTGTACCTTTTAGCAACCGCACTGTTTCATTTAGTTCTGGACAAGTTAGTACTAGAACCTGTCTCTGCAGAGCAACACTGAGATTGTCCTCACTGGATGGTGTATCCACAGTTATCATGTCAGCTTTGGGATCAGTCAGCTACTCATTTCTTAATACGTACTAAAGTTAACTTCTCGAAGCTGGCACAGGTGGCAATAAGTTAAACGCTCTCCAAAAATCCGCCACACCTATACCGTTATTTCTATCAAATAATTCAGTTGTATTTATTTGACAAATCTGTTTTGGAAAAAAAGGCAGATAATACTTCTACTTAAAAAAAATTACCAGGTGACAAAAGAAAAGGTAAGAATCCATAGCACAGAGAGATCTAGCTGGAAAGCAGCAGAGGCACCATATTTTTGCTGCTGAAGTCCCAAACTTCTGCCCCAGAAAGCATGTCTTTTCCTACCACAGTAAGGGGAACTTGTCTTTAGAAAATCAAGGCTGAATTCCACAGTTCCTACAGGGGATCTGTTCCAGCACTTTGCTAGACTTCGTATAACTGGAGCCTACTGCTTTTTTCCTATCCACCACAGAGAGCATCTTATTTCAGTACTACTATGTACTCTTTCCCTCTTCACCAGGCTGAACAACCACAACTCTCTCCTCATCAATTCTTCCTAGGCATGTGGCCACTTTTGCTGCCCTCATCTTCCCTCTCTGTGGTAAGTATCCATTGCTCTTAAGCTGCTGTGGATGCATCTAGTCCCAAGAGTCTCCTGTAGCCCCAGTGCAGCTTCCCAATTAACAACCAGGGGATAAAATGGAGGCTTGCAATGCCTCAAATGTTTATTCAGAAATGGCACATATTCACCCAGCTTTGGGGACAACAGCATGATCTAGAACTAACGTGTCTGTTTATTAAAATAACACGTTAAAACCTCTAATTCATAAACGTGCAAGGGTATGAGATAACAGCATGCAGCTCAGAGCATTGAAGCTTCAGGTGGGAGAAAGGAGTCCTAGGCAAGTCACTTACACGGAAAGACTGGCTAAGGCTCAGAAGATCTGGGGTGCAATAGCTTATGCTGAAGTCAACTGTTGAACACCAGTAATTTATTCACCTGGCACACGGTTCATGTGCTTGAAAGCAAGGGGATGAAGAGGTATGGGCACTGTATATTCTGATCACCTTAGGTTTTTGGGGAAGAATCACATGTGGCTTAAAGCCACCTCAGCATTTCTTGCTCTTTCTGCCAGTATTTTTGAGGCCTCCAGACCAGCATATTTGTGCTGGGCTTTGGGGGCTGCCCTGGCAGCCAGGAATTAAAACAGAGTGTGTTCATACCTTGGCTTTGCACCTATTGCTGAGACCAGGGGTCAGCTTGTTGAAACCAACAGCCACTGGAGAGGTGAGCACTATGATGGAAGGAATATTTCTGATTTATTATCTTGAGGTTGTTCCACATGGCTAAATGCAGAGCTCAAGAGCACAGTTTTGTAGTGAGTTTTAAGTTTTGAGACCAACCTGTGGACACATTTTAGGGCTACCCAAAACCTAGTGGTCTGTGATAGAGTGGTGGTGGTCTGCACAGAGCCGGCTGATCACAGGGTACTGGCTTGCTTCCTAGTTTTTCAGCTGCCAAACTATATTAAAACAAGCTAAAAATACATTAAATATTTTCCTTTCCTAATATTACCTTACCACGTAAGCAATAGCTGGACTTGCCACTAGGATGTTATCTGATAACCGATGGGAGGGGAGGCATGCGAGCCCGACCGAATAGGGAGTGAGACTGAGGAAAGAGGCTGCTTCAGCAACCGTGACCAGGAGGAGAGGCTGTTATGTTTCTATTTAGGTGGGTGATGAAAACGTTTCTGAATCCCTGCTTTAACCCATCTATGACCGCACACCCCACCACAAGGGCTCCTCAACACAAGCCCCTGAGCTTGGGCAAAACCTCTCTTGCCCCATGCTATGCTGTTTAAGAAGAGTTGGGGAGTCTACCACAGCCGACGGGAGAGTGCTCTGTCCTCCTCTGGTGCTGTGCCATCAGAAAAATGATTCAGCAAGTGACCTGGGCTCTGGGGTGTTGCATGGGGAACTGGGGTGGCGGACTGATGGCCAGGAAAGATTTCTGCACTGGATCCCCTTCTGATTCTGCCCCAGTGATGGGCAGCCCTGGCAGCCACTGCTGCTCCCCTCCCTCTGGAGGAGACCACACCATCCCCAGATGGATTGAAGGTCTACAGGGAAGTTTTGGGGTGATGTCAAGCTCAAGTGTGAGAGACTGGAGAATCTGCTGCACAGGGCATGCATTTGGTTTTGATTGTTTAACCTCAGAGGTGTCACGTTTGAACACAGTTTTGGATTGTTGTATATATTGGATGTAAAAAGAGTACCAAATTGCGCTGATACTTCTATTCCCTGATCACTGTGTTTTTAACTAGAAATAGCTGCAATGAAGTGAATGGGGAAGTCCTATCCCTGCAAGAAAAAAAAATAGTAACACAGCCTGAAACTAGAGATGAAAGCTCTACTTAACAAATGAGAGCTGTAAAGGGCAGAAGCTATGAAAAGACACAGCATGAACAAGAGGAAAATACTTGGCCTACCCGATAATTCCTCCCGGACTCATACTAACAGAAAGCCTCTCCAGAAAGGCCCCAGCGTTTTGAAAGAAAGGCAGAGTGATCCTGGGGGGAGGCACATTTCTTGTCTCCTAAAACCTCCAGATGATATACACCTCTCCCCCTGTTTCCACACAAATGGCAAACAACTGTAAATGGAGAACAATGTGTTCAACATGCTGGAGCGTTTCCTCAGTGTCTCCACGCTCTCTTCACTCTTAACTCAGTCATGTACTTGGGCTGGTTCGCCTAACCATGTGCTCCTTCCTGCTCCTCCTTCTAACTCCTAGGACTCTAGTTCTACGCTGGGGGCACCGGGGAAATGAAGTGGCTCCATCGCACGTCATAAGGCATGGCCCATGCAGTGTTTCCATCCATCCCCTCTGCTCTGTATCTTTTCACAGCAGTCAAGAGCTCAACAAAGTATGTGACATCCCCATCCCAGCTGCTGGACACGCAGCAGAGCACACTGATGCTCTTATACCCTCTTCTGCTCTTCCTACAGCTCTTTGCATGCCCGTTGTACACTGACCTTGCTGTTTCTGCATGGTAGTGAAGTCTTCAAAGGTGAGAGTACGCACAGGTGGCCTCCAGAAGGCGTAGGTCTCCATAATGGCCTCCAGCCCCGTCCTGTGCAATGAAAGTAAAACAAAGAGAGAAGAATGTCAGTCAGCTGGCAAGGATATCGGAACCGGGGAAAGAGGGCTCCGACCTCACTTGACAGGCTGCCAGCGGCCACCGAAAGGTCACCTTGGCATCTGTGAATTCCTCAAGCAAGCCTTCCCGCACAGGTGCTGGCAGCCAGAGTAAAATGAAATTTCCCCAGCCCAGCATTTCAAAAGCTCCTAACAGTCTCTCAGTGCCTTTTTCTTTTTTAACAAAGATCCCAAATTTTCTGTCTTTTTTGCAGGGGACCCATGGCCGACAGCTCCTCAAGGCATGCTTTATCATAGATCAAGCTTCCACATTTCATGGATGCAAACCGTGATGCAAACGGGGGAGGTCCAGGATTCAGCCTACAGAATCAGGGAGATTCTGTGAATTGCCTTTCCCTGCCACTTTATAGCTCTGGACACTGTTCTGAAGTGCTGTGGGAAGACATCCAAAAGGGATCTCCTTGGTTTTGGACTTCAACTAGAAATGCGTAAGAGGCTTTTTATAGAAGATCAGTGGCATCTCTGCTTTGGGTCTCTAACCCACCACAAAGACAATACCAAAAAGAAAAAGCCAAAAACCAAGTGAGAACTTTTCCTCTTGAAGGGCTGGGGTCTCAGATTTGTTCTTACTTGCACCACAGAATGCTAGCTCTGCCGAAAGTCTGTAACTCCAGAGGCTCTGTGCATTATCAGGAGAAGAGCCCCGTGTTCTTTACAAGACAACACCCTGGAGTTTCTTTCCAGAAAAGGCCCTCCTCTGTGGAAGCTGCGCATTGCTCTGTTTCCCATTCCTCGCCTTCCTCTGCCTCTTTTCCAGCAGTAGGTTATAGCCCTTGCACCATCTGAACACAACTAGAGATGCTTCATCAAATGCGAGAACATATCCCCTTTCAGTGCAAAAGGCTCTAACATCCCCAGAGCCTCTCATCAGATGTTGAGTTGATACTGGAGCTGCCTTTTGCTTCTGAAAATGTCTTTCTGCACGTGCCTCCACTCACTCAGTTAACTTTCCAAAGTCTCCCCGGAAGCTCAGATGCTTTAAATACATTGGAGTTGGCAAACCAAACTCTGTGTTTGAAGAGGAGGTTTAGAAGAGAGGTTGTTGCATGGTGTTTATTAGCTGCTAAGCTGTTAGAAGTAGAAACAGAAGACATCTCTGCATAGCATTCTCACACTAGCACTGAGCACATTACAACAAAACTATTTGGTTAATACAGTGGCCTCTGCCAACTCATGGAGCTCAGAGACAACAAGGCAGCATGGAATGTGAACCCACGTACTCAGATGGGCTCTTCAAAAGCAGCTCTTCAGCTACCGGTACCATACCGAGAATTTCCTCTGCTCTATGTGTGACAAAGCCACACACTTTCAGACTCCATCTGCTTCTCGACACACACAGTTAGGAAAAGAATGGTGCCTTTTTGCACCCTCATGAAACGATCCCCAGCCCAAACACTGAGAGAGGACTTTCTGGTACCATAAGTTCAGGGGGTGTAAAATGCACTGAGCAAGCTGCAATGCAACAAGACCTGCTGTTGAAAGGACCTGCCTTGATGATTAAAACCGAGTAATACGTCCAGAAACGCAGATTGAAAGTTCCAGCTGTGGTAATCTAGCTGCTCTGCGTCTGCCACAAGGATCGTGCAGGGAAGTAAGGAGGCCAGCTCACTAAAACCAATATTCACAAGGTCTGGCTCAGTCAGTAGATCCCCGTGCACAGAATGCCACTCTGCATTAGCATCTGACTTCTAGTTCTGCCCTCATGACTCCCTTCTAGAAAAATCCAACCCCTAACGGGACGTAGCTCAAAGAAACAGTAAAGGCAGGTATAGCTATTATCCCTGCCTCTGCCTGGAGCCTGCATCATCCTCAGCTCAGCTTGGCTCACAGTTCAAAGTTTCTAGCTCTCCATCGACCACTTTCCCCTTTATCAATACAGTTCTCACAAGTACCATACGATTTGTATGTCTAAAAGAAAAGGAAAAAAGACAATAGTCATCAGACAATAAAAAGAAGAAATAAAGGAGTAAAATGGGAGTAATATACTGCTTTCAAGCATTGGACTCCACTGTGCCTGTGAGCCCACAGAGGGTAAATCGCAGCACTGAATGTACCAGAGCAGCTTGCAAAGTTCACCTATTCCTACCCTGTATGCCATGGAAAGGAGGGCTGCCACCAGGGACCCACCTCCTGCTGCTCCAGGGAAGCAGGTCCGGAACAGCCCCTTTGGGGACATGGCTCCTGTCACCTGCCCTTTTCCACGCCACAACTGCTGGCAGCAACACTGTGGCTTCACCAGATGCACAGATTGTTCTGTAACGTTGAGGGCAACACTGAAGCCACAGGTACGTGAAGAACAGATGCAAAGATCCACAGCTGGCTTAAAGCCACCTCTTTCGTCTTCCTGCCCCAAATGAGAGTCCTTTAGTCCCCCAGAGGTGTGCATGTGTTGAACACACATTACAAAACACCCTATGTGGGTGACAGAGCTTGAAGTTATGTCCAGTTCTCCTATGCACAAATTTAGGTCCCTATATACTAGATGACTCTTTTTTCCCATTGATGTGTTTCTTGGGGTTTTTTTTCCCTTTGTGTAGAACAACAGTTGTGGGTGTTTTTGAAACAGTATATAAGCAGAACACATCCTTAGTGAACTTTCACATCCTTCCGTGCATCAGACAAGATCCATGAGACAGCAGCCTCATGCACTAACCTGATAGGTACCTACCACCCTGTGTAGAAAACACCCTGTGTACCTACCACCCTGCACTCCTGCAGAAAAAGAACATGCAGCCATGCAAGAAACAGCTTTGGTGAGAAGGCACACCACCTTTGTGCAACTGATTTTACAACTCTATCCTGAGCCTTTCAATATAATTTTTTTCTTCTGTCTGTGATGTATTCCTATTTTTGAAGGAAAATATTGAGGTGAGGAGGTGGGAATCAATAAAGTCCATCGCTGTCAACTGTAAAAACCCTCTCTCCCATAGCAGTTTATGACATTGATGTGGTACCAAGTTATCTAGAGCCACATCACAGACCTCCACCACAGGACAAAAAGTAGCACTCTCCTAGTCAGCAGACATACTGGAGTGCTAGTCTCTGTGTGTTCCAGTCCCTAACAGGGAAAACAAACCCCATCTGGTCAATGAAGAGACATTTTGGGACAGCAATAAATGCCGACAAAAAAAAAAAAAATTGTTTTCAGCATTTCTGAAATCTCAGAAATTTCTTTTGAGCTTTGGTGAGGCCTGCTGGTACCAAGTCTGCTAAACATTACCCATGTGGCATCCACTTCCTCTTCCAAAGATCTGCACTGATAAATTGACTTCAAACTGTCTATCAGGCCATAAACCCTCCCCCCTCACACCATCTTTATGAAGGAAGTAAAAAAAGTATCAGAAGAGGACTCACTGCCAGCGTTACTTTAATAAGGTCAGTCCTTTAAAAGGTATCCAAAATGTGCCCTCGCTTTTTCATTCATTCTTTTATTTTTAGTGCTATAAAGTTTTAATAATAGGCAATAAATGAAACAGTTCCATTGTCTGAAAAATGAAAAAAGATGTACGAGCTATCTGTGCACCTCCATAATCCATCCCATATGGCTGACCTTGCCATTCCCACTGCACAGAGGATTCAGGTCATTGTTTCATTGTTCACTGGGGAAGCCAAACTACTGGCTCCAAGCACCCTCCTGGCTCTTTTACCCTAGACAAAAGCTCAAAGAGCATTGCCAACACAAACAACTTATTCACCTCAGCTGCCCACATCTGAAAGAAAAGTGCTGTTGCTTGCCTTTAGCTTAGGATTTTATTCTTCCGTCACCCTTCTGGCTTCCTCCTGCATAAGGAGCTCCCACAAATGAACTTTACTCAGTCTCTAAAAATACGCTCTGTGGCATTAAACCTGCACCTCACTACCCAAACATTTGGCTAGCTGAGCTCCATATGTCAAAAACTCTGACTCTCAGTCTCTTGAAGTTCAGGAAAGCAACCAAGTAATATCTGCCTCGTATGTACATTCTGTAGGTATCCTTTCACCACCAGGACAGGTTTCGTGTTTCACTTTTGCAGATGCTTCACGTGCTTTTGCAGATAAAGGAAAGAGGGACCAAAAATCATGAGGAGGGAATCTCTAATAAGAGGGACCTAAGACTCAGCCTTCCAACACAGGCTAACTCCCTAATCCATCAAGACTAATGGCTAACTTGCTGAACACCATTACTTAACGTGGAGTGCTCCAAGAGAGCAACACGCCACCCAGCTGCTGGGCTGTTTGCATCCTTCCCTCTGAAACACCTCACTGCTCCTTCTCCCTGTGCAAAGACTGAGGCAGACAGCTGTGAAGGGAGACAACCATGCAAACAACTGAAGGCGATCCAAAAAGGGATCCATGGAAAGGTTGTTCCCCCAGATAGGTACAGGCAGTTACATCGTGATGGGTTGTCCCCACAGCAGCAGCTTTTTAGCAGTCTCATGTGCTAATGAAGGGAGACCACAGTCATAAGGAACCATACGGGAAGGCTGTGATCTGATGGAATTGAAAGACCTAAAAGGGAAACTAGTTATAAAAACAACAGTCAACTCCATAATAATGAAACAATATCAGAATAAGAAATAAGGGAAGGAAAAACATCCATCTCCATTTCATGGGAAAGCCTCTACACAAAGCAGAAGGGAAATGCCCTAGGGACACATCCTAGGGAACAAGTGGTCTAAGAGTTCATCTTCTCCCGCCCTGCTCTGGTTTTGCCAGTGGGGTATTTTTCTTCATGATTTGCGGCAAACTCTAACCATGGCTCTGATTCAACATCCTGGGATATGAGCAGCCTCAGACATTCTGTGGCCCCTGCCACACCTGTTTTTTTCTTTTAAGACCTTACACAGAAAACTCCTTGGATGTATACTACACTAGCCTGCCTCAAAAATGGCCCCGGTTTCGAAGTACCCCATTTTCAGTGGGGCGTTATCCAGCTGTAGCCTGACGCACCGTAGATGACCAAAGTTGGCGGGGATGTGGGAAGCTACAGAGCACCACAATCATCAGTTCAGTTGATCAGTGACCCTGATGAGATTAGAAAGTCACGAGGGCAAGAGGAGCCAATCAGCACAGCTAAGTCCCTTTTGGAGAGTCCTTTCTGCACGCAGCCTGGACCTTCATGCTTTTCTCCCTCCTATGTTCACATCTATGTACAGGTCCTCTTTAGAGGGATCGGCTGAGTGTCAGTGTCCTCCGCTCGTTGACAACGGCAGTGCGACCTTAGCCAGACCACTGCTGGCGAGGCAGGCGCCTGACTGCTATATATGCTTGCAAATACCTTTGCCTGTTTTTTTCTTCCTAAAGCCTCAGGCTGCTCTCTTTGATGTGTAATACCTTAAAGATTTTAATTCCTCTTTACATCAGCAGAGAGCCTTACTGAGCCCTCCCCACAGCTGCAGCCTTGTAGCAATTTCCTGCCCTTTCTTAAATCAATGAGCTACAAAGATCAGTAGTTCCCAACATTTTCAGGAAACTGTCCAAATTCGCTGAGCTAGGACCTTATTAATGCCTCCCATGCTAATCTAGCCCACCATGTACCTGGAACTGCATCAATCCCTATTCGAAGCCCAGCCTCCAGCGTAGCTCTATCTCTGCACACAGAGAAGACCGTGTACTCAGGGCACATACTACTTCCCCCATGCAGGAGAGGAGAGCAGAGTAAAACTCACAGATGACTCAAGTACTAGAAATAATGCTGATGGCGAGAATTAAATACGGGTGGTAACATCTTTCCACGTAGCTACATTAAGATGAGAAGAGAGGAGATGATCTAGGAAGCCACTAGGTCAGTAAGATGGCTTCTTTGTGATCATGGAGGTTGTAGCATTTGCCCACTCACTGAATGCTTCCCATACCAAGCCATGAGTGAGGCGGGGGTCCTGGTGAACACACGCAAGAGGAGCATGCAAGTAAAAACTGAATTACAGTGCCCATGGGGACAACAAATGAGGGCTATGCACACAACTCCCACTCCGGTGCGCACACTCAAAGCCTTGCTTTACAACCCTAGGGTGCTTGTAACGTGGTCATATATGCCTAATTCTATAATTAATTTAATGTTTAAAGCTTTTGTCACGCTGATTTAAAGGATACCCACATCATTTAGATCTGAAATAATTAGAGCTGCTGCACACTCTTCTGGAATCTTGAATGGTAGAAAAAGTTGAAACTTTTTGTTTGGACTTTTTTTTGATATATATGTACTTCTGTAATGTCTTTTACTAATACAAAAGTTAGTTTTTATTAAAGTTGGTGTTCTACTGTTGTGTTGTTAAAATATAACATATTCCAAATAATGTTTAAGGTGTTCTACTTAATTTTTCATAAATATCCTGACAAAATTAAGCGACGCAGTCAAAGTGAAACAATTTGACATCACTGGAGAAAAAATGAAATTGTTCGAAACTAGAACATTTTTTCACTTTTATCCTGCAAATCTATCAGAAACTCAATTTTTCTTCTAATGTAAAGCAAGCATTCGTGCTCCAAGTTTTGGAATTTCCTGTGAAAATCAAAATTAAAAAATACCCTTCAGCCAGTTCTACATATAATAAAGAACAAGCAAAATCTCTCGGTCCCCTCTCCTACAACTTTCATTATTTTTTAGTTAGTTTTGCAGTGTTATCCTGTGACCTATTTGTCTGTTTTATGACCTGCAATCCTCCATTTTTCTATCTCTGTTCTTCATCCTAGTATCTTTTTTTTTTCCTAAGAAACTCTACACTATCTTTGTAAGTTAATTTATTTTACCTAATTCTTTGGCTATCACGGCACCATCTCAGTAACATGGTAAACATGGACAGTTTACTAATAAGTTATCAGACATGTTAAAGAACGTTTTAATTGTGTTTCTCAATAACAAACAGAAAAGTTCAGAGGAGCATGAAAATAACAGAAATGAGCATAAATTAATTAATTATCCAGCTGGGAAAAAAAAAAAAACCAACAGCAAAATATATATACAGAAGAAAACAGCCTTGAAAGCAGTGGTAACAGCAGGGGTACTACGGTAGCAGTGAACAGGAAATTAAACGTATGACAGCAATAAAACACAGTCACAGAAAAAATGTTGTCAAGTAGGAAAGCGATAAGCTGTCTTTATAGATAGGTTGCCTAAAAATACCTAAAGCCCTCTGTCAGGGTTTGGGACTGCAGGATGCAGGCAGAGGTAGGAACAGCACTGGAGGAGACTTCTGAAAACGGGGTCAGGCTAGCTGGCTAACCTGGCGAGTGTTCTCTGAGGGAGCCATCGTTATACGTTGGGTCTGGTTAGGCAAAGTAAAACAGGCCTTCTAATTCCTCCGAGAACTAGTCTACACCAAACTTCTCTAAAATTTAATTAGGAGCACAAAACACCTTCCTCAGCCTTAGACTCGTGCCCGGCACACTCATCAGGGGAAGGAGAGACATCAGTGAGGAAATACAAAGAAGCTTCTCTTACCTGTTTCTCCCAGAATCTCTGAAACCTTTAGCAAAGGGGTTTCTGTCAATTTTTAATCTGGTGATCTACAAAAGAAGAAGAAGAGAATTAGTTGATCTCTCCAAATTGTTTTTCTTTCAGCAAATGGAAATTACTAACGACTACCACTTCTGCCCGAATCACCTGTTCGATGATCTTTCATACTTATTCCCCCAGACCTCTACTAAAGTTGCCCTTCCATTATCCATTAACAAATTATCTGCTGCACAAATGAAAGGTGCCAGAGGCAGAACCCTGGCAGCGTGGGAAAACCAGGCACTGGGGCTAAGAAGCTGTTCCCGAAGGAGATCACCCGTTGGGCAGAGGTTCTAAACCCCAGAAGCTATATAACTCAACAGCTCTGTGGTTCGGGAAGCAGGCGTATTGCCCAGGTTTGGCTGGTATCTGGATTATCCCAGCCTCAATACTCTAGATATCGAGCAGCCTGGATGGACCATGGACCTTCAATCAATGCTGAGGAGAAAAGGCCAAGCAAAGCACAAGCTACAGCCTCCGAAGACAGCAGCTGGCTGCCCAGTCATGTGCACAAGGTGCTGCTGTTCTGGTCAGCACCTGGGTGTCCCTTCAAGAGTTTTCTGGTCTGGAAACCTTTTTTTTTTTCATTTTTTCCCTCCTCTAAAAAAAGAAGCTGACAGCCAGACTGAGTGCTTTTGGGAAATCTTTCCTGCTTTATTTTTAAGCATGAATTCCATGTTGGTAAGTATGGAAAATAATATTGGGATTTTGACCATGCAGCCTGGGATATCATACTCCCTGTCGGCTATTCCCCAGCTTGTGCAGCACAAGAGCTTCCCTCTGCCAGCCTTACCTCGTCCTGGATATCCTGCCTCTGGAGTGAAAATAGAGCGAGATCTCTAGATCCTACCAAATTTGAGGTGGTTTTGCTGAAACTGCTCAAAAGGAACTAGTTTCATACAGACTGATCTGAAGTGGATTTGCAGGTGTTTTGCTTCTGTCAGAACCAAGCCCTTCCTCTGGATATTAACCTCAGATCTGGAATGCAGCTCCTATTTTTGCAGAAGCTTAATTTGTGAACTTAATTTCCGCTAGCCTGACTTTGCAGCTGTCCTGGGACTTGTGTGTACAGAGACAGATATGTTCTACGGAGGATGGAATTACAGCAGAGGGAATCCCTGTGGTGGATTTGCTAACATTTTACAATTGTTTCCAGAGACGCTTCTCCCAGTAAGGCAAAGTCTTACAGCCACTGGAGGGCATGCAGGCAGATTCGGGGGATTTAAATTTATTTTTAATGACAAGGTTTACTCCAACCCGTCAGAATCAACATTACTTGTATTATAAAATCCACCCCCCGATTTTGAGGGGGGCTGCAAAATGCCCAAATGTTTGGAATTCAGAGCGACAGGAAGAAATTTTAGTGCTTCTTTACCGTGAGCTGGCTTACAGACCCAGTCCCTGACAGAGATCGCTCCCTTAGCACCTCCCGTGTCTGTGTAGTTATGTCTCACAGGTCTGGTCATTAGGGAGGAGCAACAGGCTCCTTTCCTGTCATTTCTTCTCCTTCCTCTGTCCTCGTTCCGTGTCTGGTCTGCAGTTAAAAGCTTGGGGAGTACAGGCATTTGGGCAAAGGGGCAGGAAATGTCAAGTGCTGCCATGACAGCAAACCCACCATTGTGTTGCAATATTTTTTTCTGCCGTTTGGATCCATTCTGGATCCCAGTTAAGTCAATTTGCGGGGACCAGATGAAGTTACGAGTATCCAGAATCAGTCACGGGAGCAATGTAAGCATGCGTGCTCTCTCTTACATGTTGTAAAATAAAGACTCTCTAGCAAATCACTAAATTGTTACGATTTACAATTGGTACAAATTGGCTAAATATTGCAATCTGTCCTGAGCTGACTTGACGTGGGTCTGTCTCTTAGTCCAAGAATACTAAATATAATGACGTCATGAAGTCATTCTTCAGAAGCACAGATGTTTTCATGGAAAAAATACTTACTTCACCCTTTCTGGTCCAAGACTCACTGATGGCAGAAAATTGTACAACCTGTTTCCCTAACAGGCTTGATAACGGATCATTTTTCTTCCAAGGCAATTCATACCCTCGCTCTAGCTTATAATAGTACCTTGTGCTCTCTAAGTGGACACACTATTAACACAGCAAAAAGTTTCACAAACTGAGTTTCTTTTTCACACAGCTGGGAAAAAATTTAGCTTACACGGCCCTTTTAATACCATCCCAACCCTCACCCCAGTAAGGAGGACAATGGCAGGAAAGGGAAATGGGATGTCCACAGTACTTCTCACCTGAGACCAAAATAGGGAGTATGTGCACACAAACGAGAGAAGACAGGCACGCTGAGCCCAAAGCATGGCAGCGGTGGTGTGAAGGTTAAAGGGAATCCCTGAGACAGAGGTAGGTGGTAGATGAGCAAACACATAAGGAGACTACAAAGGGAATGGGTGGGTATAAGGAGCTCTCAATGAGTGCAATGAACATGACTGAAGAAGCAATGAGGCAGGTCACCTCCTCAAACACTAGGACACTGTCTTTCACTGGCCACTGAAGGAGGAGAAAGGGGATTAAACGTATGTAATCCACAGTGAGGCCTTTCCAAATCTCCTTTCTTTGCTGGTGTCTCAAACACATTCTCAAATGGTCACATTTTCCTAGCAATTAATTTCCTCTTAAAGCCATCATATCTTTGGGGAAAATAGGGGTAGACAGGGAATGCTGTAATCAAACACTAGCATGCACTGAGATTACATTTCTTCGTGCCATGAAGTCTAGTTTAAGAAAAAAGGCAGATCAGTACCAAAACTCAGATAGGATTCCACTGTGGCAACGTCTTTTCCTTATGACATCTGAAGTCACCCTCCACGGGGAACTGTGCAAGATCTGAATCACACATTAATTACGCATGAGCATTTCAGTTCATATGCAATACATGGACTGCTGCTGCTTACGTCCAAAGGCCTCTTTTTGTCAGCGCTGACATTGATGATATTGCACTTCTCTAAAACTTTTTCCTTCACTGTTAAAAAACCCCTCAGTTGTGTTTTCTCTGTGAGATAACAGATCTGGACTAGTTGTACTGCCTTTAAACTACAGCAGGGACGGGCACTGTCGTTTGTACCACGAGGCAGCAAGGAAATGTGAACACTGCAGGCACCTTATCTGCAAGATGGTTTTCTGGCTAGACACTTCATGTCTACACGCTATACCATAGCAAGCATTTTCTTCTGGTGCAGAAAAAAACCCCCAGTGAGCCTATAAATTGTATGCTTTTCTTGAGATATATTTCTTAGAGGAGTTAAATGTCTTAACATGAAGACATGAAGAGCACACTGATATCTTTATGAACTCCCAACACCAAAGGAGCCTGAAGGCACGCAGCTTTACCTGTTGATTTTGGTAGGCTGTCACTGTGGTGAAGACAGTCTCAGGGAAGTTGAAGGTTTTCACCCCATCTCCTGAAGGAACTGGCTTTGTAGGAGAAAGATCGCTGCTGAAATCCTTGCGGATAACATGAACACGGGGCTGGTACTTATGCATTGAATGTAAGATTATCTGAAGAGAAAACAAAAGAAGGAAAAGGAGATTTTTTTCCCCAGATATTCTACTACATCCAGATGTTCAAGGGAGTAAGGGCTAATATAAAGAAAATCACCATTTCCTTACAAATACGTATGAGATGAAGTTTGTGCTGTGTGTAGAGAGAAAGGGACTTTATTGCTTTATAGGATCAGACAACGTTTTGAAGAAAAGCACTGAAGTAGGGAAAAAACTCCCTAACTCTGGAGAGGGCTAGACACATGTGCCCAGCAGGACACAGAAGCATCAAAGCAGCAGCAGCAGCAGTGGGACTGGGGTTAGCTTCTAACTTACATGGCCTTGATCATCAAGCTCGTTGTTGGTCAGCTTGAGCTTGTCAAAACTGACCACCTGCCTCATCCAGGTGTCTCCAGAAGCCAGCGAGTCCGGGTGGATGTAAACCCTCGGGGGCACTGGGGAGTCAGCATTGCCAGCCACCATCCACTTGGAGCTGTGATACACATACCTGAAAGAGGAAGGGGAGATGGCTAAGAGAAGCTGTCACTCGCTCACTGGAGGAACAGTTCCAGGGCTACCCTGCCACACACACCCCAAGCTCTCATTTGCAGTCAGGGGAGAATGTGCTTTATTGCAACCTCCTACCTTCTAAATGAAAGCCAGGCTACTCCTGAGCCACTTGTTCAGACTTGATTCCTTATTAAAACCACCTTCGCAGTGATTTTCCCTGTAAAACTCTGCCACATGTGCCTTCTCAACTCCTTAACCCTCTCTAAGCCAGAGTAAAAGGCTAGAAAATATGGGTAAGCAAAGCCCTCACCGAAAATACTAATAAATGCCCTGTAATTTCTGGAAATCTGCACTGGCTGTCATGCCAGGCTGTGAAAGGGCAAAATCCAATGGATACATCTAGAACAATTGATAAAACAGAATTTCTCATTTGAAATGTTGCAAAATAGGAAATTCCATATAGTATTACAAATGTCGGGATCAGAGGAAAAAAATGATTTTTGTGTTCCTGGCCTTTTGTGATCTTTTGTGCTCCTGATCTAGCCATCCTATATATTCATAAATTTCTCTACCACAGCTTTGCCTAAACACTTTTCTTTCTGCACTGCATCTCCTTCAGCCCAACGCATTTCAGAAACAGTCCTGCTACCACTCTGAGTTCTGCCCTGTGCTGCCCCTCACTGGGTCTCCACTCAGCTCTGCTAAGCTATTTCAGTCCTTACCTACAAAGTGACTAATTTCCTGTATTTTCACAAGAAATGCAAAAAAAATATATGAGTCTGTTCCTTTCACTGCTAGTTTTCTCTATGTGGCTGCACAAGCTAACAAGGACAGAAACAAGGTGTGAGACAATATATTTCTTTTTGACATTAATGCTGTGAGAACCACACTCAGCGAAAGGGGAGAGACATCTATCTGAGTATCAGACACTACCTTGATGCTTCCCAGAAAAAGCATTTTCCTTAGAAACACTTTGCACAATCTGAGACCAAAAATGTAGTATTTCATGGAATCTGCGCTTGAAGCGGAGGATCCGTCGTTGAAATGTGGTGCAGTCAAGTCTATCTGGGGAAAAGACTTACTCTCAAGGGTCTTTTAATGAGTATAGATAAATCACCTCTGTCTGAATAGTTTTCTGGGCTGCAGAGGAACATGAGTTTTCCAGAGTACTTTTTAGGATCAGAAGTCCATTAATATCAGAGAAATCTCTTCTTCCTGTCTTTCAGCTCGGTGGTGGAGATTCATCAGAGGGTTTCTCAATGGCTCCACACCATCAGCCATGGCCCATTTTCCCAGTGGCTGCTGTGCTGGATAGTGAGTGCTTTTAAAACAAAAATCACCCAATTCAGTTCAGGCCAGACCTGAGGTGCCTTTCTTAGTTCAGCTGCTACTTGCCCATTCCTTTCTTGCTGAAGTGGTTCCAGAGGCTCCAGACTCCCCATTGTTAACTCCAGTTATCAGTTCCCCCAGATGGACAATTGTGAAATGCATGCTCGAGATCTCCCCCCATGAAAAACTGCTACTTGAAAAGAGCAAGATTTCAATACAGAAGTGCAAGAGAGTATATTAAACCTCTGGGTTTGTGTCTCACAGTTTTGGTCAAATCAACTATGTTGGTGTCAATCCACATGGTCTCCTCCAGCGTAACTTTGCAACGGTGTACGATGTCATGTGTCCTTCCTAGGCTGTCACTGACAACAAGTTATCACAAAGTTCCGACCCCTGTGCCTAAAAAACTTACCTGTATCTCTTGTTATCCACAGGCACAATGTCCATGGCAATATAGTATTGCTGGTGGGGATCCAAGCCTGTAATTTTCACTCTCATGGCTGGAAACATTCTCCTAGGAAAAGAAGAGTAGAAAAAGTGGGGGGGGGATGGTGAATGAGGAAGATGAAGGGGCTCCTTAGAGTTCTCTCTGACACCAGGAGCACGCTGCTTTACACAGCCCAGTTCTTGGCTGACTCATCTGAGCTTGCTGTGAGTAGCAAAGACCGCGCTGACAGTGGTTTTAATCTTCACATTTCTCCCACTTAAGAAAAGGGGTAGCACAATAACAACCTAGCACTCCCAGCTGAGCACTCTGTCTGTTCCCAGCTGCAGACACTTCTACTATGCTCCCACACAAATTGTCCTCTAGGCATTTCTAGGATGGGCAGTGTACCCTCTTCCTGCTCTTTTTCCCACTGGCCATTAATCTATAATTATTCTCTCATATTCCATTAACACAGAATCACTTTAGTTCTATTTTTTGAGTAAATCACATTTCAGTATAGAGCTTGATAGTACTGGAGTAATGTTTAAAGCAAATCCATCATCCTGAAAGATCCTCTCACTCTTTTGTTTATAGTTATTTAAGAAAAAACGCCCCTCCAATTAATCTGCTTATTATGCATATATTTCACATGTAACAGAAACATTGGCATTATTATTATGGTTTCCTTGAAGACATGGTAGTATTTTGTGCACTCTTTTTAATAAGTGTTCTCTTTTCTACGTCGTATGACCCAGATCTGTCTTAAGCATTTTCTTCTGATTGGCAAGTCATGAAACTCTACACCAGCAAGAATCAATTCCCAGACTTTCTTTTGTTGTCTGAGCACAAGCCTAGCTCTGCTGTACACTAGTCAATGTTCTAGAGGTGTTGTAGCTAGGTGGTTATTTCAAAAGAGAACAGCTTAGAACAATTTTAACATCAAAATATGTCAGTGTTAGTATGACCATGGCATAATTTCCCCTTAAAAATTTTCTGTTGCCAGCTACATTCTACACTTCCCTCGAACAGCATGCTGAGTGAATTGTTTATGCCGTATTATATTTGCAACTAATGTGGAATTTCAATGTCTTCATAAAATCTGAGGAGCAGAACTGGGTGAAGTGCAAAATGAAATGAGCAGCAGAGCAGAGCGCTGTAAGAAATCCTGTGTTGTTTCACTGACACTGAACTCAAGCCTGAGCTCTACTTCAGTGGCTTCTCAGCTCTTATCTGAGAAAATCTTGAGCTGAGGCCCTAGAGGATGATGTTAATTAAGTCGATTGCATGACTTATTAAAGGGGCATTTAAAATCACAATGCCAAAATCATGGAAAAGTGTACAAAAAATGTTTGTCCACTCTTTCTAGGGGAAATCCCTAGAAACTGTCGTGACACTTTCCTTTCTATTTAGTGAGGAGCAGTGAAAGGTCAGAGAAAATTTAGATCTCCTCTCAGCATTTCTGTTTCTCAAAGTATTTCTGGTGGACACAGCCTGGAGGAGGAAGAAAACGGGGAAGTTTATGTCAGCATCTCTAAACATGTCTCTAAAACTTTGGACTGAAGGGATGCAACCATGAGAAGCTATTTTACCCTTTCCCATCGAGGCCACACATACCCACTTGCAGAAGAGGGTGGGAAGGAGCAGGCTGCTGCTCAGCCTTCTCCTACCCACAGCCCTTCCATTTCAGGGCACTGAGAAGTAAAGTTTTGACCTATTAGTAACTGCATCTGACTTGGAAAAGGTAATTTATCATGGGGGGACAGGGAAAACACCACTCCACAGCTGCTGGAGCACCGCTAACATGAGTTAGGAAAGACATAGAAACTGTCGGGAAAATTGTCTGCAGAAACCCCTCAAGGAGAAAGCAGATTTGTGCAACTGATGGTGTGAGTTTTCTTGCTCAATGATTTCTGGGGGGAAAAAAGGAATAATGGATTAGTCTTTGGTGCCTTCAAGGCATTACCTTGTTTCTACCACAATAGCTCATTAAATCTGCCAAGCCAAATGGGTGGCAGGATGTGGCATTTTACAGTCCAGCTCTCCTTAATTGAAGAGAGGTGGCTTGGGAGCAGCTTAAGAGGTAGGTCATGTTTCAGAGGGTTGATGAGAAACCCAGGATTAAATCTGAGTCTCTTTGGGTCTAAGTCTGTGCACTATATTTGGAAAATTGAATGCTGTGTGTCCCAAGAAGCTCTCTCCAAATCTGCAGCCCCGTGTAAAGTTGCAGTATAGCCTGTGGGGTTGTTTGCTTATGAAATACCTTGTAAAAGATTACCACAGACCACTCAACAGGCTTAGAGGCTAATCTCTAAAATGACTGGAGAGAGCTCAGCTGATCCCGCTGCTTTCTCTAAGGTTTAAGTGTACTGTTAAAGTTTTGTAAATTATTACTGTTTTTCTTCTTCTGAGGGTGAAAAAGTAACTCAGGTTTCTTTGCTGTGAGGATTTGGCCTCGAACCATCACAGCAGGTCTCCAGCACCCCTGCTGCATGGAAAGGGGAAAATGGAAAAGGCAGGGACAAACGGTGGCACCTTAGAGATGGACTCGGGCGTAATCCTGCTTAAGTCCCTGTGCTCTATGTTTCTTCTGTGCTGACTCTTGGCCCCTCCAGATGCACCAGCCCTATCGAAAACAGGAGGCTCAAAGGTTTGGAAGGAATTCAGGCCATTTGAATATGGCTGTATTAATAAACAGTCAAGAACCTTTCATCTAGAAAGGTATCAGCTAGCTTTATAGTTAACAGCTACAGACACAAAGGCCGTCTGTTTTCATAGGGAACACGTGATGATATCTGATATATTTTAGGAGAAGGTTTTATATCAGCAGCAGTCTGGGATGATCAAGGTATTTATATGTTAGATTTACCACTCAGCAGGAAAACAGCCTTCCTAAACTTAGATTTTGAACCTATACACAGTACCCTTTTAGGGGAAATATGATGTGATATGAAATAAGTTGTTACAAGTATTTTAAGACTACTTAGAACTGTTTTTAAAAGCATATTTGTAACAACGATGTGCCTCAGTCTACTCAATTCCTGTTTCCTTCCATAACAAGAATGAAGTTTATGAAACTCTGAATGTGAAGAAAATTACTGAGATATAAAGATCTCTAAAACTTGATTAAAATGGTATCTGCCAGCACAGTAGTATACTGATGTTAAGAACCGTGACTGGGAACTTTCAGCAATAGAAAGAAGTTGTTGGACTGTAGAAGCCAGTATTATTTTTTGATGTTGTTGTTCAAAATTTTCATTTAGCACAAAAGCATAGCTCAATTTTCCTTTGTGAAAACTGTTCAAAGGAGGATCACAGGTGTACCCCCAAACTGATTTTTTTTTCCAATAGCATAAAGCTTCAGTTTCTAACCCTTCGGAGTCTCAAGGTGCCAAATCTTATCCCTGCCCCTTGAACCAGCACATGCAAAGCTTGTGTCAAGTTGGATCTGTCTTCAAAGTTGGCCTGCTCTGAGTGGTGGCATGGGCCAGATGACCTTCAAAGATCCCTTTGAACATAAATTCATCCTCTGTTTCACAACTTAGTTTTAGAAAGGGCAATTCCCCATTAGGGGATAAGAAATTAAAAGGCATCTAGCAGGTTGTCTCAAAACAGAGATGCAATTCCTTGAAGCTCTTCAGACACTGGAAATACTCCTGTACAGACAGCTTAGTGAGCAGAAGTCAGATGAGACTTTAAAAGGACTGACACAATTTACTCTACAGTTTTCATGAGTGTTTAGTGTAATGATTTATATACTGTATAAACATCTCAAATAACATTGAATTTCCTTAAGGGTGACATCTGCTAAATGCAAACCCTAAAATGAATGGATGTGCTCTTCAATTGTAGAAAATTAAAATTCATCTATTGACAGTAAGTGATAGAGCAGTCATTTCCCAGTCATAAAAAAAACCTGATTCAGAAACTGCAAAATAATCTGATTTAGGGTTGCAGATCAAGTATGCACAGTGTTTACAATGTGCATGAGGTAACAGGCAGCCTGAAGTTATCATTGCTATTTTATACCTCATATTTCTTTGCATGACCAGTGCCAAATGTATATTTCTTTACAAAAACAAGCTTGCAAGGAGTGAAAGTGAGGGAAGGGAAGGGAAGGGAAGGGAAGGGAAGGGAAGGGAAGGGAAGGGAAGGGAAGGGAAGGGAAGGGAAGGGAAGGGAAGGGAAGGGAAGGGAAGGGAAGGGAAGGGAAGGGAAGGGAAGGGAAGGGAAGGGAAGGGAAGGGAAGGGAAGGGAAGGGAAGGGAAGGGAAGGGAAGGGAAGGGAAGGGAAGGGAAGGGAAGGAAGGGAAGGGAAGGGAAGGGAAGGGAAGGGAAGGGAAGGGAAGGGAAGGGAAGGGAAGGGAAGGGAAGGGAAGGGAAGGGAAGGGAAGGGAAGGGAAGGGAAGTCTTTCTGTTTCCCTCTGCAGCATAGGATCATGTAGAGGAGATGTTTATGTTGAGAGTAAAAGCTGAGGGCAGGGTTTGGGAGCAAAAGGTTTTATCATTTATGAGGGAGAGGGAGCCCAGCAGATCTTCACAGCTCCCAAAAGGGACATATTTCTGTAAGCTGGAGAAAGCTTATCTGGCCCACTGGGCCAGGAGCTCTGAGCAGCAGTTTGGAGACTGTAGCCTGCTAGCCCTTGCTCTGAGAAGTCCTCTCCATGGGCCCTTTCACCATCAACAGAGCTTCACAACAAAATCTCTGCTGCTGTCTCTAACTGAAGAGCAACTGTGGAGCAATTCCTTTCTTCCACTGAAAATAAAAAAAAAAAATTTGGTAAACAGCCCCAAGTACACTTTTCAAACAACTCAGACTCATGGTTTCAGAGAGGCAAACTCCAGACAAAATACGATTTAACCTATCAGGAAGCACAGAGGAGTCAGGAGAGGGCAAGGTCACCTGTTCCACTCACTGCTGGCTTTTTCCACTCTTATTATAGAGCCTGGCCTCAGCACTTAGGTTTGAGACATCCTGCAGTACTGATATGATAACTGTGATGTGACAGATGAGATAATTTCCCTCATTCTTGAGATGAGATCCTGGCTATGTGACAAGTAGAACCTGGGTTTCCAGAGGATTACCTACTGTGTGTGCTTGTGTGCATGGCTGCACTTGTACAACCACCTCCATAAACGGTAGGCTGAGCTTCTCTTCCAGAGCAGGACTCCAAGCACACTTTTACAGTGTATCACCCCACTATTAAGTTCACATTCCCCTCTGGGCAGCACTTTCATGCAGCAGTTAACTAACAGTTACACCAGCATCTCAGGTCACCGTGGACTTTGGGTAGGGATTGTAGGGGTGTGGGGAGGGATTCAATTTCCTTGATGTTGCCAGGGTACAAATGTGATCACTGTTGGTGAAGGAGAGTGGAGAAAAAGAGTTAAAGATGCTTTTAGGACTAGCTGCTTAAATCAGTATGACCTGGGTCTTAAGCTGAATTCATTTCATTTTGTACAGAGTTTGAGGTTGCCTTTCAAACAAAAAAAAGATAAAGGTAATTGCAGATTTGAATGCACTGCAGCTGAGAGAAAGCCACCTTTTGGACAAAGAACAAAGGAGACTTGTTATAAGCATCTTATTAAATTCTGAATAACAACATTCTAATGGAAAGGAAGAAAGAAAAAGTTCTAAGAGGACTGAAGTATGTTTATGGAAGCAGACAAAAAAAAAAAAAAAGACATCTATAAATACAGCATCAAGAAAAGGCAAAACAAAGATTTAAATGGGAGTGGAAGCCTGGAAGTTAAAAAGTGTAGTAGACCTGACGTAGGCAGGATATAGCTCCAGAAATATGTTTCAAATGAGAATGTGGGTTACAAATTATCATTACACAGTAAGAGCAGAAAGACGCTGTGGGGTCAGGCAGGAATGAAGCAGTGCTTTACGAGTCATAGAAAATTAAGGAGAAGCTGCAGTTATAGGCACCTGAGTCTGTAATTACAAGGGCTTTCAAAACGAGAAGGCCTTAGAGGACTCAAACAGGGTTGCCAAAGAGAAGGCAACAAAAAGAGCAAATCCTCCCTGGAGAAGGAAGAAGTTGCAAATTACACTGTGCGCCTCTCACAGTTTCAATAAGTAGTAGGAAATCTTGAAGCAGATACACCAGTTCTGCTATTTTTTGCCAGAAATCATAAAATTTAATCACTGGGACACATCATGTATCATGCACCCCATACAGAGTAACAAGACGGCTAGACTCAGCTCTCACCCATCACAGACGTGACCTCTCTGAAAGAAAAATGTTTAACCTGAGAGGTTAAACATTTAATTTGTGAATTTTATCATATCTATGAGGACCACCCCCAATAAATAGATGTACTACCTGAAGAAACTGCCCAATTCTTCATTATGTTTTGCAATGGTCAACCTACAAATGTGGTCAGCAGAAACCAAAAATCCCTCCAACATTGTTAACACCACTTCTGAAGAAGCAGAAAAAATACGTATATTTAGTAGCTATATAGATTTTGTGGGGGCAGCCAGTGATGAGCCAGTTGACCATCAGAAGTATCTCCATTCAGGGAGAAAGAATATATTTAGGATTGTAAAGAATATATGATTTGTGCAGGAAGTTATGATTCTGTATTGTGATACATGGTCTTTAGTATGTGGAAAATTTATGAAGACTGGAGCTCGCAAAGGCACTTGAGAATGCTAGTAATGGTGTTACAGAAACAATTTTGTAAGGAGAAATATTCTTTACAGTCCTTACAGATTTCCCTATGTCTATTTTCTAATAAAAATTAGCAAAATACATACTGGTTTAGACTTCTTAAAATAAAGTTAGGGTGTCTGTCTCTCTTAATATGTGTTGTTAAACACCTCTAGAGCTGCATAAATAGGGAAAGAGATATTTCATCAGAAAATGCAGATTTTCCCCAGAGCATGGACACCTCTCCTCCAAAAGATGAACACAAAAATCTTTGAGGCAAAATCTGAGAAAATCAAAGAAAATTTATTTCTTTATTTCAGGCCAGGTTGAAGCAAAGAGAAAAAATTGAGTGGGGGTAGTGAATCTGAATGTTTGTTTTGGGATGCTACTTTACTAAATAGGGCTCATTCTTCCTGGCATGGTGCTTCACTGCAATTGTAGCTCAGCTGCAACATTTACCTACATGGAAGGAACTACGTACATCTTACAAAAATTCTTAACCAGCTTCCTTTTATTACTGTGAAATTAGGGATATGCAGCTATTGTTTGTTATCATGATATGCAATGTAGGAGGACATATTTGTCAGAAAGGCAACATGACTGGCAAGTTCCACAAACCATTGCTGACATGAAACGTTTCAATTCATAAATGTCAGAATGATAGTTTTACATCAAAAGTGTCAAAATATATAGTTCCAATCAACGAATAAGAGTTTATAGCTCAAAGAAAGCAGATGACTAATTTCAAGAAAAATAAGGGTTCTTTTTAAAAAAAAAAAACAATTATGTATTCAGTCTTGTAATTTCCTGAAAACTTTTAAGGAACTACAGAATCTTTTTTGCATATGTGCATCAGTCTGACCAAATAGAAATTTTTCAGTTTTTGAACTGATCCAAAGTATTTAATTTCACTATGTTATATCTCCCTAGAAGATTTCACTGTGGATTTTTTTCCATGAACCCTTCCTTCTCCAGAACCTCTGCCAATGTTGTCAAGGCTTTTGTGAGAACTTGCACTGAAATATTTGCAAAATTGCAGTGGCATTGATGGTGAAATTTTGTTGGTGAGGTTTTGTTTTAAAACAAAACAGTAATCAGAGAATGTCTTTTTAAGGTCCCAGAAAGGTCAGCCACTTCATTTAGAAATGCATGAGCTGATGAGATCATCTTCATACCACTGAGCTCTGGGCATTTTAGTGTGCACTGGTGTTGGGGGGCTTCAAGATATTTATGCTGCTGTAAAAGCCTATTTACTCCATGTACTGTAAGAGAATGAATTATAGTTAATCCAACAGGTAACGATATATTATTTTAATTTTCTGAGACAGCATGGCCCAGGCACGAGGATGACAAAGTCAGAAGCAAGGCACTTTGTTCTGCCAGTGTTATATTTAATGGTGCTGGAGAGATCACTTGATCTGCTTAGGTCTCAGTTTCACCCCGTATGAAAAGAGGATAATAATAATTTTCTCTGCATCTGCTTTGACATCTCCGGAGAAAAACCGTTGCATAACTGGAAGCGTTAAGTTTCCGTTACTTTGCCTCTTCCATTTGAGGCAGAAGGGCAAAACCATCAGCCCCCTCTGTACTGATGCAAGATGCTTCCTGTGCCAATGACATCATGTATCTAAAACCAGGAGCTAATCCCGTTCTGATAATCTTCTTTAGGGATTATCTGGCTTGTTTGTCCCATACAACTTTCCGCAAATTACCTGGACTCTCTGGGGCTACAGAGCAACAGTGCTTGCTTCACAAGAACATAAAGCAACAAGTCTGGCTCTTCTGGCAAATTCGGAGAGCACAGACATGAAACAAAACTGTAAACAATAGAGCACTGCGGTTTTCCCCCAAAACTTGGGGAAAAATCCTTCCTGCGTGCCTGCGGGAGGGGCAGCGCAGCGCCCGGGACAGTGACGTGGTTTGTGCGCTTTCGCCGCCTCTGTCCATGGTGCTGACTTCCCTCTGCACCGCCTTAATCGGCGTTAAAACACCGTTAGGTGGAAGTGCGGAACACGATGTTACCGCAAACATCGCTAAAAACCAAACAACAACAAAACAAAACAAAAAAAAACCAACAAAAAACCAATTGGAGGGAACTAGAAATTTACAACGAGCTCCAAGTTGTCTTTCGGCCAACAGACCTCTAGCCGGTTTTTTTAATAGTAGACAGCAATGAAGATCCTATCCTTGTCTAACAGCATGTCAGGGTGAGTTTTTCTTTTTTAAAAAATCCGATTTATTGGTGGCTAACCTCAGCTGACGTTGTATCAGTTGCAATAGCACAGGGAAACATTAAGCCTGCACATATTTTATACAGGAAGTCATTAACACTTTATCTATTTAGAATTGTGGGCAGATATTCATTCAGTGCAAAGGTGGGTTTGAATTTCACTCTATTTGAGATTAAATCAACTGGCTCATGAAGTGCTATGGGAACTTGAAAGGAAACTCAAATGTCTTACCCTCAAATTCATAACTCATCTTAAATTCAGTACAGCCAACAGTACAATGATCATTTCCTGATTTATTTGCTCAAAGGGAAGATTATCCTCAACAGTTTCCTGCAGCTGCCAGTTCTCCTTTGGAGCCATTCATTCGAACAGTAATATGAAACAACTTTACCTGTCTTAAGAAAGCTAGTATGACATACAGCTGTGAAACTCTGACAGCCATTTTATTTTTTCTGCATATTTATTCCTTTGGCTTATCAAGAAGAGAAAAAAAAAAAAAGAAATTTCTTTCTTCAAAAAAGAAAAAATTGTTTTGCTATTATCTTTTTTTGAACTAGATCAAAAGCCAGAGATATCTTACCTGCCTGCTTTTGTGATGATCATCTCTGTCCCAATGTCATGAAATCTTTTCCAGAGGTCAGCACACTGCAGCTCTACCTGGATCTCTTCCATGGATGAAGGTGGAGGAGGCTGAGGGCCTGAGCCACCAGATGTAAGGTCAGAATGGGAGCCAAATGAGCAGGACGTCCTTTCTGCCAGCACCTCTGTGTCTGACCCAGTGCTCTGCTCTGAGTCTGCAAAGTAAACACACCAGGTAAGACACTTAAGTTCTACCTGCTGTGAGAGGTGGAGAGAGAGAAGAGGAAAGCCTACAAGGGAAGTGCTAAAGAAGAGTACAATGGCCTTCTATATAGGTATTTATAAACAAATACATATTTATGGTTTGTTGTGATTTATGGCCTGATTTGAGTTTCCAGCATGACATCTGGCATTTTTGTCATTTTAGAAACAGCTGAGAAAAGCACCCTCAACATAAAATACAAATAGTAACAAACAATGCTGGAGACAGAGTACAAAATATAAATTTAAAAAAAAAAAAAAGTAACAAAAAAAAATTAATTCAACCCATAGTTTCAATCCAAGATTAGATGGGTTCACTGGAAAACTACATTCCATTTAATTGAATATCCTTCCGCACTACTATTGAAAAGTTGGTTATTTTTAAACAGCACATTTTTTTCCCCTTTTAATATCCTTGTCATCAAAAATAACGAGCATTTTTTAAATTTTGCTACTTGGCAGCACCATTTTGGAAATGTGTTTTATTTGTTCCTATAATATCTATTGAGGAACTTTGATATTTCCTGGGAAAATAACCATGCAGCTTTCCGTGAGGAAAATGCTCTAGGCTACTGAAGGACAAAAAGGGGAGATAGTAAACATACGGAATATGTTACCAAGGAAAGCACTTGAAGCAAACTGCAGAAAAGAGCACGTGAGACAACCACCTTGCTTCATGGGGGAGAAAAAGAAGAAGAAGTCTTGCTCAAAAAATAAGCACACAAACAAAAAAATGGAGTTCAACTAGTTTAGAAGTCCAGATTTGAATGTTGAGTCAGATGGTCATTTCTTTGCAAAAGATATTAAGCAGGTACGGTGTTCTAGTTCTCCTATGGTAGAGCTAAGATGGAATTTTGCAAATAGCAGTGTTATTTTGCAGCAGGATGCACACTCACATTACATAAAAATAATTTGCAATACATTCTGCAAAGCAATGTGTTTATGTTTTGAACCTGATTTTTAACAAATTTGCACGAATATTATGTAGATGATTGACAGGTGAATAAAGTGATATGAAACACTCAATCAAATGGTTTAAGAAGAGCTCTGTGGATTTCAAAGAAGGTACAGAAACAGTATCTTGATTGTCCTCGTTGATCACATAAGTACAAGCATCCCAGCAAAGCAATAAACCAGCTATTTGTATGCATTCTCTGCACTTCGAGGAAGAAAGAGGTATTTCTGTCTTCAGGGGAAACTTAAGGAGGCAAAAAGTAACAATCTGTGTTAAAAATGTGATGAAGTCATCCAAGCTAAAATTTCTTCCACACTAAGAAAATTCCAGAAACTCTTTCATAACCCTGAGGTCATGTAGGCTGAGTCTCAGATTTACAGTGTTTCTTAGAGACAGTGTCTCCTGGAGCGGCTTGCACATCAGTGCAGAGGGCTATAGTTAAGAAGAGGCTGGGGGTGAAGATGCCACCTGCAGAACCATCAGCCCCATCTCCTGCCACATGGAAATATTCCTGGAAAGTTCATACTGCTGCAATGTTGTGGACATAAACTGTTCGGCTGATATGAGAAACTTCCAGCCCCGAGGGCCATCAGGAAGCATTTATCTTCTGTGAGAACCTTAGGTAAGATGTCAGTGGATAGTGGACATTTTAATTGAAGTAAGTTTTCAGTAAACTTTGCTGACAATTTAGACAACTGCCAGTACAACGTAGAAATCCTAGGACATTAGCAAGGTTCGGTTTGTTTTGCTCCCAATCCATTTTGAACATGGAGTTTTGAATATGAAGTATGCTTCACAAATCACAGTAAGACCTTTTAGTATACCTGCTCATGTGCTGAACCATTAGCCAAAACTCTTACGTCTTCTCTGAGGTCCTAATAAAGTAAAGGTAAACTACACTGGGAGTCTGAAGAGACTGGACCTAAGGAAAAGCTTCCTTCATGGAGTCCTCCTCCCAAAGTGAGTACTAAATTGCAGGTTTGAATCTAAAGAGACTGGTTTAGGCCACACCATCTGTGCTTGGTTCAGGCACTCAAAAACTCCGTGCATCCTCTGGAGTAGTATGGCAAATGGCCAACAGATGGCACTTGGCAGATGTCCCTGCATCACTCCAGCATCTCCTGGAAAGGCTTTCAAACTGGGCATGTGACTGCAGCCTTCGGGATCCCTGGAAATTGACTGGAATTGCGTGCTGCAGAAAATGAAATATCAGAGGCTTAAGCCCTCTCACTGATTTTATGCTGATATTACTCCACTGGCTTTACAGACTTTCAGAGGGTTTTTTTGACAATGATGGAAGTGGAAGGAGGGCCAAAACTCTCGATGTAATTTGCCATGCTGGCACAAATTCACTAATTACTGATAAGCCAGTATCTACCCAACCATGCAGTACCATACAAAAGAGAAAATAACCTTTTTTCTTCCAAGGACTATTATTTTGTGCCCTGAAATATGACCTATAATTATCCCCAAATTATTGCACAGAACAGCAAGTACCTCTCCTTCTTCCCGTTTTGGAAATAGGAGAGTCACTAGTGTTGCTGCTCTAAGTTCTGTCTCAGAAAGCACTACGATGGGTTTTGTGATTTCTTCAGTCTTTCCTGAGCTAAGCCCTCCTGAATGGTGTCATCCATTTGGAAACACGGAGTTCGTTACAGACCCAGGGAATTCAGGGGAGGTTAAGTGCATCTGACATATGAAAATCATCCCTAATGTCAGCCAGCTCTATAAGACCCTGTGACTCTTAACTAGAGTTCTCTACATATGTTAGGATTCTGAATTAATCAAGACAGGTGTCAACATCTGTAAGTGAGCAACATACAGAGAGGTGCAGGGTGAACCAGTCTCAATATGTACTAATTGTGGTGGCTGGCAGCCAGCACAGCTCAAGGCACTCTGCTGTACATACTTGCTCACAATGAAACAAGACAGGAAGAAGATCCAAGTTTTCTTCTGGCATTCAAACTGAGAGCTTGGTTTTCTTCATGTGACAGCTTCAGTAGGGTGCAACTTCCCTAAACTCAAATACATTACTTCTACTTCACATTGATGTAAGCAGAGGGTGATTGGGGAATAGCTCCTGAAGTTCCAGCAACAAAATAGAACACGCCGGTGAACAACCCGAGGTGCAGATTGTGGCTGGTACTGCGTATTATGTCTGACTGAAGGACAAAAAGGACTTCTGAAGAAGATAAGCTTCCTATAATTTCTAGCTCCAAAGTGGCAAGATAAGACTATTTACCTTTCCTTAAAGAGGTGCCTTGTACAAAAGCCCACATGGTGAATTCAAGGTCTAGCCACAAGGAAATGCAGACCTCCACAAGCAGGGGCTTCCTTTCAGGGTTAGGAGACCTTTCCAGACTACCACCATAGAAATGCTTGTTCTCTGGTGCCATGGTAAGTTGCAATCCATGCCACTTTTGGCTTATGTTAGGCAAGTGGCAATTAAAATGGTTTCATGGTTTTCTCTTGATAGGACAGAGTACAGTCCTTGAGAAAGCTTCAACTCCAAGATCATCCATTGCTGGCAACCAGCAAAAGTGGGAGAAGATGCAACCAAGGTTTCTAAACCTACAGTTTTCTACTGGACTTTCAGTTGAGACAGTCTCACGTCAAAATGTTTCTCATTGCTTTCATGGGCACTCATGAACTTGCACTTTCTGATCTTACCTCCTTTTCTCTACAAGGTCCTTCTCCTCATCTGTCTGCTTGAAGAAGGGCCTTTCCTGCTGCACCATAGCTATTGAGGAGAACATCTCCAAAGCTCCTGCTGACTGCACAGTTTGTATCATTCTGTCTCTTTCATTTCGCCTTTCTTGCAAATCTTTCTAAAACCATCCATTCCCACTCTTGCTCATTCCTTATGTTCTTTTTTTCCTGAAGTTTCCACTGATTATTTCTGATGTTCTATGGAGTGATGTGTAGCCAGAAGAAAACACAGGCATTTTTGTCTGTGTGGAGAAGGACCCAGTGGCCACAGGGAAATGCCAATGCTTAACTTCTCCAGACTAATATGTTCTCCCCAGAGACAATACAGATAAAAGTTCCTAAAATACTGTACCTTGTTACAGGCAGCCTGCTGGATGAACGGGCTGACCAAGTGTTTTTGACCATTGGACTTGGCTTGATCTGTCAAAAACAGACAGGGTCTTGCAAGCATTGTATTTCAAGCAGCTTGAAACTACCTGATGTGACACTACTGGAAAGTTCATGGAGAAGACCCCCATATTCAATGTGCAAAAAAAATCTCTCAGAGGCTTGAAGCATATCTCTCTTTCACTGCCACTGTGCCAAAAGGCTGTTCCCTTTCTAGTACCCTGTTGGATGGCTTCCTATCATCCCTTCTTAGCAGACTGACTGTGTATCCAGCTACTGCAGTTTAAACAGTGTTGGGCCTGGAGAGGAGGAAATTTCTCAGCACTTTCAGCAACATTCGAGCCTACCAACAAGACCACAGGGTCACTTTCAGAGCTCCCAGGGATATTGTGGCTGTTGCTGAGATTACAGAGGAACACTAAACCAGTTCAGATTTTTTTCTTTCTTAATACCTTTCTCATTTTTACTATCTCCAGATAGGCCTGGAAATGCTCAACTCATAATTTCTTTTGATCCACAAATTCCCAGGCTTCTTGTTGGCAGATAGGAAGAAAAACATCATTCTCACAAGAATGGTGACTCTGGGGTCAGCATCCCCACTGAGTGCCCCAAGATGATGGAAAATAACCCCAACCAGCTTCCTGCACCAACACTGTGTGTTCTGGGATCAGAGCCCTCTTACATAGAACAGTGAGCTGCTACTGCCTGACTTTTTTCTACAACTCAGCTGCTTAGTATTCCTCATGTACATTCCCTGCTTTTTCATCAGCTTGGTACAAGAGGCAAACTGGTATGTGAGACATCAGAAGACATCAGTTTTCTAAGCGACTTCATACATGGATCTTCAGTGCAATTTTCACTGCAGCTGGAGCAGAGCAGGGATATCACTCCCCTTATTTAACCAATAAACCAAAAAGAACTCAGCGTAGTCCTTGGTCATATCACGCAGCTTATGAACTCAAGAAACATTTTAGTCCAAGGTATCAAAGAATGTAAACTACAGGAGTGAGAACAATGACAAAAACCTTGTATACGTAAAACACCACCTTCCCAGAAAGGTCCAGAAGTTTTTTTCAGGGGGGTTTTTTGTTTGGGTTTTTTTTTTTTTTTCATATGTGTAGATATGTAATGTAGATCCTGTCAGATTCCATTAGCATAAAGATTTCTCTGGGGTAGAATGTGGCAGCTGTTACAAGCTGTTGAGGGTGTTTTTTTCACTATTTGTTTTTGTTTGCAAGTTTTGTGAACATTTAGTGCAACAGGTGGTCCTTCCCTCTCCACTGCAGCCGATTTGCTGGCAATCAGGATCTGCAGACTACAAAGAAGGTACAAAATCCTGGACATGCACGGTCAGAAAGAATTTGGGGGATGTCACTTTTTCTTTTCTCTGTGAACTCAGCTGAAATTATCAGAGCAGACATCTTGCTTTAGCTGCCAGTTGCAGACAGAGCTCGTGGTTATTTTTAGATTTCTCATTTTCAAAGCGGTTACTGTCATCCCACAAAACCAGCAGCGTAGGAACCACGTATAAAGCAGTGTGACATTAGTGGAATACAGATACGAAATGTCACAACCCTGTGAAAGTGAAAGAGCAGAAACTCACTGGTGCAACTGCTTCAAGTATACAACTGATTTTCCCCAATAACTAATACTTGAGTAGAAGCTAAAAGACCTCAGTAACTTCAAAATTACACAAGAAGTCTGGCTGTGGCAAAGACAGCAGGAGCGGCGGAGGTGAAGGAGGCTGAAGTTCACCAGAGCCATTCAGATTAGCACGGGTGCGTGTTACACAGCTGATCCAGCAACTGCTCTTGCTGTAGGCAAAGCTTTCGAAACACTTCCCAGGTGATGGTAACCATATGCACATGCTGCATACAACAAATAACACCAAGCTAGTTTTGCAGGTGTTCTTATATCTTGTCTTATCCCCCTGAACTGTTTTCCGTTCATTCTCATACCCTGCTACATTAATCATGCCTTTTCCCAGCATTAGGCCCATTATCGACTACAGCTAGAATTTGTAACCTGTTTATTACTGATAATAGAGTCATAGAATGATTTGGATTGGAAGGGACTTTTTAAAGATCATCTAGTCTATCCCCCAATAATATTTATTACTTTTACATTAGTGACTACAAGTTGCAACCGATATCAGTATTTACTGACCTGGAAACCGTACAAGCTTTTCCAAACCGAGAACTTCCTCCATACTCATGCTACATTGCAATCTCAGACAGCCAAATAAAGCATTCGAGTAATTAATTTCCAGCCTAAGACCCTTTTATGAAACCACAGCAGGACAAAATGGCATTAATTTCAGCAAGACTCAAAAAGACAAAACTAGAAGACATTGTACAGATGGGAAAATGTGGCAATGGCAAATAAAGAGACCTGATACAGTCACAAGTGAAATATCAATGAGAGACAAGCTGATTCTGAAATGAAGGATTCCTCTGGCATTTTAACCTCAAAGATTTCTTCATACCCCTGAATTATAATTTTATAAGGTGTTTTTGTAAGACAACTTGAGCCAGTAAAGCTTGTAAAATACGCTCCAATTGATGGCTGTCCTTACCAGAACAAAGACTGAGTATAAGGCCAGTATGACATGGAATTATTACACATCTATATCCCCACGGCAAGTACAACTAGTAGGAGAAAAGCAAACACAAAGACAGAAAAGCAAGGTGGCTTTGCCTCTAAATGCAAGCCTTGCATCAACTGCACACTGCCAAGACCTGACTACCCCTGCCCGGATTAATTCCGTGTAAAACTCAACAAAGGGACACAACACCCAGCAAAGAAAAAAATCACCCTCATTCACTGGTATGCTCCAGCTGCTCTGCTCCACTCCAGCAATACAAAACAGCTGTAAACCTGGTTTAACCAGCAAGTTAAATTGGGTTTATGGCTTCTTGGTATTGGCAAAGAAGTACAAAGCATCTGGAGTTTACCAGTATACTTAGCCCTGGGGATTTGCCCTCAAAAGTTAACTCTTGCTCCAGCCAAAAGAAAGAATATCAGCCACAGTCAGTTAAACTTTAAAGTGATTTTTTTTTTCTTTTTATTATTTCACAACCTATTGTGTTTTTCAAGAATGCTGAGAAAAAGAAAACTTACACATTTTGCCAACATACAGTTTAGGACCAGTCTTTCAAGAGACCAGCTCCAGTGTTGAGCTGCATCAGCTAAAAATGGAGATGCTGACTGCTGGGCTCTGAAGTCATCCTTGACACACACAAATGCTCATTACAGAAGTGTAAGTAGGTGACCAAGTGTGTTCTAAGTAGCGTCACAGCACAGGATTTCACCAAATGCACCATATTCTCTCAGGAAAATTGCATGCAATTCATCAGTCTGTGCATTAGACCATCCATCACAACTAGAAACATCCCATCAAATGGATGTCAACAAGAAACCTGTTCTATAAACTGTCCCATCTCTGGATTGAGGTACCTTGTTCGCTTAAAAGTATTTTATAAGCATAATCTTCTCCAGCAGAGGCTTCTGGCAATTATATTTCAGAAGAACAAACCCCACTGAGGTAGCAAAACCTGGACTCACTGTTTGATGTTGTATTATTGTCTTCTGGAAACCAAAAAATAGCTTCGTTCTTCAGTATCTCAGACTAGCTTTGAGGAAAATGCAATTTGAAAATTCAGTGTAGAAGAAACCAAGAAATTCCTAAAATTCCCTGGGGAGATTATCTGCAGCTGTCTGTCAGCATTGCCTCAGGACAAGGAATCACAATCACAGCCTCACAAAAGACTGCTCAGTAGCAAATATTCAGAAACCCCATACTTAAAATGGTAGAGGGCTTAAAAAGAGCATGCAAAAAATAAGATTCAGTTAAACCAGGATATAAAAGAGCATAATAGTCAAGAAAATGCAGAACAACACAAAGAACATCAACCTTTAAAAACATAAGTACTAGGGAGAAAGTGGGTTGTTATTAAAAGAAGAGAGAGGTGAAATTGATGATAACTTTAATCTGACCAAGATCCTGAACTCTACAGACTACAAAGAATTTGTCTGACCAATGTCCAAGAGCTTGTGCAAAATTAAAGAGTGGAAACACACTTGAAAGGGAAAGATAAAAAAAAAGAGACCAGGCATGAGGCACATTATATGTTGTAGCCCGTAAACATAGAGACATTATTCTTATAAATAAAACCATACAACAAATATCTGGAGACCAACCTAAACCAAAATGTTGCCTCTAAATCACCACAAATTGTGCAGGAGTTTGAAACTAGATCCCAGATCTGTGGCAAAGCCTTCCATGATGGGAGCAGGCACAAGCTCTGGGACAGTCTGTTTCTGGATTCTGTGGCTAGGACTCCTCTCTGCCAGCCAGGAAAAAAGAATCATTCATAAAAAAGGAACACATGACACAAGATTAATGCAGCAGAGGTATCTATTCTCTCTGAGACCAATGTGAAATTGCAGAACAAGTTTAAAATGACTGTGAAGTCCAGAAAATATTGCCATCTTCTTGTAGGTCTGAGCACAGGTCAAACAAATGAAGATTAACGTTTTAAATTTTTGCAAGCTGATATTTGGTGACCTACAAACCGCAGGGAAAGAGACATTACATGTGTTTCCCTATACCATGGTGGTTATCATGACAGAAGTTTCGGGGAGCCAGCTGGCATATTCATTACGAGAAATGTCCACACCTTTCCTGAGTCCTACTGACCTCTGGGCACTACCGTCGCATGGCAATGAGTTCCCCTGCGTAGCTGTGTGCACAAGAAAAGAAAGAGTCCTTTTTCACTTCAAAATGCATTGCCTTTTTAGCATAAGTGTTCGTTTGCTGCAGCGTTATAACAAGATAAATACCACTCTACATATTTCTTATATTTCCTTTCTAAATTAAACCATTTCAAAAGGAAATCATTAGGAAATTTCCATGGGAATGGTTATACAAGAAAAATGCAGCTCCATTAAGCTGAACTTTCAAGACTAAATTGTTCATTTTGCTCACAATCTCCAATTTTCTTTTGGGAAAACAGTAATTATCAGGCTAGTCCTGCTGAACCGGTGTTCCGGTTTGCAATAGTTCAACAAATCATTAAACTGTACTTTTTCATCCGCATGCTACATTAGCCAAGCTGTCCTTCAGATCCCCCACGCCCCTTTCTTAAATAGACTTTGGAAGACTATCTGCCCTAGTACGATTTTGGTTGCCCTCTGTCTAAACTTCTTGACTGGAATCCAAATCCTTTCAGATTTTATTAACAACAAAGCTTCTCCTTGACTCTAAACATTCTAAATGCTTGCTCTCTGTTCTATATTTATTACGTACATGCACACACAAACACACACAAAGACACATAAGTACATGTATGGGATTGAATTCTTCAAAATGTATTTGGCTTTTACATCAGTGATCTGCCACCGGTTCACGTAGCAGAAATTATAGTGTTTTCAATGGTACTTTCCCTTGGGAAGCTTCTTGCAACCCAACGTTGTTTGCTGGTTTGATCACCTCTGCACAGTGACCAGATGTTTTCACTAAACAATGAGCCTGGGGCATTGTTCACAATTGATAAACATATTCTTCCTTTTATTTGCTTCACATACAACTGACTTGCATCCAAAGCAGCCAATTTTCCAGCCTCTGACTATGTAGCCATGCAAGCAGCATTGAGAGAGAAGATTCTCCAGAAGCACCTGATCATGGTGCTAATTTTTTTAATTTTTCTAGTTTCAAGATGGAGCCAGGAGCATAAAAAATTACTTTTAAAAGTGATGCAACAAGGAATGGAGTTGGTATGAGTTCAATGGGGACAGAACCACAAGAGTCTGAACAGTTTACAGTGCTGCATTACAGGAGTATGGTTCACAGACTTGGAAAGTATGCGTTAGGAACTTCAATCCAGTCTGTGCTATGAAAGGCAATCGTTACATACAAAAACCATTATTTTAAAATCTGAAATATCAAGCACATATTCCAAGCTATAAATGGAATCACCCCTTCAACTACAACCAAGAATGTACCTCGTAGCAATTTGAAACAATTATCTTAACAACTTAAAAATAATCAGGCAACTTGCAAAAGTGAATGATGCTTAGGATGAGGTTATTCATAGAAAGTGTTAAAACTGTGAAAGTTTTCAAAGTTGCAAAAGCTGATGCTTCACTCCACATCCAGGGAGTGGTACCAGGCACGGATGTTTAAGAACTTGTTAATGATTAAATCACTGCCCAGATGAGCTGAAAGATAGATGTCAGCAGCACACCAACAGCAGCTGTAGTTGACAGAAGACAGGGAAGGGTGTGCTGAAAGAGTCCTAGCGGTATGAAAGGCCAGATGAGTGGATTTGCATACTATGTCACTTGACCAGACAAAATAACCCTGTGCAATTCTGGGCAGTGCATGCAAAGACAATGCTTCAATGAGAGACGGGCTGTGGCTGCATTTAGCAACCAGAGCATGAGGAAGCCCTGTAGCTGAGGACTCCCTTTTCACATACAGCAGAGGAAGGAGATGCTGAGTTGTGCTCCTCCTCAATTCAGCACACAGGCAGGATGAGGAAGGGACGGAGTACAGAGGAGCACAAGCTTCATGCCCATGCTCAGAAGTGGTACAACAGCGGGTATAAGCTTTTTACCTGTGGAGCAGCAGTACATCAAGGAATGCGGTCACAGCTGAGAGAGAGACTCCAGGCCCTCCCCTGCTCCAGTGCAGCAATGGAATTAAATTAACCCTACTCAAAAGTCAGACAGTCTGGACAGTGTGAACATCAGACCTTGAACACCAACCATTTCACCCTGCAGGTCTGCTCCTGTTGGGCTGCATAACTTGTTAATGCAGACATTGCTGGCAACTAAATTACATAAAAGACAAGAATTCTAAAATCTCACAGCTTCCATGTACTTCCATGGAGAAACAGCAGCACAAAACTGGTGGCTTAGCCTGGAGGATCGGTCTCAGTGCATGTATTCTTTCTTTTCCCTTAACATCTGTGCTCCTTGGATGTGTAGTTGTGGCTTGGTTTTTCCCTTTTCTTTTACTGTCTTCAGATCAAGCTCCCCAAGTCACATCCTGACACTCTGCCAGCCGCAGTTCCACACATCAAGATCCCTATATGCAGTCACACATACTGATTCCAGAAAGCACAGACTGCTGGACTTTGTTGCCTGCCACCAAGCCACCCTGATTTACGCCTGCTGAAGCTACGCTCCTGAGTGTACTAACACCTACACTGCACGGTTGTCCCACATGCGTATATCCTATTATGCAAACAACAGATGTACCAGCATGCATGCACACACATGCTCCGACATCTGGCAATCACAAGCTAACTGTAATAACTCCATGAACTTCATTCATCTTCACAAAACTCACAAACACTTCATCTAGACGTCTGCTGAAGAGGGGCATAATTTTTTCCACTTCACTGAAAGAAGCATGTGCTCTTAACCCGGCATTCACAGTCGCACATGCAGAAACACAGCCAAGCGCTTGTACTTACACTTAAAGCACACACTTAGACCCTTCTGAATAAGAGGGCATGCCTGGCTCCTGACACGCACGCGTCACAGGTGTCGCACATAATGTGCATAGAGATATACACCTCTCTACGTCTCAGTCTTACCTCTGGATGTGTGCCTCACGCGCCCTCACCTGCTATGAGGCCACTTTTCCACCTTCTGGCTAGAAGTCATGCCAGAATAAAACTGATAAAAGGAAATGAAGAGTCACATCCAAATATCCAGGTACCTATTAACTTAAAAACATCCCATTGCTTAACACTAAAATTGATACTGCATAATTCAGCATTTCCGGATGCTGGAAATGTCCAGTCTGTTTTCCTTTGCTACTCTCATCCACATAAAATCTAAAGGCCTTGTTCAAGAAGAATGTGGGCAAAAACTTCTGATAGCTTGTGTTTGGCATTTTATGAAAAATACTTTAATTCAGAATGCTTGTGCCTGCCTGGCTCTCAGTTCAGTGCACTGGAAACAACGGGATGACCCACCGTGATGTTCTCAGCAAACGGTGCTGGACAGTACACAGGCTGGAAGCGCTGAAGTTGCGAAGGTCTCAGGTTTACCCGATTCCCCCACCAGCGATGTCAATGCATCAGTGGTGACCTCAGAAACCTGCTGGCTTCTGTGACCCCAGATGGCATTTCAGAAACAGGGCTAGTAATTTTCAGTGTGTACGAATACCCGCACATTTTCAACCATGTGGAACTAAACTATTTCATAACCCATTCTTTTAAAACCTTTAAAAGCATGTACTACACTTGGAAAAGCATATGCATGTTTTGAGTTTATTGAGGTTTTTTCCCCAACCATCTTCTCTCTGAAAACGTTAGATTGTTTTGACAGTAGGAAGAATGGCTTGCTGTATTTTACTGCAGATGAGAAGAAGAAATGTGATGCATTCTACTGAATTACTTTAGAACTTTTGGTTAGAAAATGATGAAAATTTTCATGTGGAAAGGAAATCTGCAAAAATTTTCAATCATCTCAGCTACAGATATGAATGCAAATATTTCATATATTTTTGAAGTAGAAAGACACATCACCATTAAATTCTACTTCAGCCGTCAGGATCTGAGTTTAAAATAATCAAGTTTCCAGATCTCAACTGTGCAAAAATCCCTGAGAGCTGAATGAATATATTTTAATATAAAAGTAACTTCTCAGGGTTCTGAGCATCTTGGAGTATCAGCTCTGAATGATGTGATTTGTTCCATGTATCTCACTGCACTGTTCACTGTGAAGGATAAATGTAGAGATAATATCATTAACCATTTCATTAATAAACAGATACACAGGTAAAGCATTGAATTTGAGATTTTCCTTGAGCTTCCCAAAAAGCCCAGTTCAACCTCACTCTGCCATCCAGCAACAGAGCTTGCACACTGAGACATTTCTCCTGCACTTATGGGTTTCCATCCCAAACAACTGTGGCACAGAGAAAACTGATAGTGTGCTACTGCAGAAATTACCCAAAATGGAAAGTCAAAATCATTCACACTAGAGCCCAGAGATGGAAAGACACCCATGGATGCCAACACACCAAGAATCCAGTACCTGCCAGTCCTACCAGTACTTGTTACCATTTAGCATACTCCACAGAAAAGATCATAATGAAAAAGCATGAGACTTCTGATACAGCAATGTTACCTCACATCCTTCCCAAACACTGCTATAGATTTGTTACTGGTCAGCTCAAGAAGAGCAGAGAGGCAAAGCAGAGTTGTAACTGTCACTGGGGTTTCATTATGAATGGGGTATAAGTGCACAAGCAGCCAATTAGCACATCCCCTTTGGGGCCTCTAAACTTATTATCCCATTATTCAATTTGTTATCTCTGGTGCTTTTGTGCATCCTCCCACGTCCTCATTAGTGCTGAAACGCTGCCATCCGTGGCTCAGGAGTTCTTTTCAGCTCTTCCCATCCTACAGCATGATGTGGTTGGAGAGAAGCACAAAACTCCTAAGAGATCCACCAGTTCTCAGGGAGCAAAAGAGAAGAAAAAGAGAGTTTCAAAACAACATACTTTCCTCTCCCTCTCTCCACCTTCCCTTCAGTCTTACTTCTGTCACCTTCTTCTTGTGTGGTAGAATTTGATGTGAAAAGCAGCCCAAGCTTGTCTCTAATGCTGCTGAGCTTGACCATGTGGCTACAGGAGGCAGCAGCAATTTCCTCTCCTAATACAGTTATGAAGCCCCACAGTGATGCTTCAAAGCAAAACTGTGACCCACCCCTTCCAGCCTGGAGCCCAGCAGGGTCTGAGAAGCAGCTGGGCTGCTCTTCAGTGAGATGCATTATGGAAGGCAGAGACGGAAGGGAAAGGAAGAAAACAAGAATAAACCAGAAGTTAAACAAATGTACGGAGTAAGGAGAAGGAAGAGGCTGGGGATTAGAACGGTTTATTGGAATTGGCTTCTTGACACTGAATGCTGTAAAGAGAGGACAATCTGTACAACCCCGTACCTTACACCTTCTCACGAAACACCCCAGCAGAAAGAATGACAGTGAGCCAAGCTAATGTCTTCACTGCCATACAATTCCCTCCCTCCCTTTCCACTGCTCTTGTCAGACAGTCTGTCTTTGTGTTTCTCCTGTGTGCGCCAGGTAAAGTAAGGACTCTTAACCCATCTCAGCAGCTTGCTTGTCCACTTCCATTTCATGACAGAGGAAAATATGAACATAATAGAGAAATGTGGGGTTGCTTCAGTAGGATACCCTTTGTTGCACGAAGCACCCAGAAGCCTGACTGGAATGTCTGTTCTTTGTTTAGGTGTAAAGAAACCAGTTCTAAAAAGCCTTTCACCCATCTGCAGACTCCTTCTCCCAGCTCTGGGCAAACAGCATGTCTCACAACAACTCCTCACTAACAACACGGTACAGTTGCAAGCAAGTTCCACTGAGGCATAGAGGAAAAAAATAAATGAAAATAAAATAAAAGTGGCTGGCTGAAATTAAAAGGCTATTTCTATGACTGAATCTCAAGGTGTCTTTGCAAAATGCCAGTTTTGCAGCCACAGGTACCTTTTTGCTGCTAAAACAAGTCAGGATATTTACAGAAAGGTAAACTAATGCACTTTGGCGGCCTCACTGGAAAATAGGAGCAATGAGTTTCCCCCAGAAGGCAGCAAAGCAAATGCAACATTCCATCTATTACACCCCCTGCCTCTCCATTACTTTCTCTGCAACTGGGGCAAACCCCTCACAAGCTCATTATATCAAGTATTTTACAGAAAGACTAATTTCCTTAGTTAGCTTTTACAGAAGCTAACTTCCTCTTATGTATCTTTACTCTGAAAAATGTGCCTTTCTTGCAAGGAAGACACGGCTAGAGAATAACCGATTCCACTGTTTACTGAGTGGGAGGAATGGAGAAGGTCACACCTATGAGACATGCTTTGTGTAATAGTCTGGTGTTTCTAAATCCAGCGAGTCATCTCCACGTGGACTTATAGGCCATGGATGCCACTGGGTTACTTCAATAGCAAGCATGATGATGGTTTTGTGGGTTTTTTTCTTGAGTAAAGGATACTTTGCATCGATTGGCAATCCAAAAAATTCAATAAGAACCTCCCATGCAGAGAAGCCCTTGGAGCACAAAGCAAGTGTCCTGTGCAGGATATTGCTAGGGGAACCTACGGTGTCCCACCCATCTCCATCCCACCCACCAATCCCTCCATCCCACCCACCTCCACCGCACTCATCCAGCCTCACACCCCCAAAATATGTTCTTCTCAGGTCCCATGTGTTTAAAGCAGCAAGTGGCCGTGCAGCACTCCCAGGAGGGACAGGTGGCAGAGGGCTCCCCACTCCATGGCACAACCAGGAGGCATGCACTCTTCCCCCTGTTGAAACCTGAGCCACAGCAATCCCCTTCTTTTGGAAAGTCTGTGACAAGGGCTGTTCCCTTACCCCAGGAAAGACCATGGTTCTCTCCTGCATGTAGCACAGGACACATGCACGATCACATCCCTCCTGCAACCAGCCGTTTGCACTCCACCTCTGAATGTGGTGGCATCATACCATTCCCTTGTGACCCTGCACCTAACCCATTATACAGCAAAAAGTGTTGTCAGCGATATATAAAGAAAAGGAGAGTAAATACCAGAGGGTGCTCCTGCCACTCAGCAATGGCACTGCTTAGTTGGGTTTTTTGCAGGGCTCTCCCTCCTTCATGAAACTCACACATCTCAAATTTCAAAGTCTTTCTCAACAGACTTCAGTAAGTCCATGCAAAGATTTGTCTGGAGGTCCACCACAAGCCTTCTCCTCAGCAGCAGCACACCTCCACCCTGACAACCAGTAAGTGACCCAAACTTACCCATGAATTACCACAGGAGAACATCAGCTGACTGGGAGAAAAATACATTAAAAATTCACTCTTAGAATTCACCCTCCAAAGCATTTACCTCACATAGTTTACCTAGCCTGCCCCACAGAATATTCACCGTTTACCGGGCCAGAGATTCAAATGCTGTCAAATGGCAGGTGCGAGTAGCTTTTTGGAAGCATCACATCTGCCCCGGAGCAATTTTGGCCCTGGTTGGAGCTCCTGTATGAATGTCTACCTGAACTCAGGCAATCATTATGCTAAAACCCCCAAGAAGCACACAGAAAGAGAGCATCTCTGCCGCAGAGGACAAGACTGAGCAGCCAGTTCGTGCAGTAGGAGAAGGAACTGAGGCCCATCCAACTCACCTTAAAGAGGGACAACTGTGCATCCATGAGGTCGGTGATAGCTGTCATAGACCCTGAGCCAAGCTTGATCCAGGTTCTGATCTGGTGGTTAAAGACTCTGCAACCCACTAGCTATGTCCTAAAGACCTGCTGGTGCTAACACTGAGACTAGATTTTTGGAAAGAAATCAACTGAACCAGAGCTGAAACTTTAAAAGCCTACCCAACGCAATCTTCTATTCTCTCTGCATAACAGACACAGCATCATCTTCAGATCCAAACACTCTGTTTGCCACCCCTTTTACCTTACATGGGCACTGCATACACGAATAGAAAACACCTAACACAGCACTCGTGTTTATGACACAAAAACATGCTAATAATTACTGCAGGAACATTGCACCTTTTTTTCACATAAATGTACACTTTCATCAAACTCAAGATGACGGAGAATGTAGCAGGGCTTAAAACCGACATATACTTAGCACCTGATTTTATCTACCTCTTGAGGTGAAGCGAACAGGAAAGCAAGTAGTAAGTAGGAATTATGTTGCTACTCTTTACATGAACAGGCCAATACTACACTTGGCAATGACTGAACAGGAATCTACTAATACAGAATAGCGGGGAACAGATTTTTAGTTTCTACCTCAGTCTGGCATTTAACATCGAAATGAGAAAACATAATAAGGTCCCATTAAGACTGCCAATCAAGAGGTCAAGGGAAGCCTCTAGATGTAAAAAAAAGTCTCAGGTCTGTATCTGAGACAAATCGGTTGCTTTTCATGTAAGTGACAGAAGCATCAAGAAAAGCCATGTGTAGGTGATCTTGCAGAGGCTGGTACACAGTGCTAACAGCTATTAAACAAGAAGATGATTAAACAAAAGGAAATGTCTTCTCTGAAATACTCATTCTGGAAGACTGCATGAAAAAGAGAAGGAGACTGAACTCTGCCAGGTGCCCACTCTGACTGCGAGATCTGTAATAAGCCATTACCAGAGATTACCCATGTGAGACTCGGGCTTATGAGGAGAGCTGGAGCTTCCTCCGGGTCTCCTGCATAACAGATTTCTCTACAAGGCTCTGAGAAGTCCTTTCTCTTTGACTTGATTTCTTAAAAACCACGTACAGCCAGTAGCCTGTCTCTGCATTAGGAAACTGATACAGCATGAGCAAACCCCTGCCTTCTATGATAAATTCCCTAAGATTTGTCAGCACCTGTATTGATAAGACTTGCCAGTATTGGCATGTCCTTCACTGCAAAAATCATTTTTTCTGGGACCTAACAGAGTCTTGGCACAGTTACATTTATGCAAAGTACTGTTGTGAGGATAAACTTCCCATCTTGTCACCTGACCCCTCCATGGTACCACATCCCTCCACTCCCTTCCATTTTTTTAGAACATCAAACAAAAATAAAAAATCTCTTTCAAGGACCTGTTGACCTGTTCAATCTTTTCTGTCCTTCCCTCATACCCACTGAAGATAGCAAAAGGTTCTCAGTGCCAGTTGTTATTTTCAGAGTGCTACAGATCTCAGCAAGCATCTCTGTGACTTCTCTGTGACATCTCTGTGGCACCTTCCACACATGAGAAGAAACATTTACATAGCCAGGTCATTCTTCTCCCTCCAGCCCTTCCTTCAGACCTGCCGCCAACAGACCCATATGAAGAGCTGGGAACAGTTACAGTACAGCTGAGCTCACCACCGTCACCCACTGATCGATGTCATCTCATGGGGAAAAAGCTCTGGCATAATGATGCCCCTGTAATTAAACTCCTGCAGTCTAGTTTAAGCATAATTTCCATAAACACTTATGCACACCAGCAATCAGGAGTGAAGGACATCAGCTGCAAAAAACATGTCACTTTAGTACGTCTCATTAATTAACAGATTAAGTACAGCAGTTCTGGAGCCCTGCTGTAATGCAAAGGCACCAGGGACAGAGTTGAGACTGACCTTATAAACTTCTCCCCTGCATTTTCTGCCTTTAATGCCTAATTTCCTGTGACATTCTACTAATGCATGAAAACCAATATTTGCTTGCAGGAGGCAATGTATTTAAAAGATAAAAATAACTTTCCAGCTGCCTCAGTTAAGTCAGGAGATGCTCCAAAGATGCTTCAGCACCCCTTTGTGGTTACCCCGCTCTTGCTGTATACAGGCCTGGGCAGAGGAGATGAAGAACTGGCAGGGAACTAAGCAGGAACTCCGAAAACCTTAATGCAGCGAACACTGCTTCTGTCCCATCCCCTGATGACCCACTGAATGAGTCCCGCAAGACTGCTAATGCGAGGACTGTGTGCTACTATTTCACCCTCGCAGCAGAGGGGCAGCAAGTGGTTCCTCAGCTTCAGTATGTGCACCTCCAGCTATAAACGCTTATTTAACTGCTATATTGAGCTGCTGGAGTGGAGCAAAGCAGCCTTCAGGCTGCTTAGCACCTGACCCACAGTTTTTTCTGATTTAGTTATACCTCTTTTACAGTATCATTGCTGTTTCACACTTTATTTCTGTCACAGTCCTTAGGCTGTCTATGCACTCCTGATGATTTACTTCATGTGATTTCCTCCCATTTATTTAGGCACTCAAATACTCATCAGCTTTTGTATCTCAAAGGTTTGCAAAGCACTTGAAAGAACCTGCCAGAAACACACAGCTCTTGAGTGAAAAGGGTGTTACAGTTCATCCAGATCTGTTACACAGACCTGCGCAATCTGCCGAAGAATGAACAGAGATTTCAAACTTTTTAAGTCAGTGTGGTTGCCTTTCTGGCACAAACTACCAGAAAGCAAAAACCTCTGTGGTAGCACAGACTGTTTTAGTACAGATCCCAATATCCCAATAAATGCTTTAATTTCTGCATGCAATTTAAAGCAATTCTATGCAGAATTTCTCACATAAAACTATTATATTACAGCTTCTTCAATGAGCTCAAGCAATTTCTTACTTATTTCAGACCAAGGCTGGTTAAAGGAGATTTACACAAAGGTTATGCATGTGCAAGAGCATAGACACACATATCTGCATTCATACAATGCCCTCAAACCCCTGCCAGTAATATTTCCCCAGGTCTGCGCTCAGCTGTGCTAGAAGCATCCTGGGGAATTCCAAGCTGATTCACGCTTACCAGAATTGCTCAAATCTGAGCCATTCCCTCATAGGTACTATGATTAATTCACGGTTTCTGCCTGAAAGTAGCAGTAAATCCATTAACATTTACCATCAGCCAGACTGCCTTCCTGTACAAACATTAAACCCTCACCCAGAAGCCAGAGTCGGGCTCACTGACGGCACCTGAGGACTTGCACAAACCGCCTCAAGTTACTGCTTACAGCACCACTGTGGGTTTGATAGTAGGTAGATCCACCACAGTCTTAAACCAATTGCACCTTGTTAATGCTACCACCAGTTCAACAGCTTCTGGACCCACAAATTTAGTTGCGAAAGGATGTTTCACCCTGCACAGAGCTTTCCTGGATGTGGAAAGAAGCAGCCACCCTCTAAGGGAAAAGAGATGTGACAGCTGCTGCAGACAGGAGGAGCCTGGGCAGCAAATCCCTTCTCCCAGCCTGTATCCCTTCACAATCTTCCCCATTTCCTTGCTGTAGGCAATGGCAAGTGCCAGCGCTGATGTTCCCCAAGGCTGCATGCTACCTAAGCACTTAGCAAGGAAAACAGACCCGTCAGGCAGCTTCCTTGCTCAGCTCCTGAAGTCAGATCATCCAACAGGAACCATTACAGGAGAAATGCAGGGGAATTTTAGGTCCAATTCAGTTACTGTCTCAGGAAAGGTAACCTTCAGACCTCCTAAGATGAACTCTCCAGATTCTAATTGTTCCTTAAGAGGCATAAGGCTCTCTGCTCTCAGTAGTTTTAAGTAGAGCAAGAAGAGTAGGATAGGGACAGTAAGAGCAAGAAGAATACAAGGAGAAAAAGGATAAAAGCAAGATGAAGAGGACCTGGAATGACATAGTGGATGGAAATAGACGATGTCACGGTGCTATGGGAAGAAAAATAATTTAAGGGAGGGGAAAAGAAAAATAAAAACAAAAAGCCAAAGACATAATAAAATACACAAATAGGGAAAAAATAAAGCAAAAAGATAAAATCTGCCTACACATACAGCAAATAATTCAATGACTGCAGATTTACTAACCAACAGATTGAATCACTGAAAACATCCTCAACAATTTCCTATGTGTCTTGGAAGCCAATGCAAACATTCAGGAGCCACCTCTCTTGCCACAGGGATGGATACAATACTTTCTATTTACTAAAATTAAGGCTTCCCTAAAATATCTGTTGGCTTATATTCACCCCCAAAATTTTTAAGGCCATCCTGAGTCCAAATGTTTTCAGAGCAAACAGGTAGAAACACTGCAGGCTGCACAGCAGTAAGAAAGGGGAGAAAACACAGGAGAAGGCGAACGGGGAAAAGCTAAAGAGATCAGTGGGAGAAGAGATTAGGAGAAGGAAAGACAGTAAAGAGCTATAACAGCAAAGCTTTTAAAAAGCATAGAGCAAATAATAAAGCAAAATAAACATAAAGACATTAAAAGGACATTAGAAAGACATAAAAACATGAAAGAAAAACATGAAGAGAGAACAGACTATGGAAAATGCAAGCCAAGCTGAAATTCAGAAATTACGCTGACATACTAAATGGCTTGAACTCCTTCCCAGTGCTCCCTAGGTATAATTTCTGTATTTCTGTGAGATGCCCACATTGTATGAAACAGACGACCACATTCATGTGGGCACAAAGCCACATATGCTGGATTATGGAGGAAATCTATGAAACCCTTCTAATATTGAATCTTAACCCACCACCATATTTCTTTGTGTGCATTTAGCGCAGTACAAAGAAATTCCAGTTCGTTTCTCAATCACAGCAGTTACATTATCTGCCTTCATGGCATTTTTCCTCATTTACAGTGATATTAGAGATTTGTAATTATTCTCCATTGTGCTGTCTTTAGCTCAGACAGCAATCCAAAGGAGGACAAGCTCTCCAATGTAATATACTGGAGAAAGTATTCCTACATCTCCTCTTTCAGAGGACCTTGGACCGGACCTACTCAGCCAGCCAAAGCCAGGACTACCATTCTGTAGAGGCTTGGATAGAATTGATTATGGATTTATTTGGAAAACATGCAAGAAAACAGATGACAGCATGAAACCACTGTCCTAACATTTCATCCCAAACTAAGGTATGACCTCCCTCTTCTTCACCAACAGAAACCTCCAATATCAGAAAACACTCACAGGAACCCAGTGATTAAAATTGCTCTGCTGCCCCAGCTTTTGTAGCTGTCAATCCAGAAGAGGAACAGGATAAAACATTTTGCACAGCCTTCAAAATTCCCCTGATAGTCAGGAGAGGGTCGGTCAAGATGCCTCACAGAAAATGAACATTAACAACAGAATTTATTGTAGTCCATGTTATTTCTCCCTGTTTCCTCATCCACCAATATCTCTTGACCAAAGAGGGTTGAGAGACTGCCAGCAGAAGGCTTAGCTGGATCCTATGGTCCTCTAACATCAGTCTCTTGAGAAGAAACCTATAACCACCGTGCCTTAACAGGCTGCAGGGCAACCAACCATGACCCTCCACACATGCCTGCCTTTTGTACCATACAGGGACTCTGAGTGGCAGAAATATTTAGGAGCATTAGTAAAACAGGGATTGCAACTGAAACATCCAGGACGCCTAAAATTGTCTTTATATCTGTGCACCTTCAGCACAGTGCTGGAGTATGCAACTATGAAACACACTGACTCTGCTCCCCCTGCACAGCCACCATAACACACAGTACCAAACCAACTTTGGAAGTCCTGCCCTGGCCCCAAGCAGAACAGGTGGGATGAATACTGCACATGCAACTTCTTCTTCGGCTTTTTGTTCAGCCTGGGGAAGAACTCTGCAGGGGTCAAGCAGTGTTTCCCCTGCAGTGCTCCTCCTGCCTAGGAGTGCACAGGGCGGGAGGGGACGTGAGACTAGATGGACGATGACACAAAGCTCACGTCATCAAACAAGACCAAAAGCTGGATAGCCAACAGCTGCCCAGCCACAGGGATGGGTGTGTGGGTGTGTGTGCATCTTTACCTGAAGCAAAGGTCCACTGAGAGAAGGAAGGCAGCAAGAAGGCTGGACATTTGTGAAGACTAATTTATTAATACAAGATACCAGCATTTTTCTTGACTCTTTGTTGGTTTAGTCCACCACAGAAAGTGATGGTAAAATGAAACTATGACTGAAGCTGGTCAAAACATGTTGATGAAATGCTTTTTCTTCAGAAAATGCCATTTTGTAGAAGTAGAAGTGGGTCGAAGAGTTGTTATTATTGTTTCAGAACTGAAACTATGCCTAATGCCCTGTTTCATTTTGACGCTTAAAACCCTTTTTGTACTGACATTTGTAAAAATGTCAATATTAAAACGTCCATGTATTTTTCTGAAATGCCTTGCATATTCCCACTTTCTAAAATATCTTACTCTGAACTATATACAGTGATAGAGGAAAGAGAAAAATAATGTAGGTACCGGGCAGAACTGGGGAGTAAGAACAGTTGCTGAAATGATCTAGCTGACGGAAGGGAAGGTGAGCACTCTTGCTCCCTTTCCACCATACCGCTTGATTTTGCAGGTGCCCTGCTCTGCTGCAGGCTCTGGTCGGGGTGGGAAGGCTGTACTGCCACGTGCCTGTTAGAGTGCAAAGTGTCCAGAAAGAGCACGACTGCTCTGAAAAACTGAAGTGTCAGCAAGGCCACCTGTGTTCCCCACTCCTGATTCATTCCAGGGTGAAGTCTATGCAATTTCTCAATTTATAAGCAAAGAAAGTTTGGGGAGGTTTGGTTGGTTGGTTGGTTGGTTTTGTTTCCCTTGGTTTGGGGGGAGATCTAACCTCACAAGCTGGCCTGCGATTTGAGACCCAAGCTGAGCTCCTGCCAAGAGGTTCCCCTCCACTGAAATAGACTTTATTCTTGCAATGGCAGCAACACCTTTCCTGAAGGAAAGCAATCTCACTTCTCTTGCTACTCTGGCTCTACCACAGCAGAAGAAGTAGGGAGTTGTAAACATAGTTTTCTTTTTTTTTTTTTAAAGCAAAAATTATTCTAAGAGCAGTCCTCCATGAAACAGAGGTATTTGCACACAGTGTTCCTAAGATTACAAGTGATTTTTAATTTTAGCACAGGTTTTTGTTTATTTGTTTGCTTATTTGTGGAGGAACAATTTATAAGCAGCAGCCCTGCCCTCTGACTAAGAATCACTCTTAAATGGCCGTCAGGACATAACCACGGAAGTAAACAATGTTTTAGAGAGTACTAAGTCCTTACTCCCCAATTTTTCTAAAAATTGTGTTGTAGCATAATCTAAAGACAAACAGACGCTCTGTAAGTGCACCCTGATGTAATGCAAAGTCTAAAGAAAAGGACTTCCTTTGCCATTAAGAGTGAAAACCAACGTTTCAGCGGCATTCGCCGTCGTTTCTTCAGGGCTCCCTAAGCAGTGAATCCATCTCTTTAAAACAAAACCCCTCCTATAGAGCAGGCAGGCATGAGCCAGCTGAAAGTCATCTGCAGCAATCTTCTGTCCTGCTGCCTTATTTTTGTTCCAGTTTAGTGAGGGGTGGTTTTTTTTAGCATGAGATTTCAACGGAACTGAAAATATCTCGTAGCACAAACTCAGCAGCATGCTGTGAGTAATTTACAGCTGCCAAAACCATCTAAATCAAATCCCATGAGGGATTCTTCTTTCTTCAACCCATGCATGTTAGAAAACAAAAATGGCCAGCAGCCATCCTTCTCCTCCTCCTCCTCCTCTTTCGCCAAGCAGATTCCTGCAGCTGGAGCAATGTCATTAGAAGCTGCGCTTAGAGACTCCAGGGCAGAAGCCCAGCGCAGTTTAGACATGCAACAAGAGCAGTTTGATTTGTAACAACAGCTTCACTTTTCTTTCCTTTTCTTTCCTTTCCTTTTTCTTTCCTTTTCTTTCCTTTCCTTTCCTTTTCTTTCCTTTCCTTTTCTTTCCTTTCCTTTTCTTTTCCTTTTCTTTTCTTTCCTTTCCTTTTCTTTCCTTTCCTTTTCTTTCCTTTTCTTTCTTTCCTTTTCTTTTCTTTTCTTTTCTTTTCTTTTCTTTTCTTTTCTTTTCTTTTCTTTTCTTTTCTTTTCTTTTCTTTTCTTTTCTTTTCTTTTCTTTTCTTTTCTTTTCTTTTCTTTTTTCTTTTCTCTTATCAAAATATGGAAAGAATATGGAAAGAGTTATGGAAAGAGGATTTCAGAGGTGAGCCCTGCGGTCTGTACTCTCAGCATTTGCATGGTGCGCCAGCCATACAATTATTTGTAATCACCATTCATCTGACTGCACGCAAAGGTGTTCAGACATAAATTAGGATTTCATGTCTAACCCGTGTTCTGCCTGTACGGTTTTTGCAATTGCATTCAATTAGAACAGGTTTTTCTAAGGCAAACACTGAGAAATCTATAAAACACCACGCAAACCAAATACGCACACACAGTGATTCAGGTTTTTCCTCCAAAAAACCCACCGGCAGTTTTATAATACGTGGGCCTTGATTTATTGATTGAGGAAGTTGCTTTTAGGGAGGTTTTTTCCCCTCAATTTTCAATATTCCATCTCCAAAGGGAAGCCTCAGGACTCTGTATGACAGCTAGTGTGTGCGAGGCGGGGAGTTCACCTTCCGTCAAATGATGGAGAACGCCTGGATGAAAGCCGGCAAAAGACACCAAGTATTGGATTAACTCCCCGGCCGTGCAGAAGACAGAGACAGCAGCTGTTGGCCAGGCTGACAAACTGCTGTCTGAGGTACATCACCAAATGGAAAGAGCGAGCCGAAACAGCAAAGGAGCAAAAAGAAACAATGCCATGGGAGGTTTTCAGAAAAATCTAATTGTATAAGGTCTTGGTGAATCATAAATGTCACGTTTCGTGACTCGTAGGCAAAAATCCCCACGCACTATCATCACTGCCCTTGCTCAGTGCAAAGGAGCCCAAACGGAGAAAACGCACGAGCCGCGGCTGCGTGTGGCCCTGCAGAACAGCCGGCAAAGGTGGCAAGGAGGATAAACAGAGAGGCTGCTGCCAGCGGGGCCTGCTCAGCTGCTGTTCGTGCAAAAGAGACCGCGGGGACTCTGTGGAAAAGATTCAAGGCAGTTCCCAGGGTTTTCTTCCCCGCGCTCCTCTCGCCCCACTTTCCTGCCCGCTGCTTGGCCCGACCCCGTGGGCCAGGTGCTGAAGTCTGGATGTAAGCCTCTGCACATTTAGTTACTCCAAATAGCTTTTGCTCATGAGTAGTTGTTCTTTGAACAGTGACAAAAAAATATTCTGGTCTGAAAACCTGTATGGGCAATATACTGGGCGGTCTGGCTCTAAACCGGGAGTTTCCTATTTTTTCCAGCATCACACTGTTTTCCCTAGCTCTAGCGCAACAGGCAGGCTTTCCTTTGAATTTTTGTTCTTCTAGAGGTCAGAATGATCCCAGCCTTTTAACCTTTTAACCTTTCCAGTCTTGGAAAGCTGAAGCAGTGAAGCTGTCCCCATAGAGTGACAGTCCATTCGCTTACACTTCTTGTTCCCCACCAACATCGCAGGGAATCGGTTCATCTGCCACTGCACAATGCAAATTGATAATAGGAGATGCTGGCCAGGTTCCTGGGTGGGATGTTTCCCATAACCAGGTCCTGTGGTCCGCTCCACAACAAAATGCAAACTAGTCTGTTTTTTTCTTTTTCTTTTTTTTTTTTTTAAAAAAGAAGCCTTTCATTGTCTTCTGCGTCCCTCAAGCCAAAAGCTATTTTCTCCAGCATTCTTCATACCAACCTCTGCATGGGTTGTGGCAAAAGATCATATATTTGTGAAGTCCTATTCAAAGATATTTTCAGCGCACCAGAAAATGAAAAACATTTTAACAGAGGAGGAAAAAATTAGCAACATATTAGCTAAAACTGACTTCCAATTTAGAGCCATCAGCAACCGCTGGTATAGTTAGCACAAAACACCTTTCCAGTTCAGGTTTGGTTTTGCTCTGTAATTCATTCTTACATGGTCAATGTGACCTGAATTATGCCTTCCTGATGCTTCCCTTATGCAGGAGTAGTTTTTCTCTTCAATCTTCTCAACCTCCTGTTTTCCACTATTTTTATAATGACATTATTTTTCATACCGATTTCCTTTCCACGATTACTAATATTTTTCATCATGAGAACTTCTCTACATAGAGCGATTTTCATGCCTCTCCGCCTTTATCAGAACAGCAAACTGCAATTCCAAAAGAAGGGCTTTCTGCATTTAGCCTTTTCCCTCCAGCTGCAGACTCTGAGAAGGTTTCCTCCTTGCGTGTATATTAGCCCCTCCGCTGTCACCAGAGGCTTGCATGCATGTAATCTGTATTTGAAAAACGCCTTCTTCAGAAAGGTTCTATTAGAAATAATTATTTAAGCACTGATACTAAGCAACACTAAACCTTATGGAACTCTCCAAGCTAGCTAAAGAGTAGATTGATGCACTTTTCCTTAAATCAGCTCCTTATTTTTTAAATCAATCTCAAGAAAACTGGGGAAAAAAATTGTGCCGCTTTAAAACTTACCACCTTTACAGGAATTCTTCTTCAAGGGACTAGCTACACAGAGACATTCAGGCAAACTGTACAAAAACAATGATTTTGGTAATTTCAAGTGTATTTGTTAAACTGCATTAAGCCACCTAAGTGGAAATCCCTACTGAGACTTAAGATGACCCTGATCTGTTTTCACTTGCTTCATTTCTAAAGAACAGATACCGCAGATTTCCATGTAAATTAGCTAATACATTAAAAAATAATTCCTATTAACTTTCCAGCATACCCTAGCAAAGTCCTCAGTTAACGTACTTCCAGTATTACCGTTCAAGTTCAAAAGCTTTCAGGAGCTCCAGAGTAACTATCTGAGTACCTAGCAACTGGGTCAATTAAGAGAAACTCTCACAGACTAAATACACTCCTTTAACCATGATGATTTAAAAGAATCCTTTCACAGCTCATTTCATCTGCAACCTGCTCACTGCCCGAGTCGTGAGGGTTGTTGGAAAAGCAACAGCAGAGAGGGACTTACATACAGGGTCGTTAATTGTTCTGATGGTGCAGATGTATGCTCTATAAGGTGGGCTGCCACTTCTGCACTCCCTCCTGCATACCTATAGTCCACGTGGGAACGCGATGTGCCTGCGTGTTTTCTGCAGGGCGGCTGTCAGACCAGTGCAGCCGCACATCACTGTAAATCCACATCTACCTTTTCGCTCCTGCTGTCCCACACTCCTGACATTTGAAAGTCTGACTTTTTTCCTGGTTTACTTTTTAATAGTTTTTGCTTTATTTTCACCATCTCTTACCACCATGTTGTGAACATAATCCCTGCATATCAAGTTGTCTGTATACCAACAGTGTGTACAGAAAGACTTGGAATAATAGTCGAGTTCTGGATGCTTTGGAGGTGGCATAACCTTGTCTGCTTGTGCGAAATTTCAATCCCCTCCTTGCTGTCCTCTATCTATCTCATTCATTTCCCACTGTTACTCACTTTGGCAGACTCAGGAATGCTTGTATTTTTCTTGGTAATATAAGGATTTTCAGCCTCTTACACTGTAAGGACTTCTAATGGTACAATGTAAGTACTTGTCTACTCTAAGTGAGATGAGAAGATATCTTGATCGTGCTGCCCTTCATGATTTATGAGGTAATGCTGGTGTGTGTTGGAAAAAAAAAATGTTGAATCAATTTTAGAGCATGCTGTTTTCTCAAGTGAAAGGAGTGAATTTGAGCAGAACATATGCCTGTTTCTAAAGAAAATGTGGGGTTTGGGCATGTGTTTTACATTGAAGAAGATTGGGAATTGTTTGCATTTTAATGAAGCAATGGAAACTCCGATATCAGAAATCTCAGATAATCCACTCGTTTCCCTATATTTTGGTGGTTTTTGCAAATGCATATGTATGTATATGCATATGCACTGACACACATCCAGTTCAAACCAAAGAATGCAAGAGAAGCTCTGGTACTACTCATTTTCCCCTTCTTCTTTCCTTCTCCTAGAGAAAAGGAGAAACACCATTAGTTATCCCTGCTGCTGCATACTCCCAAGCTCCTTCCCATGGCAGGGTGAAGGAGTTGTATGGCTGAGTTTGCCCACCACACCAGTGTGCTCATGGAGCAAGCCTAGAGAAACCTTAAATGAGCATGAGCTGGTGGTCACTTGTACCAAATCTGTGTGGAATGGAAATATCCCTCTGCAAAATGTCCAGTCCTTGTTCCAACCTACAGGCCAGCAGGAAAGGAGGGAGATCTCTGGTTTAGGATGCATAAACTGTGCGCTGAACCCTCACTGTGTCGCTACAAACAGCTGAATCATTTTTAGTCTGGTTTTGAAAATAAAGAAAATCAACCCTGAGCAAAGAGCAAGCACAGAGTACTCCAGAACGGCTCTCTAGGATTGCAATAGAGACCATGGTGCCACCTATTTAATTATTTACAGAATATGATATTAGACACAGTCTCGTGCCCGAATTTTGAACCATTTCATGTGGAAAAAGACTATATTCTGTGTTTTATGCAGGTCTTGCTCTTTTTGCTGCAGACTTACCTGGAGCCTTCAGTTCACTTGTGACCTCTGCTACACGTGCCAGGCATTTTGTTCTTAAATCAGTTTCCATGTTTCTGTATTACTAGAACCAAAGATTGGCTTTGGTCTCCTACTTATTCGTTGGTAATTATCTTTACTCTCTACATTGAGTAGTTGCAATTTTTCAGTCTTTCAGCCTCTGAAGGCTTCAATGTCAGAAATAATTTTTGTTCACCAATTTTTGCTTCTGGGGGGCTGAGCAGAAATTTACAGGCACCCCCCAGGTGGTTGTCAGCTGTAAGTGACTGTTCCCCCTGTCATTTTCTCCTAACACTGACCTGAAGAAGAATGTTTCCCTGCCCCCTGTGTTTAAATGTATGCAGTTACAGGGGTACTCCGATTCCCAGTTGCAGGTGGGAAAAGCAGGCTCAGGAAGAATTCAAACCCATGGAAACCATGCCTTGTTCTGTGACCTGAGAAGACATCCATACCTCCTCCAGAGCTTGAAGACGAAGGCAGCACCCTGCCATACAATGGGTGTGACTTGGCAGCCAACAACCCCAGGTCGCAGGTCCGAAGAATGAAAACCCTGTGTCTGCGTGAATGGCAGCGGGACCAAGAGCCCCCGGTCCCGGAGCAGCTGCAATTCTAGTATTACAGCAAACTATTAGCATGCACAAAGCTTCCTGATAGCAGGTGTGAGAGCTTCCACTGAGATAATCACTTTCATAAAAATAGTTTGCTTGAGGGAGGGGCAGAAGATTAACACTTTTCGTGGTTAACAGTTTAAAGGTCAAATTGTGTTCTCGAGCCTGACCCTAAAGTTGGTTAAAAGTGCATGGGTATTTGTATTTAGAACTGACTCATTGCAATGTCCCAATGCAATTCCATAGGAACCCATAGCGTGAGGGAAGCAATGGGTAAAGGAGGCAATTTTGGCTAGAGGTTTAAATTATCTGAATGAGTCAAGGGTAAATTAGCCAAAACCAGCAAGGCAGTCTGCAGTAGTGTTAAATATATCAGGGAATTTACAGGCATAACATTCTTCATCAGAAAACAGCATTAAATACTAGTGTGTAGCCTATAAAACTAAGAATGCGGAATTAGTAAGATCAATGCACCCAGATACATTAGTATAAATACAAAATAACAATTACTCATGCCTGGGACTCAGAAGTAAGACAGCACCATGTAAGAAGGACGAGGAACATTTATATTTATTACCAACAGAGGAGGTACTACATAAATTCAGATCAGTCCCCTAGGAGTAAGCATATTCCACTTGGCAGGCTGAGACCCCTTGTGCACAGCAATTCTCAGAGACTTGGCTGAAGAGATCTCTGGCCTGCTGTGATGGTCTTGAACCTATCTTGGAAATGCAGGGGAACGCTGAAAGAATAGAATAGTGTTGGTGAGAAGCGAATGGGGTGAGTGGAGAAGCTCTGCTGACGAGCCCAATATTCCTTCTGGGCAAGAACACGAAAGCTGGGAAGGGATGCCATTCATAAAATATCCGAAGAATAAAGATATAAATAAAGCTATATCACATAATTCTATGGACGTAAATCTTGTTAAACAGGGCATGCTAAAGCAGGCAAATGCAACGCTGCATATTTAGGAACAAATAATGGGAGCCAAACCTACAGACTGAGGATTGTGTTTTGAACAGTTGTGCGTCTGAATAGGCGTGGGGGGGCCACAGTGACAAGCGACACCATATGAACTCCCAGTGTAACGTTCTGGAAAAAAACAAGTAACTGTGTTTAAATCGGGGAGTATTAAGTGGGATTTGAGGTAGTTTTAATCTAGATTTTGGAAGGTTTTTGAAGTAGCAGTACTGCTACGGAAATACTAGATACAGTCCTGTGCACTCATTTTCTAAAGGATGTTAAAAAGTTCAATGTGATAGGGGAAAGAAAAAGCAAAATTACTTCTGGTCCGGAGAAAAATGTGTTGCAAAAATGTAAGGAGCTCCACCTGCTTCATTCACCAAAGGAAGACAGGGTGAGCTTATTACAATGCAGGGATATGCTTACAGTATAAAACATTAAATGGAAGAGAATTCTTTAATTTTCTGGAGGAAGGAATGACAAGAACCAGTGCAGGAAGTTGAAGCCCTTTTCTGAGGGAAAGAAGACACATGTTCTTAGTAGTGGGGTGGTATCTCCTGTTCAGCAGGTGGTGCTGAGTTCTCCAGCTTCAGAACCTTTCAGATGAAGCCTACGTGCTTTTCGAGAAGACATTCCTTAGCCAAATAAAAGGTGACCAAGAAAGGTGCTGCAATCTGTGATAGATGGAAAGGTAATGATACTATCTAATGGTTTCTTTGGTCCTTAAACTCCGTATTTCTAAACTGCTGTTACTTATTATGATTAGAAGGTAGGCGGGTCTCCGTGGATTTTCATCAAAGTAACCAAGAATGCTGTTAGGACCAAAGCCCATTCCTTCCTCCACACAAGGATACCATAAAGCTACAGGCATCTCAGATGATTTCTTTAAGAAGACATAACTCTTTTAGTCTCTGTGCTCATTGAACTAGGAGGTTTTTGTGTCAAGGCATTGAATAAAGAAGAAGCTGTTGGCTTTGGATAATGATGATGACTTCAAGGGGGCTTCACAGCCCATTTTCTGTGAGAGGTTTTGACCCTCTTAATATTAAAGAAAAAAATTAAATGGAAGTTCAACATGTGCATTTTCCCTAATACTATATGACAGCAAACACAGAAATGATGAATATCAGTTTGCTCTGTAAAAGAAATTCACATGCTGCTAATGTGATTTGTTGGTAGGAAACAGTAAAATACTATAGCTAATCAGCATAATACCAAGAAAATCCTACAAAGGCCACTAGGAGCTATCAGTAGGTTATTCAGTCTACGTTCCTTGCAGTCTGCAGCATATCTCTGCTGCGAGTGGAAAAGGTTTGATTTGCAGTGTTAAAGTATGTCATGTACTTGTGTTTACTTGTATTAAAGAGTCACTATTGTGAAAGAATGCTATCAAAGCTAGAAAGCCAAAAGCTCTTTCTTGAGTTCCACTACACAGAGGATGCAGACATCACAGGAGTGATCAGTTGTCTACTCTGTGCAGCTCCTCTGAGCTTCAAAACCAGCAGGAGTTTAAATCAGAAATACAGCTGAAAAAAACCTGAGAGGTAAAGCAACTGCCTTTTCCTCTGATGCAGATGGACCAAATTCCATCATGACCTTTACCTTCCCCCGCCAATGGCATGAATCCAGAGGATCTCCATTGACAGGAGAGGTGTTATCAGGAGCATATATCTGCACCAGCTTCCAAGCTAGAGACACCTCTTGAACAGATGGGTGTGACAGCAAATTTGCAGCAAAGCTTGCAAGAGTACTTTCATGTTTGCATTATGTCCTGAATTAGGTTTCTTTGCCATTCCCTTTTGCATCTTGGAACATTTACTGTTCTAGCTAATTCTATAATCTCGTCTGTAGACTCAGATGGAAAGAACAGGGAGAGGTATTTTTCTGCTTGCACATTTGTTGTGCTTTACATCTTGCAATGTTTATGGCTTTGATGTGACTTTTTAAGGAAAAGCGTACACTGGGCTTTGCGTGGGCAAATGTGCCACATTCTCCCACTTCATGATTTCATCCAAACCATACTCCAGGAGCTCTGGTTTTAATATCCTAATGCATTTTTTTAGTTCAGAATCACAGAAAAATCAATACACAGGGAAGCAACACCCTCAGACTATATAGAGTTCCTCTGTTAAATTACCATCTTCAAGCTTCTTGATCAGGTCGGATTTCCTCTTTAAACTCCTTTAAAATCTCTTATGAGCCCTGGATATCACTGTAGAGCATATCCTGCTTTCAAACATGCTTTTGCAACCGCTCAGTTTCAAGAGACTTAATAACAAGCAGCACTTCCCCCGTCTGGGCAGCAGAAATCTTTCTAGCGAGGCAGGGTGCCTTCCTTGCCTTGACTTTCAAAGAGAGCGAAAGCTTTGGGGACACCCAAAGTCTTCTGCACTGCCAAGTTACCCCGGATGGTGAGGCCTCCTCCATATGTACGAAATAAAACTCCTAGCAGACACCCTCTTCTTGGCAGCGGGTGTGCAACGTGCAGAGACAGCATCTTGAACTGGGCATAGGGCAGCTCAGGTTCAGGCAGCCTTTTAAACCCTGTTCTGCGTTTGATTTGAACAATCTGCCGCAGATGGGCAGGCGAACAGCTGCTTTTTGTGTAGGCAGGCAGGCAGGCAGGCAGGCAGGCAGGCAGGCAGGCAGGCAGGCAGGCTAGCAATCAACCCCGCTGGCCAGGCCAGCAGACCTTTAAGAATAACGACGTCGTCCCTTCCCTACTCTCTCAGCATCTCCCTCCACTTTGCAAGCACCTTCCACTTCAGTGGTCAGTACCTTCTGTTAGCAAGTAGTTTCTGGCCACTCGAATTTGCAGTTGTGCTCCAAAGGGCACAGAACACAGCAGTGCTTAAAGACCCAGAAGGGCAACAATAAGGTATTTAAGTCAGGAGGAATGGAGAATGGCTAAAGTTAACTCAATGAATGCTAGGGCTACAATATGGAGTATGAAACTCAGGAAGCAAGGAAGCAAATGCAAGTGTAGTAAGAAGTTATCTAAGATTTGTTGTCTCCTCTATCAATAAATGGGGATACTTGCTATTGCAACTGGCAGCACTGAATTGTTTATAAAAGTATCAGCTATAAGGAGTAGAATAACAGCCCTTAAGTTTAAATGTTAGAAAAGCAACAGCTGGAAAGCCAGTAGAACAGATGAGCCAATTCAAATGGTGCTTTAAATGTTAAATGGTTGACTAGCTTAGGTCAGCAAGCTTTACAAGCAATAATAAAAAAAAATAATAACACAACTGTACAATTACAAGAAGCTGCTTTGCAGCCCAATGATGAAAGTTGTTTGAGTTGCAATATAAGAACAGATACCATACTGTTCTTCAGACCATCAAAAGGAAAAGGGGTGGCAGTGTTATTAGTCAAATACCTCCTTTTCACTCTAAAAGCCTGGTGTTTGAAGATGGCAGATATATTCTGATCAAAGACCTCTAAAAGGGTAACTTAAATGAGTGTATACTCCATTCTGTTCCGTCCAGGGTCAAGCCTCTCTCATCTCACTTTTCTTTTTTAATAATTTTTAATAAAATTTGGGAGAGGAGAGAAAATTGTAGTCAGTTCGTTAATCCAGCCCTTGATAGACCAAGGTGATCCACGTTTGCATGTAAGAAGGTAACTTAAAGCTAGTTGCCTTGTTAGTTGCTGGTAATGTTCAAAAGGCAGTAAGCTCTTAACTCAGGGGATGCTCTTACTGTTGTCAACAATGTGATGCTTATTCAGGCACTGATGTGCTCCCTGGTCACTAGCAGCTTGTTAAATACTATTACTTTGAGCTCTCTGGATGTAATCAGTCAATATCCTCACTCCCCACGCCTAATTTTAAAAACTGAAATTTAAAACAAATTATATTGATGGCAACCGGATGGAACTTCGCATATAACTCAGGGTAAAAGAAATATCTCTAGCTTTTTCTGTTATCTAAAAGAAAACAGTTAGCTCATTGAGATAAGAAAATTCTGTGTGATGCTTGTAAGGCAAGGATAAATGGTAAAGTTACCAGTAAAGCTTTCCACCTGAAAAAATCAAGAAGCAGTGAAGAAAAAAGCCAGGTGGATCCCTTTCAGTCCGAGACATGCAGAAAGGTACTAAATGGTTTTGATAAAAAATGCATAAATACACATGGATTGAAGGGTCTGGATTTCCTTCAAATCTGTTCAACAGATCTAGCCTAAAAATGCATAAACCAAAACATTATGTAAGGGAAAGATGGTGGACAGGCTTTTTAAAAAGCAGATAATATGGCGGTTTCTTCAAAAGGGACAGCAAGGGACATCTGGTAACATGTTGAGAAGAGATGCTGGGTGATTTGAGACCAGAAGGTTTTACAGATCACAGGTCAACTCTCCAAAAGCCAATGACTTTTAAATTGCTTTTAAGGAATTCTTTCCCACAGAACCACAAGAAAAATACAGAATTCTTGGATAACCCACTTAAAAGGAGGAAGGGAGTTCTGTCATCGAAACTCTGAATGCAAATAAGGCAGCAGGAACAGATGGGCTTATGACCAAATAAGGTATCAGACCTATTTTTCAAGATGATGCAAAGAAGAGGTAGTTTCTCTTCCAGAAGAAACAAATAATCTAAAATTTTAAAACCCAGATAGCTGCAAAGTTTGAAAATTATACAGGTTGGTCTTCTTGCCTCTGGATGTAGAAATATATTTGATGAAATAACAGGAACCTATAGTCATGGCACTAAAAGTATGATCTGAAGATACGTTGAGGACTTGCACTTGGGGTCTTTAGAGATCCTACAGCTCATCTGTTAGTGGATTGAAGGTCTTCAAGGGGAAGACAGTTGACGAGGCCTTGCTGACAGCTGGAGGCTGTTCATTCTGACCATGCGGAACTAAACAGAATTCTCAAAATAAAGCAACTGAGTGACAGATCATAGACAGGACTTGAGATAACTCTCTGTGAAACCTTCAGCACAGGATGCCTCATAAGCTGTGCTGATCCAAACGTGCAGATACAGCTCGGCTTCTACAGATAGTATTGTTAGTCAAGATAAAAAGGAAGTGTTTGGTTTCTGCATTTCCAAAAAAAAAAAAAAAACCTCATATAAAAAACTATTGTGGATTGAAGATTCAATGAGATACCTGGATATCTCAGATCTTTTAATATGTCATGCTGTATTCATCTGGTCCAAAATATAAAATTTATTCTAAAAAACAAACAAAAAAAAAAAGCTCCAAGAAATGGAGTAAGAACAGAGATTACTGAGATGGGCTAAAAAAAATAAAAACCCATGAAAATTAATATTCTAACTCACATTCTTTTCCTGTGTCACTACTTACTTGTATGTATACCAGACAGCACTTTGAAGACTTGAAAAAGCTGTTGTCATTCATTTCATCTGGCAATAGAGAGAGCCAAAACCAAGCAGCTCCGTACTATCGAGGCCTCCCACAATGGGAAATCTTACAGGGCTGAAAGAATGGCACGTTATTACCGAGCTCAGACGAAATAAGGAACTCAGCTGAAGGATGTTTTATACTTGTGGGCAAAACCATGTTTATAAACTGATACAGAATGAGAATGGTGTGAGGAATTTTCTGAGTCGAGTGCTGCATAAGAAAGAGATAAGGCCAAAAAAAATTAAAGCCACCATTTTACTTCATCTTCCTTGATATACAGAGATAAATAGGAAAAAACCTCTTTTCCTTTCAGTCTTTCTCCATTTACCATTTTGGTTCTTCACTCCAACTAAGGTATAGTTCTGTTTGCATTGACAGCTGTCACCCATTTAGATTAACTTTTTCTGAGGAGGGTATCAAATCTTATGAAAGGATTTGTGATAATAAATTAAAAATTCCTCTCTTCTATCAGCAATGTAGGAGCTCTCATCTGACCTTTTGGCTCCTTTGAGCAACTGGCATAGATGAACTCAAGGAAAAATTGAATTTCTAAAATGCGTGTGATTTTAATGGAGAACAAGAAATGAGAGAAAGAACACATAAGCTGCTTCTCTTCCAGGTGGGATTTGCTCAAAAACGACTTTAATTAAAGATAGCTCTGTCTATGTATCTGTCTCAGTAGCAATTCAATGTATATTCTGTGACAGCAACTCTCCCCACTGGAGAACCTCTTGAGATGCAAGCTCCATTTCTGCCAGCCTGAGGTGCGCCAGGGACCCAAACATTCCGAGTGCATCTAACCAGAACTCTATCCCTTGCAGTAGACAGCAACACACCCTCGGATCTGCTGGGCTGCCTACTGCCTGCTCCTCCCGTGGAGTTCACTTGGTGCAGAAGGAAGAGAGGATATACTTCTTGCTGTGAGACCCTAAGTGTGAAAAGAAAAAACGTAGAAGGTACCAAGTCTTGCCCTTGAACCAACCTTCTCCTTTCCTCCTTAAAGATGCAGCCTGCTAATTCTGGGATGCCTTGGTAACAGATGGAGAACCCCATCAGGTCGCATTTCTAGAAATTAGTTAGAAGTGGAAAAAGTGTTTGTAAATCCAGATTCTGTTCTTTATCTATACAAAAGGCAGAAATTCACCAAGTAATAAGCTCAAGTCACTAGCCATGATATTCTTGTGAATCTTAAATCCCTTGATTTGCAATTTCTGCATGTTCTAGCTGGGTTTTTTAGTTGTCTAAACAGAAAATTGTCTTTGTTGTTGTCTTTGTTGTTGTCTTTGTTTTTTCTTTAATGGAAGGTGAATAGCTTAGGAAGTGCCTGGCCTGATGATCATGTGCCAGACAACATCTGGAGAGAATTATCAGCAGTAAAGTTGCTGAGGGCAAGATGATCTAAGAACATGAGCATAGTGAGTTTTCTAGGGAAAAGCAAAGAAAGAGGATCTGAAACTAAAGGGGGAAGCTGGAAAGTTAGGGAAGAAATAGTAAGAGATGAGCTGAACATAAAGTAGCTTGAAGTATCCAGGAATAACCAACGAGGAGCAGGTTGATGTACCCAAATAAACTATCTTTTAATTCCTAGCCAGGCCGGTACGTCCTTGACAGAGAAGGTGTGTCTGGCCAGGAACATTCTTCTGGGCATTTCATTCAAATTTGCTTCTCTGCAAAATCCCAGAGTGAGTAGGAGAGAATCTTACAGTGTCTTAATAGACCAAGGAAGTAAAAGGCACTAGAAGTCCAAGATCAAATTAAAGCCTCAAATCCATGTCTCAGCTCTTGAGGATTATGTCAGGCAGTCAGAGGCACACAGAAGAGGTGCAGCCCAGTCTGACCTCATCTGTATGGCTTGCACTGTGGCTTGCAATTCTTACTTTTATTGAACAAAAATAAAAGGACTTTATCTCAGATTACGCAGATAATGCCTATCTCACTGCTGTTCTGCCCAAGTGGCTACTGTATTCATACTTCTCTCTTTCTGGGTCAGCCACGCATAGTATCAACGAGGGAAAATTCACTCAGGTCACTGGAACTGATTTATGGCCACAAGAATGTGGATTTTGTCTTTGTTTTCCTTTATGCTATTTCCCCTTTTCTCTACGGTAATTTTTCAAAGATTTTTTCCCCTAACGTTCTTGGGCTTCTTGTGCCTGCTACTGCAAAGGCAGATACAGCTAACTTCAAAGACCAGTCCAAATGCAGCCCTGGATTGCAGGGTATGAGTCTGGCCTGCTGAGCTCATGAAAGCAAAGTTTCATCTGTTTTGTGGATCGGGCTCTTGACCTGCCATAAAAATAAATGCTATCTTCTACAGTTATTAAGTGTTAGACTGTTTCTTGTTACTACTGTGGTATGTATGTCTCTTCCATATGCCTGTCATTAAAAATAATAAATTGGATTCCCTTATCTTATGGAGATCTCTTATTTTTCCCTCCCTTTCGGTCTCCTGTTCATTTCCACATAGTTTTGCTGACAGACTCGCACAGCTTAGATGAAAACAAAACGCAGCAGCCTTTTTTCTTCTGACAGTAGAGCTGCTAGCAGCTCACACCTTCATCTGATGTTCCACTTAACCAACAGCACTCTGAACACGTTAAGCCAAGCAAAGCAAAAAATCCTGCACAGTATAAGGGGTAATGAAGTTGCATCTAAAGATAGTATTCCCACTACCCTTCACCGTTGTTAAAACATTAACTGTTTAATACGCTGCCATTTTATGTTGCTCTTTGTTAATCAATTCTCCATATATTCTTCCTATGCCATGAAACAGCAAGTTTCTATCTGTAACATGCAATAGGTGATCGGGATCTTGAGCGGTTTAGAGATTGAACACTTTACCAGCAACAATATTGCTGTTCTGAAATGACCAGTTATCAATTATCATTCATATTTTCCATGCAGTCACTTCACTGACATACAGCTGCTACTAATAATAGTCTTGATCCTCCAGACTTTATTCCTTGTGCTTCCTCCAGCGAGCATTACACTTCACAGTGATTGCACCACAAGACACAGAATTGCTTTTTCTGCCTAGTTATTCACTAAATAGTTGCATCAATACCAGCAAACCTCCTTTTACTTTTAGATGTAGATTTATTACAGTAAGGTTCTTTTCTGAAGGATGAGAATTCACAGGTTTTGTTGCAGCAGTGAAGATGTCCTTTGCCCTACCCCACCCCAGGCACCTAAAATACCCTGTTAATTTTACATCGTTAACATCCATTGCAAATGGTCACTTGTGCTTCTCAGGGTAAGAAATTGTCCAAAGGCCCTTCTTATCTTGAGGATTTGTCCTTTTTACCCTTTTGTTATGGTTAGCTTAGTTCCTCAGTCCTAAATTCTTCTCCAAAAGAAGGTAATTTTTAAAGCCCTTAGTTCCTTTCTGTTCAGAAAAAAACATTATGCTACATTTCAGATCGTCTCCTTAAAGTCTTACACTATTTTTTTATCAAAGCAGCATTAAAATACAAAAGTAAAACCTCTCAAGATATATATGCTGATCTTTTTCTTTCATGTTAGCCACCACAATCTTATCTTCATGTCAGAGACTATTGTCTCTGAATTTCTGCTAGTCAAACACATAAACGTGCTACGACGCTGTGCTGCTGTATATGTTAATATCTGACCTGAATTCACTAGACATGTGCATGTGCCGAGATGCTATCCAAGAATACTTCTCAACTTGTTCGATATCATTGGCCACCTAGACCCTCTGAAAAAAAGAACAGCTCATGGGTCAAACCAGGTGATGCTGCCACAGTGGTTTTCCCTTACAATCAAATAAAAATTTGCCAGGCATTTATTGTTTGTTTCTTTCCTTTTCACATCTTGTTTTCTTGCTCACAACTGCGCTTGTGTTTTCAGGGCGTTTCGCACATGACCCGTAAGTTCAGTTCCACTGCTATCAGATAAAAGGACTGCTCTCATTAACCGTAATCCTGCCACCAGTAACCACAATACGTATAGAAGCTGGCTCGGTCACAATTACATGGAGAGTCATTTAAAAATGTATAAATTAATATTATCAGTGGCTTTAGCTCTGTTTATATTGAATTCATCTGCTGAGCATCTCTTTACATTCCCTCCATGGCGTTTCCATGCATTGTTCCACTCTCCTCCCAGTGTTCAGCTAGAAGGACAATGGGAGAAAGTAGTTCCGCATTTCCACCTATCTATACAGAAATGGAGTTATCCCATGCAGTCTTTTTTTCTTATTCTTTTTTTCCCCAAAAAAAGCTCCCGGGGCAGGAAAGGAATGCTGGATCAGGCCTGTCCATAGTCGTGTGTTCCCTAGCATCCCACAGAGGGATGTTGTTGCTATTATTTTAACAGCAGATCTCTGCTGTTGTTGCTATTTTAATGGCAGATTTTAAAGCTTCCGCTGACATTGATGTAGACCCTGAAGCTCAGCTAGAGAAACAGAGGTGGTGAGCAGATGGTGATACAAAGGAGGAATGTTGTATCTATAAATATTCTAGTGAACTTCATATTCAGTGTTCCACACAAGAGCCAACAAACCGTACTAAACCCTTGATACGGGGTTTAAACTAGTCTTATGTGATAAATGGGTTCTTAATCCGGGTTTCCCTGACAGGGAGATTTTCACTTGGAGGATGTAACTGTTTATATCAAACCACTGAAAAAATCACAACAGGTTAATTCCATATTAATTATCATTAGGAAAATGTGAACATTCACCAAACAAGGGGAAACGTTTCCTTCTGGGTTGTCAAGGCGTCTACAACAGCCCAAGAGAACGGGCGGTGGTGAAGGCACAGTGACCTCCAGGAGAATGCTGCTCAACAGTTTGTCAGAGATGGCATTAAGTATCACAGTATTATAGTAAGTATAATAATATTATATAATAATATATAGTAATATTACAGCATTATAGTAAATCAGTTGAATGTGTAACAACTCAAATTTCCTTCTGGAAAAATCAAGCCGGTAAAATGACATTCATGAAACCCTAAAGCGTTTTAACGATGCAGTTTAATACACTGAACCTCTCAGACCAGGAGTTAAGACTGAAGCTTTACATTTAACCGGTCATCTCTATTTCACCGTGTTTGAGTGTACGTAAGTTATCAGATAGTGGGTCTCTCACACACCCCGGTTTATTTATCATTGTTTGAACACTCAAATACTGGGATATAAAATGTAAGGAGATAAATTGTCTGCCTGTGTATCAAATATTTTACCTGTATTTCTTAGAAAATTAGGCTCACAGGAGGCCATCAGCTGGTTAATTTTCCTTTTCCCCTTAATATTCTGGGCCCACTGATCCGAATGGACTCATCGGTCAGCTTCATTCAACTTTGACAGAGGGATATGGGTCTCAAAGGAATTAAATTTCTACGAATTCAGTGAGAATCAATGGCTAAACAAATTAGCACCCTCAGCTGAGCGGCTCCCTTGGCTACTTGCTCTGGGTGCGCATCCAGGCAGGAAACCCAAGACAGGAGCCGGAGACAATGCTAGCCTGTGCCTGGCTGAGGTAGAGGAGTTGGGACTGAAACTGGGCTGCTGTGGGATGTTCAGGAAAACGTATGTGGAGCTGAAAATGTTGGTGAACAACAGGATAGTCTTTGGGGAAGGGGCAGGAGGATCTAACATTTCTGTGGTGGGGACATCAGGACATAAGGCAAGTCATTTTTCCAGCTGCTTGCAAGAAGCTCGCTGCTTTCACCGAAATACTCTTTAAAAGTCATCAAGAGCTCAGGGCCCAGAAGAAGAGCAAAACCAGACCTTTGGAGTAGAAAATGCTTATAAAATCTCCCTGAAGTGCTGCTATACCATCATTCATATTGTATTTTTCAAGAGCTAGATACTAATATCTCGCCTGTGCTCTGCAAATGGCTCTCAGTAAAAGAGCTGCACCAGTGAAGAAGAGAGAACAAGAAATAAAGATTTTCTGTCTCCTTCATAACTCTTCTGCAACTGAAATCCAAAAACTGGGTAATAGCAAAATACCTTTCCCCAACTTCTATCTCAGGTTGATACCCAGAAAGAAAGACAATTTCTCCCCTAACAGCTCAGTCTGCTATCAGTCGCACTCTTCGTGGTGGATCTGGTAGCGGTTTCTGCAGTGACTTTACCCAGCTCTGTAAGACAACAGCACGTTTGCAGTCTTCAGCTCAACCAGTTCTAGCACAATTTAAAGGTAGCACCCTATGGGTAGACTGGACTTTTCAGTTATGCTCATGCGTGCCAGCATCATATTTTAAATCTTGATAGCATCTTTGAAAGCATAAAAATGATTTAAGCACACTTCTTCGGTTTTTTCTTTTCAATTTCAAATGCAGTTTAAACTTTTATGTTCAAGTAAATGTCTGAATTTCATCTGATGTATTTTCTAGCTCCCAGGGACTTCAGTGAGAATGTTTTTCTGACTAAGGACATATAAGGGGTCATAATTCCATTCTGTCTTGTGTTGCCACCATAAAAGGTGACTCAATAAATACTGGAATTTCTGAATCGACTTAATCTTAAATTCCATTATCAGAACTGCTAAATATGCAAAACAAGATCATGCACCAGGGAAATAAAATCAAAGTCCCACTAGAGTTCAATGGCAAGCAACAGAAGCGCTTGACGGTTTTACATTGAAAGAAAAATATAGAATGAAAATAAAGAACCTGTTTCCTCACCTCACAATCACAATAATTTCAATACATGCTATTTTAATAGCTATTTGTGCTTAAAACTATATGCTCATAACATGAAAAATTACACTCAGAGAGCTGAAGGGTCTGCCCCTTACTAGAGTTACACATCACATCTAGCATGTCTATAATTGACATATTAAAGGAATATATTTTACTCCATATCCTCTGTTGTTTACTTTGTGCCACAGACAGAACTCTCTGCAGTTTCCATTTCCCCTACAATTAGGCGGTGATCCTACCAACACATAAATGTGAGCTCACCTTTCCTGCTGGGAGAGGTTTTGATGGGAGGCTCGCTGCAATAAAGGACACGAATACATTTTGGCAGGCTCAGGGCCTCAGATAGCAAGGAGGAAACGGGCTAACAGAAACCACCTTTGCAAACACAAAGAGGGAAAGATCCCAGGAACAAAAATTAACGTTTTATACACTTCTAAATGCCGGCCAAAATATTCAAAGGGAGCAGAAACTGGAGGACTTCAGAACTGATCATTTTTTTTAAATCTGAGTTGAGAGTGTCCCTTGAAGTATTTATGCCATGGCACAGCCCAGGGTTTGCTTAGTTTGGCTTTTACTAAACTATTATTTTCTTTTGCTGAGAGATACAGTGACTAAAAGCACAGCTTTTGCTTCCTCACAACTGTTTGCTCCCATGCTATCAAATATTTTCCCTCCAGCTTCTGCCCTTGCCTTGCTCATGGGATGTAAATGGTGCAAGAATTTCAGCTGCTCTGCTTCACTTTAGTGGAGTGATAATCTTGGGCAAACTCTTGCAATCTGTCTTTCATTAAAAGAGTTTTTTGCACTTCTGTTTAACACAGGGAATTTTTTGAACTGCCCTTCTAAAACAGGATTTCACCTCCACTTTTGCCTGGAGGGAAAGCCTTGCTGCTGGAATATATCTGCTGGATAAATGGAAACGCTCTTGTTGTCAAGTAGTTCTCATCAAAGACAGCAGACAGTCCTGCCTTCAACTGCGGAACATTAGGTACTTGCTTCAAACTTAATTGGATAAATCAACGCATAGAGCAGTGCTTCTCCCCTTAAAAAGCAAGGCTTTTTTTTTTTGCTGCCCTATACAAAAACAGGTGTTTAAATCACATCATTGGAAAATGAAAGTAGCTTTCATTATGAAATGCCTGAAACCTCTTGCAGAGCACAGTTCTCCTATTTCTAGCTGTCAAACGTAACACTAGTACCTAATACTTGTTGCCATAACAAACAGTAAGTGCAAAATAGGAATGGAAAAGATTGGTATTTCTAAAATATTTAAAATATGTTAAATTATTAAATCCAGGGGGTTAGTGGCCGTCGAAAAAGATTAGACTACAGTCTTACTGAAAAAAGTCTGTATATCCAGAATATACATGTACACATAAATCTATAGAGAGTGGCTTATACACGCACACAATGTGGATAAAGCATATAGAAAGCAAAACTGGATTTGAACTCAAATTCTTTGCTGTTCAGTATTAGACAGTCACTTTTTCTGAAGTGGTAAGAGCAGCAGGAACTTCTTCCCTACAAAAAAATCCCCAGTTCTTACACAAAAGGAATCCTAGAACAAGATAAAAAAAGAGAAGGAGAACTATATTCACTAAAAAAGAGGGAACAGTAGGTACTTGGTATAGGTCATTGTCACTGTTAAGCTTTGTTTAATTCACTGACAGGATGGGCTAGAGTTCTCATCTGCTTGCTGAATCTGGCCACGAATAGGTATCTGCAGATTCTTCTGAAGAGAGACAAAGACACAAATATTTTAAAAGAACTTTTGAAAGTCCTCATAAAAGCAATGACCTTTATCACTGTATGAGGGTAGCCAGAAATTTAACCGAAGAAAATTAAACTGTCACATCTCCAATTTTGCAAATCCTTTTGTGTAAGGGACTCAATTACTGCCTGATTCCTGTGCTTTTCTTACTAAATCAGGATATGTTTCAAGTCAACCTTTGAATGGGGAATCCTGTTATTTTTAATTGCTCTGCACACTCTGCAAATCAAGCCTTCAGCTTCAGATTGCTCTCTGCACCCATAAATGAGAAATGACTGCTTTCTAGTCCCTTGTTTATTTTTAAGATAGACAAGAAGAAAGGGGTTTTCTCCCAACATTTAGACAGAGGAAGAGGAAACAAGATCTCAGGAATTTCTGGATTTTTTTCACAAAATATTCCTTTATGAAAGGGAGGTTTCACCTGCAATTCATCATGCACTGAAACAACACAAGACTTCCGTGTGTTCCACTTCACAAAACTCTATTTTCATTATTTATGCATTCTTCCTTTACCGTTTCCACTGCATTGAGATTTGAGTTCCTACTCAAATATCGTCAAGCATCCTTTTAGAATTTATTATTAAGTTGTGTCAAACACAGACCACTAGTAAATAATGACAAATCCAGGTTGAAGTCCCTGTCTCCCTAATGACAGAGGTACCAGGGAATCGCTAAGAGCATTTGACTTGCTGTGCTCAAAGAAGCAAAGTCTGGCACACGAAACGAAGATCACCTCTTAGTGTGTACATGGGAAAAATATAGCCAACCACAGTGTAAACAGTTGGTGTGAATGTTGTCTTATTAAAGGAAGGTGACTAACCAGCAACACCTTCAAAATATTATTCTTTGTACAACTCTAATGCCTCGAAGCCCTGGATGTGGATTGATGCTCCGCTGTACTGTTAGGTGTAAGCAGAGATCATCGGGCTGTCCCAAACAGTCAACAGTCCAAGTACGTGCAACAGTCCAAGTACGTGCAACAGTCCAATGAATCATCTCTTGCTTCAGAAATAAAGCTAGGTAACCATCCTGATTTACAGGAAAAAAAGTCATGAATCAGACGAGTCAAAAATACTATGACTGTGAATCTGGAGTAAAGCAAAAAAAGAAGTGGAAATAGGGAATAAAGAAACTCACTTATTTTTCAGGAAAGAAATACAAAATAACTATTATACACTTCATTAGATGAACATAATAATAATAAGCTTTTTCTTCCCATTTATCTGTACAGCAAACATCACACAAACAAAAATACTACAGTGAACAGCAGCTATCTGAGTTGCAATTATTCATATTTTAATTCAGGACTGTCAAGCATTTTCATGAATACTCAGCAATTGTCTGAATATTCATAAATAAAATGATTAAGGGTCAGTTCACAAATAAATAATCTCATTCAGCTACAAATAATTGTAATAAGAAACCATTACTGCTATTCATAATTCTTTATTTAAACTACATGACACTTCAAAAAAGTTTACTGCTGAGCAGAAAAGCTGTCTTCCTCCACCCTCCACCCCTACCCCCAGGAAAAACTCACAAATAAGCAAAATAACCAGTAGAAATTTCAAATAGACAGGGAAAACTGGCTTGCCTGTAGTAGTGGACTATCATAAGACAAGTTTAATTGCTTCCTGAACAATAAGAAATGTGCTATGCATAATTTAATTAGCAATTAGAAATTGCCTCTAGGTATACCCATATAATTAATAACTATTCTCATTGCTATAATGACTAACATGTTCTCTCAGGCACATAAAAAACTTCTGTATACTGACAATTTAAATACTAATAATATAAAGGATTGAAATACCTGATTTTCATATACAATGGAAATCAATAAAGTGCAGCCAATGCAACTGCATAATAAACTAGATATAAAACAACTCCATGTGTAACACCTATTGATTATAAGAAGGCTGAAGGCCTGAATAAAATTAGCAAATAAGATTTTAAATATTATTCTTCAAAGTCTTACGGAGTTCACTGTAAGAGAAAATATTTCACGTGGAAGAAACTTCATAAATTTCCTGAAATTCCTGATTTTTTCACATCAAACCAGGGAGAACAAAGAACATGGGCAGAATTTTTTTTCTTTTTCCTGAAAATTTCTGCTTTTTTGAGAGGTTTTGCCTTTTTCCCCTCAAGCCTCTTCCATCCCTAGGCTGCACCAAATGCTTACATTTGCCTGGTATAATGTACTAAGTTGCTTCCATTAACTGTTTTGAACAGTGTGTTTCATTTGTAGGAACCATGCCGTTCGTTATTGGGGGAGGGGGGGAGGGAAAAAGCAACAAACCAGCAAACAGGAGGGTACTCTGATGCAGGGAGAAAGTCTGAAAATAGTTTCCAATTTCTCCTCATGCCACGAGCAGCTGGTGGATAGGAAATGAAGCCCTGAACCGCTCCCTTTCCTGCCTCGTTCCCCTCTTGCCAACGGTGGTCCTCCTTTCTGCCTGATATTCCACTCCTCCGCCCCTATTAACTCATCTCTTCTGAGCTCCCCACCAGTTCATCCCCAGCGGGACGGTGTGCGCACGACTCACCATTGAAACGAAGCTTACGCAACAGTGACCCTGTCCGTTCACCGGTGCGGTATGGCCCTTGTCCCCAGCAAGGGAGCCCCTCAGTGCAGCGTGGGACACCCAGTCCTCATCCAGGCTCAGCCACAGCACTCCTGGTCTTGGTTTGTTACTCCTCTACCATTTCTCGGCCCAAGGACAAGCCAACACCTACAGAAGCCCGGGAACGTCCCGGTGCAGCGGGTGTCTGAGAGCACAACCAGGAGATCTGACGTGACAAAAGGACAGAGGCAACAAATGCCCAGACATTTTCTATCCCCTCTGGGAGCTGAACTGCTTTTCTGTTAAAGGCTGTAACTATGCCGGATAACTCGCTCATGTGCCCCTTACATACTCAGTCAAGCCTCTCTCCATTTTTTCTAAATTAATTATTCCCAAATTACCTTGGATAAATGATGCACAGCACCTTAATGTAACTTGAGCGATCAGTCTTGAAACACTCTTAATAAACAGCCACTGCGTAATTGATTCTTTCATTCAGAGAAGGAGAAAAAGGTTGGTTTTTTTCCTGAAGCCGCATTATACATAACTATATTTTCACAAAAGCTATTAATTATCGTCCATTTCTGTAACGGCACACACTGCTAGGCACTTCCACAGCCGCCCTCCCTTTCCCCAGGCCAGACAAAATTTCCTGAGTTATGGAGTAAACAGAATTCCTATGTACCGAATAATCCATCAGTCTCTAACGGGGCGGCGTAATCACCGTGGGCGTTGCAGGGACCTGCATAACAGAACTGTGATGTTACAGTCATATGTGGGTGACACTCCCACTGAAGTGAATAACGTGACTGGCTTGCCGCTAGGCAGATGGAGACTTCGCTAGGGTTGTTTGATGGTAATGAAGACTTTTTTTTATTTGCGCCAAGGAGCCTGGCACAGGAAATCCCCAAATCCTATAATAATAAATCTTCTGTTTATCTTCTAAATTCTGGAGCAAAATAAAAACCATTAGGCACCCACAGCCATGTGCTGTATTCTCTATTTTCCCAGCTTCCTACAGCCTTCTGGGGTAAAAAGATTAAGTTTTCTGGAGTAAAACAACAACTTACCGGATCAAACATAACAGCCTCGTTGCCCTGTTTTATTGTATCACACAATTAAAAGGCAGGAGCACTTAAAAATTGCAAAGACAGGCAGAATCCAGAAACCCGTGTGTCTGATCCAACCTGAGAGTTTTCACACTACCAGGCATTTGCAGGAAAACTGAAGAGCAGAGGAAAACACAATTCTTCCATAGCATGAAAGTGATCACCCAGGCATTAACCTCACCGTCGTGATTATTTTACTCATACAGACTGACACAGTATTCCAGCAGGCAGAAAAGAAATCCCTGTACATAAGTCAAAATTATTCCAATCCTGACAGTTTCTGGCTATCGCTGTCTGTTTAGGACATCCCAAAGCAGAAATCAAGCAAGAGGTCAAGATCTCTGTGGCGATTACACATTCTTAATGCCACTGAAAGGAAGGTCACAAAAGCTGCACCCTTGAAAATCAGCACCGTGAAGTCCTTTGAAATGCAGACGCTGGGCATCTTGCAGGATCAGGCCCTCCTTTAGCAGCTCCCACACAGCCTTCCCATCACTGCCTTTTACACGGCCACGGCACGCTTCCCATGTCTTCCTTTTCTCATTTTGCGGACACGTGATAAATAAAAGAACTCAGGGGCAATACACAACTTTGCAAGAGGATATGCCAACTAAAAATTTAAGATTGCCAATCCCAGCTATTGCACGGTATTTTATGACAAGTTGAGGCAGCGGCAGAGTCCAGTACAATCTCAAGGCTGAAGTCTGCTTTTAAAAAAGCCAGTGGGAGTGTTTCCATTAAGGCCTGAGGGAATGCTTAACGGGTCTCCTACTATTGTTTTCACCCTGATAAGAAAGACTGCTTAAAGCATAATAAAAATAATTTTTTTTTCTGTGCAAACTGCAAACCTGAAAGAGGGATGACGATGCTGCGCTGGGATAACTTCTTCGTCAAACTAAGTGATGCCTGTAGAAGTGATGACAATAACACCAATGAACATTTAGTAACTGACCATTTAATAGGATCCTCTGAGCAGGACTGAGGACAATCCAGCATGGCAAGTAGGTGAAAAAAAGTCTATCATCTGTGAATCTTTCCATCTCTTCCCAAGGTCTCTTCTTCCTCAGCAAACTCAAACGTACAGAACTGATCTGCAGGCATTTCGGGGATAAAACACAAGAACCTGGTTTTGAAGACTCCCTAACCTACTCATCATATGCACCATACTTTTCTAAACATTATGGCATGTTCCCCTTAGAATTATTTTCCATCCATAAGCTTGGTATCTGATTTAGAGATACAGCTATTAACTGCTGCAGCTTCTTAAGAAGCCTACGACGCACAGTCCTTCACTCTCAATAAAAGCAAACACACTCTGGTGTCTCCAGTTTTCCCCTTAGTTTTGGGGGAGATTTCAGATCAAGGAGTTCTCTATTTCCTGAAGCTCCTAAAAGGAGAGGCTTGGTTTTGTTAATTCATTGGTCGTGGGAAAAATGTTAATGTTAACCAAGAGTGCATCCATTCCCTGAGTGAAGTCAAAGGACTGTAAGTCATTCATAATTATTCTGTGTGCCCTGGCCCCCTGATTTTCAAACAATTTTTGCTGTGGCTGCATTCATATAAATGTGCTGAGTATTAATATGATTTGTGTCAGTTCTTGACCAATTGGTTAAGTACCCTTTAGAAACTGTAAATTGCTTCTTTTAAAGGCGGTTGGCAATAATTTCTTCCCAAGCTCCTTTCCAAGAGCTACACATGTGGACACTGCTGAAAATGTCCAGTTCACAATACTGGAAGATTTCCTTCCCAAAAAGCAAAAGCCTTAAGAAGAACAAGCAGATTCAGATGCAGCGCAGTGAAACCGTTCTCTGTGACAGGGACAGAATTCTACTGTGCAAGAGTTTAGCTGAACTTTTTTTTTTAATATATCTATATATATATTGATGAAGAAAACACAGGTTTGGAGAAGTGAAAACTTATTTAAGAAATCCTGCAGAATCTGGCAAATAACTTTGACTGTTAAAAGAAGAAAAATTGGTAAACAGTTTTGAATGTCCAAATGCTTGATTTCATTATTATCTAAATCAAAATGCCTCATTATTTTTAAATATTAATTAATTTTTTAATTTTTTTTTATATTTCTAGTTAATTTAAACAAGGACGTTTTGGAAAACACTTCTTAAATTGTTGTGCCACTTAAAAACATGACATAGTTTGATGATACAAAAACAAATATTCAAAGGTTGGCAAAAACCTAAGTTTTCCTGTTTCTCAATAAAGTAAGAAAAAAAAAAAAAGTTTTATTTAACCAAACCTAAACGTCTCCTCACCATCTTCACTTTTTCCTGCTCAATCCCCAAATGAAAAATCCTCCCCTGAATTCCTCTGTTGCTGCAAAACAGTATGTGGCTGGACTAAGACATTTGCTCGGTGCAGCCTTCCCTCTAGCAGCTCTAAGTTAGCGTTTTCAAATATACAGCAAACGTTGGACAACCCACTGTCGCGGGGGTTTGTCTCAGGCAATCCCTTCACCACCTTCACAATACTCTCAGATCAGTAGCTCAGTTGACCAAATGGCATAAGGAATTATTAATGTAAATATTATTCTAACAAGTGGTTTTGTCATTTCTTGGATAGATTTACCGATTCATTGTTTCCTGATCTTGCAGAATATGCAACTAAAAGATGCCCCCGGCACAAATATTGTTGCTAGAACTTGATTTGGCACTAAGTTTCCTCTCAGAGTTTTAAAATTTCTTAATCTGCTTTCAAAGATATTTCAATTTAGTTGTACCATAGCACCATGTTAGGTTTGCCTAGCTCTTCTCACCAAAACAAGCTACAACTTTTACCACAAGAAGTGCAATGGCATTGTATTTAGAGACAGCAGATTTTTCGCAGGCAGAAAGGTTGGAATTGTAACCTACCTCAGCCAGTACTGGAAATAAGCAGCAAAAAGCTCTGCCATTTTTTTCTCTGAAAATAAAAGTGTCTCATGGTTGCTGTGCAGTGCTCGCTACCTGTGAAATTCTAGTTCAAATAATAAGCCAGAATAGCCAAATTCTTCCATGTCCTGCTCTGCAGAGCTGCTCTGGGCAGGATTAGGCACTGCAGCTCTGGAAAGCCCCCAGTTGCCTGCGTTTCCCTGTACAGCCAGGTACCTGCTGCTGCTCTACCCCATGGAGCCACCCAGCTCCCAGGCTGACAGATAGTGACCATTTGTGTGCATACCCACCCTTCTTTTGCTGCCAGGATTTAAACATAATTTTCCACCCCGTTACTGTAAAGTAATCGTATAGTTCAGGAGGATGTTCAGAGAGCTAAGGGCTGGCATAAAATCCTGTAATTCCATCAACAGGCACTAGCAAGCTCAGCCTCTCTAGGAAACTCTGTTGATCTCTGAAATGTCAGTTTTAGAAAACTTAAGCTTCTTTCATTAAATTTGGTTTTATATCACTGGTGTGAACTACAGATCTTAATATGGATGCTTGGGGTGATTTAAATCACACTTGAATAGATTCGACTTGCGACGGGAACTGATGTAAATGCCACATGAGCTGGTTTCAATATATCCAGGAATTTTCTGAGTGTTCTCAAACTGATTTTAGTTTATTTTTTAAACTAGTATAAGCTTATTAATCTAGATCAGAAGGTAGGAAAAGGGAAAAGTTAAAAAAATCCCCACACTTTGACCTTTGAGGACATAAGTCTGTAAGCAAAGATTCATTCAGGAATCCAACTGATTAAAATAGGAACAGTCATCTGTGTGAATAGAGGTGACTTCACTGGCACCAACTGTGTTGTAAAACAATGCAAATGCTCTTTCCTGAATGCAGCACTCTTGCAAGACGTCTTTCAACTTCTCCATATGAAAAAAGCATCAGTTTTCCTTAAAGACAGATACAGATAAAACAGGACACTTCTGCCCGAGGAGAGGCTGGCTGGGCTGATATTTGATATAAGTGCTCGGTCCCAAGTGGGAGGAGGGAGACGTGATTGATGGTTTGTAAGGAATTACTTGACTTTTGCTTGTAACAGAAGCTTTTTGGATTCTCCCAAAGTTCTTGTCAAAGACAAAAAACGTCTTTTGAAAAAGCAGGTTTCCCCTTCCCAGCAGATGGAGTTAACCTGTGTAAAAAACACTGCAGGCTTAAAATATGTATAAAAGAAAGGCAGATGTTGTTTGATACGCTGGCTCTTTTCTAATACTCTGCTGTCCTGAAAGATTTGTCTCTATTATTCTATTACCTGCCCTCTTAATACAGCGTGAGCAATTCACCTCTCTGCAGGAAGAGTTTCACAAACCCAACAGCAGGAGTTCTCCAATTCAGTAAGACGCATATTACCACAGAGACAAATCCTTCTCGCTTTCTGTCTCCTCCAGCTCCAAGGTCAGAGTTGTAGGAACTTGACCAAGGCAAACCTTTCCCGAGCTCCCTCCCGCCAGGGCTCCCCTGGCTCTCATCTGGACAGCTCCATCTTCCTCCTGCAACTGTCTCCTCTGGGAAGGGGGAGAGAATTAGCTCTGCGGTCAGGGTACAGGGGGAGCAGAGGCATTACGAGGGTCAGATTTTCGCATTTCCTTCCATCACATACACGAGGGAGCAATGGATCTGAGTTTGGTATCCCCTCTTGAGGAGGCAAACTGATTATCCAACAGGTGGAATGAATTCAAACAATCCCAGTCACACACACATTTGTTAGAAAGACATCTCATCAATAAATCCCAGTCCCAAGCACTTCTGCCAAACGCAAAGCTGACGCTCTGTCTTACACCTCATTGTTACGGAGCGCTGCCCATCAGCGAGCCTCGAGGAGCACGCAAAGGACGGTGTACACCAATTGCCCTACCTCAGGAAAGAGTAGGGAAAAAGCTCTCTGCCAGCTCTTGAAACCCTACTCCCATCCACCGAGCATTCAGACAAAAGCCGAAGTGAGAAACTACGTCTGGAACCAAATTAAGGCACTCCCCACTCAGCCACTGCTCAAAGAAAAAAATGGGACATCATCAATACGAGCATTCAGGAGCAGTGGTATTAAAAAAAAAAAAAAAAAAAAAATCAGGTGTTATCAATCGCATTTCTCCCGCTCTTAAAATGTGTTTGCCTCTCCGGAGGGTCGGTGGGCTGCATGACTCCCGCACCCCCGCCGTGGACGGAGGTTTGCCCGGGGGCAAGAAGGAGCCTTGTGGCGGAGCAGGAGCGGCACGGGTATTCCGGCTGCCTCCCGGGATGGGCAGGAGAGCAGCGCGCCGTGGTGAAAGAGGTGGAGGTCTTACTCTTGCCAGCCACGGAAGGTTTTGTCAAGATATCGGATCTTAATCTTATGGATAAGCAGCTGTAATAAACACGTTGTAGGTCTCAACATGCGTGCCGCCTTGTTTTCGCTCGTCGCAAAGCTTCGCGGTACTGCGTTAATGGAGCTTTAGGAAAACAGACGGAACGAAAAACAATTCGCAAGGCAATGTCTTCGCAGATAGGCAAAACCAAAACTCTCGAAGATGTTTTTTGCTTGGTTTCGTTTCGGTTCGGTTTGGTTTGGCTAACTGATGTGTGCAATTCGGATATATACAAATCAAAACGATCAAAAATACCGAAGGGATGGGCGATTTGAAGGCTGCGCTGGCGAAATTCGTTTACAAACTCGCTAGCGTGCTTCCCTGCGAGGAACAGGACCGTCCCAAAGCCGAGAAATTATAACTTTTCAGCCGCACGGTTTAGCTCTGCCTCTGAAGCGCCTGTTTAGCGTCTCTCCCTGTAGCGACCCCGACCGCCAAAGGCAGCAGCCGTGTTTCGGAGGAGGAGAGAGGTCCCCCAAAAAACCCGTCTTAAACTTTCGACGAGCAAATAAGCGCGCTTGGCCTGGAGTAGCCTCTGCTGCAAACGACGGTAAATAATATATACATCAAGGGAGGCAACGCCTGGGCCCCCCGTGACCTTTCCGCAGCTCAGGTTTAATCTATAAATACCCAGAAGACATCCGAGCCTATTGTTTTGCTGCCCTCTGAAACCAAACCTGTCAAGGGGACGGAGGGGCGCCCGCCGCCGCCTGCGCCCCGCCACCCTCCTCCTCCTCCTCTCCGCGGCGGAGGAGAGAGCCGGGAGCCGGCTGAGGATGCGGGGCGGCCTGGCCCGGCGACGAGGAGGCAGCGGGAGAGGCTCCGCCGAGCCCCGCGGCGAACTCCGCTTCGCCGCCGGCGCGGCCGCGGCCCCCCGCGCAGCGCGCCCCGAGTGGACGGGGGCGGAGGAAGAGGGCGAGAGCCGCTGCGATGCCGAATTCCTTTTCACAACTTCGTGATTAAAACCCGCACGTGATTAAAATCCAGCTTTATCCCCCTTTTAAATGAGTCTCGTAAAACAGCACATTAACTCTGGCGACAAGATTCATGGCTAAGACATAAATAACTCCGGTGGATGCTCGGGAGATATTTTTTACAAACCTCGGAGATTTATCCGCTGGCTTTTCTCACCTTTCCCCACGCCACCCCCCGACCCGGCTCCCCCCAGCCTGCCACCTCGCCTCTCCCCGGGAGATGCGGCCGCGGGGAGGGTCTCTCGGGCACTCGAGGCGACTCGGGATCGCCAATACCGTCACCGAGGGGTTTGGGCACGGCGAGAAACTCACACATAAGGGCCGAGGGGTTTCTCCAAAACGGGGAAAGGAGGGAAGCTGCCTCGCACGCCTCCCTGAAGGCTGAATTTTGTACGTGCCCGGCGCAGAGCCGCAGCAAGGGCGGCGAAGCCCCCACGCCGGGCGCGGAGCGCAGCCGCCCCGCCGACCCTCCCCGCCCCGGGCCGCCGAGCGCCACTCGCGGCAGGAGCGGAGCGGAGCGGAACATCCCCGCGAGAGGTGGCCAACCCGTGGGACAGAAATCGCAATACCCGTCTGCAAGGAAAAGAGCTAAGAAAAGGAGAGCAAACCCTTACTCTTCCCTTGGCGGTGTTTGGTTCCCCGCGGCGAGTGGTTTTCAGACCCTCCGGAGCTGAAACTGGGGGGTTTTATGCGGGGAGATCGATAAACCGGGCTAGGCCAATTTACGTTATCACACACGCAAAACCAACCCAGAATGTTTGTGCCTGTAAGCACACCCGTAGCAATAATACCTCCAGCAGAAGGAACAGCCCTGTGTTATTTCCTACGCTATTTGGGGGCAGCGACTTCGAGTTTTGAACCTTTGGGACGCTATAAAAACTCCCTTTTCTAATTTTTCTGCTATATCGCCGGAGATTTGGCAAGTTTAAAATACTTTAGGTGTAAAGTTTGCTCTTAATTGGGCCTTGTAAAGATGGAATTTTGTGGCCATTATAGAGCCGCTAATCAATTTTCACCCAGCAGCAAAAGTACACCGCGGAGGATTTAGGTTTAATGAAGTGACTGTGGAAATTACAGTCGCAGACTTTATTTAAAGTCTATCAGCCTCCTAAAAATGATTTCTCAAACTGTTCTTGATTTCCTTTGCTTTATGAAAAACATCACGTTTGCTTTCTAAGGTTACAGGCATTCGCAGCCATTCTCTCCTGCTCTCCAGCCTGGCGCAGGGGCAGTTTTCCTTTTTTTTTTTTTTTTTTAATTTCGAATTCATGGAGAAATTGGCAAATTGAAGTTCTAAAAATACATCTTATTGTGGCTACATATTAATGAGAAACGGTTCTAAAAAGGAAGACTGATGTACGTATCTGCTCTGTTACTGGAAAGCGGACTTTTGTCGTTTCGTTCGCGTATTTATTATTCTGAACGGGGAAGACTCGGAAACCGTGAGCTATTTTTTTTAGCGGTTGATATTTGGATCCCTTCTGTCCCCTCTCCTTTACGCCCGTCGCTTCGTTGAGAGGGAGGTCCCAGGCAGCCGATTTTACCTACTTCTTCTCAGGATCCGCACCGGGAAGGGCTGCTGCCGTCACAAGAAAAATGAAATGCGGTTCCTTGAGAGCGGAGCGGGGCGAGGTGTCCGGATTCCCGGTCCTTCGCTCCCTTCAAAAACAGATTTTATATCTTTTTTTAACAGCAGATATTTTTCATAATCTCAATCCCTAATTATTTCCTTTTTTTTTCTTTTTTTTTTTCTTTGTTTGTTTGGTAGGGGTTTTTATGCTGGGTTTTGGGCAGCTAATGCCTGTTTATAGCGCGGGGAATGTCACGCAAAAAAAAAAAAAAATTATTTTCTTCTCCAAGTGCAGCAGAATGGACTTGGCGCGGGTGGAGGACATTTCTACCATTTCTCTTAGGGAGTCGCGCACAGAAACCGCTTGACCTTTTTCCTCCCCCCGAACATTAAAAGAAAAAAAGAAACGAACTAAAATTCGCTTTCTCCGCACATGATAATTGTGAGAACGAGGCCGCTCCTCCGCCCCACTTTAAGGCGCTGCGGAGCGGGGCGGAGGAGCGGCGGGAAGGGCGCGGGGGGCAGCGCGTTTTTTCAGCCCTCGGGGTCGCCGCGGCTGCTTTTGCGGGACCGTCGTTTTAGGCCGGGGGGGGCCAAAAGCAGACCGAGGGTTCGCTCCAAGCTACAGGTTCCCTTTTAGATGAGGACAAATAAACACCTGAAAGTTTAAAATTAAACGTACAAATAGCACGAGGGAAGTCTCGCGTTCTCTCCCCGTACCGAGTGGCCGACCGAGGCACCGGGCCCTGGCGTTGCTCCGTACGTCCCCGTTCCCGGGAGGCGCCAGGCTCGGTGGCGGGGGCCGGACCCCTCGGAGCCCGCCCTGACCCGCTGCCTCTGCTCCCGGCTGAGGCCCTTGGCGCTGCCGAGAGCGGTGTCCCTTGCGAAGGAAGCGAGACCTCCCTCCGCCGTCCCCCGGCGCCGCCACCGGGGCTTGAGGGCTCCGTCCCGGGCGTGGGGCGAGGCCGCGACGCTGAGCCCTGTCGGGCCCGATCCCGGGGGAAGAATCAGGCCGCAGCCCCTCGCCCCCGGGGTGGGCCCGGCCCGTGGAGGTCTCGGGTGGGAGCTGGCCGCTAGGTGTGGGTGCTCCGCCGAGCCGGCGCAACGCCAATCTGGGCCGCTCGTCTCCTCCTCGACCGAAACCTCCGGTGAGGGCAGCACGATCTCAGCGGGACGGGCTCGGGGTGGCGGCCGCTGTCTCGGAGAGGCGCACGGAAGAGAAGAGGAGTGATCCCTCCCGCGGAGATGCGAGTGTCGTGCCCCACTCTTTTGCTCTCGACCCACACGGCACCCCCGCGATGCTGGGGAAGCTCCGGGGCAAGGCGAAACGCCTCTCCCGAGACATCCGAAAAGGACTATCGCGACCAGCAGACACGGAGAGGGAGGAGAGAGGGAGAAGGAGGAAGCGGGGGGGACGCGTCGTTCCCTCCCGGGAGATCGTGGAACTCTGGGGAAGGAAAGAGCCGCAGTGGGTAGGAGAATAGTCCCCGTAAACCGGAGGAAGAAAAAAAAAAAAAAAATCCAAGGAACCTCCGCAAAACCCCCGCCCGGTCTTCTTCTCTACCCCCAGCCCCGGATGTTTTCCGGGAGGCGCTGCCCGCCCTGCCCGGCGCCGCTCTCCCGGCGGGCAGCTGCCGGCAGGGCTCGGCGGCGAGCGGCTGGGTAGGAACAGGGCTGGAGGGGGGTCCCGAAGCGAAAGGAGTTGCACTAACCGGGGTTGAGGTCCAGGCACTGAGTCGGGTCTTCATTGTCCCCTAGCTGGCCATTGGGGCTGAGGCTTTCCATGGACAAATCCAGCCCCTTGTCCTCCCAGTCTCGCAGTTTCCTCTTTTTATTTGTCCCGATCAAGGCTTCTACCGAGAAAGCGTGCGCTCGGGAGCTGAGGGCCACCGCCGATCTTCGCCTCTCACTCATCTTATCCCCAAGCCCAGACCGTCGGGCAGATGAGAGAGCAGTGGCTGGGAGCGCAGAACTCGGGGACCAGAGGCAGAGACTCTCGCCTCTGTCTCCCCCACCCCTCCCCAGCTGCACCCCCAGAAGAACCAGCCCTCAGTCTCCTGGAAGGCACTACATGAGGCTGCGGATACTCCGTAGGCAGAGCCGGGAGGGTGTGCTCAGCCCAGGTCCCCAGCACTTGCTCAGAGGGGCTGCAGGCTGGATTTCATCTTTTTTTTTTTTTCTTTCTTTTTTTTTTCCCCCCTTCTCCCCTTTCCTTCTGTCTCTCTCTGATTGATCCAGACTTCTGGGATTTTTTTTTTTCTCTCTCCAAGAGTTAGGCAGGCTGCGTGCGCCTGTCAAGGAAAAAAAAATAAGGGAGGAAAAAAAAAACCCCACACACAAAACTGTCCTTGACCAATAGGAGGGAGAGATCGGGAAAGACCCAAAAGCTGCGACCCAATAGGGAGGGGAGGGGAGGGATACTCAGGCTTCAGGGCGAGGAATTTTGGCCATCTGAGTCCTGGAGCACCGGCCGGGAGAATTAACCGTTTGAAGAACGGGGAGCCAGTAGGAAACCCATAGCTCTAAATGAAGAGAGGTAACAACACCCGCACTTCTCCCCGCCGCACCCAGCTTTCCGCGGGGCTGCTGCTCGATAATTCCCACGCAAAGCACCCGAGAGGGGGTTTACCACCCTGGGGTGCCGGATGAGGGGGTGTTTTTAAGACGTCATTCATGCCATGTATTACTCGCGCTTGCCGGCGGAATCGGTGTTTGGCCCGGGAACAGCAACAGCTCGTGGGGGGAGAGAAGTTTTCACTTCAAAGCGATGCGTGTTTGTGGAGCGGCGGGGTTGAGAGGGCGGCGTGGGGACCCAGCCACCCCCAGGCAGGGGGAGCGCTTTCTCTTTGGGAAGGGGCGGGCGGGGGCTGGGGGGGTAATGGTTTTGATATTTTTGTTCTCTTTTTTTTTTTTCTTTTTTTTTTTTTCTTCCCCACTTCAGAACACACCCGCTAGGTACAGACTCCGGCCGGTTGCCTGGCTGATATTCAGCATTTTACTTCTGCTCGCCTGTTCCCTCTGCCTCGAAACCCTCTAGGCGGAGGAGAGGCCGCAGCGGCTCCCACTCTCCTCGTCTCGCAGCAAAAAGGATCAGGGGCTGCATTTGAGAAGGTGAAGGAAGCACCCTGTGTTTTCATTAGTTGATGGGACCACGGAAGAATAGGTGAAGTCGAGCGAACCACCGTCTAGAGAAAATACACCGCGGAAAGCCGCCGGGCGTTAGTTCGATCCCGAGGATCGAACACAGGTTCAAAATAAACAATAAATGGTTATACTGTAAGGGACGGGATTAATACGGGTCGAGCCACGGTGGGAAAGCGGGCAGGGATACACCCCAAATTTCAGGAAGGGATTATTTTCGGCTGGCCATTCTCCGATGCTCTCCGAAGGCGCAGAGCTGCTTCGAGCAGCGCCGAGGTTTTTCTTAGACGAGGTTTTTCGATGGGGCTGGACACCAGTGAAGGGAGCGGGGAGGGCACTTCCTTTAGCCACCAGAGTGACCCTGCGGTGCCCATGTCTGCGGGGTACGGCGGAGCCCTTCAGCCTCATCTCCCCGGCCTGAACCTCTGGCTTTCGCCGGAGTGTCAACAGCCCGCCGGGGCTGACCCGCACGGAGAGAGATTTCGGAGGAAAAGCGAGAAAGAGGCCGTTTCTTCGGGAAACCCCGGGAAAGCTAAGCCCTGTTATCTAGGCCAAGGAACAGGTTTTGTGCATCCCCATCACCCGCCCTTCACCGCTTCACCGCCACCACCCCCCTCACCGCAACGCCTTTCTCCTCCCCTCTTACACATCGCCTTTGACAGGTTACTCGCCGAGGGCTCAGCGCCGGGCACAGCGGCGCTGCCACACGGGGGGTGCGTGTCCCTCCCGGCACTGCCCCTCTCCCCGGCTCCGCGGGGAGCAGCGCCGGGGCGGGAGCAGCGCGGAGAAGGGAGCAGCTTGGAGGGAGACGATAGCGGGACCGACCAAGAAGCAGAACCCGGAGGGGGCACACGCGTTTTCAGCGGGTGTCCCCGGCTGTGTATCCTGCCCCCGGCGAAGGAATGTGTCCCCCCACCCCTTCCCCAAAAAAAAAAAAAAAAAAAAAATCCGTTTCCCTATTTCCCTCGGAAACACTCGTCTGGGAGACAGGCACCGAGGAAGGCTTTTAAAGAAACTGGAGGGAGATTTTAGAAAGAGAGCCCAAGAAAACAGAAGATTATTTATAGTGTTTGAGAGAGAGGAAATGGTGTTGGAAAGGCAGGGCGATTTAAACGAAAATTGGGGGCTGATGTAAGAACTCAGAAATAGGTCTTCCACAGCGTTAAGTGTGGGTTTACGGGTCGACAGTTTAAAGCAGCCCCGACCTCTGGAGGCTCTCGTACCGAGGGGCTCTCCGCGCTGCCGCTCGAGGTCTGGAAGCCGTGTCAGACCACACCGCGCCCGGCCGCGGGACGCAGCCTCCACAGCAGCAGGCAGACACACGGTGGAGTCTCCATGCCAATACGGCCTCTATTTGACCGACCTCAGGGAGCAGACTCTTTTGCCAGGGCCGGGAGAGCAGCTCCTCGTAGTCCCAGGAGCGGTGTCTAGGGCCGCGGGGACACGCAGCCGCTGCTCTCCCAGTGCCCGGGAGATGTAGCGGAGCTCTCCCTTCCTCTGCCCATCTGCACCGGGCGCTGCAAAAGCCATAAACACAAAGGCATTGCTGCTTCTCAGTACGAGCGGAGGGAAAGGGCAGCCCCTGCAGCGACCCCGCAGCTCCGCGCACAGGAGGACGCGCTGGGAGGAAAGGCGAGCGATGGGGCTGGGGGGGGTGGTGGGAGACAACGCTGCCCCCTCGCAGGTATCTGTGCCCCCCACGCTGAGAGAGCTCTCCCAGAGAAACCTGCGCTCCTCAAGCCAAGGGATGGGATTTCGATTTAGCCGTCGCTCCAAAACGCATCCGCGCCTGCACCCGGTCTCGGGAGCGGTGTTGGGCAGCGGGTCTCCGCTCCTCGCGGCAAGCGGCGCAAATCTGGAGTCTGCCTAAGCTTAATCTAGATTCAGATCCGACTCTGACCCCGGCCGCCGGAGATGAATGCGCCCCTTTGCCTGTTCTTTTTTCCAGACTCTTACTCACAGGGGTAGCTCCCATTAAATCCAGGAAACTGCTCCCTGGAATAAAGTGGCAGGAGCAAGGGTCGCAGGGCCAGGTCCCGGGGTTTATAAAGAAATCATTCACTCCTGCTTTCCAGTTGTTGCAGAGCGAGCCTGAAAATATTTGTTTATATATGGAAATATTTGGGGGAGGGGGGGGAAGGAGAGAAATAAGGGGAGCCGGCTGCAGGGCGGGAGTGCTGTCCAGATGTGCTGCTCGCAGGGGCTGAACCCAGCCGTTTCAAAGCCAGCTCCACAGCAAGGAAAACCTTACAGAAGGTCCTTTAGCCAGATCTAGCCCGGGGATTTATTATTATTATTATTTTTAAAAGTTAGTAATTGAAAAACGAGGTTAAAAACAGTCGGCGGGTGCGGACTGCAGGCTGTCCGCTGATAACGCGAGCAAGAGATTTACTGGGCTCGAATGCAACGTCGATTCTCTTTTAAAGCGGACCGGAGGATTCCGAGGCTGGTGCTCTCCTAAGAGGCGAGTTTTAAGAGAAAGCAAGTCGCCCCTTGGAAACTCGAACGAGGTGATGTTCCCGGGCTGCGCGGGGTCAGTTATTGCGACTGCGGAAAAAAAATACGCCTGCAATTTATTTTTATGGTCGGCACAAATGGTATTGTTGCGTATTATTAACTAACTCATAATTATATCCCTATTATGCCGTCGATTCGTTCCCCCCCGCCTCCTTCCCCCGCTTTTCTCAGGCTTTGAGAATTGAACCACCGCAAAATATTTACAGTCTCAAGTGTTTTTAAATGGGCTTTGTTTGTGTTTTACAGAATAAAAATCTCTATTAGTGTTTAAACAAACACCATGCCAGTCTCTTAAGCCTTCCAGATGTTTGTAATAAAATGTCAGGTTTTGCCTTTGGGACTCGAAATAAAATTTAACTACCTTCACCCTGTAATTATTCTCTTAGCTCTCCCTTCATAAATTTATCTGCTTTCTATCAGGAGAGAAAAAAAATCCGATTATACACTTGGACTATAAAAAACAGCCACTACTTTCCCTCCATTTTACCAGGACTTCTCCCCTCTTGTTTCGGCCCCGCAGACGAAGGCGCATACATAATTTGTGTCTCTCCTGTTTTCGGGACAGCAGAAGGAGACCAGGCAGAGCAGAAACGCATCGGCAGGTTTCCTGGCCTTAAGGAAACAAAACGCCCTGTGTCCCCGGGCCTGTCCTCCCTCCTCAGCTTCATCCCGGCCCCAGTGTACCCGGGGAGAAGGCGAGTCGGGAACTTAAACTGTCCCTGAACTTCCTCCAGCTCCGGGCGTCGCTTCTTCGCAGGCACTAATCAGACCTGACTGCATTTCGGAGCCTCCCTGTGGAGCTGCTTGGAAATAGGCAGTTACGATGAATAATTCAAATAAAGCAGGTTCCCCTCGCAAACAAAGACCCAAGTCCCGGCTAGAGACCCTTCCGCCTTCACAGCTACTAACTTGGAGGAACGCAGGCAGGGATAAAAGCCATGCATTTCGTATTTACCACGCCAAACTCCGGAACAACCCGGATAACGATAAGCGGGGCTCTAGATGATCTCTTTCTTCGTTTGCCGTCTACAAACCCACTTCGCCTGGCTGTCAGCAGGGTCGCCGAGTTTCTGCAGCTTTCACCTTCCTCTACTTGTACAAAACCCGCAGATACACCCAGGCGAGCTCGGTCTCCTCCTCGCTCTCTAAGCCCCGCAGTCCCCGGGCGCAGCCTGGGGCCGCGCCCCGCCACCGCCCGGGACACTCCGCTTCGCCCCCCTGGGACCCGCTCCGTCTGCTTCTCACGCCCGCTTTTTCTTATAATACGTTTATTTCCACACACACACACACCCCTCCGAGAGAAACCTTCCTCGGCAGGTTTTCTCTCTGCCTTGTACTGAGGGCTCTGCCGACAGGTGAATCGCGTGGCTGCTGGCCTCGGGTGGCCAGAGGCAGGAGGCACCTCCACGAGGGGCGGAGGCCGGCAAGCCCACCGGAGAGCTCCCCCAAAACCGCTCGGCTCCTCGGAGTGGGAGAGGGACGCGGAGAAAAAGAGGTGTCGAACCAGCCATCGCCACCCACCACGTTACCGTCCTGGCAGCCCTGTATTCCCCCACCCCACCCTTACCGAGAAGAGGTGGCAAAGCGAGACGGGAAGGCTGGTGCCGAGGGAAGAGGGGGGCCGGGCTCCGCTGCGCCCTGCGCCCCCCTCCCCGGTGCCATCTGCAGTGGGGCGCTGAGCTTTCCTCGGGGCCTTTTTCCTGCCCACGTTTGCAGGTGGACTCGGGGCAGGGGATGTTGGCCGGCGGGAAGGGACTGGGAGCGATCTCAAAGTGGTTCTTGGGTCTGTTCTTTCACGAAATAAACCGCCCTCGAGGGATTTCGGAGGAGATCTAGAGGGTTAGGGGACCTCAGAGAGAGCGGGGGAAGCCGCCAGCAGAGCTCCAGGACAAGAGCTTTAACCAGACTCTGTCAGAGCCAGGGCACAGGAGCCCGTCCCGGGTAGGCTGCCCGCCAGGCCACAAGGGTCTCCCGGAGCCAGAGGGGCTCAGCACTGCCGTGCTCGGGTTCAGCACGGCTGTTGCTCCCAGCCCCGGCCGGGCCGCGGGTGTCTACCCGCTGGCCGCACGCCTCGCCGCGGCGTGGCCGGAGGGATGCGAGGAGCACCGGGAAGACGGGGCCGGGGCCGGGTGTGGGGCAGCTCGGTCGCAGATGTTAGTGGTGACTGTTCTCACATGGGCTCCCGTCTCTACCCTTCCGCCAGGAAAAAGGAAATCAGTTTCACGCCGGTAGCAAACGACATTGACGCGGCGGAGCGACTTCTTAGCAGATTATTGCCGCTATTATAATTTTGGGTAGATTGAGAGTTTTGAAGGTTTGGGTGGTGTTGTTTTGGTTTTTTGTTTGGTTTTGGTTTTGGTTTTTTTTCCCCAGCTCTAATGCAACCCTCGACTCCCAAACCCTCAGAACTGGGTGTGATGGGTGGGGAGATCTGGGGCCTCACCCGCACACCGGTCCCACGCTAGCGACCCAGCAGAGGCTGCTGAGCTGGGAGGAGGAACGGGAGCGCCCAAGCCTGCTTTCGCCTCTCCCAGGGCCAGGCCGGATCCACCTGGCTGCCACGCTCCCCCCTTGTCCCCACACCTCGCACATGCCGGAAAAGCGGCCAGAAACGCTGCAGGTCTTGCACACAGCGGCTCTCGTACGGGGCGCTGAAGGCGGACAACCGGCCCCTTGTTACCGAGGCGGGATCCAAAGTCCACTTTTCCAAGGAAGAAAGCCGAGCTGCGCACAGCGTTTCAATGTGTGTTCAGTCAAAAGAATAAATATAAGGGGAATTTCCTTTTCCCCCTCCCCTCTTCGAGGCACAGCTCTTTGAACTAAGAGAGGTCTGTGCGCTCCCCTACCTCATACACGATGTGTGACACTGTAAACAATCCCGTTTACGGCCGATCCTAAAACGCAGCGGTTTTTAGTACAACTACCCAGAGGAGCGGCGGCCGAGGGATGTGATCGATCTGCTGTCGCACACAGTCGCTTGTCCCGCCGCGCTATCAGCGCTGGGCACCACCGCAAAAGCCAGAGAGAGGTCCCCGGCCTCCAGGACAGGCAGCGATGTGCGCCGCACAACGCCGGGAACTCCGAACACGGCTTATTTCGCCCCACGCGAAACGCGGTTGCCAGAAAATTCACTCCGGTGCCCACAAAATGGTCCGGATCCGTTGGCCCCTGCCTGGGTTCCTTTTCTGCATCCCAAACCTCGCCCACTCTTGCTCCATGCCCGGAATTTATCCAGATTTATTATTACGCGAGTTTTTATTAGTTTCTAATACAGGTTTTGTTGTTGTTAGTTTCTAGTCACCCAAAAGCTTTTGCCAGGGACTGGGCTGTCTCAGGACTAAGTTTTGGGCTGTCCCGGGAGGATTTGCTCCTAGTGTCTGCGGTCCCTCGTTTGCCGTGCTCCCTGCCCGCCCCGTAGGGCTTTTCCCCGGTTGTTAGACAGAAACAATGGAAGCGAACGGAGAGCGACGGGTGATGCCGCCGAGAGGCACCCCCTGACACGGCTGGACCTTTATTCCCCCCTCGGTGCAGGCTCCTCGGCTCCCCACAGCCCATTCCGGTAATTCCCCCCAAAGGCGCGGAAACTACAAAGACTTGTCCCCGCTCCCGCCTCGGTTCCCGCCGCTTTCCCGTCGGCGTCACTTTCTATCCCGGTATCGGTACCACGGGTGAACTCATCTTCTCCTTGCCCCGGAGGAGACGTGGCCACGGCAGCCGCCACTCCTGCAACGTACGTGATGCGCCCCCCGCCGCAACACCTCCCCCTGGCCCCCACCGCCATCCCCTGGCGCGTCCCTGTCGGAGGGGGCACGGAGTCTCTCAGGGTCAAGCGAACGGTGTGTGGCATCCCCGCAGGAGGAGCCCGAGGGCTGAGGCTGCAGCCCAGCCCCGGGGAGCTGAGACCCCACTCCCCAGCTCTTTAGGGACTCGGGCCGTGAGGCCAGGCACCGGGCTCGGCAGCCGCGGCGAAGGCAGACCGGGGCCGGCGGGGTGTGGAGGGCCGGCGGGAGGCCGGTGGGAGCGGGACGCCAAAGCTGCAGGGCGCCGGCCGGCCTGACCAGCACGCCGCGGGAGCCCCCCTCGCCCTCTCCTGCCATGCCGCCTTTCAGGCACTCGCAGAACAACGTTTTGCGGGTATGTGTGTGTGTGTGTGTGTATGCAGCAGCCAGCTCCTGTCCGCAGGGGACGGATCGCAGGGACATCCCCGTAGCAGGGGAGAGCTGAGCTCCCCGGCCGGGGCGAGGGAAGGCAGCCCGGCAGCGCTTCCCGATGCTGCCCGGGGTTGGCGCAGCACCCGAGAGGTTTCGCGTGAAACCATCGCGGGCCGCTCAGCCGCAGCGGGCTCCGCCTTTGGGAAAGGCACTGCTGGCAGCAGGCGCCGGCTCCTGCCTGGCACGGCCGGCCGGCTGCGGGGCAGCTCGGAAGGGTGAGGTGGGAGAGCCGGCTGCGGAGGGGACAGCAGCTCGCCCACGGAAGAAAGGGCAACAAAAGCAAATTTAGAGCTGACTTTGGGCTTCAGTGAGGCGGGACCAGCATGACGAGAGCGGCCGCACAGCAACCAGACAAAGCCAGCCTGTGCCACACTGCAGCCGCGCTCGGGGAATAGGGGTTCTGCCTTTGGAAAACAAAAACACAATAGCAATTAAGCGCTCAACTGAGCGTGACTGCTTGTTTGGCAGCGACTGACCGGAACCAAGAGGCTTGCCCCTCGCCAGCACACACGTTTTCCCCCGTTTCCCTCCTTCCCCGTCGGTGCGAGAGGACGTCCCACCGCGGGGAAGCTCTCAGCCACCGGGACGAGCCTCAGGCTGTGGGTGCCCCCAAATGCCCCGACGGGTGCGGGGAGGGGGAATGCGCAAAGGGGACAACGGTGGCCTTTTTTATAAAATAGCAGGACCGAGTAATAGCCTCGGTGTCAAAAATGCCCCCGTAGCAATTCTGATTGGAAATTTTCTTCTTTACAGATTATCTTGTTGCAGATCTGTCCGTTTGTTAAGATCCCCCTCTGCCTTGATAATCCTGCCCTGCCGCATTTGCTCGCTCGGCGCTGATGTGGTTTCTGCTCCTGCCTTTCAGGATTATAAAAATCTCTCCTTCTCTTTTCCCTCTAAAGCCAGGTTTCAGAGGAATGTTGGCTAAACCTCCTCATCTGCTGCTTTCCTTCCCCTGTGATGGCAATTTCGGCGTCATTTGTGGACTTGCCCAACGCAAACATTGCATCAAGAAGTATTTCAGGGCATTTTATTGTTGCTCTACAATCCTTTGATGTGGTCTACAGGCACCAATTGTTGATGTCTCCCTGCGACTCCTCAGTGTCAGCATCTCGTTTCTGTCGCTTCTTCCCCCCGACACCCCACCTCCCCCGCACCGCCATTGCTCCCCTTTCCAAAATAAGGTTTTGAAAGGTCGCGACAGATCCCGCCGCCTCCCCCGGGAGCCACCGCCGTCCCCTTTCCCAGCGGAGGGTCACTCCTAGAGACACCAGGCTGCTCCCTTTCCCCGGAGGCCCGGGGAAGATTGCCCCGCCCGCAGCTCCCGGCCCCAGGCTGTGGTGGGAGGTGGCCCTGTGCCTGGCCTCCAGCCAGCAGGTCCAGCTCTTCTCCTGGCCCCCGCGGGCAACTCGCCTTCCCGCTGGCGTGTGCTGCTCTCCCCGCACCCCTGCCTCGCCGCGTCCGTGATGCGGAGCTTCCTGCGGGGGGCAGCGAGCAGGCGGCGGGGGGGCCGCGACAGCGGGAAGGTGACAGCCAGCCGCGACCGCTGGTGATACGCCAGCCCAGATGGAGACCCAGCCTGCAGTGGGGTGTCTCTCCTGCCCTGCCTGGACGCTTTCGCCAGCGGACGGCTGCTGGAGCCGTCTCACCCCTTGGCAGCACCGGGATAGGAGCCAGGTCTCCGCGGTGCCGGGGGCTCGCGTGGGTCCGGGCGGCCTTACACCGAAATCTTGCTCGCAGGCAGCTGCTGTGGGTCGGTCCCCAGCCGGGCGGAGGGAGAAGAGCGCATCCTCTGCGCATCCCGAGCGAGGCGTCCCCGCGTACAGCAGAAGCAGAGGCCAGGCCGAGCTACCTCCAGCGCAGGCACTGGAGGTGCCTGGAAGCACCCCCACGGGGGCACGACGGGCTCCCCCGAGAGACCTCCTTCATGGTCTCCATGGGGACGGCGGGCTGACCCGAGACGGTTACCTTCGGAATGGAAAAGCCGGGCAGCGGCAGTGATCGCCCAGCAAGAAAAGCACCCGCATTCCCTGTCAGGTTCCGCACAACCCACACCAGGGACACGGCGCTGTTCGTTTTTCAGTGTGAGAGTGATGGGGTCGGTGTCTCTCTGGTCCGCGTCCCGTTCTCCTCCCTTCCTCGCATTTGATCTGCCTTAGCAAAGCAAAACACCCGACCTCCGCACGCGTGGGTCTCTCTCGGGAGTCAAGCCCTTAGACAGGTGGCTGTACCTCGGTCAGGGAGCGGGGTGGCCGGCTAAGCGCCCCCAGGCCCTCCCGGGAAGGCAGCTGGCAGCCTGCTGCTTCCGCCCAGGCGCTCTTAGCACTGCCCCTGCCATCACCGCGGGCCCGGCGGCGGCCGCGGCCCTGGACGTAGGGACCGGGATGTTAGCCCAGGCGCCCGCGGGCAGGGGCGAGCGGACGAGAGAGCGCTGTCCCTACCCCGCGGGCGCAGGCACTGTGTCGGGTCGGCTTTGGGAACGCCACCCCACGCACCCCTGAGCCGGGAGCGCTGCAAGAGGCGCGAGGCGCTGGGTTTTGTCTGGGGCAACCCATTTTGGGGAGCGCTCAGAGGGCTGGCCGTGCACCAGCGAAGGCGCAGAGCTCCCCCACACCTCCCGCCTGCTCTGACGAAGAGGGCTCTGGACCCTCTGCCACGCCGGGTCCTGGCCCTCGCCATGTCCCCAGCTGCGCTTTTAACAGCTCCTGGGCTCCTCGCCACCCGACGTGGCGCGCCTCGCTCTGTGACACCGCGGCCCTCCGCCAGCTCCGGGCAGGCGCAGGGAAGGGAAGGTCCCCTGGCACGCTCCATGCGCACTGGCAGAGCCTTTTCCCTTGTGAACCAGCCGGGATGTAAAACCAGCCCTGAGCAGATGTTCCGGCAACCAGGCTCGTTTGGAGAAAAAGTTCCCTCCTTCCCCGCCGCCTCATTCCTGCGCTCTCGGCGCTCGCTCCCCGCCTCCCCAGACCCTCCCTCCCTGCCGGATGAGCTCATTCCCGGCATGTTTGCCATTACGCTCTGAGCTACCCAACCTTTTTTTTTTTAAAAAAAAAAAAAATTAAAAAATATAAATTGCTGTTTTGTGAGATCAAAGTAAGGATTTTTGGTGCATCTGGAAACTGCAGAAAAAAATTGGAGCAGCAACAGTTGCACAACTTCAAAGTGTTTTTTAACAATGATCTTTCTCTTCCTCTCCTCCCCAATCTTTCAAGCATCAGATAAAGACAAGGGGCTCCGTGGCTGTTTTCCAAAGAAATAACCTGCCTAAAGGGCCGTACAAAATCTCAAGTAGACAGGAAACACCTTACAGGGCTTTCTTCTTTCGACGAAAGAGAAATAATACCAGGCTCGTCTTTCTACTAGCCCCAGTCTCGTCGCTACGAAACGCCGTCTGCGGGCTGTGTTATATCGTGCAGGGAAACGAGTTTCAGGCTTGGGCTGCCACTGAGGCTTTATTCTTTTATAGAAGCTTCTAACAACGCAGCACATGCACCGTATAACACAGCAGCCGGGTGTAACCCAGTAACTTGTAGGGCAGGAGCAGAGGGCAGCGGCGGGGGGGAAGATTCCACCAGCTGACATGGGACGCAGGGCACGGAGAGAGGCAGGTCCCAGGAGCGGCAAAGAAATGTTTGTTCCTTTTATTAGGAGGGATATGCCTGCCCCGGGACCCTCGGGATCGCGGATCCCAAGAAGGGAGAAGAGAGCGGGCGAGGAAACCGCGCTCAACCTCAAGCCCCGCTCCCCGCCAGGGTCACTCATTCGGGAGCCGGGTGGCCCTCAGTGCCATCTCTGTAGTGTTTCCAAAGATAAATTCTGTGACAGTTCCCTCCTCCCGCGGCTCCTTAAGCCCCTGGGGTCCTCAGGACGGGGCGATGCACGCAGCGAAACGCTGAGGCCCGAAAAGGGCGAGCCCGCGGAGGCGGCGGCTCTAACTGCTCTGCCCCTGACCCCGTGCCTCCCCCGCACTTGTCCCTTTTGCCCCCTTAACGACTTCAGGACCGTGCCTTTGAACTTGGAGCAGAGCAGGAGAGACCCCCATGGGCTGGGCGGTTTCTGGCGAAAGGGGAAAAAGCTGATGGCGACTCTTCAGGGTCAGGAGCCGTATCTGGAGCCGCGGGAACCGAAACCTTTGGGAAGTTTTTAAAGTTAATGGACAAGTGTATGAAAGCAGAGATGGAGGAGTCACCCAGAGAGCCGCGGAGGAGAAATCGCGGCGCTTTGCTCTCTGCTCGGGAAAATAAGAGCAGCTCCGAGGCTCCAGCACCGAAAAAGGCCGGGATGGGTCACCGGGAGCGAAAAACCAGTTCACACTCGGGGCAGGGGCTCTGGGCCTTCGGTTGCAGCACTGCCGCCGAGGAGACCCTTTCCCTTCCAACGCCTGTAGCACCAGTGCTGGCGCTGCGCGACCCTTCGCGGCCGCGGCCTCGCCCGTCGCCTCCCCCGCCGGCCCGGCGGAGCCCGGCGAAGGCCTCGTCGACAGCTGCGACATGGCTGGGTCACACCTTCCTCCCTCTGCCCTGACACCGGCCATGAGGGCCGGTCTGTGCGGTGCAGGTTTTACGTGACCCGCTTTTATTGTAGCTGCATGTGCTCTGATTTTAGCATGGGTTTCTTTTTTTTTGTTCTCCCGTTTTGAGTTTTAAACGCACGGCTCGGGCGGACGCCGTCCAGCCGGTGTTATGCGATTAATCATTTTTGCTGAAGCAACGATTTCCAGGCTCCCCATCCCCTCTTTAGGTTTCACGATGGATCCCCGGCGGCTTGGTTTCCAGGTTTGCGCGGCGCGTCTCGTAAGCGACGCTCCAAAGGCCGCCTTTTCGTTTTGCCCTCGGCTTTGGAAAACAGTTTAGCAAACAATTCCTCCGCCCCCAGAGACCGAGACGGCGTACGAGACCCAAAGCCTCGCTGGAGGGAAGGCATCTCGGCGGCACACCCCCTGAACCGTGGTGTCCCACCAGATCTCGGGCTGTTTCCTTGCCAAACTGGAGGCTCTCAAGCCCTCAGCTTTACAGCAGAGTCCCCTTACGGTTCGCGGCCATAAACCCGAGCAGAGCTGCAGTCAGAGCTCGATCCTCCTGCCTTCCCGTACTCGGTACAAATAACCACCGTAAACAGCCACAGAGCAAACGCTCCGTGGTCGGGATCTCGGCAGCTGCAGAGCTTCCCTCCCTCCACAGTTTCACGGCTCAACGCCGAGCTGCTCATCCTTTGGGAGAGCACCTTTTCTTCAGCCTATTGCCATTTCCCAAAGCATGCCTGCCTCCAAACAGAGTTGGGTTGGTGGCATCAACTCTTCTCGTCCTCTAACCGCAATTCGAGATTTCGAAATGGTTCCTCTCCCGTTTTGCAACGGCAGCTACATCACAGAGAAGGGGGAAATACCGGGGGGGTGGGGGGCGACGACACGATTTCAGAAATCAGCTCGTGTTTATTTTTGGAGGAAAAAAAAAAACCCAACAACAAAAAAACCGACCACGATAAACCGGTAACCTATTCCAAATGCGCCTGGAAGATGAATGTTACCTCTTTTCACACAATACGGGGGTTGACACCTCATTTACACGCTGGCACGGCTCGGGAGCTTTTTATGGGTCTGTGTTCGTATATATAAATATAAATAAAAATACACTTCTCCTTCAAAGAAGATCTCTGAATTTTGACTGCTGTGACTGAGTGTTGGTTTGGGGGCCTTAGCTGTTCAGGAAGGAGATGGGTCTTTCTTTGTCTAATTACTCAAATAAGAACGAATTCGGGGGGGCTTGGGAGGAAACCCACCCACGACAAGCTGGTAAAGAAGTGGGCATATACTTGAGTACTCACTGGTTTGACCTAGGTTGCCTCTCCCAGAAAGCCCAAACACAAAGGTAGGTAGTCGGACAGAGAGATGGATAGACCGGCGGGGAGAAACACGGACAGCTTTTGCAATTTAGAAAAAGAGCTTGAGTTCACCCGGGAAAGGGGTGGCACAGTTCGGAGAGTGGAGATCACTCGGATTTATTTATTTGGATGGAAGCATATCTCACTTTTGCAGGCACTGCCTCGGCCGAAATAAAACCGCACCGACACTTCCCTGTCAAGTTCAGAGGAAGAAGAAGAACGCGGAGTAAACCCTTCTTGAGCAGCTGAAGATAAAAATCATGCCGCAGGCAAGCGGGCCTGGCAGCTCAGACATAGCACAAAGAGGGTCACAACCAGGGGCTGCATCACCCATACTCACCCCCTCTGCCTTGCCAGCGGGTCGTGTGGAGACCAGAGACAAGACTTCTAGATGCCTTCAAACAGCAACCAGGCACGGACACGGCAGCCTAGCGCATCCACACACGCTCAGGGCGCTTCCCCACACAGGCACGAACACACACACTCACACTCACGCGGCGTGAGAGGCAGGCAAGCCCCTGGGTGCGGGCTCCGAGCTGCGATGAGTTTCGGGATCAGCGCGGGGAGGCCTCGCAGCCCCCCTACTCGTCCGGAGCTTGGGAGGGTGGGGGGGGGGGGGGGGGCGAGATTTGCGGGGACCCGCCGGCGTGATTTTGTGTTTTGCTCCCAAAACGCCTCCGCAGGCGGGGAGCCTCCGGCTCCATCAGGGTGGCGGGGAAAGGCAGCGGGGGCCGGGCTACCGGCTGCGGGGCGGCCGTACCTGAGCGCGGCTGCGGGCAGCCTGCCTGACACCTTCCACCGCTCCACACCCCCCCCCGGCTTGAACCCTGCCCTCCCCATCCTGCGGGCTGCCAGACCTCTCCTGAGCGGCCCCTGCCTCACCCACGCCTCACAGCATCCTTCTGCATCAGCGGCTTTACACATACCTTCCTTCTTTTTTTTTCTTTCCCCCCCTTTCTACAATTTTTGCCTGCACAGGGGATCTTAACGCTTATTCTTGATCTGTTTGCCATGGCAATTGATCGCCCCGTGATTAGCCTATTTTCAGCAACAACGACAACGATTTCCCAGGACATCTTTTAGCTCTGTCTTAAGGATAGACGCGCTACCTCGGAATCCGCTTTAAAGCGCATTTGCCCGAGACTTAGTTTAATCTCTCTGCCCAAACCGATTTCTCAAACCACCCTTAGCGTCTTAGAAAGTGGAAGGAGTCAAATACGTATAAATATGCCTTTCCCGGCTCAAAGCTGCCCAGTTCGCAAGAATGAGGGGGAAAAAACTAAACCATATGTGTACAACGCCACATTCCGTATTGCCCTGTAAGATAAAGAGCTTTGCAGCATCGATTCAATGGAAGTCATTAAAAAACAAAGCCCAGGGAGATTATACTCGTATTTGGGAGGCAAATGTTTGTTTAGAAAATTTACTTCGCACACAAGAACGCTTGGGGAAAGTTTGCGAGGCAGAACACGAATTGCTGATGTAAGGAGCCTCAGTCGCCTGAAGTAAAACAGGCAGAAAAGGTACTCGACGGGGCTGACACCTGGGACTCCGGGAGAAGCCGGGAGAGACCTCCCGCCCGAGGCGAGCACCAGGAGAGGCAGAGGAGAGAGACAGGCACCGCCGGCTCCAGCACCCGGAGCCTCCGCTGAAACCGCGGGGAGGTCGGCGGGACTCGCCAGGCTTTGCCGAGAGAAGAATAAAAGCGACCAGCGGGATCTAGCGAAGGCAACTACCGCTGTACCCTGCACGGAACGGTGCCGGGCGCTCGAGGCTTCATTTCTCGAAACGCATCAACTCGCTAATTGTTTTCTATTTTCTTTTCTCCCCCAAACTGGTTTTCGACCTAGGGAAGTTGCTGCAATTTTCCCCGCTGAGATGCTTGGAAAGAAAGAGTACTGCCATCCGCCGCTGCTGCCTCCGCCGCCTGCCCCACGCACATTTTGCCTCCGAGGCATTTTCACATCAGCCTGGAGTTTAACCTCTCGCTCGTCCCAAAGAGCTCGAACTGCGGGAACTGTTACACGACGGGGTGCTCCGTAACTCCCGGATTTGTTCCCTGGCCGAGCGAAACACTCTCGTTTTGGCCGAAAGAGGAATGAATGAATGCAGGGCCACGCGAGTTTGAGCACCGCATTGCAAGTCTGACAGAGGCTGAAGGCTGGGATGCGCTGCCAGGATCGGCCGTTGCTTTCCAAAGCCCACGTCTCTGCTTTTGTTTCGAAGGCATGTTTAGTTAGCCCCAGCAGAGGCAGCGGGGAACGAATAAAGCCAAGAGGAAAAAAGAGGTCGTGTATCGGAGCTCGTCCTGCAACAACAACAGGCGGTGGGCATCTTTATCTGCCGATGCATTCATTCTGCCCTCGCTGCAATTAGCAGGGCCAGGTGTATTTTGCCCTCTCGATCCTACTGCCTTCTCCTGAAAGCAAAGTAAAGCAAGGTTTCCTGGGCACTGTAGCACGCTTCTCCCTCTTCCCCCACGTTACGGAGGTGACGGCTCGGGCCAGTCTTCGGCTCGTCCTGTGTTTTTCGTGTTTAGAGAAGCCAGGAGGTTTTAGCAAATAACTCTCAACGAGCAGGTCTGATCGCGCCTGCACAGTGCCCTCCGGTATGCTTTCAAAAAACTCGGCCTCTGAAACCGTCCCCAGCCGCCGGCTGGCGTGGGGAACAATCGTCGGGAGCAGGACGGACCGAGAGGGGCTGGAGTCACCCGGGTTTCCCCCGAAGGGCTTCACTACCCCGAAGGTGGGGCAGGGTTTGCCCCGTTTTCTGCTCTAGAATCTACGGGAGGATGAGGAAAGAGCCTTTCGGGATGCCGTCCCGAGGACGGCCTTCAGTGCTGAGGCTCTGCTCCGTACGGAGGTCAAGCATCGTCCCGGAGGGAGGGACGGAGAGGACACAGGGCTCGGAAAGGCGACGCGCAACTTGAGCGTCAAGACGCCTCGTGTTTGTTTTGGCGCTTGGGAGGGCTCGGCGGGTGCCCGGAGGTCACGGGGGAGCCCGGGGCCACAGCCCAGCCCCTGCGCGGAGCCGCGCAGTGCCGCCGCACGGAGCTGATGGGACACCTCCTGTACTGCCCCGCAAATAACGGGCTGAGCCGGGCTTCCTTCCCGTGGGGACTAGTTCGAATCTGGAAGGCTGAGCGGCATCAGATTGTACCCGTGGAGCTCGGAGTCCGCCCTCTCGGCCGGGAACACACGCAAAGGCAGCCCCCGGCCCTGGGCTGGAGGGGCCTTGCAGCGCCCCCCGCCTCACCCCCGCAGTCCCCGCCCCGAGGCCGCGGCTGCCCCCTGGCGCCCGGCGCTGCGCACTGCGCTCCTCGCCCAGCCGCCCGCTCGGGGAGGGGGGACCAGCGCGGTACGCGGTCCTCCCCGCAAAGGAAAAGCTCCTTCCCACCCTCGGGGGCTCTGCAACGCTCCACGCCGCTGTGTGACTCCTGTGACACCTTCCCCGTCAAACCTGCTTTCTGCCGTGGCTGCTGTTTTCGGGGTGGCGAGCGGGGAGAAGCTTGCAACAACGGCACGCAGGGACATCCCACCCCAGAAACACCGACCAGCAGAGCGAGGGCCAAGCGCGCAGAGGGACCAGCTCCTCAGGAAAAAAAACCAACAAACTCCAAAACAACCCAATCTGTTTACTATTCAGGAAATTTAGTAATTATTTTTCCCCTCCCTGTCGTGGCATTACCCTTCTTTTGATATTAGATCCTTGCCGGAGGCCCTGGCTTTCGTGCTGCAGAGAGAAGACAAAGATTAAGGAGCTGCAGCAGAGACCCTAGTGCAAGTTTCTTCCCGGACATTTTCAGGCATTTTGCAGCAGAACAAAAAAGTATCAAGTTAGAAAGCAATAGCCTACACGGTTCTGCCAAGCAGACAAGTTTGACGCTTTTGTTGGATCCGTTATTTATTTCTCTGGATTGAACTGTCTGCCCTCCAGCACGTTTCGTTATGTTTATTCATGCCACAAGCACTGCTAATAGAGCATCTCAGGAAGAAATACTATAACTCAGCACCAAGTGAGGGCATCTTCAACTGGAAAGCTCAAAATGCTTAGCAAGTATCAGTCTAGCCTCCCAATACCTCCTATGCCTCATTTTATAGCAAAGGAAAGTTAAGGCAAAGCACAGTTAAGCAACTAGCTCAAAGGCATCAAAGAAATAGAAGGTAAAACTTACCTTTAGATTTTCTTTGCTTAACCAAAAAGCAAAACTCTTCCTGCAGAAATAATATTAAAGTAACAGAAAACTGCAAGGCGGACAACAAAGACCCAAATCAGATTAAACCCAACAGACCTAAATGGTCTTGCTGATGCAGTTTTAATTGTTTTCTATGAAGTTGTAGCAAAACATAATAAAAAAAAATCTATTATTTTAATTCTCAGCTGCTGATACTCAACTCAGATACAGAGGGTTTTTTTAAATCAAAGAAAACTAAACCCCCTCCCTAACCTTCCAGCATCCATTAAATCTTCTCAGGCCACCCAGAGATCTCCCTTGACAACCCACTCATCATCTACTGGAACATCCTCATAAACCGCAAAGACAGCATTCACACTTCAGCTAATCCATCTCCTCAAAGAGCAGAGTAGAGTGAAGCCCTTGGAGTCAGGACTTTGCTGGTTGAAAGAAGGAAAAAAGTGGGGTTTCTATCCCAGTCAGCATATGATGCTGGCAGGCAAAATGGATTAAAACAGCAGTGATGCTCTCCACCTTCATTTTGCGGTTATTCTATACAGGTATATTTTAACTCTGAAGTCTATTATTTTAACAACGCTGTTTCTCTGTGGGAATTAAGCCCATTAGAAATAAGCTTCCACAAAAGCACATTTCATCTTTAGTGGTCACAGCAACCTGCTTCCACACAGAAGTCAGCAACACACCTGAATCCAAGATCTTTAGAATCTCAACGCATCCCTGAGCCATTTCTGCAATGGTTAATCCATTACAGTACTAAATAGTACTTTCCCAACAAGTCACACCTACACTACACAACCTGCAGCCTTTATGCAGCCCACACAGTAAATTCATCCACTTTAGAGCTTCCTTCTAGCGGGGTTCATGTTGACAATGTAAGCCGGGAGCGTCAGAGCTTGGATCAGTTTTCTCAACGGCAACAGTAATCCCCTCCTGACCCATGTTTTCCCAAAGCCAGCTGAGGCCCTTCTGCCTCCTGTGTCAATGTGCAGGTCTCGCAAACGCGCTAGCTCTGAGAAAGAAATGGGTTTAGTCGTTCACGTCCAATACATTCAGCCTGTGACGAGACACTTGAGAAGTGTTCTTGATATGATGGGTAGAAGCTTTCTGTGCATCAAAACTATAGTTAAACTGTGGTCCCTTGAGATGCCTTGTCCATGCGAATTCCACATAAGCCCCTGGAATGTATGACTGGATTCTTTTAAGAGACACAGCCATTGAAGCCCAGCATTCACTCTGCACACCTTGCCTCCTGTAGCAAGAAAAAAGTGTAACCTATATTTAAGAGCAAGAATCTCAGGAGTAACTTTCTGATCAGAACAGATGGAAGGCAGGACAGACAGCACATGTGGATAACAAGTCTTGAAGAACCACAGCTACTGTAAGGTAAATATCCATCCTTTTTTCCCCTCTGAATATGCACACAACTTCAACTTTGGGGGTTTGCCAGCACTTATGTCAGTAACAGAAAGTTGATCAGGGTTGCCTAAAAAGAATGGCTGCTACACTGCCATTCACAGTTTACATTTGGCCCACAAGCCTAACCAGAAAATTGCACTTCTACCCATTCTTGCTGTAGGAACATCTGCCAGACAGACCATGAAAGAATAAGTGTGGGCTGAGAAAGCTCCAACCCACTCAGAAAGATCTTTCTTGGCTGAAGTACTCAAGAGGCACTGAGACCTTTGTTATTAATTCAGTAAACACCATGAAGAGAGTCTTGAAATACATTTGAACAAGTGTTTCCAGTCACAATAAAAAGTCAGTCTCACAACATTCAACATACAAGATTTTACTTTAGTGTGAGAGTGATGTGGTTTAGGGAAGGAAACATGAAGGTAAACAGGGTAAACAAAGCCAGAGACCACCTACACCAGAAACTCTAAGTAATGCCGGAGAGTAGCCTTGTTTTGATAAGTTTCATCTGTATTTAGCTTAACAGCATTTTTCTATAAATGCTGGGGCATAAGGAATGAAGTTTTCACCAAAGATAGCAGAGAACACACATCCAGTGTTTCTAACAGAAGTTTCATTAATTTTATCAGCATGACTATCATTTCACATTGATGGATGACAATAAAGTCACACCAACAATGAAGACACACCTTGGAAACCAGACTGATCACAGAGTCACAGATACAACAGTATGTGGGACAAGTGACACTGTCCATGCAGGCTCTTGCCTGTGCTTTGCACAACCTGCAGTCCCCACCTGAACTGTGAGCATCTGGCTTCAGAATGGTTTAGGACAGCAAGAGAGATCTGGTACCACCTTGCTCTGCCGTACGCTGTTGCTTCCCACCCTTCAAATGAGACTCAAACTGTCTTTACATTGATCGTATCGAGGAAGCAGATGGCTTACTTCAGTCCACCATCACACACAGCCGTGGGACTTCTCATGTCGGCCGTATGAATGATGCTATGACCATGCTATCATACCCAGGCTTTTACAAGCACGCTGTTACTACCAAACATTTAATAACTCTTAAAGATTTTGGTGCTGGAACTCTTGCCCTGACATTTCATCTTGCAGATACACCAAATATAGCACATCTGGAACCGATTGAGCCTTCTGGTGTGGCATAGATTTGCTGTTCCTATCTCACAGCCATGCTGGAGTGCTGAGAGCACGACAGCACAACAGACATTAAGCTCAGTGCTTAGTTTCACGTCCACAGGCAGCAGAGACCACTCATGTAGTGGATAATCTCATCTTCAGTCATGGTGTTCTGTGACAGCAATTTACCACAGTAGCGAAGTATCTTCCCAGATGTTAAACTGTTTACCGTAACTTGGCACATGTGCTCATTCCTCAGTAAAGGAGGCTGGCATTTAGTTTTATATAAAATTGTGAAACCAAAACTGATGCCTAAAAGCAAAATGACCAACGAATCTCCCATTTGCATAATACTATGGGATTGTTGCAGGTAGAATGATTTTTCATTAGCACAAAACAAAATAAATACTTCTCTGTCAAAGAGAAGTGTTGTTTGGTCCACAATATGGACCATTAGCACAACCAACAAAACCGACAGAAAAGACAGTGTGAATCACAGAATAGATTAATCTCTATCTATAGATAGAGAATACTACATTGTACAATGTAATATTATATAATTACAGAGAGATTATAGAGAATTTTGCATTACTTCAGCTGTCTGGTCCCCAAAGGACTGTGATAGAAAGCTTGGCTGGAAATTAAAAGTTCAACAAAAGTCTTCTCTCACAACCCCGTGAGTTTAAAAAAAAAGGAAAACACAAAAGCTTTCATTAGATCAATGAATGTCACATAAGATCACAGTTTTGCTGCAGCATCTTCCCTGAAACTGGCTCATGCAACTAGTAAGTGACTTTTGAAATGATGAGAGGAGATGCCTGGGTCCTTCCAAGACTTTTGACTACACCATAAAGTGATACTCTTCTTGCAGCTGTTATTGCCAAGTTTACCCAGACAGAATGAACAGATCAAACAATTTAAAGGAAATTAGATAGTCCAATATAGCAGACAGAGGGTTTTTGTTTTCCTGGCAAGAGCAATCTTTCCTGAACAGAAAGCCTTTTCCACTAGACACTCTATGCTAGCATGCTAGACTTTTTCTCTCTGTGAAGCAATCACTCATAAAGGAACAGGTAGGCAGCATCCACGAACTCAAATACAGAGACATTGGTACAGGTGGAAGATCTATCCGTTGTTCTGAACAGAAAGCTAACCAAGCTGGACCACTGAAAGAGCATGCTCATTAGGTTCAAGACACAAACCCACCTGGGTCCATATTCTTACTATTGCCAGAACCACACACAGATCCTCTCTGAGTTTTGTCATGATCCTTCAACCATATGGATAAGTAGAACTGGCATCCGAGCAGTAATGAAAAATACGAATGAGTCATTTGGAGTGGACCTCTGGCTCTTACTGATCCTACAGCAACTACTGAAATTGGTATTGTAGCTTAATAAAACCAAGCTGTTTTGGGAAATCCCCATTTTGGGAAAATATCCAAAAGCTTTGGATCTGAGGATTAGATTTGGCTTTGGCTAATGGTTTCCAAACAGATTTCTGCTGACACAATCATCTAGCAAACCCTAGAGACCAGAAAAGTTAAAGTTTCATCTTATAGTACAGTCCTCAACAAATCAGATGCAGAGTTCCTACATAAGCTGACAAAAAGGCTTTCATCAGCAGTATTTACTGCTCTACTGTTGTATGAATCACAATGGTCCTAACCAAGGATAAGAAAACACTTGCTCTGATAACGTATAGTTCCAAGACATTTAGATGCAGGCCAGTCCCCAAGAACCCCATTGCACTGTCCTTCCTTAAACTTTCAGCTCACTTATATGAACTCCCTAACTCCTAATGGAGGCAACCACAATCCTGCTAAGTTTTGCTCAAATTGTTTGTAGATAAACACACACTGAATTAGAACTATGCACAAGGCCTTCTGGAGAATCTGAGAACCCAGATAATGGTGCTTGAAAACCAAGTATACCTTAGCCACATCTTTAAGAGTTACAAACACATTCAGGTATAACATACAATATACATACACTCCAGTTATTTGAAACAGGGATGTTTGCAGATGCTGGAGCAGTGCCAGAGTTAATTTACGAGGCCAGTCATCATCTGGAGTCTCTGCTGAAGAAAACACTGTTCCCAAATCAAAAACTCCCAGTGAACTCTGCGCTCTAAGTGGGGAGCACAGAACCAAGACTCACTATGAACTTCTTCTGATAAGTGATAACATGATTTCTTAGGAACCGTTGTCTGCAAAGATAAACGTCTCAAGCGTATATATGTTTTAGTTAGATTTTAGTAAGTTATTCACTGTGGAGTTGATGTTCATCTCCAAATGTAAGTGAATCTCTTTAGTTACCTGGGGTTGCTAGGTCTGATCCTGCAGATCCCAACCACTTCGTGTGTACTTCCCATGCACTAAACATACAGGAACAGGAAAGGAGGAGATTTCAAGACTAAGACACAAATTACGGCACATATTCGAGGAAAAGGATCGCTGAAGAAAAAGAGCAACACAGCAAGGGTTGGGCTCTCCACCTTTCAACTCTTCTTTTTCAAACTAGGGAAGATGTGATTAGATCTCTTTCCCATTGAGTCCTGGAAGAACACCTTGCAATGACTTCTACACTAGTACTGCAGCTGGGACCAGGAGCGTGCTCCTGCAGAAACTCCCCACTGTGCCCACTAACTGCTCTTCAGCAAGCATCATAGACAACCCTCAGGGAATATGAACTGCATGAAACTAAACGTGAAAATGCATTTCAGAAGTGCACCTACTGCATTCCAGTTGTAAACAAACAGTAAATCCCTGGCACACTAGATGAGAGCTAGTGTGAAACAAATCCTTCTGAAATACACAGCATCAAGCCTTCTCCAACAGCGGTTCTCCAAAATGCTGCTCTAACTCAACTGCACTACTTTGTTAAACACTACCACAGTACGCCATCTAGAAAGAGTGCTTACAAAAAACGTTCTGAAGAGGAATCAGGGAGGTAGAAGAGCTAAGAAATCAGATTAGTTTGGTTTCAAAACACCTTTACTGATAGAAGTGAGTGCACGTTGCTTCAAGCTCAGCTTGTGCCTGCCAAACTCTTCCCAAACGTCAAGTAAATGGCTCAAGGAACCCAAAAGGCAGCCAGGCTAGGTCCAGTTAGACTCTTAACCTGAATGCCAAGACTGTTAACTTCCCTGAAAAGCCATGCTCTTAGAAAACTGAAATAGGCAGCAGATACTTGCAAACATCTACATTACAGCTGTCTCCTGTCAGGCGACTCTAACGATCATGGTTGCTAGCAGAACTTGTATTATTTCACTGGGCAGAGGCAGCCTTTATTTTGAGAATTCCTCCACAGGAACTACTAAAATAAAAAGGCCAAGTCAACAGCTGTAGGTGAACACACTCCTTTTACACAAGTTCAACTTTACTGAGAAAAAAAAAATAGGCTTATTTCCTTACTTGAAAATCAGGCAAGTAAGATTTGTTGGACTGATTGGGGAAAGGAAAGGGGAAAACCTCAAACTATTCTTGAACTAAACAGAGAGAAAATAGTAAATTTGATTGAAACACTACTAAATATGTAATGTATTAAACCCCTACCCCAAAGAAAGGTTGCTTTTGAAGCCTTCCTTTGCGCTCCACATATGTGATTTCCTGAAAAAAAAAAAATCTAAGAGTTTTGGAAAGACTCCTCAGAACAGTGTGGGTAATGAGACAGAACTGCCTGTTGATGTCATCACCTCCCCCCCTTTTTAAAAATAAATTGCATTGAAGAGATATGAATATTCTGATTTCCCTTTCATTGCAAAGGAGGCGTGTTGAATGCCAGCCCTATATGTTAGGTGATTTGAGTAACAGATGCGTAAAGATACCTTGGAACTATGATTTGTCTTTTGAATACATGCTTCTACCTTTGCTAGTGAAAAACAGGAACAGGTAGGAACTAGATATATTAGTGTTAAAGATTTCCAGTATCTCCATGAGCACTGTGTTAGCTTCTCTCAAGGAACCTCCTGCAGGACCTTTGCAGAAATCAGCTCATGTTAAAATGCGTCACAAGCCAAGTCAGTAAGCAGCAGTAACTGCGTGCTTTACTTTTCTGTCTTAGTTCCCATGCAGACTAATGCAGGTGTTTAACACGGACAAAAGTTTTATAAAACTACCTAAATGCTCACGGTTTTAACCGTGCCCTTTCCCAATCCATTACAGTTAATTTGAAACCTCAGACTGTTTTTGAATACACTTACTCTTTCCAGAGGACATTACCTTGGACTTCTCTACACTGAGTTTGGTTTCCCATCATTCTGTCTCCATCCACTCTGCTCCTCTAAGTCTTGTCTAACTTTAGAAACTCTATCATCAAGTTCTTGCATGGCAGTTCTCTTCTTCAGACCCCTAACAAATAAATACAGGTCTCAGTACAGATCTGCAGACGCTTAGTCCACAACTTACTGATTTGCAAAATTAAATAATTCTTTCTGAACCACCTCACTATTGATAATTAAAGTTAAAACTAAATAGCTTTGTTTTTTTAAAACAAACAAACAACTGCACTACATAGAACCCCCCCCAGCTTTATTAACTCAGTCATGTGTGACTGCAATCCTTCACGATAAATGCCATAGGCATATAATGGTTATGGGCTGACAGAGTACAGGATGAACTCAATTTACATTACAGTATAGCAATTTCAAACACACCATCATTAAGTGCAATGATACACTTAAATATGCTGGCACAGGACCAGTAGGGCTTTCATTACCTTTGAACACGCACTACTACTCCCTCTTCAGAAAAGAGCGTCTCCTTTTGGCAATTCCCCTTTGCCACACGTTCCCCAACAATTGCCATGGTACTCGGGTCACAGTCTGTGGGTCTTGTGAGGCCTAAGATTGGTGCAGGCTAACACCATTTTCCAATCACTGAGGTTTCTCGAGGTTCAGCAGTGAGAGTTCATGAAGATCTATTTAATCCCATTCTGTCTCTGACCTCAGCACAAGTTTATAAACAAGTAATTTTGTAGCTTTTACAGAAAGTTCTCTGATTTCTCAGCCTAAGATTTCTTTCACACAGGATTACATCTTTTCCCCTGCACCTCTTCTAAAGGAATCCTAGACTTGATACTGAACTGAAAATCCTGGAGCTCCCTGCTAAACTGAAAAGCAGGTGGAATAGAAGCAGCTGAAGCACATGTCATTTCTCACTTCGCGGACGAAGATTTGGGAAGGGCTTTAAACGTGAGTACACCCTTCAAGCCTGCGCGGTGGATTTTTTTTTTAGGTGAGGCGCAGCGTGCGCGAGACTGGCCCCACCCTTTACACCTGAGGTTCATCTGCCAGGGCCTAGCGAGCTTGGACGGTGACAGCGAAGTCCTCAGGTCGTAGGTTTGGTTAGAGTATCCTTCTCTTAGATGGATGGCCTTACAGGGCTAAACGAGCTCCATCTGCCTGGGTTTGGAGTTAGAGTTGTCCTTCTCCTAGGATGGTTGCCCGAAGGCTAGTGAGCCCATCCTGCCCGTGGACACACTTTGTCTGACCCTTCAGTTGAGACCTGTCTGGCTTGGGAGACCCTACCAGAGGCATATGCCACCACCAGCATAGCTCTCAACTTCACAAGGGCACGCAAGCTCTTTCCCCACGGCAAGGGGGTGCCCGTGAAAGAGCAAATCTTCGTCCGCGAAGCCAAGCCATGAATGAAAAAAAACCTTAGACCTGACCAGCAGGATGGCACTAGTGGCAGAAATGAAATTCAAGTTCACTCTCCGGATTCTTAGGCGCGACTATCAAAGAGGGCACCTAGCACAGTGGTCACAGTGAGTTTTAGAGTGTGCATATCTGTATCCATACGACACACTGAATCAGTTCACACAACCTAGATGCAGATACCAAAAAAAAAAAAAAAAAAAAAAAAAAAAAAAAAAAAATCACACAGAGTTTGAAGACGCAATAGGGAGAGGCAGTAAGTTAATCTCTTCATCACCCTGAGCATTTCGGTTTGTAAGCATGTGCTTTTATTCCGGTTATCCAAGAACACATTCAACCACCACATCAAAGCTGAATAATGACCAAGGGGATGAGCTGTCCATCTGTAACAAGATCACATGAACGGCTAAGGATGTTCTTGAGGAAATTACAAATCTTTGTGCTAGATTCTGATCACCTCGTCTATACCTCAGCTTCTTGCAGTGGTCAATGGAAAAACTCAAAACCCTATTTGGGCAACCTTATACTCTGCTTTTGCAGAATTCCTTTGTGAATTGTGATTGATTCTGTCCTCCCGCTTTGACCACCCAGACAAGCTCACTGCTAGTCCATCTGGAAATATCTTGCTTCATGCACATTTTTTAATGCAAATATCTTCAATGTTCTTCTTGGATTTTACAGGAAAAAAAGTTTTTGTTTCAAACCAAAATTATTAAAAAAAGATAAAAATAACAAAATATCTGTCCCAGGAAACATAAGTCCTTGCAAACACTCAGCAGTTTCTACTGAAATCCCACCAGTCGTCTTATTTCTTGATAGATGGGGACGGCCAGTTCTTTGGCTTTCTCTGCTCCATCTTCTAAAACCTTCATCAGATGGGATTTGTCTTTCTGGAGTTTCTTGATTTCATTCCTGATAGGCGCAAATTTTTGAATAACTGACTCTGCTACCACCATTTTGTAGTGAGCAGTGTCAAGACCAGTAGCTCGGTGCAGCACTTCTTTGATGCTAAGCCCCGTTACTGCAGCATGAATGGACACCAGATTGGAGACACCGGGGCGACTGGCTGGGTCGTAGGTCACCTCAGAGGTAAAGTCAGTCACTGCTTTGCGGAATTTAAGCACTATTTCGTCAGGGCTGTCTGCTATATTAACCGTAGCTAACTTCTGTGGGTCCGACTTGGACATTTTCACTGCGGGATCTCTAAGGGATTTTATTTTCTTTGTTGTGCCTTAAGAAAAAAAAAAAAGTAATTATGAACACACATAGGACAATGGTTTCTTATGACAATTTTTAAGAACACTTTGCAGCAGCATGATGAATCTCTGTTTATCCTTGCTTAAAAATGAGTTGTGACCACAACTGTGTATGTTCCTATTTAGTCCTTATGTCCTCCCTGTCTTTCACCTTTCTCCTTCCATAAGCTAAATGCAAACCTCCTCCATTTCTCCCCTCCTCTCTAAGCAGAAACTTCTGTTGGGACACTTCTTAATATTTTCTATGACTACATGCTGATTTTCCCTGAAAACTCTCTCCTCCCTTGTATTCCTGGCACAGGGGACAACCCACCTAGAAAGCAGAGAGTGCACATTATTGAAAGGTTCCATAACAATGAAGAAGCAGGTTAAATCCACCAGCAAAAAAGAATCCCAGAACAGTTAATCTTCCTGCTTTAGGAAATTTCCACCCCAAATCTCCTGGTAATTCTCCTAAATAAAGACAGTTATTAGAAGTTCCGTAACTGGACACCAATCAGCTCTGTTACAGGGAAAGCACTGTTCAAACAAAAAAGGTGTGGGTAATGTACAAACTACTAAGATACATGCATGTACATGAAATAGAATAGTAGCATTAGGGGAATATTGTAAAGTACTTTCTTAAACAGTATCAACCCAAACTATTTCAGCCTTTCACCAAGAAACATCATTTATGGACTACACAAAGTATCATTTATCCAGAAAGCACTCACACAAATTGTTTAGACAACTAATGCAGCCAACTAAACTACCCACGTACTCCTCAGATGGCCTATGTACTGAGTGAAAGGACGAGTGTTCTTCCAGGGTACAATTCAGACTGCCCCAGAAAGTGCTCTGTTCTGAATCAACTTTTGGAAGAGTCTATCTCTTTTCTGTAAATTTGAAGGAGTCCAGGTAATCTAACTGCTTGCAGCTAGCGTGCCTGAATAGGTCCCTAACTCCATTCATCTAGGGTATTTCATTGGTTTGCATATCCTTGTGAACTTATGAGGTATGCTTTTCATGAGAAAAGTGAAAAGTTTTGGGTTTTTTTTCCCAAACTGAGTTTATTTCCTGGCAAACAGTCTCACCTGCATCATAGGCTACACTCAGGTCCTCGTTACAGTGCTCAGTATTTAATTGTTCATTAGAAACTGCAGAGCTTGCAATACCTAGTATTCTCTTAGCTCCACTCTGGGTCTAACACCATTTTTGTCACCGAGGCTTGAAAATGGAGAAAAGTTTATTACTGCCTGTCTTTTCTAAGGTGAGAGATCCTTGCCCTTTTGGGGGCGAAGGTCTCTGCTGTGCATTCCTCTACATTACTTACAACAAAGATGCAGTGCTTCTTCCTTGCCCAATTCTTCACGTTTCTTAACAAACATGCCATTTGCGCCATCTGACTCCTCCTCACCCCCCGGCCTATGACCTTATAGCTCAAAAATGACTGAGAAGATTTTCCTTATAAGTCTCCCCAAGTCTAAGATCAAAAACAGAAAGTCTAAGCTCTGTAAGAGACCCTTACTGAAATATGCAAGTATGTGTTAGACACACTTAAAAGATTTTGAGCACTGTACCAATAAACCTTCAAGCTGTTTAGCATGCTTAATGCAAACATATACCACTCAGACACTGCTAGAGGTCTCTTGTCTCATTGCTTACATGTCTCCTGAACTAGCAACAGGGAGCAGACAGCCTACTCTTAAAAGGTCCAATACTTGAAGAGCAAGGCTGACTGGCAGCAGCAGAGTGCATCTGGCCCCCTGGACTAGAATACCAGACGTCACATACATTCCTCCACCGGGGACTTGTAAAGCCTTATGTCTATCTTGGGAATTCAATTTCACAGCCTCTAGTCTCTTGCTGTCAGTTTTTAATTTTCCACTCCCTTAGACCAGTTTGCTCCCTTTTCTTGGTCCCTGAAACTATTTCCACTATTTAAATACATCTTCAACCTTGAAGCGCAGTTAAGGGGGGAAAAAAAAAAAAACAAACAAGGCCAGCTCACTTAAAATGGCTTTGGGCACAGGAAAGAATTCTCCATATTTCTTGTTGAAATGTTGTGCTATATCTTGGGCTAGTTCCAGGTGCAGGACTTGATCTTCTCCAACAGGAACATGTGTCGACCTTTTAATAAAAGACAGATACAGGAAACTCAGCAATGCTCTCTGATTCTGTTAAAATGTTACTCAAGACTGTCACAGCTTCTGCCATGACGGAAGGCCAGATTGAGCCAGGGACCCAGCTAGATACAGGTGCTGTGGGAACAAGATCCCAAAACAACTGTATCCCATGATGAGTCTGCTTTTTGTGCTGAACTGAAGGACATCTCCAAGACCAAAAATAGCCCTTTATGAAAACGTATATGGTAAAGATACCAACAAGAGCAAATCATTGAACTCAGCTCAAAGAAAGGTTTTTGTATTATCTTCTGCTGTCTCTTTAGAGATCAAAGAGCACATGTTATAGTGTGCGAACAAAGTAAGAAAGATCTGCAAGACATAAACCGCAAGCACCTTGCCTTGTCAAGCCTCAGGAAAACATAACTGATGTTGAGAAGTTACTACAGGGGATTTATCAAGGGAAGGAAAGAAGAGAGTGGTTCTTCCTTATGGGTCACCAGTATACAAATATCATGTGGGCCAGTGCCCACTATTGCCACAAGTGTTATCATTCATAGATTAGAACTGTTAGGATCAAAGGATCACCTGATCTTCTGTATTTAACTCAATATGCAGCTCTGGAGAAAAAACATAATCTGCATTAGAGGACATGAGGAGAAGAATTCATTACTTCCCCTGGTGATTCTTTCCCACAGTGAATCATACTCACTAAAAATGTATGATTCTTGTAGGTCAGGCAGACTTGAAGTCTTGCCAGCTTTTGATTACTCTCCCTTCCCCCAGCAGATATTTTTTTCTAAGGCTTGTGGGGTATTCAGCTCTGAATCCTGGATACGTTCCAGTGTAAGGAAGTTCACTACGTATATTTTAAGTTCCCAGAAAATTTCAGGTCAACATGGTACTGCCTTCTTCCAATCCCATATTATTGTGTTGACATCCAGGAATCAATTTGTTGACCTTTATTCCCCACCAAACAGTAAGCAAGGCAAGCTAAAAACAGTTACAGTAGCCAAAAGGAAATCACAGTATCCTACAACTAACAGAAAGAGAATGAGTTACCATAATCAATATTCTTAAAGCAGGTCAAAAGAAATGTTTCCATATGACGGAATGGTTCCATATTCACGAAGTTTGCCATTAAACAGAAAACATATTGTCTTTATAAATGCCTCTGCATGATTCTTTGTGTTTTCCCTTGCTGGTTTTTTTAATATTTCTGTCCTGGTGCTATTTTTATTCTTTTCTGTCATATATTTACCTTCTGTCCATTTTCTTGTCTCTTTGATCCCTAATTCATCTGAATTGGTAGTTTCTCTCCTCCAGCTCTTAATTCTTCTTCATGACTGCCTTTCCCTTCCTGTGTTTCCATTTCTCCCTGATTCTTGTTCCCTATATTATGTTTTTACATTAAAACATGTCTTATTGAAAAGATTATGTTAAATTTCTTCAAAGAGATATTGTTTCTCTTTCACTTCCTTGTTTTGTACTCTGTCTGGACAGCCTGCTGTTAATACACATGGCAGCAAACAAACCACAGGCTCCACTACAGAATCACATGAGCTTATTAGAGATGGAATAGACATACATGGTTGAGCTCAATCAAAACAAGGTGATTTCTAGTAAACTCATCTATGTTTCACCCTTAAGCTTGAGAAGCAAATGGGACTCACTGCTTAGAAGATCATGTTAATGTTCAAATTAATTCCAAATTCTGCTTGCTTCCCATTATTTTTAGTTAAAATTCAAGTGAATAAGAAATATAATTTACTGGTCTTCTGACATTACTGTTTTTCCCTACCAATGATCACTTAGGGTTAAATTCCTCTTGATACATTTCTCTGGGTTAACAACTGACTAATCTTGGTTACTCTGCCCTCACAGTTCTGTATTACTTTTATGTCCCAACAAACATTCACAACTTCTCCTCAGAACAATTCCACAAAGTACTTACGCTTGGACCATAAAAATAATTAATACACAGTGCATTGTCTCTAACATTTACTTACTGAGACAATTTAAAACACATCATGAAATACAACCAGTCACTACAATGCACTACAAGTTCTATCAGTTAGGCTACGAACTTAGACACACTGAGTCACCAGTCCCTCATTACGGTGTATTTCCATTGCAGTACATAGTACACTACAGAGAAAATTGAACTAGCCCAGGTACCACAATTAAATAAATTATTCACTTTTTCACCAGTATCAACAGGCCTATACAGAATCACACACTACCATGGGTATACTATATACAGTCGGTTTAAGTATCTACAGTACACTGCATAAAATAAAGCATAACTACTTAAAAAGTGTATGTATGTGTGCAAACACATTATATAATTAAACATCAGTGTGTTATAATTCCCTAACAATTATTCTGAAGTGACCATCTTTTTCTCTTTACAGCCCTGACAATTGCTTTCAAACCAGGCTAGATTTCAGCCAGCCTCTTGAGAGGTAAAAGGCTGTCATCCATTTCCAATCTTCTGATCTAATCACACCCAGCTCCCCCACTTAATAAGTCAGCATGTTGACCTGACGAACATTCATTCTAAAGCAGCTGGACAGACATTGCCCATGGGCTCACATTCTGCCTCTTACTTGTACAGCAAAATATCTGCTGCTTGAAGCACAGGGTAAGTCAACAGACCAACAGTTCCTTCATTATTCTGGCTGGCACACTTCATCTGTTTGTAAAAGAAAAACAGAGAGGAATCACACTTTTAGCTAATAGTATCAAAGTCTGTGATTTTTAATTAATTAGAATTCCAATTAATTTGAGCGACTTACTGTATAACTCTAAAGAAAAGCATGCCATGTAAAATCCACTCCTTGTGAATACATGCATCCCATTTTACATCCTGTATTTATGAATTTCCCTACACTGTTCTGATATTGTAGCAGGGAGAAAACAGCCTTTGTTTCTTTCTGTTTGTAATCTTACTAGTGAAAATTTTTACAAACACAAACCAATCAGGCTGGTTTATTACATCTGTTGATGATAACCCCTACTTTTTAAATAACATTTTCAGCAATAAGTTTTTTAAGCACTTTATAATAGAAATATAAAAAGGCATTAATACCCATGTTTCACAGAAAAGAGATCAAGACACAGTGATCACATATAGCCACCAGCAGAGTGAGACCCATTTAAATCAAGACAGTCAGGCTACAGATACTCATTCTGTTCTAGCAACAGCATATCTATTTTTTGCTTTTAACAATCGTTAAAGACACTAAAACCCTTAAAATCTTCATTATTTAAGACTATTCAAATACCTTTAGATTTTTCTCACCCTTTCATACAGATCCCGTCTTCTGTCTACACCTCGAAGTGCCTAGGGTTCAGAGGACCTAATTTGCAAAGCCTAGCACCTGTAACATCTATCTGTAGATTTGGAAAGTCAATCCAGTCAAAGTTGGATTTAAGAGCTTAACTTTAGAACCTTAGGTTTGAAAAGGTTGGCTTTAATCTATGCCATGCATTAACGCGGTTGCTCTATTTAAGTTTTACTGTTTTTATTTAATTAAGAAGAAAAACAGGAAAAAAGAAAACATCTGGAGGTATTTAAGACTGCTCTGAACTCTGCAGGCCAAACTGCTCTTAAGATTTTTTTTTTTTTTCCCCCTTTTTTGATACTTCTCTCTCTTGCGTTTTGGTTTTTCTGCTTAATAAATGCCAAAATAAAATACAAGGAAATTAAACGCAAGAACTCCATTGATGCAGTTATGCTGATGCAGTATCAAGATTAAGAATATGAACATTTCAAACTTATAAAGGCAAACATTTAAGGTGCATTAACTTTATCATTCAGTACATACTTAATATTTATAATTTCTATACTCCTCTTCCAACACATGCTTCTTTTGCACCCTCTTCCATAAAATCTACAGAACAGCTGCTCTAAACAGTGGAAAAAGAAAAACTGATAACGGAACTCCTTAATCATCAAGGCTCAAGATTCGCACTGCAATCTCTTATAGTTGTTTAGCATTATCAAATAAACAATGAAGCAACACGAAGCATTTTAGCAAAATCAGTTAACAACACTAAACAAACCTCCTATTTAGCACAGCTTCTGCAGGCCTCTGTCAAAAATATTATCCTGTAGCTTCCAGCAGGAAAATGTTCACTGATAGCAACCAACCTGGAAACACAGGTTTTCCTTCTTCCACCATAGGACTAGAGAATTACTTAAACCTAACGCAAGGATAACCAAGACACAGTTGGTGCTTCACAGATAACAAGTATTTCAAGGACAGCAGTTATGCTGAATTCCCATGTATTTCCTTTCAATTTATGAAACTTGTCCATACCTTCCACTGGGGCAAGCGTAGCAGACGCGGCACATTGGTTAAGCACCCAAGAATCCAGGCAAGCTCTGCATGCTCAGGAACCTGGAAGTATGAAGTTAGGATCTGTTTTAATCTTCTGCATTTATATGCATATTTTCTCAAAAATCAATACAGATAAATAGTATCAGAAACCAGAAATGCATTTCTTTTTGTCTATTATTTTTTCAGTAAGGTCAAGTGATAAGCTAACGGAAAGTTTTGGGCACTGCATGGATTGAATGCACTATGCTCAAGCAGCACAGCAAGGTTCTTGATCCTATCCACTGGTATTCTAAAAAAGAAAGAAAACGCTCTAACAATAACAGAGTTGAATGCACATGTTAGCTAACCAACTGCTGGCCACTGTGGCACAGCCTCTCCACACTTTGAGACAATACATAAACAGTTACAAAACCTCGTTACCTTTCTCAGTTCCAGTGCCAAAGTGACCCAAGCTTCATCTCTTCTGCATCAGGGCCTTGACTGCACTAATTTCCCTTAACTGTTCTGACCAGCCTCACCTGAGCCCTCCAACCACACCCTCTGCCCATGGCCCCAGGAGCCCCACTTAAGCTCAGGTCAGGCTCCCCCTCCCTGTCCTTGCTCGAGCTACGTTACACTGCAGCATAGCTGGCAGTATAGTAACGGCAGGTCCTTTGCGGAAGCCTGATTTAACAGCTAGGGAATAAAAAGAGCTGGGCTGCTCCAGGAGGCTGTGGCTGCAGACAGCTACAAGCCAGGCAGTTAACAGTTACCTCCCTGACCAGGACAGAGTCCTGCAGTATTTAATCAGATCAGGGGTGGTGACAGTCTGCTGACAATCAGACATAGCAAGGCAATTAGTGACATCTGAAGTCAATCCAGGAAGAACAGCAAGAAAATCAGGGCAGCAGGGACAGGTATACTGTGATGTAGCTCAGGTGCAGACTGGGGGCTCCAGCTTAAGCAGAGCTCCAGGAGCACTGGGCAGAAGGTGCAGGGTGGAGGATCCAGGTGTGGCTTGTCAGGGCCTTGCCTGTACCAACAGGTCTTAATGACCCTGACCTGTCTGCATAACCGGGATAACAGATAAGGTTGTGCGTCAAACTTTACAGTGCAGGCTCAATCGTGAATTACTTTATCCCTCAGTTCTGCAATCTTATTGAAACTAATCATGATCTGCAGGTGAAAAAGAAGGATCAGGCCCCCACACAGCCTTTGCTATAAGCATGGTTTGCAAAAATGAGACAGAATAGGACTCCATTTAAACTCATACTACAAACTCTTCATTTAACATTCTGGGGGGACTGTGGTTACAGAGCAATTTTAATAGTTTCAGAAAGACATTAGATAAAGTGATTGTCCCCCTCCTGCTAACAGGAAGACTAGAAAGTCTCTATAGGCAGCGACAAGAAATGTGCAGTACAACAACCTCTGTTGGAGAATCCACATTTAGCTTCTTGACATATACTCTTCAGTTTTTGCATTTCCAATATTCAGCTCTAGAATTAGTAAAACAGGCAAGCATTCTGATGCACACACTGTTCTTTATTTTCTTTCCAGTTATTTTGGTCTGTTGCTAGTTAGCTATGAATAAGATGATGATGATGATCACAACAGAGGTAGCTGTAGCCTAGCACTCTGTTTCCAGGAGTAGCAACAAGAGATGGCATTGGGGTGAGCACATGATCATCATTATCATAAAAAAGAGGATGTTCTCCTCCTTTGCTTACATTCACTCTTTTCAATACTGGCACGTTTGGATGTTTAAGCGCATGCTAACCGTCTCAAAAATGTTCAAAGATTCATTCTTGCAACACATAACAACCCAGATGGAAAGGAGTAAAAAGTGTTTGTTAACAAGTAAGAATTACTAGCACTGTTAATGGCAATTCCTTTGTTGTCACATTTTAAATGCAGTCTTCTCCTAGCTAACAGTCATTAGACTTGGTTGTCAATGTTGTCTAGAGGTATCTGACCTCAAGACAACAGCTAAGCGAATAGGGATATGAAATATTCCAGGCTGATTCTCTTTCCCTTCTTTCTAGCTTTTCCACAGTTCTTTTTTTTTTTTCCCTTTTCTCTTTTAATTTCCTCATGCTTATTTGACCCACAGTCTTTCATGCACAAGACAAAGTACAGCAAGATGCACCAAAATACCTTCTGCAAGATGCAAAGAATAAACTGCTTTATAGAAAATACTAAGCTCAAGACTCCCATTTCATTAAGAAAGAATCACCATCTGGTTCAAAGCGGTTTCTCATTCCTTCTAGTCATGCACAGAGAGGAGACAGTGCTCTGCTGCACTTGCATTGACAAGGTCTGCCTTTAAGAGCTATGCAGTCATTGATCCAGCTCTGTCAGACGTTGCTTCCAGAGCCAGGACTGCACGTGTGTTTCATTGCATCAGTGGCTTTGACATTACAGCAGTTACCAAAACACCAAATGACCTAAACAGCATTTGTTGAGTTGAATCCACAGTTTTCTGGGTCCTAGCAAGTTATACTCCTAATCCTCAAACACACACAGACCTTTCTTAAGCAAAGCTAGAGTGCTGAATATTGTGAAGAAAAAGCCTGACAGAAGGGGGAGAAAATATAAAGAGTGCACAGAAGGGTAGAGATTTCAGTTGGAAAAAATTCAGTACTGGACTCTAATGAGTTAACATTCATCACCCAAATTGCAGTAACTGACTGTACGTTGGTCTGTGAATCAGGAGGTAATAGTCTTAAACCACAAATCATTTGTCAGAGTAAATCACGGTTTAAGCTACTGTGTTTTACTTGGCTAGAGGGGCAAGTAATTGCTGCATTTGGTCGGTCACCGTGCATTAGCTCAAATGTGGTTACTCATTAAGCCACAGTATTCCATCACTTTGATTGGATAACTTTGGATACACAGAAACTGGAAGAAGTGAAGATGTATATGATACCAGCAAAATAATGGCCCAGGCTGCTCTTCCTTTCTGGCACTGAGCAGTACCAATGGATCACAATTAGAAGAAGCATCCTGCCCCGAGTCCATTTGAAATTCTGAACAAATGTCTTCATTAAACAATCAAAACATAAGAACCTAAGAAATAACATCCTACTGGATCACAATAGAGGTAGCTATAGCCTAGCACTCTGCTTCCAGGAGGAGTAACAAGAGCTGGCATTTAGGGTGAGAGCATGAGCCTATCACTTCCTACAGTATTGTCCCCTCATACTTCTCCAGCATCCATAATTGTTGTACGAGGGAATATCTGAAGATATTATCCCTAGACCAGTCCTGTTAGTAACCATGCTCCCCACGATTGTGTCTAATCCCTTTCTGAACCTGTTGATATTGCCCATTTCACAACTTCACGCAGCGAGAAGCTTCAGTGGTTCAAATGTGATGTGTAAAGGAGTACTTTCATTTACCCACTAAACTCTTCATTTACTAGTTTTGAATGCCACCTGTTTCTTGTATTGCACATTTTGGTGAACAATTCCACATTCAGTTTATCCAGCGCTTTTCTGATTTTGTGAACTTTGATTGCACCTACACCCCAGCCTTCTCTTCGAATCAAAGCATCCCAGACTGCTAAATTTTCCCTTTTAAGGCAGCTACTTTATCCATTGTAGCATTAATTCCCCTTCCATATATGATCTCTAATTCAATACTTCCTTCTTGAGATGCAGACATTAAAGCTTTACCCAATATTCAAGATATAGGCACACTAAGGTTTTGTATAGCGACAAAACATCAACTCTGTCTTGTTCACAACATCCTTCTTGGTGACATAGCAATAATGACATGTTGTTGACTTTTTTGAAAATTACTTGTGCTGAGCCAATGACTTCAAAGAACTGCCCATGATGACTTCAAGACTTTCTTCCTATGTTGTGACTCAGCTCAATACTGTTGAAAGCAGGTTTAGATTAGGTGCTTTACTTTGCCTTTAAAGCTCTTCTACCACGAATTTGCCTACCCACTCTGTTTTATGAGTCCTTTTGGAGTTCCTTTCCTTGGGATAGCACTTGACCACCCAGAAGAACTTAGCAGTTCCCACAGACTTCTGTTCACTACCTTCTTCAGGTCATGAATGAAGATATTGACCAGAATTGCTCCCAACATGAATCCCTAATGGGCATGACTACTGACTGTGCCATTAAAAAAAATTGATCACTACCTATTTGGTTTTCAACTCCAGTCATCTGCAAGTCTAGTAACGAACATTTCCTCCATTTATGGTGGCAGACTGCACACCTTGGCCACCAGTTCTGCCATTTCACATCTGAGTTTTTTCAGACGCACAGGTTAATGAATGCCATCTGGTGTCTAAACTGTCTATCTTTACCTAATAGCTTCTGTAAATTTACAGTTAACTGACTTAGCTCTTCTGATCTGCTGCTACAAAATGCATAAAGTGGCAACCCTCCCAATACATTCAGCAGCAAAGTCCCATACCAAGAACTAAGCCTTGCTCCTAGGTTGCAAGCAATATGTTCAAGATACTTTGTAATGCATCTCTATATTATACAGCTAGAAAGAATAACAGGGCCATAAACAAGACAGAATGTGTGCTCTTGAATCAAATGCACACAGCAGCTGAATACCCAGTGAGATCCTTTTACGACAGAAAATTTGACATGGTATCCCAAATTCCTGTTCAAAGAAATAATTCAAGTGCGGGTAGAGTAACTTCATGGTTACAAAGGCAACATCTGATTTAAAGAACACGTTCAGAAATGTATTGAATCAGGGCATGGTTATCTAGCTATCACTGGTAAATCTATCAGCATTTACAGTTTTCACTATTAACTTTGAACATTTTAATAACTTATCCTTATTTATAATCGGCTAAAACTTACAGAAATAACATCTGTTTTTCCCTTCTGAAGAGCCTGACCAAGAATATCCCTACTGGAGTCAGGTTATTCTGGTTATAAACCCAGACAGAGCAGAGTAATTTCGCTGAGGCACCCTTTTCCCTCCCTTTATTCATTATGAAATGAACTTATTTTCAGAAACATTCTCCTAGTCTAACCCACAATACTGTTTGAGTAATTAGTTTGGTGTGTCCAGAAGACTGGTGGAGACAGGAACATCTAACATAATAGCATGAGATAAACCAGGTAAATCAAGGAAGGAAAAAAAAAAATCCTACTGAACCATGACTTTTCTTCCCACTGAGCTGTAGTTATGTTCAACCCAGTCCTATGGTGGAGAAAACAGAAGGATGAGAGAAGCAGAATAATTTTCTAAATTAAACAGTCACATACTTCCTCATATGACAGGAAATTTTCGATGGTCCATGCTAAATTAATGTACTTTAATTCATTTATAAGCTATGATGCAATGGAAGCTTTTAAGCCCCTCTGAAAATTGGACATGAAGTAGCATGAATCCATTCAAACTCTGCCCACAAAACAAAGCAGCTGGATATTTCTGGAAAATAATAGCAGTGAAACAGTTAGTGCACACATTTAAATTGTCATATTTTGGCTTTTGGAGTTAAGGCTAAGACAAATTGGCAAATTCCCACCTCCCAGAGTTACTGCTTCAATTTGCTTGCACACTGCAAGAATACTGCATCTGATTATCCTCAGAAAATAAATCACCCCATCCAGAAGGCTGAAAACTGTAATTTTCCACCCAGAAACTGAATGTTACATTGTCCAGAAACTCACAGGACTCCTCAGAGAAGTGTTAGTGCAGCGTATCAACCACTGCCTGCTGAATCAACCCTGATGGAATTTTCAGTTTCTCTTGGGACATTTAGTGTGTGTCTACTGCGATAGGTAGGTGCACAGGAAGAACTGCCTGAGACCACATAAAAGCCACAGCAGTTTCTAAAATTGTTTTGACTGTGAAGCAGATGAGATACATGATGGTTATGGGTAAGAACTGAAATGTGTATTGTACTCACCAGGAATCAGAGAAAATGGGTTATACCATATAAGCTTACCACGTGTGCAGATTGCTTACTGTCTTCCTTATCTCGCCCCCACCCCCCTCACCCGTAGTCCTTTTTGTTTTTAATAAAACATTCAAAGTTTCATGAAAGGCAACTGTTACAGCTTTTATCTGTTACAGTACAATTTAAGGCATATATTTGCTTTTTTTCCTAGTATTCTCAGGATATGTTGTGTAAGTCATTATTCTGTTACTTCTCTTTTATGCCTGGTAGGGAAAGGCAGTCACTTAAAGCATGTCTTGACATTTTTTTCCTCTAAGAGCAAAGAGGGTTTCATACACCTTGCAGCTGTGCTCCAAACAAAAACGCACCCTTTTGAAATACACATTTATTTTTACTCTTACAGAAATTGTCACTCTTCTATGACTTGTTTTCCTATTTAAGAAAATATAATTAAACAAGCTGTAATGAAAAAGCTTGTGTCACTGGGAGGCTGTTCTAGTGTCCAACATATTCCACAGTTGTGTTTTCCTGGATGCTCTAATTATGTGCTTGTTTATAACCTTTCACAGACAATGTGGTTCCAAACACTACCCTAAATATTCATCATCATCCTTCTTGCTTCTAAATATTTTAAAGTTATCATCACTCGTTCTCCGTAGCCACTACTTCCCCAAGCTGGGGTTCAAGTTTGTATATGTTAATATATTGGTGAACTGAAATGTATGGAGACCAAATATGCTGCCAGTCATTATCTCTCTGTTTATATAGGTTGTGAAAACCTATAATTTACAAATGGAAGATTCAGAAGCATACAAAACTAATTTTCATCCAACTAGCACTTTCCATTTATAGGTAACTTAACTACATACCTGATACATAAAAACAGAGGCCACATAACCTTCTAAGCAATAAAATAAAAATCAGTCTATGCAAAATTTGTTTCACTTTTCTTTCATTTTACTTGCAAGGCAAGGATATATCACTTAAATCAGTTCTGGGACTTCAAGACAATTTCACCTGTATCTTTCTTGTAGCAGCCCCTTTTGGATCTAGCGTAAATGTGAGAGGTATCTGTTCTCACCATACTTCTTCCCAGCAGTCCCTCTATGATTAATACTGTTCAGCTTTTTGTCTCTTGCATGTATTGGAAATAATGATGAAATGTGGGAAAACTCTGGAGGCAGGTATTTCAGATGGCTCTGGGTTAGAGGTTTGATCTGCATAAACCTTGCTGTAAATAAAAGCTCACGGACAGTGAAACCCTGACCAAATGCGCATGCCTTTTGACCAACAAAGTATCAATATTTTTTTTTCACATATGACAAACATATTCCAGAGAAGCAACATAAGCAGCAATAGAAACTTCAGAAAGAGTAAGCCAAACAAATAAACAAAAAAAAAATCCCCCTTTTCAGCAATTCTAGATCATTCTTGCCCAGGTTAATCCAAAGAAAATAAGAGGACAAAGCAGCATTTACAATAGTGACTGCATGAGCAATTCCCTTAATGAGGTTTACCATTACTAGCATACTTCTGCAGTGCGAGAATTTCATCCTGCTACCACTGCTACCGAATCAGCATGATACCAGTCATTAGTTGTATGTAGCTGGTTTTGGTGATTAAAACCAAAAGTTCTTATTTCATAATAATTTTGTCACATGTTGTTTGTTTAAAAAAAAAAAAATGAACACAAGTGTTAATCAGAAGTAACTGCAGTAGCCGTTTGGTAATTTTCAAGATAGAACTCAAAATACAGCACTAATTGCAGCACATTAATCGAGTGAGACTCTAACTTATCAGTTTGATCTGGTATGAAAAGAGAAAGCTACTTTGCCCATAACCAAATACCTAAACCAGTTTTCTATTTGCAGCTGGATTTTCACTGCTTTCCTGATGACCCCTGGAAGTACAACCTATTTCAGTACACAATCGGGTTTGGGCACTTTGCTCTACACCTCTGCCAAATGTTTGTAACCAAAATTGTGGCTTTTTAGACCACCCTTGGAGACTGCTACAGTGGCTGAAAAGGAGAGGCCAGCTCCTTTTTGGGAAACCGAGCAATTACCAATCCAAAATCAAGCAATAAACTTTCTTGATTAGCAATAGCTGCAATCCATCTTACACCTTTGTTTTTAGAAACAATCATCTCGATATTATGACATTCCATAATGTACTATTTCATTATCATACTAAAACAATAATCACATTAGCAAGGTTCCTGTCTCCTTTCCTCGCATCAAGAGCTACACACAGATATTCCTTTTAATTGCTTCCAGAGAAACATCTGGTCCTGCCAATGCAATGGTAACACACCATAGTGCATCTCTGGGTATACCTGACCACTACACGCAGCTTGAATAGACTTGTTTTTGGGAAGTTGACAAACCATTTCAGCCTGAACCATTACTGAAACAGTCTGCATTCGCAAACAACTGTTAATAGTCCTTCTTCTGCTTGTGGTGTGACAAGGAGCTTTCAAAAATGTGCTAGAACCAGCGATTTCTGAAAGCTGCATTGATACACGTGTGATAAGAATTAGTGAGAATATGGTTCAAGACATGAAAGCTGCATTGATACAGGTGTGATAAGAATTAGTAAGAATATGGCTCAAGACATCAGACACTGCCCACAAAAAGCAAATACTTAATGGGTGAGATTGAATAAGAAGACCAAACATTAGATCTGGACAGTTAATGACACCCAGAAAAATGAAGATAAAAGGTAGTCTATGTAACAGAGGCCAACCTACCACCACAACATAAAACAGAATCACAGAATCACCTTTGGCACAAACTTTTATCTGATAAAGCTGAACACTTTTCAAGTCTAGCTATCTAAAGTTTTCATTGGTTGTTGACTGTAGCAGTTCTGTAGAAGCATCACTTATCATCCTGTCCTCCTATTATTTCCTCAGTTTGATACTTTTTTCTGGGGACTCAAAAGACTCAATCTCTGCCTTATTAAATTGTGAAAGATACAACACGCTTTCTGTGGCTGACTGCAGTGTAAGATTCTCACTGATAATGGGCTGGCTTCAAGGGAACTCTGTGTGTTGGCTTTAGTCAGACCTAGAACAGCAGTAGTTCAGCTTTTAGACTCATAAGAAGATAAGAAAAGCAACACTAGAATAGATCAAATATCCATCTCTGACAGCAACCATGAGAAAAGAGCGTAAGTACAGAAAAGCATAGATACTCTCCCAACTGAGGCTTCAGCACTTCCTGCAGAGGTGGCACTTCAGGTATGTCACAGTCCCCAAGAGATTTTTTACATTAATTTGTCGAGTCCTTTTCTGAATTCATACACACTTCAGCACGCACTGTATTCTGCGCCAAGGAGTTCTGTAGCCTAGTTGTGGACTTCATGAAATGCAGCATTGCTTTGCTCATGCTGAATCTATGAGGTGCTAACTTACTTTGATATCTGTTAGTGCATGTTCTTCAGTGGATAAAACAGTTTTTCCCTACCTTTTTTCTCTATTTCACTTGCAGTTTTATAACTTTATAGAGCTTTATAAAACTTTGCTTTAATCCTCTCTTAACCATAACCTGCAAATGATCTGTCTTCTAGCTTGAAGAGTCCTTTCTGTTTATCTAGACAATGATTATGTGTTGTAATTAACTGAAACGTTCAGTTGCTCGAAAACAAGAAAAAACAAAACTCCTGATTTTTACTGCATCACTGGCTTGTAACTCACCTTGAGATTATATCAGCTAATTCCATCCTCAGTGTGAAGTTAGGTCAAAGTAGAGCCAAATTAAAACTCAAGCTTGTAACTTATTTAAAAGGATAAACAGATTTGAACAAAGGATAAATTAATTTAAACGTATCTCCTCTAGAATTCTGAGCTAATCTATTTAGGCTGGTTTTTTAATACAGAGGAAAAGCAAAGCAGAAGTGTGTCTTCGTCATTTCAATATCCACCAGGGATACAGAGCTATGATTGTCATTTGCAGTTTGACAACCACAGGAAACTGCCTGTAAAGAACTGTGTTCAAAGGAGGAATGTAATAATGTGATTTAACGTCACACTGATAAACTTCAGACCCTGTGCACACCACCTTCACAGTTCTGTTGCAAGTTGGATATCCATTTAAAGATGTCTTCACAAGAGCAGAAACTATGACAAATCTGCCTCTGTGAGAAATTACACAGGTTTGTCAGCTTAGAGTCAGTAACAAAAACTTAATCAGGCAAGAAACTAAGCTGTGTTCCAGGAAAATGCAGAACATGATAGACTAGGCTGACATATAGGACATAGGCTGACAGTAGGAAGGTAAGCCTCGCACAAGGTGGTCAAGAGAAGAAGCAAATATTTCACATACGAATTATCAGATCAGGTGGAAAAAGGTGCATATGAAAAGGATGTTATAGTGAAGAAGAGAAAAAAAAAAATCCCAGAGACAACATACTCCCTGGTGATTATATGGAACTGACATAAAACTTACCATGTCAATCATCTGTTGGAGATATTGGTAGCAGGCAGATGAAGTGGGAAGTACTGAGAGAAAACCATAGAAAAATGTTTTACTTGCCTTTATGGTGCACTGATGAAGTATATGCATTTATGAGTTAACCTTCTGTGACTAAAGTGAAACTTACAGAGCTAAATTAACACACTCCTAACAGGACTTTTCAGTATTTTGCTTATAAGCCTGGACAAACTCCTAGCTCTGCATGGGAAATTCAAATTGTACTGAACCCTAAATGGACTTCTCAGTCATGGTTTCAGCCACTTCAAAACAGCAGCAAGGAATAAATTTGAAATCCAACACTTTCTAGGACTACCAACGCAAAGAGGATAAAGGAATTCAGTAATGCTATGCTCATTCATTACCATGTGTGAAAAGTCATCTAATGAGAAACAAATCTAATGTAACAGGCACTAACCAGTGACTGTCGGAACAGGAAGCACTTCTTTGGGTCAATACCACAGGCAAGGATGGCAGCAGTGGTGTCCAGTATGTTCTGGCGCAGGACAGCTGGTTCCTTAGGCGTGGTGAGAGAGTGCATGTCCATAATGCTATAAAGCACTGAGCTGCACTCTTCCTGCAGATTCACCCAGTTCTGAATGGCTCCAAGGTAGTTACCCAGATGAGGTGTCCCGGTTGGCTGGATACCAGAGAAAATCCGATCCACGACCCTATTCTGTCACAAAGCATTGGTAAAATTAAGACACGCATTCTTCTGACAGATTCTTTTATGATTTAAAGTCATTAACAAAGCCTCACTTATGCCTATCTCTTCTCTCCTCCTGTCAGTGTATTAATATATAAATTACCTCAGGATTGACTAAAACTAATTGCAGTAAGTCAGTCAAAATACTCTATCTTATTGCAGAGACTGGCAACTAGCATAATTTTAAGCTGTCAGACTGCATATGCAAACAAACATAGCTGTAAACAAGATCAGTGAAAACCAGATCTCATAAACCCAAGTGGTAGATTCTTTCATCCTTTTTTTTTGCGCTGAAGCTGTATGTTTCTCTTGAGCACATTATCCACTCTGATACAGAAACTTAGGATCACAGCATAGAGAATGCAAACACTTTCGTTATAATCACATGCAATATCTCAGTAGATTGCCATTTTAACTTTCATGAACATTGAAGTCTTACTTTTCTAGCTGCAAAGAACATTTTGAGTGGTTCCTGAAAGAAACATAGTCCTTGACCCAAAGGCCAAAGAATACGGAAAGAGATTATCAAGGTTCTGAAACTACCCATCCTGGCAGCCGTAGAGTTTCTAAAAGAGCTCTACAAAGAAATATTGCTATAGCTCAAGATCTGGAATACTGTGGATGCATCAGTACGAGCAAAACGTTAACATCTGACGAGAGTTCACAGAGAAGCAGCAAAAAATGATTAAGCTGAGGCTACAGGCAAAAGATTAAAAAGTTTAACACACGTATAGCTTGTCTATAAGTGACAGTTACCATCTTGGAATATTTGTTTTCCTGCATCCCAGCCCTCCATCTGACCATTTTCTCAGAGCCCCAAGCTGTCAGCATATGATCAATTACCTCCCCGACCTTTCCAAAGAATTCCACCATATTCAGAAGTAACTCAGCAATGTTTGATGTGAAAGTGCTTGTTACATGCCAAGTTGTAAGAGCATGCAAGACTGCTTGACTTATAAATGAAGGTCCCAGCAGCCTCAGCAGGGAGGCCGAGTCACAAAGCTGCACAATACGAACCCTCAGATTCTGCTACGCAGCCAGAACATCAACTTCACTATGCCTCTGGCTGCAAGAATTTTTTTTTTCTGCTAAATTTTATAAGCAACATCTAACAAAGCAGAGAGGGTTTATTTACTGATGTAGTCTGTTTTCATTTCTATGAATCTCAAATATATGGCAGAGTAATAAGAGTCATACAACTACGAAACCACACAAAATGGCATCAAAATTCAAGGTCAAGTACCATTTTTTTTAGCTATTAAAAACAGGACTTAAAATTCACTTAATTCATTTTGATCCAAACTCAAGAAAAATTAATGAGAAAGTGTTTCCAAGTGGAATAGGACTTTTTGGGGTTTTTTTTACGTGATCTATAGTTCAGAAAAGCCTAGCCCATTTCCTTCAAGATTTGCTGAAAAATTCTCTTTCATTTCAAAGTAAGCTTGTTTTTCAGATCAAGACAATTTTCTTCTCCAATGTTTAAGTGTTTGTGCTGACAGGCAACAGCACGTTTGGGCTAGCAGCCATGCTAATTTCTCCCGGTCACATAAACGCCTTAGTCCTCATGGTAACCCCCTCACTGCATCCCAAATATCTTCCTGATTTCTAGTATATTCTTGCATCAGTTTCTAAGTGTTCTTGGAGAACGTCCAGCATAGGAGCTGCAAGATAGCCATTGCAATGAAATGCACGTCATTTCCTCCAACAGCAATTCTAACTTCCAGTTCTTGTATTCCAGTCCTTGACCACCCGTGCCTCTCCATCCCTTATACAAAAATGGAATTACGCTACTCAATTCCTAGTTTGTCATTTGATCTTTTATCTTTCTAGGAACCTACATCAGAGCATTTAACACCACTTGCAGAACTCACTCACCTCTCACTAAGCTACCACCTAGCTTAAGGACTGCAGCCAGCTTCTTCTTAACACTGAGAAGGCCCAGGTGCTCACCTAGAGAAAGAGGCATACAGCATCCCAACATCCATAAATTAAATGAAGTCTTGTAGAAACTCAGGGAACTTGGGACTCACTAGGCTTCAGAGCTGTACTTCTATTATTAAGGGCACAGAGTAGTTGCTAGGCAATGCACAGGTACTTTACAGGTGTAACACTTGTCTTTTGCTTCCCATGTACCTGCTCTTCACCACGAGGTTAAGAACTCAAGAAGAAAACAAAGCTATAAACAGATGAACACTAAAGTGGTGTTCTGCCCCTACAGGGATCCCAGAACAACCGGTTGTTTGTCAGAGAACATTTCCACTTCTCATCTCCCTGTCTCCCCTCACTCAGTTTGAATCCTGATGCTCCCTCCCACAATTTCTCCCCACAGTGATGCCTGCTTTCCAGTGCCCATTTATATGGCTACTTAACCACACTCTTCTACACAGACTATAGCTTCTTAGAGCCCTACTCTCCATTTTTCTATCTGATAGTTTCATCCCTCCTATGTTCCTGTATTGTTTACTTTCTCCACTTATGCGTTCCACCCCTTCCTTCCCAACTGAGCTCTTGCATGGTTTATCAAGACAGTAAGAAGGCACAGAGAATGTCATACGGTAAAGAAGCTATTACTGCCTTGACTCCAGTGACTTTATATGAAAGATGTTTCCTACCTGCACTGTTAGAATAGCTAAGAAACTTCATAATGTTCTAGAAATTCACTATAGATGTGCATCAAATAAAGTATGTGTCAGGTTGATCATGTTCAACTATGGTGCAAAAACCTGCACATCTTTCAAATGCAGTCTAGACAAAGAAAGCATCACCTAAATGTCTCCTGATGTTATTGCTTCTTTTCCCTGGGATGCTGAAGCTAGTGCTACTTCCCTGCAGAAACAAGTCTACCCCCTGGGGTAACTCATACCAGAAAGCGGGAACCTCCGTGCAGTCAGCACAGATCAGCTCGTGTGCCAGTACCTTGACCCCAAAAGAGCTAGCACCCTGAGCCTGTGGAGAACAGTTCTGTTTACAAACCTTTGTGGTCTCCAAAACAGACATTCCCTTGCAGCTGCAGTCCCTGCTTCATATGCTTCCCATGACATGTTCATTATCTACCTTTTCCCCTTTCTGGATCACCATCCAGTTTGTAGATCATGTCACTAGGAGTATATTGGATGTATTCACAAAATTATGTTCCCTAGTTTGAGTATAATATACTCAAATAGATGGTACAAATGCAATAGTGATATTTGAATAGGCAGTTTGATAACATTCTTCATCAAGAAAATACAAGACATCGGTGTCTCAATTCAAACTGTCCATTCAAATTCCATACTAACTCCAAATATTTGAAGGGTAACAATGAGCTAATTAAAGATAGGTTTATTGAAATACTACATAAGTTAGCATCTGGTGACACACATGTTGGAAAGAAAACACCCAATTACAATGTAAAATGGACAGAGTTTCATATAAAGAGAGAACAAAGTTCTCTGTCTATCCAGTAAAGAGAATACCTGTGAAAGCAAGCACAGCATCTTTAATGGTGCTCGCCTATCCAAATGGTAAACAACCACTTATAAAAGGTTTTTTCAGTATATGGGCAATAAATACCAAGTTAAACATGAGAAATCAACAGTAGCAGCATTATACAGTCTAAGCTCAGCAATTACTTAACCCAAAGTATGGAATTTGCAGAAACAAGTAAATCCAATAATGAAAACTGAGCTAGGCTGGACCTGGGTAAAGCTCTAGCAAATACATTACAAAGAACAAATCCACACAGGCTCCCAGCTGAGGGACCAGTTGACTAGAAGTCCTTCATCTTTTAACTCCTCTGATTGCATTTAACAACATAAAACATGAGATGTTACAGCAAACAGAGTAGTATGAAATATTCCATTGTGTTAGCAGAAGTCTATATTAAAAAAAGCCCCCACAAAACACCCTTAAATGAATCTTGTATTTCTAGCACTAAAAATATACAGAGAACATTGCTCTTTTACAGGGAGTTTATGTTCCCTGTTTGTTCACTCTGTGAGAAGCAGCGGGCAGCATAGCAGCGTGGCAGGGGAGTTCTGCCTGGTACCATGAAATCATGGGGCTGGAATGCACTTCAACGGAGCTGTTAGGTCAGGGGATAGGAGTTGTGCGCTCCAAAGTACTGGAGTTGGAAAAGGATAAAAACAAAAGCAGTGAAGACTTCCCAATGGAGCAGAGTGAAAGCCACAAGACATGCAGCTCCAGCCCACAGGCACTCACTCATTCAGACATCTGTGGTAAGCACAGTGTGAGCCTGCTGTTCGTATGTTTAACTCTGTGTGGTGTGTGCACCTATGCCAGTAGTGCTGCATGTTAATCTTCACTCCCATTAAGAGCACAGTATCTGACCGATGTTATAACATCTATTATTTGTTTTCTCTCAATAAGATTTCTTCATGGAAATTCCAAACACCACAGTGCATTTCTCAGCAGCATTTCTCAATGCAGCTTGGCCCAAACCCCATTAAGATTCAGGTGTTCTCTTACCTAACCTTCTTTTTCATGATGAGATCAACAACTGCTGCTCCTTATACTGAAAAACTGTCAACATCCAAATGTTCAACATCAAATAATGAGGCATACGCATTAAATTCTTGTCCCAGAGCAGGATGGCTAAAGTCTGGCCCCAAAACCCTGCAATATGGCTACATTCATTTTCAATGCAACAGAGTGTACTGGCAAAGATGATAGCTTCCAAAATTCAGTGATGATCTCTTGGACCAAAGCAGAGCTTTTCTAGGTATGTCACACTTGTAGTAGGGACAGCTATAACTGTCAAGGCCTCAGTTCAGCAAACCCACACTCATTCCCTGCTCATGAGACAAATGTGCCAGAACTGGGAAACACACCAAAGTTGCTATGAGTCAAGGAAAAGATCCACGCAGATCAAAACATCCCATGTCACCAGCCAATTCCTAGTATCCTGATTATACCTTTCATGTTTAGCTTTATGAATTCTGCAAGGGTTGAATACAAGTATTTACCTGTTGTATTTGCCTGACATTGTCAACAGAAAACTGCTTCTCATGTATGCAGTCATAACACAGTTCCTCGACTTCACAAAGGAGTTACACAAATAAAATGAAGTGAAAGCATTCACAGGACCTAACTTTTCAGAGCCTCCTTTTTTTATAACTCGTCATAAATATTGCCATCATACGCTTGAAATGACAGTAGACAAGCTACAATTGTAAGGAAAACTTATAGGTACACTTTTGTCTCTTTTCCTGTTTTTAAACCCCGTAAAGCTAGTACGCATTCAAGGAGGTAGGAGAAAGCTGCCAATAGACAGACACTTCTCAGGATTGCTTTCTCCTTTTACTTTGGTATAGGAAAGCATTTATACAATTGCATAAAAGTATACATAAAAAATTGGCTAGTTAGAGTTTGGTTTAGACCTATTACTTAACACAACAGACCATAAGATGATGACATGAATCCTGCCCTAGAAGAAAAAACACAGCACATCTCAACTTCTCAATGTACCCAGTGATGGGAGAGACAGACACTTATATTTTGAAGACTCCGACTAGCCCGGTATAGACATAAAAAAGTCAAATCCCCAGATAAAGAGATATAAAAGTAAAATCCCAAAGAGTCTTTTGCTATTTGTATTCTTTGGGTAACTGAAGATAAGGATGAAGCTTCAAACTAATTAATTTCTTTGGACTTCATTCATGAACCTATCCCAGCAAGCTAACTGATGGGAGATAGGCTTATGCCTCTGTCTACAGCGTATCTAATAAATATTTTAATCTTTAAATTAAAAAAAAGACTTGCTTACAAACTCACCTTTGGGCTGAAACACAAGCCAGAGATTTCTGACCCCAAAACCACACTGTTACAGAAAATTGTAAGAGTATTACAATAGCAGCTATACAATAGCAGCTGCAACACAACTCACCCCACAACCCACAGCGGTGGTTACTATTCACATGCTATAGCATTTAGTTGCTCTGCTTTATTTTAGCAGCTATTTAGTGGGGGCAGAACAGGTGAAGAGCCAAGTGAGATCCGCAGCATCAGAACTAATTCTAAACACAGGTGGTGGGCACGACTGAGAGAGCAGGAAGTCAACAGGAGAATCACTGCTGACATCTACGACAGGAAAGATTGATGGCTTCCCTCTCTAGTTTTCCCCACTGTGTAGGCACGCAGGGGGTGGGGGAAAGGGACGGAGAAGCTGCTGTGCTGGCGACATAACACACCACACAGCCTCCACAGTACCAGAGCTGATTAATGAGACTGGAACAACTCAGGAAACAGTAAAGGATCATTCACAGACTTTGCTCTTCTTGTTATAATTTTATCCTCGGTAGTTCATTTCACCTTAGTTGTCCCAAACTCAAGCAAGTTGAAATTTGCCAGAGGAAAAGAAAATGTGAAAGTCAAAGGGAAGAAAGAGCAGCATTAAGCAAACACAGACATGAGTAAAACACACAAATTGGAAAAGTTGAAATTTCAACTTGAAGATCCTCCCAACAGGGATCAAAAAGAAAAGGGGAAAAAAACCATGCAAAAAACAAAACCCAAGAACTTGCCTCATCCTTAGAGACAAAAGAAATTCTTTGGATGACAGAAGTCCCCAACTACTGCATCTTTTGCATCTGTCTATGATTTTTTTATTTCCCTCATTAATATTTTGGAATTTCAAAGTTCTCATTGCTAAAATGATATGCTTGTCTGTTAATATTGGCCTAGCAAAATCTGTCTTCAGACAGCTATTATGTAAAATGAAGAGAAACCAGACGAGTCAGATTTTACTAGCTAAAGCATAAATTTTAAAGCCTAATTGGGACAGTTTAAGTGTTAATGTTATTAGAAATAGAAAAGAAATTGAAGAAAAAGGGAAACTTAGAAGCAGTCTATGTAGTACAGACTTTGCTTCATTTATTGCTTTTTAAGCAATTACTTCTCCACAACCTTACTGTAGAAACATTTGAAATATGTTTATCTCAGTAATCCATACATCAAATTAATTTGGTACAAATGCTATTTCATCATGCTTAATTCTTAAAATTAGGGATTAAGTTAGAAAGAAATATATTAAACCAGAGCAAGTTTTCAGATAAATAGCTTCTGACAAAGGATTAACTTGTTGCCCTGAAACTGAACTAAATTAAGATTTAAACAGCACTGCCTGGTGCCCCTTTCTTGAATGTCAAATGCATTTATATTTAAACTTAAGTAAGTTTTTAATATTTATATTTAAAATGAGAAACACATTTAAAGGAGGAACATTTACAGCACGTACTAACTCCACCCTATAAATTTAAGTCTGCCCTCTAGGGCTAGCAAAAGAATACAGTATAACTGCATTTGGGTTAGGCTGCCCTCTCATGCTGCCTTGTTAAAGATGACTAAGCAAATGGATCTTTTTATGTGGTACGCTGCGTCCCGCAAATGAATTCTCTCATTTGCCTTTATGAGCTCCACGCGCCACTCAATGTGCTAGTGACAGCTGTACTGACAGATGCAAGGATTATCTACAGCAGGTTGCCATAGATCACACCACCATGCAACAGGAGGTACCTCTGGACCAGAAGCAACCATGGATCCTTCCGTCCCGTGCTGAGTGAGACAGGTTATACAGACTCTGGCTAGGGGACTTTTAAGCACTCAGCAGTCAACAAAACAGAAGAGCTGGCTCAAGTACTCTGCAGAGGTCCTAGGACAAGAAGTGGTGATAACATTTGACAGAGTGGGAAGGGTTCCTGAACAGCCAGTGAAGGAACCAAGCACTGGGTCTGTATGCAGCCAATGGCAATCACCAATTTTATTCTAATCCATGATGTCTTCTTTACCAAGGACATAGCTTGATAGTCTTACTTTTTTTTGTGCTGTGCTCCCTACAGCTCTCCACATCAGCTGGAAGGACAGCACGTTATGGCTCCTGTTCGAAGCTGAGACATACCCACAAGAAGCACAGTTAAAGAGCAGGTCCAATGCATGCTGACACACGCACTACTTCTGCACCTCCTGATTTTCAAAGACCTACACAGAACTGCAAGTAATGGTCTCATATGGCCCAAGATAGGTAGAAGCCTACCAGCCTTAACCCTGCGTTAACTATTCTCAAACCATTTACTTCCCTTTAAGTTAAGGCAACAGAACTTCTCCAATCAAACTATCTAACTACAGACATTAACTGCAGGCCTTATCAACTCATTTCACCCAAACTCAGTGAAAGGGCAAAGGGCTTAGTAACACAATGGTCTTACAACTACCACACAAGTAAGCTGCTAAGAGATAAACCAAATTAGTGCCTCACTGCCAGGACGCTGCAGCAGGAGCTAAGTGTGCTGAACTATCAGCAGGAATATTCTGGCCAGCCAGGCAAGGCATGAAGGTCAGGCCAGTTTAGTACCTGCTACTTTCAAATCCATTAGATGACCCATGCAATGCTCAAAGCTGAAAATTTGATCATTATAGTACTGCAGGCATACTTTGGAGAAGGTGGCACAAGGAAAAAGGTAAGGGAGCAGGGACACAGACTTATTAACACTGTGGAGGACACCCCTAATACACGAATCCATAAAAAACTAGTTTACTGTTCATTGAACGATGTGGCTGAACCAACAGCAGCCAAACAATTAAAATTTGAGGCCTGCTGGAAACGGTTTTCTGAAGTACCCACCAGGTCTGTCTTCCTCCTGATCCAGCTGCAGCCTTGTGGCCTAGCAGAAAGCTCACTGGCACAGCAGCAGGAGGCCAAGGAGCAAGCAGGGAACCTCACGCTCAGTTCTGGGACCTCACCTAAGTGGAGTTACTCTGTATCAGTCAGCTTTACTTCAGTTTTTTGAAAAATACAGGAACAAGTAAAGAACTGAGAAGAAACTAGAGCTGTAACAGCAGACAGCAGGATTTCTCAAGAACTAGTGATGTTAGATCATTCTAACAATCTTCTGTAAGTTCTGCTACTGTTTCCCATAATCTAGAGATACATGCTGCAGGTGGAACTGGACAGAAAAAAACCAAACCAACATTTATTGATGGCATACAATGGTTGTGGTAAGATACACCAAATACAGTTTTGCAAGGTTTTCTCTTGTGTTCAGTTTTACTTAATATATTCACTAGTTATCTGGATGATGAAATAAAGAGTATTCATTAAATCTGCATATGACACAAAGATGAAAGGATGATAAGGGCTCAAAATTATACTGACAAAGTGAAGAAACAGTCTAAAAATCCAGTATGCTTACTTATCAGGCAAAAGTACATGGATCTATACAGAGAGGACTGCTCAACTGCACAGGCATAGGAAGGAAAACAGCTGTCCAGGCAACATCTGCAGAACAGGCTTTGGGGTTCGTAACATTTTAGAACGTATGAATCAGTATCATGCTGCTGTAAACCCACCACTTTTATAAAATACAGCAAAAGTTGCATAGGAATATATGAATAGGATTAAAATCCATAAGGCACAAAACAATTTACGCATCCTATTCAGGATGAGGATGGCCTCCAGCTGGACCACTGGGACATGTTTTAGGTCCTGTGTTTCAAAACAGTGGTAGAAAGAGGCCATAAAAGTACAATCAAGTCCAATGAGAGTCCTCAGAAATAAGACTACAGAGGAGAGCCTGAAAGAACTGAGGTTTAGTCCAGCGGAAGGAAGACTGTGGAGGGACAAGGTCTTAAACATACCTTAAATGTGTAGTCTTCTACATATGACTTTTGGGACCATGGTTAATAGGGTAAGAACCAATGAGCTTGCAGTAAGAAAGATTCAGTCCAGATGGAAAGAAAACTTTCCAACAGTAAGAAAAATAAAACATTTCAGAAGAGTGCTTAGAGAGGTTCTTTATTAAAAAAAACCCAACAAGTAAGAGGTGTTGATAATGATTGTAGGGGCAGATAATTTTTCTTTTTGGCCGGGGAAACACTAGGTCACCTCTAGTTGGGTCTCTTCTGGTCCTTTGAGCCTAGTATCATCTATAGGCATGATTAAGGTCAAAGTACGATGACCAAAGGGGATGGAGTTCTGTTTAGATAGGCTAGGTCTCAAGACATTTCAAGATTCAACTCTCCCTATCTGCATTTAACAAAGTTTAAGAATGGAGGCCTTTTCACAGATAGCAGCTGAACACTGACATGCTTTGAAAAAACATTCCATATTGTTGAGAGATGTGAAATCATGTTAATATTTAACATGTATTGTAAACTGGTCTATACCTACATTCAGAAGTGTACGCTGCTTCGACAGAATAAAACTGATCCCAACAAGTGAAAAATTAGCACTCTTTTTGCTACATGATACAGGCATTACTGTCAAAATGGAAAGAAAAGTGTATCATATTTCTAAACTATAAATATAGGTTATTTGATATACGAAATGTTGACCTGCTTTTAAGTTATTATATGAAACCATTTTAAGTACCGAAAACATCACACTTAAAGCGAAACAAAACAAAAAAGAATGCCCCCATAACTAAATACTTCCCTCCCAGTGAAATAAAAGAAGTTTTATGCTTTTGATCACAGTAGTATCCAAATCTCTTAAAAATATCTGATCATTCTGGCTCCTTCTTTGACCTCTAGCTGAAAGAGAGTTTATTATATTTTTTATGTATTCTGTTGAAGTGAGGAGTCTGTTTGCTACCAAAATTGCCCTATGGGATATAAACAAAGACTATCGACTTACATCTAGAGGGATGTTTTTTAAAAAATATTTTTTGTTTGGAATTACTATGTTTCTTCAGAATATTGTTCCAGAAACTCAAAGAGTAGTTCATTTCCTCTCCATTATTTGATTTGGCAATTTCCTGCAGAAAGGAAAAGTTAGCTTCATTTCACAAGGGGCCAAAATTAACACAGCTGTTCAAAAACTTACACCTTGTGGTCACTGCCTGAAATTCATCTTAGGTGAAAAGGAAAGTTTTAAAACCACCTGATGGCTGTGGAGAGGCCTTAAGAGGTGGAAGTCTCAGTAAATTCCTTAATGGTGCACACATGCACAAAGAAAATGCTACAGCTGGTCCTTCTTGTCTATGTAGAAGAGAATTCTATCAATTTAAGTATTTTAGACATAATAATCATACTTGTATCAGGGACTTCTATAGAATTTTAAAACCTTTTTCTGAAGACGGACATACTCATAGACTACATTTAAACTGTTTTGGTCAGTGCAGGTCGGTCCTGAAATCACCAGACTGGGCTGTTTCAACAGAAAGGACAAATAACAGATGAGGAATGGATGAGGGGCACAAAGACAGAGGTGTTCATTTGTGCTCAGGTCGTGCTCTCAAAGAGGATGCAGCCAAAGCTTGTTCCTGTGTCCAGAAGCACAGACGCTCATTTGGATGCCTTAGTTTAGATATAAGCACTGACCCCAAAAAGTAAATGGTCAATAAAAGCTATATTTTCTTCCTGAGGAATTTAATCCAAGGTTGAGTTTAAGGTGGGATGATTTTAGTGTCTGTATTGTTCATTGAATAAGCAGAGTGAATTTACGACAGATGAAGTTTTCTGTATACAGAGCAAATTCTTTGCTTACAGGAGAGGAAGTCCTTGCAGGACTGATATCTAATGTGCACCAGCACCTTCAGTCAATCGCGTAATAAAACACTGCTTTAAGAAGTCTGCCCCTCGGTCACTAACATCTAAAGAAATGTAAAACCAAAAGCAATACAGGTAAGGATTTGTAGCAGTACACTTAAGTGTCATCATGTTTGAGACCTATAGCACATAGAAGTTCATAGAACATTACCTGTGAGAGTAGAATGGCCACAGCACATGCCACCCAAGTCATAGCAAACTGTAGTCACAGTCCCGTTTATTATACACCTTGATCCCAGAAACGTCAAACGAAAAGTTCCCTAGTTCACATGTAACATTCACTGCTTTTGTCATAAAGATGAGATCTCCCTTTCTAACTTAACTGTATTATTCAAACTGGCCCACAGGAAATGAGGCAAATTACCAACTCCCACTTTGGATGTATCTCCCTTTGGAGGACATCAGTGTAAAAGAAGCCAAGTCTTTGCCCTGCAGGTATCCCAGAGATATGTAATACTCCATTTTTCTTTGAGTACTGGCAAGTATTCTACTAGAGAATTACAATCAATATTACATGGACAATTGTACAAACGTCCCTCTGAAGGGATTGACAGCACCGTACCTTTGGCTGTTCTGACCTGGCTTTAATGCTTGATTAACATGGAAAGTGCTGACACTGCATTAACTCTGCAAAGATCTCAAATGTGGGTACCTTCCAGGAAAAAAAAAACCAAAACAAAAACAACAACAGTGGAAGCCTATGAAGAGCTGAATGTGGACTCATTCTTGGTGGCAGCAATTACACGGGCTAATTTGTCGCCAGCAGAGATGCAAAATGAGATTTGGTCAGGAGTTCAGAGGGCTGGACCCTCATTCCCTTTACATAAGCAACAAAGAGGCTTTGAAATGTTTGAAACCATTTTGTTCTTCCATGCAAACGGAAAGCACCCTATGGATGCCTATTAAGTAAAGCCTTTCCACATCTTCGCAAGTATGTGATTTCAAGCAAAATATTTGCAAATGGATAACCCAATTCAAATAGGAGTCAAAGACCACCTTTGAAAGAAACTTTGATGTGGCTATAAAAAGATTATATTTAGGAAGGACAGCATAACGTGCTTCTGTCATCAAAAGTTTGTACCTCCTCGTATTTCTTTGCCTTTGTTAATGTAAAAAGCAATGCTGGTAAGCAGAAAAGTGAATGCCTATGAGACCTAGGATTAGGCAGAATCCCTGAAAAGAACTTTTCCTTCTGTTGGATAAGCTCAAACAGGCCATTTAGCAACCTCACCTCCAAAGGACAGGGATATTAAGAGTATCTACCAGTGTGAAAGCAAATGACAGAAAGAGTTGCTATGTGAGTCTTTTGTGGGATCATCAGGAAGCCTGGAGTCTTTTATTAACACGGAAATGTTGCTGTATCTTTTCCAAGGCATAGTAGATTTCAAAGTCAGAACTATGCACCTATCAAAAGGAAAAAAAATGATGGTTAGCCTAGGAAGTTGTGAATATGTCAGCAATTAAATTTTTTTGAATGTTGGTCAACAACCTTCCAAATGAGATTAATAGTTTAGCAATGAGATTATGAGGAGGACATTATGAAGATCAAGATATAATGTGTGGTTGTCAATAAGCGTATGTGGCCAGAAACAACAGTGATGGGATTCAAAACATCATATACTCCATCTGTCAGAGTGGGAGTACGTATAGAATTTTATCTCACTTTGGTTTCTGAATACTTTTGGAAATTAGAAGAGTTATACAGGAGCTCTGAGCCTCAAAAAACTGGAAACTTAGCAAGCCTGGGATCTTTCTGCACAGAAATGTAAATATTGACACCTGCCTAAGCAGGTGAACCAGATGGGCTTACCCCGGTTTGAAATATCAGCAAGAGCACTCAATTCACCTTCTAATAAGGCTTCAAACCCCTTACCTATAAACAAGGTAATTAAACAAAAAGAAGTTCCTACTCTTTATAGTTATGAAAGTGCCATCTAAATACAAATGAAGCATAGCAGGGTTTTCTCTGCCTAGTTATGAACAAAACATCACCATCCTGGTACCAGTTCGTAACATGAAACACCATAGCACCATGAAAATAGAGGAAACCCCTGTTAGTGCTCCCTCCACACAACACTAATTTTTCACTCAGATACTGTGCAGACATCACTGAAGCAATCAGGTAAACGTCACCTTTCCATTACTTCTGCCAGCTCCAAGAAGTGGAAGCAAGCCCTAGCATAATTCAAAAAACTTGAGTTAAAAGTGAAAGCAGACATTTCATTTCTAGTAGCAATCCTCAAATTACAGCACAACAATGAGGGAAATGAAAAAGTAAGTATATATACAAGTATATATATACACGAGTATATATACTTGCATATTTGTGTGTGTGTACACATACATAGAAATATATATTTTTCTTTTCCCTCACAGTGAGGACTTCAGTGCACTCTCAAGGTGGACATCTCTGGGGGCAAAAATTTACTTAATCCTGTCTAGTGGTTACATAGATTTGCCTGATACAACAGAAAATTATAAAATCTGCTATGTTATTTGCCTGAGTTGGGGACTCCAAAAATGGCATTGTTACATTCAATGGCTCAAATAAACAAAAGGAAAACAATTTCAATTCACTACTTATGAACTCAGCAGAGCTCAAAAAATACATGATCTAAGGTGACTTAACTGACTTAATGTTTAGGGAGTTTCTTCACTTTAACTTCTGATCCTATTGTAATTTGAGTCAACTCCACAAAATGTTTGCTTGTCTAACCCTAGAGTCCCAGCTTAAACCACAACTTGTGTCATGGAAAAAGTAATTGTTGAATATCTAAAGCAGCACTTCCTATATTAGTAAGTGGAAATTTTATCTGCCAATGAAATAACATTAAAACAAGATCCCCAGTCTGCAGTCTAGAGACAGAGGTAATCCACTACAATTCACAATATGTTTGTCCAACATATGCACCAGAGAAATTTACACAAAACTTCAAGATCCAGGACTGCCAGAGTAGCATCTTTCATGAAACTTACTGTACAAAACCAAGTTAATAAAAACAGAAGTCTCTCAAGAGAAAAAACAGGCTCAGCCAAGAGACTGAAAGCAAGGGCCAGAGGGGGAAAGAATGGTGGGACTCTACTCAAGCCCTGCCAAGACACCCGAATAAAGGGCTGTTTCCTGCTAAAACAATCTACATTTGCCAGACTTCATTGTTAGAACTCCATTATGGAAATGAATAGGACCCGTTCACGCCTCAAAGATCCTTCATTTCTGTCTACAGTGGGGGTTCTCTCCTGTGCAGCTACAACAGTGGCCAAAATCCACTAGAGACCAGGCATTAAGTGAAGCAGATTAAGGGAAGGCTTTTTATGACTGGAAGGTCTACTAAATCTGTGTGGAAATGAGTTCTCTCAAACCCAGTGAAGACACAAGAAATGTATATTCTCACTGCATACTCACTTCCCTTCAGCTCTGAAAATGATACACAAGCTAATGGTTTCATTCTGGCATAGGGAACACTTCCAATGCTTTATCTGAAAGATAGGGCAGTTTCCCTAGAAGATTAAACATAAGTTATTTAGTGATTAAAATAAAAATGAATGACTGATTAGGAAAGACTTCCATTCCAACCCGGATAGGAGACACTAGAGATTTAATCCAAAGGCTGGAACAGCTTGCTAAATCCAGCTGATTTCAGGAGGAGCTGTGTAACTAAACAACTACTAGTATCTGTGCCCAACAACAATAGTAAAAAAAGTTAAAATTCAGGAAAATAGGAAAACACTAAAAAAAAAAAGGTACCAATTTCTATGTGAGTGTGCATACAGGCTACTTGTATCTGGAAAACAATTTTTCAAGTCACTTAGACCTTTCCTAAAGGTGCTGTAGATTACAATAAACCAAACAATCCCATTCTGGACATCAGGAAAGAGCATGGGTCTTTACCATCTAACAGCTTTTCATATTTCCAGGGTTTTTTTCTCAGTCAAAAGCACTTTGCTACCTCCAATCTTCATGCTCTCTAGAAGAAAGAGATGCTACACTGGGGACTGTCACAATCATAAATCCAAGGCAGATGCTTAAAAAACTTGTCTGCCCATCCATTAATCCCAGTACATGACTGCCTGGACAGACATTCTGAATTTGACCTGCTGCAGTAACCTGTGTAATTGTGCAGCTTGTTACATGCATCTGGGGACTCATTTCATTAACAGTTAACACAGTGCCCCCTATGTGACAGCAACAAATTCAAGATGGGAACATGGATGCTTTTAAATTGTTTCCATTTCATTCATAATGTATCTGCATGACACCAGAAATAGAGCTCTCTCTCCCACTATAGCTTTAACTACAATCTTTGAAATCCTTAAGGATTAGGGCCTCGTAATTTCAGTTACTTCCTTTCTCCAGAACCCATATGGTAACTATAGCTAAAAATTTTTACTGTTAAATTTGCAATCTGGAAAAAAGTGTTTTAATGGTCTCCTGCAGAATAACCTTCCACACCCAACTTCATTAAAAAATTCAAAACGTGACCAGTCATTAACGTGACTAGCACTATAACAATGGACTGATCAGGTGGCCTGAATACAGAAAGAACAGTATTTGCTCAAAATACAAATCAAATTTCATCAGAGCCGACCAGTTTGAAGACCTCTTCTTAAAGTACTGAGTATACTGTCCAGAATCACTGAGGTTCACAGATGCCTATCAAAGAATCGGAAGACCAAAAAAGGGCAAATCTCTTTCCCGACTCCAAAAATACGAGGAGCAGTCTGGGAGATGGCCTGCTTAGCATCAGTTCTCAGTGAACAGAAAACCATCTCTTGCAATTCCTTAGAAGTTCACTAGAGGAAAACAACAGCAAACAAGGATTTGTTAAAAGCAAAGCATGCCAGATTAGTCTAACTTTGGCCTTGACACCCATTAGGCTGTCACAGTAGAGAAAGACGCAGTGCCTTTGGTCACAAACTGTAAAGCAAGCTAGAGAGACTACCTACAGGGATCTATCCTGTGGCATTTCGTCTGAAGGGGTATGTGCAATGCTAACTAGGCTCCTCCCTGAATAAAGCAAAAGTCCATTAGGGGATATAGAGGAGATAAAGAGATACGCTGTCCAAGAGCTTGAGTTCACACCAGTACAGAAATGCTTCACAGTTAGTCACTGGCACTGGTAGTACTGCTGAGAGATGAGATTTTCTTCCCTCATCGCCTAAGCACAAACAGTCCTTTATCTTTACTTCAGCCACTGAGACTATTTTCGTCAGCAGCTGTTATTGTTAGGAATGAAGGTCTGATTTGGAGAAAAGAAAGCCTTCACAGCCTTCACAGGGATTCAACCACTGGCCACTTCTCATCTTAAATGATTTGGCTTTGCAACAGTGAGACTACAGAGAGATTATCAGTTGAAGCTACTGATGTAACAGGTAACCCAGGAAATTCACTGACTGACACAATGTGAGGCCTGATTTAGTAAGATTTAACTGAATATACATTGATAGCAACAACTTCTAGAGCTTTGCTGACAGGACTAAACCTAATTCATATTTTATCAGGTCATACACCAACAGCTGACTGACTCACCTTAGATTACCTAGTGACAGGTTATACATAGTTGGATTTCTCAGAATTTTATCAGTAACTCCCTGGAGTACCTGTTAGTTGCCATTTTTAAGAGTGTTGTATCAAAGACACAGACTTTATGGCATTACTTTCTATAACCCTGGCTTAGAGACCACTGAAGAACAGTAAATCAAAGAATTTGAAAATAAGCTCTTAAAAATCAAGATATCCAAAATACAATTAATCTCTCCAACCTAACATTACTTTCTTCTTAACCACATATATTATGCCTACATATTCTAGTTGCACACTAGAAATATGTACAACAAAAAATAGAGGAACGTTTCCACAGTATGAGAAATCCAAGATAATGATGAATGATGCACTACAGTGAAACAAAGCTGAAACTGCAGAAATTACATCTTCTAATAACTATGGCTGCATTATCAAATGCTTAAACATCAAAACTATAAGGGTGCCAGCTGATATACACTGCTCAGGCTTGAAGACAAACACATTTCCAGCTTGAAATCTGAATATTCCTCATTACCACACAGCAAATACATGATCTGTTCCAAGCTGCCTGCCATAATAGTTGAAACACTCTGAAGTCCAGTCTGGCAACAGGAATAGTAGAAACTAAGAAGCCATTTTTCTTCTTCAATTCTTCTGAAGAAGCACTGAAGTAGCACTTCAATTCCAGTGCAATTCTTTCCAGATAGACATAAAAGGACAATTAAAGTGAGAGAGGAGAGTGACAAAAGCCCACAGCATATTTGACTTGCAAATATTAAATCAGAGAAACAACTTAAACTACTGCTGTTATTTGGGGGCAGGCAGTATGAAGTTACATAACACTTAACTTTAGGTTTCTTGGTTTTTAAATTAAAACATTTACAGAATAATAGGAAGGAAGTACATTCCCAGACCTATCACATCTAAAGGACATCAGGTAACAGTAACCAGGTGATGAAGCACCTGATGAGCAATCTTGATCTGATGGACAACTCAGAGGTGGCAAAGTAGTTCATGTCAGAGCTCATATTAAGACGTAACAGAGCCCAGTTAACTCAGAGCAGATTTCTCTATTGTGCAAGGTAAACCAGAATCCTTTGCTAAAGGAATGAAGGCAGGGGAGGGTACCTGGCTAGGATACTGAACGGATCCCAAAGAACTGTATGAGTAGCTAGAAAGATAAACATTTAGAAATCCTTTCAATATTTTTCAAGGAACTTTGCAGTTCTTGTTCCAATAATAAAGAGTGGTTTCAGGCATCTTTGCTGCAGGGTCTGTGTGTTGTTTCCTTTGGCAAACGTGTGTAACTGAATTTTATGTGTTAAAAACCTAGAAAGGATTAGGTACATAGAAGTGAAATGAAATCAAAGCACCTAAAGGAATGGAAACACCCAACAAGCTTACTGACTATACCATGTCAAGACTGTTTAGGTCTTCAATACGGTTAAAATTTAAGGTAGTCTTATACACAAATGAATTGTGAAACAAAAAATGTAAGCGGAAACCTTCACCCTGCCTTATAGTAACACCTACTCAAGAGAAAGGGTAGAATCAAGCTCATTTGCACGCTATTAGCTGTCTTGATAAGTAACTTGATAAATATGCCTTAATTTCTTAATTTTAACCTTAAAAATCCTAGTCCTGAAATAACTCAAACATTCCTGCAACCTGCAGTGTATGTACCCAGACTCACCATTACACACACCAACATTTTCTGTATTAGTGTGTATTTTACTTTGATGTTCTCAGAATAACAACTTCATGGTTGAAGATAACAGAATTCAGTTGCTGGAAGTTCACAGATAGGACGGATAACACCAAAAAACTGAAAGCCATCTTCAATCTTCTACTTGCCCTGTTTCTCCTGACAAGAAACATCTACCCTGACACCCATTCTGGATAAAGTGCTCCATTATAGAAACATAGAATTTCATTCAGGATTTGGATGATATAGGAACATGAGAATGATTTTAATGAAAAAGCCAATTGTTCAGCTAAAGGAAACAAACATTCACTGAAATGATGCATTAGTACTATTGTCATCAGATTGTTTTAATAAATATTTCTTACACTTATTTGAAAACAAGACAACAAGCTACATAAACATTTAGATTGGTAAGGCAAATCATTTACAGTCAGAAAACTTTATGAAGGAGGTTGCCTACAAATTCACTGAATATATTTCTACCTGAGTTTTCTGACTGCTTAGGGTGTCTTCCCAGACGTGACCAAAGCAATCAACTGCTCCTGTTTAAAAATTTTGTCATGGGGTGTGTGTGTGGGGGATGGCAAGTTCCTGTTCCTTATGGTTACAATGAAAACCCCAAATATGGTAAGCAAATTTAACGACTTTTACACCCCACCAAAGTCATGCAAGTACCAAGGCAGTGGGCTGACATATATCCTCTGATGTTCAGACACCGATGTGGGGTTTTTTCCTGCTGGAGAAGACAGCAGTTTGCAGCCTGTTGTACATTTACAATCGGGAGATAATGCTCTATGGAAAAAGTAAAGACCAACGCTGAGTAACGCCCGGTGGTACCTCAGCGCTTTAACCACCACCAGGACATCAGGCGGGCGCGGCGGTAGCACCTCACTTCCTGGCTCAGGCCTCCCTCCCTCCCTCCCTCCCTCCCTCCCTCCCGTGCGCCCCGCGGAACAAAGGCGCCTACGGCTGAGAGGTCCCAGAGACAACCAGCTGGAAAGCGGGAAGGACGGCTGACAAGAGAACGGCGACGTAAGGGACAGCAGAAGCTCACGACATCCCACTCAGCCCAGCCCAGGCCAGCCCTGTCTCGTCCTTGGCCGCCGCTGAAGCTGCCCCCGCCCCGGCGCCCGCCGCCCGCCGCCCCAAGGCGCCCCAGAGCGCATGCGTGGAGCCGGCCCGCTGCCCGGGGAGCGGGTTGGTGGTTGGGCCGGCCCAACCGGAGAGACCGGGAGGGGACCCCAGGTCTACGCGGGACGGGGGAAGTGTCCCAGGCCGGTTACCTGACCGAAGGTCCCGCGGTGCAGGGCGCGGATCAGGCCGCTCGGTGTCGCCATGGCAAAGGCGGGAAAGGGGTGGGGGGGGCTAAAGGAAACGGCGCAGAGTCCCGGAAGGATCGGCGCATGCGCTTAGCAGCGTGTTGGTCGGTGGCTGACATACGCATGCGCAATGCCGGAGCGGCAGCTTGAGGGCGCAGCAGGCGGGAGGGCAGCGAAGCGGTGGCGCGGTGGTCAGTGGGGGCGCGCGGGTCTTGTTCCACGGGTCCTGCCTCACCTGCAGGTTGCTCTTGAAACTGCCCTTCCTCAGCAGCCTGTCCGCTCCGCCCTTCTGTAGCCCCCGAGATCTGCCGGGCCCCTGCTCCCCGGGGCTGTCTGGCCGTAGATTTTCCACTGAGAGACCCGCAGCCCGGCCCCGGCTGGAAGGTCGCCGCCTCTGCCTGTCTCACTCCTCTTCACGCGTCAGACAGTTCCCCACAGAAGACCCTGAAAAGCTTCTCTGCCTTAAAGCTCCTCCGCCCTGAATCTTCCCTGCTTTGTCCTGAACACCAGGGCCGAAGCAGCTCCGTTCATCTTTCCCCCTGCCACCACGCGCCCCCAGCCTGGTTTTTGTGCCCGTGTTGCTTCTGATGCCCCAGATAAGTGAATGACACTGCAGTTACAAATGAGGTTTAACGTGCTTCTGGAGACCTTGTACATTAACCCTTAGTGCCAGGTCTTTTGGGAAGGGTGCCGGGTTCCTCCCCAGTCAGTCTCTACCCAGTCCGGTTCCCAGGCTGGGAAGCCATGAAATGCTTGTTACCAGCGTTCAGGTGATGGGAAACGGCGGCTCATCTGCAGGGCTGGAAACATCTGGGGCAGTGACTGTGTGAATCTGCTGCTGCAGCTTTTGGAGAAACCTCGATCAGGAGATTCCTGGGTGAAACATCCATCAGGAAAGAAGGTGCCCTTGTAGGTCTGTTATCAGTGGCACTGTGCGTTGTATGGGTGATTTTTTCCAGTAGCCAACTCAGTACTGAGCGTGACTGGGCCAAACACTATCACTGAGGATAGTACCATAGAATGATGATAACTTTAGAATCCTGAAATAATTTTAATAGCTAAAAACATTGTAAGTTTTAGTACATTGGAGCCTTATCGTCATTTAGTTCCCCAGACTCGACTCTACTACAAATTGTAAAAAAATCTGCTTTGCGCAATCAATACAAACGTGAACCTAGAAATTGTGCATATAATTTTTTCATCATTTGCATGATCACTATAGTTATTGTTTATAATTTGAGCTGAAAACTTCTATGTGCAATGTTCAGCTTTGACATTTTTATTCAGTGTTATATTTCAGCAAAAATATGTCAGCCATTTCTGAGAACATAATTAGGCAAAAATCACACGAGGCTGGTTGAACAGTAGGCAATGTCAGGGAAGAAGCTGAAAAATGGAAGTCCAGATGATCTCTTTTGAGATTTTCCAGTCCTAAGGCCGAAAAATATTAGACAAGAGACTGTGGTTGCTCCACGAATGTGAGACTGAAGACGTGCTTTGAGTGGAGCATCAGGCAACAACCCTGATGGTGGGAGGGATGCGCAGATGCCTTAGCCTCTCTCTTACAACTAGAACTGTTCTCCCTTGGAGGCTAATCAGAGCAGGTATAGCTGTCTTAAACTAATGCAGTGAAGAGGGGGATGCTGAAAAGGGAAACGGAATATAAACTTACCTTCAAAAAGTTGTAAAGAAAATTGATATAATGTGATAAGGAAATGTTAAGACAATTTTTCAGTTGTGAAGAATTTAAAACCAAACTGTTTCCCGGAATGTAATTACCAAGGAGAAAGCTTTCAGCATCTACTAAATATAAATATTATAATTGTTATTATATATCGGTATGATGAAGAAAAAAGCTATGGGGGATTCAGTGATAAAAGACTAAAGAATGAAGGTATAGTTAATACTACTTGAAAAGTATTAGTGTTAATTTTCAAGGTTATTGGAATTTTGAGTTAATAAATGGAACAGTAAAAGGTGATACTTTTTAGGCTTTTGTAATATATTTGACTTAGTAACACAGAGCATTCTAATAAAACATACCAGAGAAGCGCATATTAAATGAGTAAGGGCTGATTAGCTGACAGCTCTCCAAAAGTACTTGTTAAATTTGAATTGGGAGACTTCTAGTAGAACTCTACGGTGACCTGTCCTTTGCCCTGCTCAGTACTGCTACTGGTAATCTAGAAATAAGTACTGAATAATTTATGTTGAAATGTGCCCTTGACACAAATATTGACAAATAATGCTTGTAAATAATGCTAAGAGACATGGTGATCACTCAGACCATTCTGATAATAGAAGTGTATTAAAATAAAACGTGTTTTAAAATTAAATTGAAACCAAACAAAAAATGGGAATTAAAGTCATTTTTTAAATCTTTAACTAGAACTGAGCCTGAATTATTACTTTGAAGACTTTGTTGAACACAAACTCAAGCTGAACAAAAAGAAAAAAATTCAATACAATATTTACAGCAGCTCTTTAACTCAAGAGCCCTCTGCTATGACAGAAATTTAGCAGGGGCAAAAGAGTAAGCGCAGGAGATTCTTGGCGCAGGCAGAGAGGGAGAGTGGTATGAATGTGCAAGGCAGATGAGAACAGGAGGAGGTTGGCTTGAGAATCCTGGAGAAGACGAGATGTCTTGCATCCTGAGAGATGGCCAAGTTAGGGAAGGAGAAAGACTTACTGTTCATATTTATTGTCCTCTGAAATCTCCTGCGGTGCCAAAACTCTTTTGACCTTTTCTTATGTATGATTCCTAGACAGTTTTGCCCTACACATATTACTCCAATGCACATTGTGAATCCACTCAAGACTGCTTAGGCGTGCAGAATCTGCTACTGAACTCAAATTAGGAAAATACCAGTAACGGGTGAACATGAACCAGCACCCAGTCAAAATATTACTATTGCAATTCTTGGTTTTTAATACTGCCGAACTGCCTGTTGACTTGGAAACGAGTTCTTTTAGATGAATGTGTGTCCCCTGGGCCACGATGATTCTGCACAAAGATCTGGAGTTTGTGTTGGACAAGCAGCTCTATTTGCTAGTGCAGTCCTGTTGCTGAAATGGACAATTAAGTGACTTTTTAGTACTGAGGTACCAGTCAATAAATACTAAGTCCTCTTTGGGTTTCCATGCTTAAAAAGAGATTCTGAAAAATCAAGGAAAAAACTACAGACAATAGCCGTAAAATGATTTAAGAGAAGACTTAGGCATATGCTCAAAAATGGTTAGTGAAAATGCAGGATAATGCTAGCAGCAGAACAGAAAGTCTGCAATTATTTTTTTCCAGGTAGAAAGACCTCTGTAGCTGGGCGACAGCCCACAAAAATTTTATTTTCATGAAGAAGCAGGGCTTTACAGAGGACCCAGCCTTGGCCGGTCTGCAATGTGAATGGGGTCCTGGGAATTAGAGATGTGTAGAGAGTTTTTATGCACAGCCTCCTCGTTTTATTTAACCTAGAAATTAGAAGCTGTTTGGTTGTTGGCAGCAGATTGTAAAAAGGAAGAACGGTTAAAGAAGCTGGATAGATTTTGAAAACCTGGCTTTATTCTTTGCCACTGCCAAAAATCATCTGTTCTAAAATATTTTGTACTCCTCACCTGAAAAATCAGCAGAAATTCTGTCCACTCCTAACTAAAAACTAATTTTTTGCTACTGTCTTATAATATACCATATGCTAAAAACATGAAACACCCTGAAATGTTAGAACCTCTGTCTGTTAATTCAACATGTAAGATTTATGCTTAATTATTATTAATAAGATTATGCTTAATCTATTGGTGCTTTAGCTCCCATTTTTAAATTAGAGTAAGAATAACAGCTATTCAAGTCAGCACTGTCAAAATAGTTTCACTAATACTCTCGAATCATTCACATTCTCTGATAAAAGTAGCAAAGAGTAATGTAGAAGGAAATTAATAATTTTCTACTCAATCAAGGCATTATGACAGAAAATCCTATGGTAGGAGAGTTTTAGGACACTGTTTGAATAAAAAATATTTTTTAAAAGGAACAATACTCAATGAAGCAAGACCCTCGCAGAAAAAATAATATGCTATCATATAGCTAGAGACAGTATCATAATATTTATATGGAAGAACAGAGGGAAATTAAGTAAGATGACATCACAGAGTCAGTGCTGCCATTTCTCAGTTTTTGAGTGTTTGATCATGTCTTTTAATGTGGCTTGGGGGAGGAGTAATTATAATTACAGTTGTTTTTGTTGTTTGCTGAAGTATTGCTCAAGTACTGTCTAAAATAGGATTCCTTTGTGCTATGCATTGCTCTAGCACACACCGGGTGACAGCCCCTGCTCCAAATAGCTCATAGTCTAAACAGACAAAACAGACACAGATCAAAAAGAATATGACACACAGCGTGATAAATGAATTTGCAGAAATGGCCGTGTAAATATTGTTACTCCGGTTGATTTTTTAAGTGAAGCATGTCATTAGCAAGATACTACCTGAATGGAAGAGAAGACAGACCAGGGAGACCAGGTAGGGTGGGATCTGAAGAACAGAGTAAGAGGAGTTGGAAAAGGCAACCAAAAAGCACAGGAAAGAGTCCAGGCAAACCCTTCACATTCTCGTACATAAAGAACTTCACTTGAGACATGTATGTTGGCGCCATTTAAAAGCACATCTCTGAAATTCTCGAGAGCCTGGAGGTTAGCAGCAAGACTGGCTGAAGAGGGTGAACCAATTACTCTTACCTGTTCATTTTACATTTTACACATGCTATGGAGGAATCTGACCATTTTTATACATCTGTCTGTCCAGTGAAGCTTTGGCAGGGTAGTCATTTGAAAGTGCTGAAGATCTGGCAGAGCATCAAGAGGTCTTGTATGCTGAATCTGTTGATAGTGTCATAGCATTGCAGAGAGCTATATCCTGTGAAATTCGTGGAAAACCACTGTACCGGTAGCCTCTGAGAAATAAAACCACCTAGAATCTTCTGAAAGCTGTAAACCTTTTTTCCCTATAATATGTTGGGAAAAAGAAATCTTTCCTACATGTTCTTTTGTATTATCATCAGTTATGGTGACTGTGTTTTTTACATTCATCTTGAATCTGTGTTTCCTGTCATGAGCAGATTAAAAACAGAAGAGACCAGAGTGAAAGTTTTCTATTGCAAACATCTGTGTCTGAAGAAGGATTGTATTTCCATGTCTTGGAACATCAAGGGGAAAAGCTTGCCCTCCCCAGACACACACCTTTGCTTTGCAGCAATAAGGAGTTTATAGACCAGGCTGCTTTACTACAGTAAATAGAAAACCCAATTCTGCTATTATTTCCGGTGGTTAATCCAGCCGAGGTGTCTGAAGAGACCTTCGCTCATTGTTCCCAGCAGAGAGCTATCTTAATCTGTATCTCTGAAATGCTTAACATATTTTTAGGTGTGATATGAGCAATGCTTTTAATAACTCCTGTCTTTTATATCTGAAATTCACTTTTAAATGCAAATATTGCTGTCCAGATAAACGTTCTTAGGGGCTGTCAGTAGTGCTGGTGAATGGACGTGCTAACCCTCTGTAAGTTAAATGAAATCCACAGGCAGAAAAGGATGGCTATGTCAACAAACTTCACAAAGAAAAAGATTAGTGCTGACCTACCATCCATATCTGTCTGCTCTTAAAGAACAGAAGACTGGGAAAGGAGAGGAAAGATGATGTAAGAAGGACTGGGGGCTGGATATACAGTACTTTCTGTTATTCTTACAGGAATTTAGCCCTGGCAGGAAGGAAATTTATTGGTTTAGATGTTGCCCTGAGACCTTCCTATCTCCTACATAAATGCCCTCCTTTTAAAACTTCAGTATACTAATATGCATCCATGAAAATACCACCTAAAATATATTTCAGTAGATCTATGTACTCCCTCACCCCATTGTACCCAAAGATCTGTTAAGTTGTAAGCAAGCTGAAACAAATCTGGGAAGCAGTTTGATAAAATCATCGTCTGGACGGGTTCTTAGTCATAATCATCTTAGGCACCAAGGGGACTTTTGCTGGTGTGCAACAGCGATTTGTCCTTTCTGAAGTGGAAGCACATCTTCAAGTAACAGTCCATGGACTAGAGTTTTACTTTGGCCCTCATTATTAGTGAGGATGTTCTTCTCTCTCCTGATCATTTCCCCCCTCTGCCAAACCTCCTTTGGGAATAACCAACTGATGGTGATGCTTCTGAACCTGTGAACATATTCGAGACTCTTAAGACTGCAAATATTATTACTAGAATTAACAGAACAATGAAGAAAACTTAGAATTTTTAAGCAAGCTTGACAAAGTTAAGAAATTGTCCGTTAGGAAAAAAATCATAAGCAAACAGATCTGGAAAATTTAGCAATAGGTAGGAACTCACACAGTCTGCTTTGTAACTTTCAGTTTAGTAAGAGAACCTTACAGCTGCCTTTTTACAATGGCAATTAGCACGGCATCTCTTTTACTTCCTCTAGAGGGTATATTACAGTGTGAGCATTTGCCTGTGACTTACGTGACTGTCCAAGGTTCTCAGGAGAGACTCTACAAAGAATAATGAAGTGAATCCCTCAACCTGCTTGCTGGGATAAGGATCTTAAAGATGTGAGAGTAGGGTGCAGAGAGATCTGCTTGACTAATTCACATTTAAATCGGGGATTGTTAGGCACCAGACACTTTTGAAAAGTCATTGATGTAAAACCTATGATTTATTTCTATAAATTGTTCCGGTTCATAAAAAATATGCCCTATTCTGATCTAAATTAGTCCAATTTCACTTTCCAATTTTAGATTGTATAACCTCATTGCCTTTTAAGCTAAAACACTTTTTACTTTCAGAAGTCTCCCTTTAGTCAAATAATATTTTTTTTTCCTTAAAGAAACTACATGGACTGGTTTTTTTCAAAACTTTTATAGAATAGGCTTTACACATTTTAAATTACAATTCTGGCTCCTTAATCTTTTCAGATTTTCAATCTTTATTGTTCAGGATAAGCACCAAAATGTGTCACAACACTATTGCTATTCTCAATATCATTTGTCTGCTTCTATTCAACCATCTGCTAAAAAAAGGAATGTTGCAAAGAAATTTTGCAGATGATGCACAGATTGACAGAACATTAAATAACATTTATGTATCTGAGAATAGTGTCAGCTGCTGCACCGCACTGAGAGCACACATTCTTTCTGTCTGATCTCTCTCTGTCTACCAATTTCAGTGTCAATGGTTTCCACAGTCCCCCAACTTGCAAGAGTGACATAGGTTTTTTATTTGCAGGTGTGTGACCTTCCCCTTTATGTGTGTTCAGACACATTGCTTGAATGATCCCCCTTCCTACTGTACAACCCAGCTGTGTACAGCTGGCTCTTTCTCAGTACCGTTTATCATTCCACCAAGCTGTGCATCATCTGCAAATTTTACCAGTAGTGCTTTCAGATTTTCTTCTATGTGGGTAATAAAAATACTAATTGCTAAAATGAGATAAGCGGCTTAATGCCTGTTGAACTCGTAATGATTTAACATCCATTTCATGTACAGTTTAATATACACTTCACTGATTATTTTATGTCCATTTAAAAAATAAGACTGTCACAAAGTACCAAAATAAATGCTTTACAAATATGTAGATATGGCACAGCCAAGTGTATTTCTAGATACCAGAAAGATTGAAGTACATAAAATGCAGAGTTGTTATAATTATCTCTAAAAATATGACTCGTGTGTTAATGTAATATTAAATAATACTCCTAGATAAAGATTTTCAATCTTAATTATTTTATTTTACCATTTATATACATATGCATAACTCTGGCTATTGTGTTCCCACCTGGTTAATGCAGAACACTTATGGTTTATAGGATACTTTGACTGGGTTTGCAGCTGCTTTGTTTCACCAGTGATGAAAAATGGCAGAAATAGACTCTTGCACCCTTTGCTTTCTGCGCTGCAAATTCCTGCTGTTCCGTCACCTCCCACCGTTAATTATTCTTCATACACATTCCCCTTGTTTGCATTCCCTTAGCCTAGCTTTAAACTGGCTCACGCAATCCTGCTCCCCTTGTATGTCAAACTGGCACTTAATTCAGGCAGAGTGACCTGCTGCCTAGAGCATCTGGTTGGTTGGGGGTGACAGCAAAACCTCCCTGCTCTGCCACCTGCTTTCCTTATGCCACAGACTCAGAAAGTCAGGCCGACTGATGGTGCTGAGGGAGTGGGGGAATTACGTGGGCACCAGCGCTGGCTTGGCAGGAGCGCAGCACCGCCAAGCAGCATCCAGCTCTTCTGGCCTCTTGGTGATGGTGGCAGCAGCTCATCAGGTCTTCATAGCTTTTTTTTCCCTAAGCCCTCTACCTCACCTTTCCTCCATCTCATGGCAGAAGTGACCCTGTTCCTTCTCCTTTAGACAGCAAAATACTATTCTGCCCACATTGCTTACAAGCCTGGAGCCAGCCATTTACACGTGTCCACTTTTCTCCCCATCGCTCCTCCAGGGAGGGTGCTCCTGGCTTCCCCTTCAGTGCAGAAAATGAGCACGCTGCCTCCCACCTCCCTCTCAGCCTGTCTGCAAAGAGGATCTGACACAATAGGTGCTTTCCTCCCAGATGCTTTGTATGAATGGCCATGCTTGCTGTTATTTTTTGTGACTAAAAGTTGTTTTGTTGTTGTTGTTGGTTTTCCCCCCACACAGAAGTGTTCCCTTTTGGACTGGCCACCATCATCCATTGTTCTCCATGAAACAGAAACTGCCATTGCCTTCGGGCGAGATGGTGGATGCCTATACTGTGAGGCATCATAAAACACAGACCCCGTTGGGAACAATGGGGAAAAGCCTTCTCAACGTGGCCACCAGCTGAGGTCTGCCGCCACTCTCGGCCTGTCCAGAGCACCGGGGAGTGGCAGCCGTGGTGAGGGGAGGTGGTGATCCACTGAGCAGCCTCTGGGCCCTGCAAGATTACATGCAATGGGAAAAATACCCAAACAAAATCAGCTTAATGACAAGACGTAAGTGAAATAGTCTTGATGCAAGGTTGCAATGACTTCCACTGATGTGGGAGCTAGCAGAGATTTTAGCCAGTATTGTAGGGGATGTTGAAGTCCTTTTTGCTGCTTTGTCCCACTGATGCCTTGACCCTCCCTTAAATACTAAGAGAAAAAAAAAAATTCTTTTTTGACAGTCTTAATAGGAAACAATTTTGGTCACAGAATAATAAGCATTTAATCTATGAAGATGTGATATTTTTCCATCCTTCCTTTTCACTGGGCAGTGTCCTGCCTCATATACTCTTGGGATGCTGGAGCCTGTATTCTTTTTACCAAGGTAGGAGGCAAAGAGAGGTCTAATAATGGGTGGTCCATTTTTTTAAATGCCTGATTTTTAATCTTTAAGCAAATTAATATATTCAAATATATCTTTGTAATTACCAGAAAATTTGTTTTGTAATCGAACTATACATATTGTACTCTTAAGTGTACTCTGTGTTTTTCATAGAAAGCAAAGAATAATCAATAAAGCATGACTGAGTTTGAAAATTCTGCCCTGACTCTAGAGTCTTTAATTGCCTCTAAAACATGCATTCAGTGATAGAAAATATTTAAAAGATGATGAAATTTGAGGGCATACTCCGTCAATAATTTCATGCAAGCCATACTGTAGGAATGTTGTGATTATTTTTGAAAACAAGCATGTGATTCAAGGAAATGAACGGGGTAGATTTTACTTAACAGGAATTCAAGCCGTTTAGGTAATTAAAATCACAGTTAGCATACTCACCCAGGTCAGACTGTAATCTGCTAAAATCCCACATACATAAGCCTCCAGATCTCCACACCTTCACATGTACAATTCTATAGGATGAACAGTCATTTGCTGCCATTATTCTTCATAGAAGAAGATTTCCTCTTCAGCAGAAGTTCTAACCCTGCCACAGAGCAATGCTAAAAAACTTTATGATTATGCCTATGGCCATTTCAGTGGCTTTGTATTTAAATTGATAAAATTGATCTTTAAAGATTCAGTATACCTCCAGAGTAGGGACTGTAATTACTCTGGAGGTAGCGATTCATCGAGAATGGTGAAGCTGCATTCTCAACTGAGACACTGAGTTATTGGTATCATGCACCTAATAATGTGAGTTTGGGAGTTGAGAGACAGCTTTTTGCTTTCAAAGCATCCATACATCCCACTCAGGGTTCTAGGTGTGCTTGCTGCCTTCTATGCTGGCTAAAAGAGGAAACACCCTGTGTTTAGTAATAACTTAAACAATGGAGGCTACTGCCCAAAGCAAACACTGAATGCAAGGTCAGAGGATCGATTAGGGTGAATGAAACAGTGGAAAGCAGGAGGAAACAGGCAGGGAGCAAACCCAAAAATCATGGTACAAGAAATGAAGTGAATACACAATGGCCTTGAAAGCAAGCCAAGGGAAGGAGCTTTTTGAGCAGAGCCTTGACTGCAAGCAGGTCTGGGATCATGAGCAAAGCAATGGATCTTGTTTAATCTTACTGTATTTCGAGAAGCGGGACTTTGTTTGTAGTAAAACAGGATTACTTCAAAGAAATACCTGGCTGTTGTACTTAATTTCTCATTCTAATGGAAACAGCCTGTGGCATTGTGCGTACAGGCTAACTGCTCAGGCCCCGATGAAGATAGGCAGTGCAACCGGAAAGAGCAAACAATGAGGAAAAACAGGGAAGGAGGACAGAAGGATATATTAGAAAAAGACATGGCAAAATGGAAGGAAAAGATAACCTTGCAGGAAATTAATCTTAAGGGGCAGAGAAATCAAAGTATATAGTCAGGACATATTCTTCAGCATGATAGTCAATCAGCTGGGAGATTCTAATGGCTTTGGGGAAGAATAATCCCTGAAGTGTACCCATCTTCAAATTTCTAATAAAGAAAGAAGACCCTGTACCTCCCATCCCATTGCCATTTCAGAAAAGCAGCCCTCTCAGCCGGGCAACCAGGCACTACGATGGAGGGTTAAAACACGAAGCTGCTGCCCATTTGGAACACGCTCCGTCTCCTTTCACATCTGCAGAGCATTTAGCTGCTTGCATCTGGTTGTGTTTGTGCAAATATAATTCCATATTCACTAATAATTCCTGAGGCTAAAGGCCCCTCTCCTGTAACCTTGTTAATATTCTCACAAGGCTTGGTGTGAAAGCCTCACAGCATTTGGATTAGAATTCAGTCTGGTGGGGTTTTTTTCCCCCCTGTCTCTTACTCTTTCTCTCTCTCGTACTTTTCTGGCCTCCAGTTTCCTGGCCACCCACATGACGAGACACTCTCCCTCCCGCTCTCTCCCCATTCTCAGTTTCAAGGAATTTCCTTTTGTCAAAGGCAAAGTGTGATTGACATATTTTCCCCCTCTTAAGTGCAGTCTTCTTAATACTTGATTTAACTATGTCCTTATGGGGCTTGTATAATCATTACCTAGGTGAGAAAGAGACCTCCTGCTCCCTCTCTACCATTCGATCTTGGGCTTCAAGCGCCAGACTGGTGGCTACTTAGTACTTTTTACATGTTTTTTATTCACTTTTTAAAGAAGTTGTTATTAATGTGGTGGTGATGAGGGGCTCCAGGTTGACAGCATTGGAAACTGAAGTAATTTGTTTGTCCACAAAACAAGTACCACTGAAGAAGCAGAACTGCTGACTCCCCTATCAATGTGCCTTGGAAAGGTCCCTTTCAAAGCATTGCACCCAGGCCAGAAAAATCGCCTTCTCCTCTGGCCTTTCAGAGGAGAAGGCAATTCAATTTGCTGATCAGTCCTCAACGCTGATGCTAAGACTAAGAAAAAAACTAAGTTGGAGATCACCCTGAACATAGTGTCACAGGAGTCAGGGACGTAAACATTTTGCTCATTCACTTCTGGTCACTCCTTTCTTTAGCACAAGAAGCAGTAGTTCCGTTGTGTTCTCCAGCCTATTCTCCACAAGACCTGCTTAGCAAGGGCCCTGGTCAGCTGTACATCCCAGGCAGAGACCACGGTATGCTGTGGTGGTGAGGACAGCGGTTGGAGGAGAGCAGCTATGGGTCTTAGGAAGGTGGATGGGCTGCTGGCAGGAGACAGAGAGGAAGGTGAGTCCCTGAGCTGATAGCTTGGAATCTTTAATGATCCCCTGGTTAATTTGTATTGAGGAGCTTGCCATACGGCTCTGGATTTATCCATGTCCTGTATGTTGGACAGGAAGGTAAAACTCTGCATTATGATGGCTGTTGGTTGGCTGAAGAAGTTACTCAGACTGAGTCAAACATTTTCAATACAACGTAGGAAGGATTATTAACAAGTTTTTGACTAAATATTTGCAAGATCTTTGCATACCTTGTAATCAATATTATAGCAAAACAGAGGTTTGTTTTCCATTTAAACAGAAATAGTCCTGGAAACTGATTGTTATAACCATCATATCAGAGAATGTTTATGATAAAGTATGTTGAAAATTTATGCCACGTCATGACAATGCCTTATTTTCAGTTGTGTATGAACTTTGCTACATTTGAAATAACTAGGGTGAAATTTCCCATATCAGGGATTAATCTCTGTACCTTGCATCCATCTTTTCCCCTTTCTTCGAAAAAGGGAGGAAAATAATTAATTGAGTTCTCTGAAAAAAAACCAAGGAGACTTTGTTCTCATGTATATGCTTAAAAAAAACTCCTGAAAGGCATGCCGGTAAGAATTAATAATCCCTACCTAAGCTGGATGAAAGACTTGTCTTTTGATCAGCAGTTGGGGTGGAGGATCCCTCTGATGTCAGGAATGCTTGCCTATTTCCATGAAAATTTTCCCACATTTACTCAAGTTATGAGTTTCAGAAAGTCCCGCTTCACACAAATACACTAGAAATGCATGTTCTCTGAAGGATTTTTGCCTGTTCTCCAACCCAGGAGCTGACAGCAGCCTTGTCTCCCACCGGAGCAGTGGGGTACGTGGTGTGGCTGTGCTGTCTCAGGGCACGGGCGTTGAACAGTGTTGCTGCCTCTGCTGTGATTTCAGTGTTTGTCTGACAGAGCATGGAAGGGAAGAAGGAACCTTTCTGACAAGACTGCAGAAGGTAAGGAACTGGGACCTCCGTGCTGGGAATGAAGGCATTGGGACAAAGAGCTGTTGGGCTCAGTATCCTGATGTTATGCGAAAGGGTGGGGAGCTTCCAGGTGGGACTGGAAACATAGCGGGGGGAGACGCATGGACCTCAGATGCTTGTCTTGGGAAACAGAATAGGAATTTCCACACACTGGAAATAAAAATATTAAAAATAACAGGAAAAAACCCCAAACCTACAAAAAGAATGATTCAGGCTTCAGAGCAGAGTTTGGATGACACGCAGTAAATGAGACATGAACTACCTATTGAAGAATGAGTACAAAAGAAGACCTCAGATGTACAGGGTCTTCTTGTGTGGTTATGTAATTAAAGACAGTAAGGTAGGGCTGAAACAAAGTGAGGCTTATTCCTAATGATCCTTAACATCCAAATGTTTGACTTTGCGACGTTAACAGTTTCTTAACGTATTATTTATACAGTACCTAGACATGGTATAGTATATAGGCCAGGACCTACATGGCTGTAAAGTGAGTTAGATTCTGTATCTATCTCATTAATGACTTTAATTAAATTAATTAACAACTATTTACCTTAGCTCTGGCTCCAAGCCACAAGGATTCAAAAGAACACATCCTTTGCAAAGCCAGCTTCTGACTATTCTGTAGTGTGACGGCACCAAACAGTAACGATATAAAAAAAATCCTTTAATTCCTGTCTTCCTTTCTTCACACAAACATGTGCAGCTGTAGCCCATATCTGCTGAAAACAGTCATCACCGCAATATGGCAATGAATATTTTCGACCCTTCTTTTAAGAAAGCTTTTATCTTTCCTTGGCCTCATAACGTCTCCAGGCAGTCTATCTCCCTTGTCGGGGCCTTGTTTAGTGAAGTATTGTTTCAAGAAGTATACTCCAGGACTTTTTTTCCTGAGAAGGAGTTAACATGTAGATAGCTCCAGCAGCTTATCAGATCACAGTCCTCAGTCTTGCTGCTGCCACATGCCAGGACTGCCTCCCTAGCCAGGAAGAGCCTATTCCCTGCCTTTGCATACATTTGTCTTGCAAACGGTCCGGAAACTCGTGTTGGGTACCTGACTACAGATATTGGTGAAATGCTATATTTACATGTTATGGGAAAGGGCCAAATTCCACTGCTGCAGAATAAATGAGTTAATGAGGCTGCGACTGAAATGCTTTGAGAAGGAGATGCAAGAACTGTTGTTTCCAGCTGAGGCAGCTCTACATTGCTGGTTCAGGTTTGCACAGTTATTTCCATCACTGCAATTGTCAGAAGCTTTTTAAAACATAAGCTACGCTTTCTAGAGTGTGATATACAGTGGGCTCTGCGTGGGCTCTGACTGCTCAGCAGAGCAGACTGTGCCCCTCAGACGAGCTCGTGCCACTGGTGGTTGCTGTTCTGCCCGTTCCTCTCAGAAATTTCTGTTGAACACCTGATGCCACACGCTGTTATGCATGTCACCTGTGAGAGAAATTCTGCACCTTTGTGTCCTGTTGGGCTACTGTTCTGCCTGGCGTTTGGTTAAGTGTGCCTCGCCTTCGTTCTAGCTCAGCCTCAGGATTGTGGCGTGATGTCCAGATGGTTTCTCAGGCATGCAGGACTGCCTTGTACACAGCAATGCTCTACGTGAAAACACGGAAAGCAAATTCTGCAAGGTGAAGCAGCCTTGGCTTTCAGAATGACCCCAAATAGCTCAGGAGACAAGTGACCTGAAACCTGCTAGAATATTTGTATACTCTGATTTTTTTCTGAAGAAAATGCCCTCTGTTCTCTATTGTCAAAAATTTGCAGTAATAATGTATTTCTTTAATTCAAAGAAACAAACAAATAATCCTGCACCTTCCCTGCCAGATTGAAATATCTTTAAATCTTTTTCTCTTTTTAACTGTGTATTTGGAGGGGGTGGGGAGATGAAGGAAAAAAAGTGGCTTGAATAAGTTTCTGATGGAGCATCTCAGTGTATCAGGTGTTTTCCAGATTTGTGTAAAACGATCCCTGCCTGAGTGTGTTTACAGACTCCAAGAACAGGGTACCGAAAATCTAGAACTGGAAAGTAGGAATGGGATGAGGCTAGTAGCAAGCATCATCATGGTTCTGGAGAATAGGTTGGAGGGATCTATCACTGCCAGGGTTCAGTTTGGAGAAAGTGGAACACAGTCCAGAAAGCATTTGAATTGCTCCATTGTCGTCACGTACCTGTGAAGCCCATGGGCAAAGTATTCCTCCCTCCTTTGATGGCCAGACCAAATAATAAAAGGCAGTCTGCTGCTGCTGCTAGCGAATTGAGAAAAAAAGACATTTCTGTCCCTTCATTCTGCACCCCTAACTACGTCCCACCCCACCCCACCCCAAAACCGCTGCCCTCCAGCAAATAGCAAGGATGAGGGATGCTGGGCCTTTTGTTATTAAATCACTGGTTCTGGGCTGTGAACTCAGACTGACACAGGGACAAATGGCTCTATTAAGATGTGGGCTGAGATAGCAAGAGAATCCCAAAACAGAACAGTTTCCCAATGGAACAGGGAACACTGGGATATGGCAACTGGTCTTCCTGTTCAGACACAAGTGATCAGGTGTAAGGTGCTGCTGCGGGCTGAGGTGAGCGTCAGAGAGCCTCCTCTAGGCTTTCCAGAGTCAGCTCCTGTTCCCGTGGATGCTTTGGACAGTGAGTAGCATTGTTCAGGGGGTTGCAGTTTGCGCCGAGAGGATTTATTCGCAATGTCAAACCCCTCCTGTCCTGACCCCTCCTGACTCCTGGACATCTGTGGGGGAACACCCTGAGAGGGTATCTGTAAAGAACCGTTTATTTTGCAGTGAAGGGTTCATCTCATAATAACCAGGGAGTTCCTCCAAGTTCCTGGGAGTACCGAGTGAACGTTGCCCAGTGTTGCTGGCTGAAACGCTGCAAACACAAATACAATGGGGGCTCTGAAGAAGGCAAAGCGCCTCAGCACCTACAGCCCATGTTTATTTTCTCCAGAGATGAAGCGGGGACTGCAGGTCAGCAGGAATTGTGCATTCTGACTGGTATTTATTGACTCAGAAGTCCTTGCTGACAGACAGACGGACAGACAGGCAGGGAAGGGTTCCATTACAGTGACGTAGTTTCTTTCCCTCTTTGTCCCCAAGGCTTTCACTGCTGACACTCTTTACACATGGCAGTGGCTTCTCCAGCTGGTGTTGGGGTGAATGGCAGCTGCCTTTCTCCTCGCTGATGCTGGCAGCCTGGGTGCCCCTGGGGAACACGACTGTCAGGCTTTCAGCCACATGCTGCAGCACACCTCTCAGAGCTTCGTGTTCATCCTTCCCTCAGACCTGGGTTAAGACTGGAGCTCTGGGTCAGATGCCGAAGGGGACTCTGCGTGGCTGGTGGGGGTCTGTGTGAAAGAGAAATGTATCGCTGCGCTGTGCTCAGCCCCATTTCCGCCTTCCATTCTCTGATGCAGCCGCTGCTAATTAGGTCTTTGGTTGCCCTACTCTAATATTGTGCTTTAGGAGTGACTCAGGTCCTTTCTGTAAGTGACAGCGAGGCAGATCTACTGTCAGCTAGTCGCAGGGATGCTGTGACACTCTAAGCAGCAGGTCATGGCTTCAGTGCTTTTAATTCCCAGTATGCTTCCTCCAGAGGATCCCTTTGGATTTAAGAGCACGCTGGAGACTTTCATCTGTTGTAAGCAGTACAGTCACCTATGCTTTCAGCCACACAGGGCAGACTTTTAAAATGAGCCCTCACGGGCAATGCAAAATACTGGATCCTTCGTCATTTGTCAGAATGGAGAAGCAAAGTGTCCATGTTTAAACAGCATGAATTGTTTCTTTTGTCTCCACACTCGCCGTTGTTTTTTTAAGATGAATTATCTCACTTTGAGTCCAGTAAACCAAAGGTGTCAGTTTCTAAAGGATGCAGCAGGCTGGGGTACAGGATATCTGGAATGTTTGCAGCAAAGCAGTGTCGGATAGATCAGATCACGGGTTCTCTACTCACTTTACAAACATCATACTTGCAGCACGGCGAAGGGAATCACACTGATCTCCTGCTTAGTGGAAGTTACATTAGGAATGCTGAGAAGTTGCAATGTGAGGCTGCCCATTCAGATTCAGTGTTTATGAATACGCCGTCTCAGCAAATACAGATGCATATAGATGATAATCCAAGCGTCAGATAATTTAGTCTACTTCTTGACTGCCAGTGCAAGATTACGTGCAACAGTGCGTGTTTTGTTTTAACAGTCTTAAATGATGAGGTATCTTCCACATTTGGATTCTGGCTGTTTTTCTAGTAATTTGATTCATGCAGTGAGGCATGGTTGCAACACTTTCTGTTCTGTGACAAAATGCTTCTTACATCACCTAAGATATATGGAATTCTTTACAGGCTCTACCTCATTAAAAAACGATGCTTAGATCTCCTGCCTCTCCAATGCACAGGGGCAGATCTAGGCATATTTTCACTTTGAAAATATTTCCTCTCCTCTTCATTAATGACAGCTGTACAGCTGTCTAAAGACTCTAGAGATTTCTCTCTACACTGCTGGACGTTTACTGTCTTCGTTTGTGGAGAGCCACATGCTTTTGTTCTCCCAGTAAAGATCCTTAGACGTAACCCATTTTCACTAATGTGGCCTTCCCAGTAAATAGGAGTAAGAGAGTGAGGGGTTCAGTGTGTGCATGGTGGATCCCAATGATGGGATGGTTCTGCAAGGAAAATGCTTTCCTGGCTACGTCTCTTAGCTGCTGAGAGTGTCTCGCGTCAAAGGGCTGCAAGAGTGGAGTTGTTTTTGCGATGGTGCATATAGAGTGCCTTCATGGTGCTTATAGGTGCACGTCAACTTCCAGTTCTAAGTATAAGAAGGCCAAAGCAGCCCCTGAGCTTTTCATCATTTAGCCTTGAGTTTTAGGTGTAACGGGATGGAATATGTTACAAGCATGCACATATTGGGCACAGTTATCATCACTCTAATGGTCTTCCATGCCTGAAGAGGGAGTTACTGGACCATTGAGTCTTACCTGAGGGCTGATGTACACAACCGGGATTCCCCAAGCTAATTCCTGTTTGAATAACAGCACGTACATAGAAACAAAGCAAACCTGGATTTGAAAGCAAACTTGATCATTACCAGTCTGTTACATGACTGGCCCATGGTAACTTTTTTTTCTCTCTCTTTAATCCGTTGCTTTTCTCATCTTTCCCCATGAGGTGCAGTGTCCTTATGTCAGTGGCTTTCAACTTTCAATCCCCAGATTTCTGGAAATCAGGGGACTGCTTCAAAAGGGTCTGTGGAAGAAAAGCAATTTATGTGTGCTCTGCTGTAATGTGTGTATGTGAAATTTCTAAAGAAGATCGTGTGTCTGCGTGCCCATTGGGGTGGGCAGGAAAGTAAGATGAAAGGGTTTTCTCATGGGAAGAAGCAGAGGATTTACATCCTAAATTTATGGCAGTTTGGTGATCTTTAGGTTCCTCAGTTCTTTCCTGTTTCAAGAGAGGCATGCTGGCTGGTACTTTGTGGATTGATGGAACCTCTCAGGATTGTTCTGTATGTGCAGAAAGAAAGGATGCACAGTACAAGGGGTGTTTGCATTAGATTGGAATGGTTTCTCTGCTACTGAAGTGTACGGTACCTGGCCCAAATTCCTACGTGAGGACATCTTGGACATGACATCCATGCACAGGGAAGGTGCTGACATCAAAGAGTGGAAGTTGCCCCCTTAACAAGAGCAGGCACAGACGTAAACGTGTCCTAGATTTGCAGGTGAAAATTTTTTGATCCTGTGCAAATTACCGTAAGTCAGTTATGTTTGATCTCTAATTCAGAGCCTATTTAATCCCTTTGAAGGACACTCTTTTTTTTTTTTTTTTTTTTTTTTTATTTTAAGCAGCAGACCTCTGGGTTCTTTGATAGATCTTCTTTCGGTTTTGTTTCTGTCCAGAAAAACTTTGTGATTTTCTGCAAACAGAATAATATCAGGTATTATGACATGTATACAATGCAATGCACCTTACTTACTCTCCACATAAATAAATACTCACAATTTTGTACGTTTTTAAGTTTAGATACCTTCACTGATGCTGGATATGCACAGAGGCTGCATGCTGTGTATGTACAGAATGAAAATAAGGCATAGAATTATGCTGGAAGCTAATTAAAAATATCCCTTATGGGATCAAGTTTGACTTTCAATGATGCCAGAGCACACTAGTTTATATAAACACACTTTAGTTAAGCACATTAATTGAGTTTAGATCAACAAATTGAAATGGAACCAGACAATAGCTGGTTTCTTTTTGGCTTGCACGTACTTGTATATTTAGATCCTACTCTGGACAAGCAAAGCTCAGTGCAGTAACATATTTCTTTTTGCTAGCTTTGCACTTCAGCTGATGGATTTTGGAGGACCATTAGCTTCCCCTCTTTAACACATTCAAGAATGGCCAAATTATGGCTTGCAAGATAAGTATTTCCTGATGCATGGCTAGTCCAGCATGCAGTCCATTTCTTGCCATCTTCTTCTGAAGGCCCTCAAGGCACGTGTATGGAGAGCGAGTTATAGGCTTTGTCGGTTGTTCTCATGGTAGTGCCACCAGGTAATCCCTGTAGTTCTCGTTCCCCACGATACATGTAAGTGCCACGATGCCATGTCATAGGACACATCAGGTGATGGAAATCCAGCTATTGAGCACATAACAGGTAGTGTCTGGGAACTTAACAGAAAGGCTCAGACTGAAGAGAACAACCCAAAAATGTGCCCATAGGAGGCTCTAGGGCCCACCTCAGCAGAAAGGTGGTGAGTCAGTGCTTTCCCAAGGCATAATGCACTCTAGCCATACCTTGTGCCTTCTCCAGCCACATTGTCCACGCCCTTGTGCCAGGTTCTTCAAGCAAGCAGGATGGCCCAGGTGAGCAGTGCCATGGAAACTCCTCTGTGTCTGGGGATTTCCAACTTATTAGTTCTGCCACTCTTCCAGTCCTGGTATAGAGGCCACAGTGAAACACAGCCTTTGTCTTTGGACATGGATCCTCCACACTTTAAGCTATGATGGTTCAGCACAATCAGAAAGAAATTGGTAGGAGTTAAAAGATACTTTTCTGAATAAAGGAAAAAAAAAAGTCTTCAAGAGGTGAATCTGGGTTGAATATTGAATTATGAAGAATGAGGAGGTAACATTGCAACCTGGTCGTTTTGTTGAACATCAGTGCGCTTTGACATATGTAAAGATAGGGGAAAAAATAGTTAATTAAATTTTGTTGTCTAAAATAAGCAGAGGCGCACTCACCTAATCCTGGGTGGAAATGTAGTTTTTGTCACTGGCTCTTGAGCATACATATTTAAATATATAAAGCTTTGTTGGGGAAACCCCACTACCTTGGGTTCAGATTTTGCAAAATAGTTCAGTTGGATTATGAATCAGGAATTAGGAAGTCTGAAGTGGCAAATGCTTGTTGTTGATGCTTTTCTTTAAAGGCTTGACTGCTTCCCCTTCTGTCTAATTTATCTTCTGTGGGTATCCCGTGGTTTCCCTACTTAATTTCCATGCCTCTCACCTGCACTTGACATGCCTGTTATTAACATGAACTGTTAATACTGTAGACCTAATTTGCAGAGGGGCAGCACAAAACCAAAAGCATCTGCCTTTGGCTTTGACTGAAATTCATCACCTCTGAAAATCAGGCACTAATATTTTTCAGTTGGAAGAACAGATTGCCTTCTATTAAAGAACTCCTTGCATTTACAATTTAAAGAAGTTCCAATCTATGTACGTTTTGAAACTCTGTACACACTACACTCGCAAGGAATCTGGCAGCCATTTCTAGAGAGCATTAAGCAACAAGATCTTGTAGTGAACAGCAGAATTATTTTTTATTTAGAGATTACATAACTCTGACAAAATGGAAACCAGCTCCCATGCTTCACTGTAGACCAGAACTTTCTCTTCCCAGATGGAGAATGACCTTTAATTGTGTTAGTTCCACCCCACATCCTTAGAAAATAAGGGCAGCTGCTTCACACATGAAGGGAAGCAGCCATGGTGATCAAGGATGGATCATGACTGAGGTAACCTTACAATAGCTACATGAATTAGACCCCATCAGTCAGTCAGACCTGCGAGTCTCCAGGCTAAAATGATCTTAAATGTCACAAATTGAATTAGCCCCTGCCTGCCTCTGTCCCTTTAGCAGCCACTGTCATAGCAATACTGACTTATCCAGAAAAGCTTCCTGTCACAGTTAACCCATGGTGGGTAAAGCAAGATTTGATGCCAGCAGTGCAAAGAGTGACACTGCACCAGAGCTGCTCACTCAGCAGTGGCCGTACTGGAAGAAGGGGCAATGGGCAAACAGGCAGCTGTTAGTGCCCTTGGGCTTGGTCTGCTGGAGTAGGACTTGCCACGTGAACTTCATGTAACTGAGACTCACAGCAAAGACAGAGAAACTGGAAACACACCAAGTATTCTGCCCCGATTTAGTTAATCAACACTCCCATATATGCCTTATCAATAATTGTCTGATACCAATTATGCTCCCCTATCTTTTGCTCTTTTTGTTCCAGCCCTCTCCTAAATGTTCAGGGATTTTTAAATTCTCTTTCCCTGTTCCTTTAATGTCTTCATGGTGCTGAGGGGGTGGGTAGGCAGAAGGTGCTGGGACACCTTCTGCAGAGCAGCTGTGATTGCTTTCCGAGGATGCGTGAGAGTTGGGAAAGATAGCGAGGCATGATTTTTAGCTGAACACTGAAAACCCTTCTCCATTGACCTGAAGGAGGACCTGAGAAGTGCTGAAAAGGTATAGAGTTGTCAACCCCGAAACAAAAGTTTTCGCACAGTTGGGAGCAACTGGACAGTGTCTGTGTCCTCTGATGAGCTGAGACAATTCCATTACACACAACTTGCCGTAAATCAGCAGATCCTCTGGCATTTGGTGTTTGCTCTGCTATTCCTTAAAGTTCGGGGCAGTCGGAGAGATGACTTTGGTGCAGTGGTTGCCATGGAGTCCCAGCAGTAAAGACTCTATCATTTCTTTTGACAAAGTAGTCACTGAACGCAGTCACGTGCTCATTTAAAAATATGAATTCACTTTGACTATGCTTATGTTAACTTTCTGTGAACAGTCAAGCCATTTACTTTTATTGACAAGAAAATCTGTGAAAAGTCAATGTCAAAGATACATGTGTGTGTGTTTAAGTAAACTAGTTTTAAGTTCTCATGCATAACCACTCAGTTTTGAAGTGCTTACACATTCCCCCAGCCAAAGGAATGGAAACAATACACTGTGATTTATCTGACCAATCAAACCCAACGCAGACAGCTGCGGTGCAGGCTCTCCTGCTGGCTGCTATTTCCATGACAGCAGAAGAGGGGAGATGCCTCAGATGATTGTATTTTTGTTGTGAGCTGGGCACTCGGCTCTTCTTGATGATGACGCAGAAGCTAGAAAAAGCACAATCTGCCTGGAAGGATCAAATGTGAAAAGTGAAGAGACCCTCTAAGCCTTACCAAACAACTGCCTACTGGTAGTATTCACTAAATCTGGCCTTTAATTTCTGTATTTGAACATGAATATGTTGATAGCGAGCAGCTTGCATGCTGTTCTAGACATGAAATCTCACCCCTCTCCTCCCGAGTTGATCCAAAATTGTTAACGGAGCTGTTGATAATTTCCAGCATATTAGGAAAAAAAAGGTGAAAATTGTGGTGATGTTTGGTGTCACAGTGTTGTTGTCTTGTAACACAAGGGAGGATGCAGGATGTCATCACTAAAATAACTGTTTCAGGCTATACCTCTGTAGCATGCCTGAGTGAATATTCCTATGAACAATTCAGAAATGAAATACAAAGGTCTCATTAAAAAGAAAAAACCACCAAGAATCAAAATCTGGATGGCTCAAGAATGTGCCAAAATACTGGCAAAGCTGCTGCCAAACCTGAAGATGTCTAAATTCCTTACAGGGGTATACCTTTGTCAGCAAACCTCCTCGTGATCTCAAAGGTCTGCTGCTGAGCAGTTAAATCTTGACTGCATTAGGTACACAGCATGTAACCTGCAAGATCTTGAGAAGAAAACCAGTGTGTGAGCGCGATTCCCCTCAGGTTTCTGTGGTATGGGATTCATGCCCGGGATTCGGACAGGATATGTGCTTGCTTGTCCTGTCACTGGTGATCCTCTGCTGGTGATCCCACCTGGCAGCACAGATTAGTTTGTAGCTCCTTGTCCATGCTAGTTCTTGCCATCTCTCTTACTTGTCTTTCCTCCATCTTCATCCATTGCAAGGAGTCCTTGCAAAGAATCATGGAATCATGGAATCATAGAATCATAGAAGAGTTTGGGTTGGAGGGAACCTTTAAAAGTCATCTAGTGCAAGCCCCCTGCAGTGAGCAGGGACATCTTCAACTAGATCAGGTTGCTCAGAGCCACATCCAAACTGACCTTCAATGTTTCCAGCAATGGGACTTCCACCACCTCTCTGGGCAACCTGTGCCAGTGTTTCACCACCCTCATTGAAAAAATGTCTTCCTTCTATCTAGTCTAAACCTCCCCTCTTTTAGTTTACAACCGTCACCCCTTGTCCTGTCGCAACAGGCCCTGCTAAAAAGACTGTCCCCATCTTTCTTATAAGCCCTCTTGAAGAATTGAAAGGCTGCCATAATGTCTTCCTGGAGCCTTCTCTTCTCCAGGCTGACCAACCTCAGCTCTCTCGACCTTTTCTTAGAGGAGAGGTGTTCCAGTCCCCTGATCATCTTCATGGCCCTCCCCTGGACCCACTCCAAGAGGCCCATGTCTTTCCTGTGCTGAGGACCCTGGAGCTGAACACAGTATGCCAGGTTGGGTTCTCAGCGGCGTGGAGTAGAGGGGCAGCATCACCTCCCTTGACCTGCTGGTCACGCTGCTTTGGATGCAGCCCCAGGATACACGGTTGGCCTTCTGGGCTGTGAGTGCACATTGCTGGCTCATGTCCAGCTTTTCACCTACCTGTACCCCCAAGTCCTTCTTGGCAGAGCTGCTCTCAGTCCCTTCATCCCCCCAGCCTGTGTTGATACTGGGGATTGCCCCGACCCCGGTGCAAGACCTTGCACTTGGCCTTGTTGAACCTCATGAAGTCTTGGGAGAAAAGGTAATCTGAGGAGAGACCTTCCAAGTTTTCCAGGGGTGCATTTTGATTGACGTGTGTATTTGGAACAAAAAGGCACTTGCGATACCATGCTCCTCAAGCATTGTACTTCCTCGGCTCTGGTGGTATGACCCGCTTGCCCCCGGTCACCGCCCATCCGAACCGGCCAGACCTGTGCTGCCCCGGAGGAGGAGCCCCTTCGGTGGTACTGCAGGGTGGGGGTGGAGGGGCTCAGGCTGGAGCTTCTGTTGGCCCCTGCGAGGGCATCAGCGGCAGACATCTGCTGTGCACATTTTATTTATTTCTTGTTTGGGACGGCCGTGCGAGTGGCGCGGTAAATCTCACATGTTTTCTCAATCTGTACCCCAGCCAGGTAGGATTGACAGCTGGAGAAAACCATATATTCTGAGTGCTAAATAGGTTATCCACCATCCGTAAGAAAGAAAAGCAGTGAGCTTTACAACCGTGCCTCCCAGCCGTGCCCTTGTTTTTGACTTTGCCACTGGCAAGGCTGAGTGCCTGACCCCTGCTAACGTGCGGTGCCTTTAATAAGGAGAGGGAGGGAAGTAATTTTATACTCAGCGTGTGAGTGATTCATGTTCTCAAAGGGGATAAAAATGTTATTAGAAAATTCTCCTGCCAAATGTGTGGCAAACGAAACCAATTTATTAATGCTGTGAAGCCAATGTGTGAAATTGGAATAAAAGGTGAGGTGCGGTCTCACCCCTGTGCTCATTGCGGCAGAATGTGCTTCAAGACAAAGAGCCCTTGTCTGCAGAAAGGGGATGCTGCTGTTGTGACCACAAGCGCTAGCAGCAAACAAACAAAATATTTTCTTCACTTCAGATGCACTTCAAAGGTGGGGTGGGAGATGCTGAGTCTGAAAGAGCAGACCTTGATCACGAGCCATCGAACTGCTGCTTGAAACCTATAAAACATTGTCAGGACACCTTTGAAAAATGCTTTTGTTCTTTCCATAGTTCAAGGCTTCCTCTTCATTTAGAGTTATTATTTATTTTATTATGTGTTAAGCAGTCTCAGCGTGCTCTGTGTTGAACAAGACACAAAACAAAAGCAGTCCCAGACCCCAGAATACTCCCGATGTGAAACAAAGTCCACACGAGTAAGGCGTGGTTTTGGAGCTAAGCAGGCGGCCCAGACACGGCTCATGCTTTTATAATAATGTATTTTACATGTGATAATGGTGAAGGTGACCATATGTTCATGAAGTACCTATAAAGCAGGTGCTGTACTATTGACAAAAGCAAGGTGAAAGAAGTTTATATGGAAGTGACTCCTGAAAGGTCAAGAGTCCTCTGCCTGGTGCCCTTAATCTGAAGAAGTCTGTGACTCCTCCTTCAACTCCCTAATTTTTGCTTTCCCTGCCAACACCGTGTTTGATCCAACTGAACAAGACTGAAACATCAGGGATAGAGCAGGATGAGCAAGTCTCAGCTCTACATCTTTTTACCTTATATGCAAATAGCATCATCTTCCTGTTTTCAGCACCTGGAAACCATCAGCATCTGGACAAAGAACAGTCAGGCAGAGCCTATCAGGACAGAGGAAATCTGCGGGGAAATTTCTGCCTTGAAAACTCATCTTCTCCAGAACAGAATGTACTCCTTCCTCTGATGGTACCTGAACTTCAAGTTGTCATGTAAGTAGGCAGTTCTTCTGGATTCCTTTCTCTTCCTGAACAGCCCCCAAAACTTAGATACTAATAACTCCAATTTTTAGCTGCAGGTATCGAGAATTCTGGACCTTGTTCAATCAGATTTTGATTTCCTGGTGCCACTCAGTATCTCTAAGGTGGTTTGTTGCATTATTTTATACCCAGAAACAAGGCTGAGGATTGTTCTCATCACTATCTGCAGAACAATAACCCAGCCATTAGCTCACTGAGCACATCCAAGCCCAATCTTCTTGCTCACCTTTCATTCAAGAAAGCACTTACCATACTATTCCTAAACTCTGGCAGTAGAGCAGAAGGGGTGATGTGAAGTTGGACTTTGAACAAAGAAGTGAGATGTATTCAGCACGTTCCTGAACAAGACGTGCAAACTGTTGGTTGTTCCTTCATGCTAAAGAGGAATGCTCAGGAATTTGATGAAAGACTATAAGCAATAAAATTTTGCTGGTATAGTTGAGCACACACACAGTATGAGTGGCTGCATAGCTTTTTTTATTTACTTCATGGACTTGGCCACTAAATAAAGTTGTGCACATTTAAACATTCTCAAAACTATGAGGTGGGGTTTTTTGGGGTTTTTTTTGTTTGTTTGTTTGGGGGGTGTGTGTTTCAGTCTAGCTTCTATTAATGAATCTTGTACTGGTAAATTTTTTCAGATAGATAGGGGATTTCTTCAAGCTTTCCTCAGCTACCATTGTACCACTTTTCTGCCTGCCGTTGAACCAGCATACTCATTCCACAAGGTCTTAACATTATTTGTATTTTGTCTACAGCAGGGATAAATTAATTAGTTTCTGAAATAATATTAAAGTTTTATTAGAGTAAGTCAGAGAGCATGGTATCTCAGCCAGAGCTGAGTGATTCAGAATCCGAATTAATTGTTGGATTTAGTATAAAGTACCCACAGTCATCTGTCAGGCGAGTGTTTCCATCTAGCTCTGTTTATGGCTGGAGTCGAAAGGTGAAGTTTTCAGGGTAAGTAGCCCAGTCCCTGAACCCTGTATCATCAGATTACAGCATTCAGCTTTCTTGCCATTACACCTAAGTCCTCTGAAGAGTGAGGTAACTGCAGCTGATTGTCAGGACATAGTATTCTGAAGTAGATTCCAAGGTCTCTAAGACGTAAAAAAAAAAAAAATAAATAAAACCTACCACTGTTGGGCAAGTAAAAAAAATTCAAACTCCATATATGCCTCAAAGTTCCCAGCTTCGTGAGTGGGTCCTGTGTCATACTCCTAATCCAAGCCCCATAGCACTTCTACCTTCACAAGCTGGTCGTTGTTGCAAGATCCTGGTTCCTGTGTCTCAACTTTGTGGGTGAGGTTCTATGTCCTCTATATTTTAAGAACAGCTTTGAGACTCAAAGCTTAATTCCAGCAGTTGTCCACCCTTTTTATGGAAGTGACCTCAGAAATACCTGGCTATGGGCTCACTCAGTTACAGCCAAGGAAAAAGGTGTTTATTGCACTTCGAAATGCATTCAAGTATCCACTTGCCTGGACTATGGATGTACTTAGTATTTTCTGTCTGATCAGCTATTTCCATGTATTCTTTGGGCCCTTCAACAACATTAAGAACCCAGTACATTCAATCCGTGGACTTTCCTAGAAGGGCCTTCAGAACAGGTAGAATCTATAGTCAACTTAGGCAAAGGATACCTGTGCCTAGATTACAGCAAGGTGGACATCTGGAATTGCATCTGGAATTGCATCTCAGAAGATTAAGTCTGAGACAAACAGGCTATTCAAACTGTTCTCCAGCAATCTGTTAACCATATTCTCGCCATTTTTTTCTTCTCTATCACTAACATGAAGCTATTACTGCAATATACTCAGCCATCAAGAAATCCAGGAAATTGTCCCTGTTGGCAGAGGAAGAGAAGACTTCTCCATGGGGTCGCTGGAGAGCATTGTGTTGCATTTCATGAGATCTAAGCATTTACAGTCTCGTGCTAATTCTGGAAATGCATTCCCTGAATAGAGGCTGTTATTTTCTCAGTTCAAGTTTACAGACCTAGTATCTGAATTGGCTAATTCCCTGTTAAAGCCTATCACGGCTCAATGATTATGGAAGAATATAGTCTGGATAGCAGTAAACACAAAGACCAGTAACTCCCTGAATTCTGGAATTAAGGGAAGATGTCTGGCATCTTGCAGTAGCTGAACTTTGGTGTCTAATAACGACACCAGAGAACTGAAGCTCTTCCTCTAACTGGCTTCAAGAGAATGGATTCTCTGGTGTCAGTGAAGAGCTAAGCTTACCTTGTGATGTCGCCTGCCAGCAGGGAAGACACTGGTAAGGGCTCTCCTCAACAGCAATTGTCATGTTGACTATCTGGAGTTAATATCTCTGAAATACTGTCACTTCTGTCAGATATAGTTGAATCTGGCAAACCCGTTCAAGCAAACTTGTGAGAAGAAAAAGAATAGAAAGAAAGTTATAAGCAACTAACATCACAGTCTTCCATCTTCCCCTTCAGCAGCCCACATGTCCTCATAACCCTTGCTTCCTCAGGAAGCGTTTTAGTTTACCCTCTGAGCAGCAAAACCCCCTGAGCAGCCCAACAGTCTTTTCTGCAACTGTTTGGTCATTTTGTATATTGCCTGGAGACTTAACGAGCAAAGTGATAGAAAGGACAATTAACCAGTTTCTGATGTCACCTGTACTAGTGTGTCGGTCCTCTGGAGCTCTGCTGAAGTCACTGGAATTACTCTACTTTTCCACTGGTATGAGCAGATCAAAATATAGCCTCATTTCCACTGTAACGTACTTTTTAAAGGAAGCATAAGAATTTCCATTTTGTATTGAAATACTTAATTGGGAGTTGTTTGTTATTATACCATTATTATCATATGGCCTAAGTGTTAGTGGGCAGAATCGTCTCTCAATGTGATTTTGTATTTCCTGAAATCCCAGATCCTTGGACGTCTCAGACCCAGTGCTTTAGCCAGTAGCAGTGCAGATGTGACCGAGCTCTACAACCTCCTGGTATTGCTTTACCATATAAACTGTGATTTATAGCTGTGTAGCATATAATTTTTGTTGTGGTTGGTTGCAGCCATATGAAAGCAGTGTTCTTCACAGTGTGTCAGAACTGAATTTGGTCCCGGATGTTAACATTTTCACAACAGGACTGTGTGATTTTCATTGGGGCTAGTTTGCATTCATATCTATATGCATATGTATGTGCATTCATACACATACCCTCTTGTGCCTGCTCCACTGTTCTGCAAATCCATTGAACGTTAATCTTAGAATCATTGAAAGGGACATTTGAAAGTCATCTAGTGCAAGCCCCCTGCAGTGAGCAGGGACATCTTCAACTAGATCAGGTTGCTCAGAGCCACGTCCAAACTGACCATGAACGTTTCCAGCAATGGGGCTTCCGTCACCTCTCTGGGCAACCTGTGCCAGTGTTTCACCACCCTCATTGAAAAAAATGTCTTCCTTCTATCTAGTCTAAACCTCCCCTCTTTTAGTTTAAAACCATCACCCCTTGTCCTGTCGCAACAGGCCCTGCTGAAAAGACTGTCCCCATCTTTCTTATAAGCCCTCTTGAAGAATTGAAAGGCTGCCATAATGTCTTCCTGGAGCCTTCTCTTCTCCAGGCTGACCAACCTCAGCTCTCTCGACCTTTCCTTAGAGGAGAGGTGTTCCAGTCCCCTGATCATCTTCATGGCCCTCCCCTGGACCCACTCCAAGAGGCCCATGTCTTTCCTGTGCTGAGGACCCCGGAGCTGAACACAGTATGCCAGGTTGGGTTCTCAGCGGCGTGGAGTAGAGGGGCAGCATCACCTCCCTTGACCTGCTGGTCACGCTGCTTTGGATGCAGCCCCAGGATGCGGTTGGCCTTCTGGGCTGTGAGTGCACATTGCTGGCTCATGTCCAGCTTTTCATCTACCTGTACCCCCAAGTCCTTCTTGGCAGAGCTGCTCTCAGTCCCTTCATCCCCCCAGCCTGTGTTGATACTGGGGATTGCCCCGACCCAGGTGCAAGACCTCGCACTTGCCCTTATTGAACCTCATGAGGTTCACATGGGTCTACTTCTCAAGCTCGTATGAAAAAACCGGCCTGTGTGCTGTAGTACTGCTGGGGCAATGACATAACTCTGATCTTGTGCGTTACTCTGCTTAGGGAGTTCCTCAGAAAGAAAGTTGTGGGCCATATGATGGCACTTTCTGTGGAAGTAAGGCTTCCACCTACATGACATTCAGTGCTTCAGCCAGCAGGAGTGTTCATTACACAGGCAGCTTTCTGCATGGAGCAGTAACTCTGCACTCCTTTGCATGTGATTTTCTGTAAACTCAAAGACATTTTCTTTCATCCCAGTTTACTCTGATCATAATGCTTATCTGTAGGAAACCTAGTATTGGTATCTCACCAACTAGAAGTTTCAAAGTATTGAGACTGGTTTTGTATACTGTCTCAGCTAGAGTGGTTTGCTCTGCAAGGAGAGATGAGGTGGGAGCTGAAGGTGACAGTAAAGCAGGCAGGGACTGGGACCTTAATGACAGAGAAGCACAGTCACACAGCAGCCAAACAGGGTGAGCAGGGCAGGTCCAGACAAGGTGACAGGTGACAGGGCTCAGCCTGGATTCCAGTGATTGACACAAAAGTCCGCAGTGACAGGGTACGTGCAAGGTCAAGCCAGGAGGTCAAGTCAGTGAGTTAGGCTCAGGATCAATGTGGCCAGGGACAGGCAGAGACCAAAGGTGAAGTCCTAACCCTCAGTGCAGTTCCTGAGCAAAGGTGGGAGGCCTCCAGCAAGGCATCTTAGAACTCTTTCCATGGCATCTGATCCAAGCTACACAGCTGTGCGTTCTAGAGCTGGTCTTGATCCAGGTGGCCAAGCCCCTTGGATGGGGAGGGAAGAGGTTGCAGAACATGTTGATGCACTCAGGGTGGGCTCTGGTACATATTGGGACACTTTAATCCATGCATTTATTCAGCAGTCATGTATTCCTTATGGATTTCTGTCCCACCTAGCCTCCCTGTATGAGAGACAATAGGCAAAGCTACGTCCTCATTCTCTTCCATTTACCCCAGGAAAACTTTTCTTCATTATCGTATTTCAGAACACTTGAAAATAGCCTGTGGCCTTTTTGCTGTCTTATGGTCTCCTTGTGCACTTCTCCTTGTCTAGTGTCCCCGCTTAAGGGGGAAGACTGATTTTTATCACAGTAGCCATTCTAAGAAATAATAAAATCCAGAAGCTACTGTCATGAGATGCTATCTGCAGTAGTTTTTCTGTACCAAGTAGCTGTTCAGGTTGTTCATATTCACATAATTTTGTTTTTAAATTCAGCTTTTTAGTGCATTTTTCGCTGCAATCAAGGGCTCGCAGGGGCCATCACAGTTCTGGTGCTTTCAGTATTTGAAGAAATATTGCTTTGTTCAACACAAGGTCTATGTGCAATGAAGATACAGATTTTTATTTGTGTCCAGTATCATATGAAGCATGGTGAATTTTAGCACCTCCACTCCCTGTAGACCAGACCTCCTCTCCTCTCCTCTCCTCTCCTCTCCTCTCCTCTCCTCTCCTCTCCTCTCCTCTCCTCTCCTCTCCTCTCCTCTCCTCTCCTCTCCTCTCCTCTCCTCTCCTCTCCTCTCCTCTCCTCTCCTCTCCTCTCCTCTCCTCTCCTCTCCTCTCCTCTCCTCTCCTCTCCTCTCCTCTCCTCTCCTCTCCTCTCCTCTCCTCTCCTCTCCTCTCCTCTCCTCTCCTCTCCTCTCCTCTCCTCTCCTCTCCTCTCCTCTCCTCTCCTCTCCTCTCCTCTCCTCTCCTCTCCTCTCCTCTCCTCTCCTCTCCTCTCCTCTCCTCTCCTCTCCTGCAGAACCCATCACTTGGAGTAATGGGAGTCACTTTGACTGCCATTCTGGCCCACCAAATGTCTGATTGTTTATTTGAAATGAAATCTTGTCAACAGAAGTCAAAAGGGAGAAAGCTTGTCTCTTCCTTCCCTTCTTTCAAAGCCAGAACAAAATCTCCTTGTCTCAGCTGAAATGGCTTCAATGGATGGTCGAAAGTGTTGTTAGTTTTCTAGTTGAAAGGGCTCTAAACACATGCAGCATGATTTTCATACAACCAGCAGCATAGCTTTTTGAGAGAAGCTCAAATAATTGGGCTTTACGTGGGTAAAACTCAAATCTACAGTTCAGGTCAGGAAAATGTGTTTGCAGCAAAGAGTCCTTTGCATCTGTAGATCAGTGGTTGCCACCTCTCCTAGCACTGGACTGAGTGGAAGGAAGGAAGGAAAGAATGCAAGATAATAGAAATAACATATGTTGCTGTCTTGATAGGATGCTGAGCATTGTAAATCAGTGTGGACTTCAGCCAGAAACAGTCTTCAGCCCCTGCTGGGAGTGTTGGCAGCATAGAGTTCCCCAAGTTTATGCCCCTTTGTGCAAAACTTGTGCAAATTTGAGCCCCTCCTCTCTGATCCAATAAATTCTGAAACAGAGAGATCTAGATCCTTCATTCCTGGAACTGCTGATTTCAACCTCTAGGGTTTGGGGTTTTTTGTCCTGTATATTTTCCCCTTAAAATGTCTCTAGTTGAATGAAATAAAATTGGTTTTCTATAGTGTATTGACAGAAATAATGAAACATCAATCATAGAATCCCAATATATTTTCAGCCAGAGCCTACAAGCCTGTTCTGATATGCTGAGAATGGACAGTCAGACATGATGCTGGCCTTAACATCAGCTTATTGTCTTCAGATGAATTGCATCACCTTACACTAAGGTTAAACAGGGTATTTGGAGGGCAGTTTCCTTATGCCTTTGCTCCTGTTTTGACAGAGCATGCCCTTTGTGGTGAGCTCTTTGAGTGAAATTCCACAGTCCCCAGCTGGAATGTCAATAGAAGTGGAAATCCTTAGGTGGTGAAAAGTGTTGTATCTGTATCTGGCCAAAAGTCAGGTGAATAAACATAATTTCCATGACAAACATAACCCGTAGTCAATGAATAGCATGACTGAGTGGAATGTGATCAATTTATTTTTCTCTGCATGTAGCTGAGCACTCAAGTAGGATTCTGTATCTAGAAATAACCCGTACTGGGATCTCTCCTAAACTCCTCCTTACCTGTTAGCTTTCCTCCTTTTAGGTTCACATCCAATTTTCCTCTCTCTCAGGATATAAACGGTGCAGTCTGCAGAATTCTTGTTCAGCTGTCACACAAAGAATATTTCTTAGATAGCAGGAAATGCAACTTAAATATGTGGTCTGAAAAGGAACCGACTAGACCTGTTAAATCCCACGGTTAGTGCCGTGCCGTAGGGGTGAGTTGTCAAAGTGCTCTCACTGTGAAGTTCTGCATGAGGCTGACACAGCGTACTCCTACCCTGCTGGAATAAAGTCATTTTTTTCACCTGTTTGGAGCTAAGGGAATGCTCTACACCAGTAGGACAAAGAAAGTCGGTAACCCTGGTGTGATGAAGTCTGTTGGTTGGAAAGCAGCAGCTCAGAAAGTCCAGCTTGTGGTGAATGACCGAGTATGACCTTTGGTGCAGTGCTATGGCTGAGCGAGCCCCGTGAGTGATGGCTGGGTAATCCCTGGGTGTGTAAACAGACAACGCTCAATAAAGAGATCATATTTCCTCCACAAACGGCGCTGCTGAGACGTATCTGGCACTAGATTCGTGCCCGGTTCTGCTGTCTACACTTCAAGAAGGTGATGAAAAAATGACGAGGGTTTAGAAACAATAACAAATATGACCGCAAAGGGAGTCTTCATAATGAGAGAGCAACTCAAGGGGAAGTTAGATGAAAGCTCAGCGATGATCTGTAGGTAACGATATGGACAGTAGATTTTGATCAAACAGCTCAAAGACAGAAATGACCAAGACACTGCAAATTTACACAGTGTGAGAGAGAAAAATTCGCACTGAAAATCCAGTTCAGACACTTTCAGAGAGGCCAAAGAGTTGCTGGAAAAAACTCATCAGCAAATATAGCGTATTCCTCTTTACTTGAAGTGACTGAGCAAATACGCATTGTGGCTGGTGTTTGCCTGTGAGATGTCCCTCAGCTCAGCAAGATGTTTTCAGAATTTATATGGGATTTCTGCGCCTTGCTTCGCACTGGAAGTCAAGATAACCTCTGGTTTCTCCTTTAGCTATAAAATCTATGTGCCTACCTGCTCGTCTGCTTCTTTGGCATGTGGGATTGCATATTCTCCTTTGCGGTGGGAGTACAGTCCTGAAATCTGAGATAGTTTTCTACTCAGCATCTACAGGAAGAGTGAATTAAAGTCACTGGGATAATTTTTCAAATTCTCATCATAAACAAAGAAGCTTGCCTATGCTTATTTCAGTTTTGTTCTTGTATGAAAATGTCATGCTTGGCAAATAATTGGGATCTTGCTGCTGCTGCTGCTGCTTGTGTCTTCACCTCACTCCTCAGTTTCTTCGGGCCAACTGCAGCTGTTGTGTTGGTGCTGAGTGGCTAGGAAAATCATGATCTGGAACTCAGCAGCCTATTGTGTGTGAGCAATGAATTCGTTGCCAAGAGTATGTATAAAATAAATTAATGCCACGATCCCTTTAGAAATCCTTACTTTCCTTAGCTAGGGCATCTCCTTAGAGAGCTCGGCCGTTGCTGGCAGGCTGCAGCTCTGGCAGGGACCAGGGGTACCTGTGCGGGAGACCATGACTTGGTATGTGATGGCAGGAGGGCGAGAGAGGGAATCGGAAGGGGCTGGCTGGAAGGCTGAGACTAGATTTTGCTCTGTCATGGTGTGGAGCCAAGGTAATTTTTCTGAGGCAGGCTGCTGTGAACAGCTGGATAATGAGAACAGGACCAAGGTGAGAAAGAAGCAGGACAGAAACACATAGCGGGATGGCTTAAAAGGGCTGGATTTGAAGGAAAGAGAAGAATCTTCAATTCTTTCCAGGCTCTGGGTTGAAAACTGAGGATCATGAATTCTCTTTTTATTCACTTATCTGTGAATAATACTATGAGAGGGCTTAGCCTCTATGTGTAGCAGTAAAGAAGTTGACAATCTAATATTGCTGTCAGGTATTTGATAACACAACTTGGAGCTGTGTTGGTTGAAAAAAATCTCTTACCCTGTAGGTGAGTCATACACATACCACTAGTATGCCATATTTTTTGTGGTTCTAATTTTTCGGTGTGAAGGTGAAACGTTTAAAGAAGTAATGTCTTATGGTCATGTAATTAAAGCTAGAAAGACAGTGTGCATCCACAGAAGAGCCTAATGAGTGTAGGCAGCATAAAAACTGGGCACACCAGTTTATGTCTGACTTCAGATGATCTGTCATTGCAATGGCTACTAGTGTTTTTGTAACTTCATTTTGCTGTTTGCTGAGTAATATGGTTCAGCCCGGCAGGTAACCTGAGTCTAGTAGGTCGTGACTGCTTTCTGCAAGACTTGTGCCTGAGCACACTGGTGTGGCAACTCAGCCTCTGCTGAAATCCTCAGTCTGCATTCATTTTCTTGTACTCTTATCATTCCCTGAGTTCCAGCTGTCCCAACCAGCACATGCCAAATTCTGCTGCCCATCTGTTCATCTACACAGAGAAGCGTGACCACATCCCCACAGCCTCAACCAATTTCATTCACTTCCTGCTGTCATTTGATTCCAGATAAAGCTTTTTTTTTAAGAAGCCTTCCCCTAATCTGTCCACTTACTGAAGTTAATGTGTGTCCGTTAGGAGGAAGCTTTATCATAATTGCACTGTATTGCCCATATTGCCCTCTTAAAAATGACTGTGCCAGTAAGTTTGTGACTTGGGACCATGGGAAGGCCATGCATTTCTTTGTGTCTCTTACCATTACGCTTTCAATCCTGGGTGTCTCCACATTTCGGCTGTCACCTGGTTTCACCATGAAGTTCTTGTATTGAGAATTTGCATTTATCCAGTGCTGTGTTAGCAGTAGTGACAAAAGCCCCAGTCATCGATATGGCCCTGTTATGCTTGATGTTACAAGACCACATGAAAATAAAGCCCCTTCCCCAAATTCCTTACAATGTGCTAGCACCACACAACTCATACCCCTGCAGCAAGCAGTTCTCTTCTCATTTTATTCCCTGGCCTGGATGCCTGCAAAATGAACATCATCTGGAGGCAATGGATCATTTTACCTAGGCCACCAAATGTGTTTGTTGCTAATAACTTTGGTTCACTATTCAAGCATGGCCGGGCAAAAGGAATGGTCTGGATTCAGAAGCCTTTACATCCCAGCTCCACTCTTCCCCACACATTATCCTATAACATAAGTCCCTGATCTATGGACATTTGTTTTATAGCCCTATGTAAAGTACCATGTGTGTTACAGAACAGAACAATAGTCACAGACGCGTTTTCAGTCGATGTGGTTTGGGATTTGGATGTCTTTCCTCCCTCCCTCTCTCTTTTCTCTTTAGTTCACTGTATTGTTTTCAGAACTGGCATATCTCAGCAATCAGCAAGTTACGTACGCTTGGTCTCTGCTTTACCTGGGAGCTCCTTGAGTCCTGTGCCAAGAGTTTGTCACAAATTTAGAACATGAAGTTTTTAGAAAAGATAATCCCAGCAAAGTGGTAAAATTTAGCTTCTTTTTTGCAGTCGTGACGTCCAAGCAATGAGTAAGCCCACCAGAATACCTGTCTGGCAGTGGACACAACTGTTAGGCTGGTCTGTAAGCCAAAGCACTTCAAGTGATGATCAGTGAAAGCAGGACACCATTGCCTGGGAAACCAAATAAATAGAAGCACACAGCCATCCATCACTGCCATCTGGAAAAGATTGGGCTGAACGTCTTCCTGTCAGGATCTGCTACAGTATTTATTTGTATAGCTGAGCTTTGACTTTGGGGATTTCAGCAAAATATTCCTGTCAGCGATGATTCGAAGAGAAGATTTGGGTCTGATTGTCAGGCTAGTGTTAATTCCTCTGTTCAGTTCTGCCAAATTACAATTGTCACTAGTAGTTGCATTTCTTTTATTTTTTCACATGTACGGACTTCACATGTGTGGAAACAACATGTAAGAGATGACCTCATTTTGGCATTATGTACATGTGTTACCAAAGCACCGTGAATGATCATAGTTGGTGACATGTACAGGTGTAAATGATTCATGATGGATGAGCTTGCTCCTCCAGTCTATGTCTAAACCTGATAGAAAGCACAAGTTTTTGCTTAACACAAATAGTCTGGTGGGTTCTCTTAACATCAGAAGATAAACAAAGCCTGAAAGATGGAGTTATTTTAAACATTAAAAATAGGAACATCTGAATGTACTAATGTACAAGGAAGGGAGCTTGTGATTCAGATAAGTAGTTCTGAGGATAACACGGTGCTAATGGATATATATTACAATGCAGTAAAAAAACCTTGGCATTTAATAAAGCGATACTTAAAACTGGAAGGACGACATGAGGTGTACAAGCTTTACAGAACAGAGGAAAGAGGCAATTTTAGCTGACTACAACTTAGCAGTGAAAAGTGTACCGGTTCATTTTTTAAGTGAGGATAAATGAAAAGGGAACAAACAAGTGTAAATGTGCATTTGCTGCTAACTGCCAAGGCAGAAGAGAATCAGCAAATGCCACAAAATGCCAAGTTTAGGCAGGAGCGTAAGCTTTGTGTATGCCGAGAACTGCCAGAAATTCCCTTCAGTCAAAGAAGGACAAAATCGTTTCCTAAACTGAATGGGAAAAAGAACTATTGTTTAGAAGGGAGGGAGTCCAGTCAGCGAAGACACTGTCTGGTATCTGCTTTGCTATGTGAGAGGGCTGGAGAGGATGAGAGAGGCAGAGACTAGTTTGGCACCAAGACCGAGGAGGTTCTGCCGACAGGACATGGAGTGAATCACTGAATTCACTACTGTAGTGAAGAAGTAAAAGAAAGAATGGAAAAAAGTTGAGAAAACAATAAAGACAATAAAAGAAGATTAGGAAATGTAGGACCAAACCCTCAATCCCATGTTCATTGTTTACTTACTCTTTACTCAAGTGGGCTCCATTTGCCTTGTATGGGAATTTATAGGAATAAAACCATGGTAAAGTAGAATTGGGACATTGCAATTTTGACTCTCGCAGAGGAGAGAACAAGCACTAAAAAACTGGGATCCTCAGTGGAAGAGGAAGGGCAGCCGTGTGCACTCGTATTGTCCTTTTCTGAATGGACCTGGTGAGGCTGACAAAAAGTTCTTCACTTTTACACCCTCCTGCTGTTGTTAAATGTGTGGGAGCAGAAAGATCCAGAGCTTTTCCACAGATGGTCTTGCCCTCAGTATATCCCTGAGGATTCATGGGCTCTGGGAGAGGAACAGTTTTCCTTCCTGGGAGAGCTGTGTCCTTCCCAAAGCCCCCCTAAGAAGTCACCATGAAGACACCCTCACAGAGTTTGCCTTTCCCCAGAGCCTTCTCTTGTAGGCTCATTGTAATTACAGCACAAAGAGCTAGCATTCCTTTACAAAAACAAAACCAAGACCAAAAACGTTTTCAGAGAACAAGCAGCAGGCAGCATATGTAACGAGGGGCTGTTCGGAGATGGGAGGTTTGAAACACAACTGGTCCGTAAATGAAAATGTTGGGATAAAGAGCTTCAAAGCGAGTTACCTGAGACTCAAAGGGAGAGGAGGAGAGGAGCAAAGGAAGAAGAATGAGCTAATGCTTAACCTAGAGTCTTTAAAATCCATTTTTTGAATGGGAAAGGAAGGAACAAGGGCAAACCATCCAGGGAGCATGAATTGTTGAGCTAGATCTCAGAAAGTGTAGCCCTTGGAAGGATGGCTGCCCAGGAATATAGAGGATTTCAAATAACGGGTACATTTTTATGTTATTTTTTATTTCTTGCATTTTATTTCTCTCTGTCAGTGTCATTTTGTAGACAGGAAAGTGGAAACGCAGTGTGCTTATTCTGTGTAAGGAAAGGCAGAGATATAATTACCATAGAGAAAAAAGCCACTAAAAGTCAAGAGCAGAATTCAGGAGTCACTCTATAGTCTGCGAAGCTGAAGTGGTCATATCTGAGAGTAAGAACCACTGTTAAGGAAAAAATGATGCTGCAGAAGACCATGGTCTGGCTATAACCAAGTGCTGCTGGTTTGCAGGTAATTTATTTATAGTAGCTTTGGTCCAGAGAAAACCGAACCTCGGAGTACGTGCCGACGAGGATCTTCCTTACCTGTCAGCTCTTTGCTAAAACTGTCATTCTTTCCAGCGGAGTGACAGTGTGTGCTGCCGAGCAGCTTGCAAGAGCAATAGTGCGTAGATGAAGAAATAAATTAAGTGATAAATGAAGGTGAAATTACATGCTTACAGGAATCGAATGGTACGGTGTATACTTGCAGTATTATTTTACAGGAAGTTTTATGAAACTGTCAGACAATGGCATGAGAGCAGCAGATGACATTTTCCCAGCGATTGGCTTGCTTTCCGGTGGAGATGGGAGCTTGGTGTTCTGTGAATAAAATGTAAAACCTCCTGCCTTTAACCTCTTAAAGCTTAGAACATCAACAAATGAAGACAGAGAAGAGAACGGAGAATGAGGAGAAGAAATAAGTTAAAAATTCCATCAGCTGCTGGACTGCGGGTTTATGTTGTTGGGATGATAACTCTGGGTCTTTTATATATCATGGTGATGTACGTACTATCAATTCTTAGATATTTAGGTGGACAGATGTTGCAGAGAAGCTAAAAAAGCCACTCCTGCTTTCCATATCCAGTGTCTTGCTTACTGGGAGGACTCACTCTGGAGATGTCAAACAGCATTGCTTCTGCATTCCTTGGATATATTCCATCGGAGGAGGGAGCAGGTTTATCTTTTGTTTAGCTCTCTAGAGACATCATGGAGCACAGTTATAACTGCAGTTGTGTCATTAGCATATCCCTAATGATTTCATCTCGCCTCTCCTCCTGGGCAATGGTGCCTTCTTTGGCCGCATTACTGACATGTAGTAGTTAGCCCACGGTGTCCTGCCAACATGGAATGCGTTATCGAGTCTTCTGAGTGCAGATGTCTGTCTATTTTTGTTACCTTATATTCTGTTTCAGAACTTGGAAAAGGGGAGCATGGGTTTTTTTCTAAAACCAGTTTGAACTTCCACAGTGCCTTTTCACCTCACTTCATGCTGCTGATTCGTACGGTTTACCTGTGGGTCTTTTGTGGTAGATAACACTTTGGTTTAGTTGTTTTGCAGAAGGGATTGTGTATCTCATCCTTTGTCCATAAATATAGCCTATTTGTGTCCTAAAAGGGCCAAATGTGAAGGCTGAAAATATAGAAAGACAGTAAAAATATTACAGTTTATTACTTTTAAGTACATTTCTTGACTTCTAAGTGAGTCTAACATTTTATTGCATTTGAGTCACGGTTTCTGAACTCTATTGTTGGCAATGCTTTAGTCTGAAGCTAAAGGGGAATTTTTGTTGTTGTCTTCCATAGGTGCAAAACTACACCACTATGCAGGGCTCAGATCAGTTGACCTAATCTCTGCTAATGAACTCTGTTTTATTTTGGTTATATAAGCTGCCTCCAAATATGCTGTGTGCACTGCTCTGATGAGGGAGGGATTTATGTCATTTTAGAAAAAAGATACACAGGAAGTCTCTGGTGAAAAGAAAGAAAAAAAAAATAATTGTCTGCTTGAAGAGAGGCTAGCCTTTGCTTTGATGAAGCCGCAAAGAATTTGAGCACATGTGAAAAATGTCTTATGAAAGTTTTTAGAACCCAAGTAAGACATACTTCACCCCTTAAAGCATTAATGTAGAGCAAGCCCTCATGTCCCATTTGGTGCATTAGCCACAGCACATCAAGCACCTTTAATTTATGATTCTGACATCTTTCAAGTACCTTCTGTTTAATTGCCTCCTTCAACCTAGGCAGTTGTCCTTATTCTAGGACATCTTTTAAGTGCAGGACGGCGAGGAAGGCAGAAAGACAGAAACACTACAGCTTATATCATGCTACTGACAATTATTTTAAAGTGATAGAAAATGAAGGAGGAAGCAGGAGGCTGAGTGAAAGCAAATGTAGAGCCCATCATAAAAATAAAAGAGCAAGATTGATGCTAGTGAATGCTGTGGCTGTCTCAGATGGCATGCAGGCCACCAGCTGGACTGCTAGCTGTGATATAAATACTTTGTGTTTTTTAAAAAAATATTCATGGTAACTTCTGGAAAACTTTTTTCTCATTTCTTGAGTCACACTCTATGAACTGTAAAGTCACAGTAATGTGCTCCTAGGCCAGGAATTGCTTAGAGTCAAGAGTAGTGCTGGTAGATAATTTTTGCTTGAAAACAATTTTTTGATGAAAAATGGCCTCTTTTGTGAAATCCTCTGTATTTAATGAAAAACAGAAAGCAAATATGTTCTTTGACTCTAAGTTAAGAGTAAATATCATCCCAAGGCAGTGTGAGCTCCACATGAAGGGGGAAATCAAAGAGTGGGAAAGCACACACACTCCCTAGAGCTTCTTTTCACTCAGAACCTGTCATTTCCTCCATAGGGGTGCTTAATTTAAACTGGTGCAGGATACGGATCTTGAATACAGAAGAAAATAACAGCTACAGGAGGAAGACTACAGCTGTTGAATGCCTCATTGGAGAACATCTGCTACGGGCTGAGTGTAGTTGTCTTTAGATCTGGGATACATGACCTATGGTTTGAAAGTCCTACCTGTGCAATGATACCTTCTAGATACTTCCCATTTTCATGTTATTCATAAGATATTGAATATTGAATGTGGGTTCCCAAACACAGTGAGCTGTGGCTGAGGCATTTTTCAGTCTAAACATAATTCCCTTCAAGTCGCCATCGTTGCCTGATGTGCTTAGTCTCTATTTAGAGCTAGTAATAAGCTGGATTCCTCTCTATCATTTAAGTATTTGTGTAGTAAATAGTTTTAGAGTCATGTATCATTGACCATCTCTGTGCTTTAGCATATATGAATTCTCAAGGACTAAATTTAATCCCTGACATCATGCTTTGTGGGGGATGTCAGCCTTGACATCCCCTACAGGGGATGCACTGTACAGGGGAGGAATTTGTTTATTGACTAGCTTGGTGCTTCAGTCCTTGAGCACATGGTATAAGAGAGACTAATACAGTAACTGATTGCATTTCACTGATGTACTCTTATAAGCTGATATCTTAATTACATTACTGGTTGAGGTGAAGGGTTACAGACAGTCCCCAGAGACACAGATACACTGACCAGCACCTCTGGTGACTTTGCGTTGTCTTATGGGAAGCTTATCCCAGATAAAAGTCCCTCTTTAGAGGGGCAATGAGCAGAGGCCATGGATCACCAGGAGCTGGCAACTCTGACAGCTGTCAAATTGTCCTATCAGCAGTGTCATTGAAGGCAGCACCACACAATCCGTAACGAAGCTAAATGACTAGGTGTACCCATTGGACTTAATTTCCTCATACTTGCTCCTGAACTGAGTCACTTCTTCCCTAATGGTGCATCATGTTGGAATGAACTTTGTGCTTTTCTCTTAAATCTGATCTGCTCAGACAGCACTGGGTAAAGGAGAGGTGGACATCGGGAGCGTGTGCTCCCTTAGAGGCTGCCCTGCACCCACCGCGGGTGTAGCAATCCTCGCTGTTCTGCAGGAATGTCCTCCACTAAACTGCAAGGAGCCAGACATGCTGTGTTTGGGAAGTCTCCCTTGGTGTAAGCAGTATCCGCAGCTCATGGCAAGCAACAGCAATCCCAGAAAAGGGCTAGTGACTGCTGTTGACCATTTTCCCCTGACTCGTAGTCTAGTGGCATCTCTGATGTCCCAGGATTTTTCATCTGCACCAAGGTGAGTGTTAGATAGCCAGTGGAGGCAAAGGGCATGGTAATGATGTGCTAACACACATCTCTGCTCCTGCTTCGTGATGAGTTTAGTTCAACATGGCTTGAGGGTCATGCTATTTATTTTTTATTTCCTTTTATTTATGCTGACATTTTGAAAAAAATACATTTGTTGATTTATAATTGTTTGGAAGAGAGATTCTTATATACCTTTTAGCCTAGAACATCACTCCTGGTAGATGAAAAGAAACATTTACATACAACTGTGGGTTTTGCTATTTTTGACCACCATTCTTTAGTAGTTATTTTTCTAACTTTTCCTCCTATTTTTTTAACTGTGAGATGTTGGTCTCTTACCCCCAGAACAAAGAGGGAAGAGATTCTGAGTTTTAGGGCTTTACCAAGGATGAACACAACTCTGAGTTGTCAAGGACGCTGCTGAACCTCAGCCTGTCTGTAGATACGCCCCGATCCTCAGCTGCCAGAAGGAGCAGTTGCAACTGCATGGCAAAGGTTATTGGTATCGTTTGAGTGAGGGTGATTGCTAAAGGTGGAGATACAGATTTTTTTCGTTTCAAAGCCTCTCTTTCATTTGCCTGTCACCATCTGAAATTTTCAGCTATAGGACTCACATTTTCAAGTCTGACCACAGATTTTTTTAAAGAGGTGTGAACAAAAGTGATTCAGTAATTCCTGAGCATGAGGCAAAGTGCAAACCCCATGCTTTTTGACTCTCTAAAGAGGGATGGAAGTGCTCTAGTGATAAAACAGCTGCAGACAGAAACTTCAAACCAGGCCGAAAAGCCTTCTTCACTAAGACAAAAGTTTGTGAGTATCCTGATGAAAATTGATTTGCTTTTGTCTGAGTACTCAAGGAATCCCACTCGGTCTAGGCTCGGTTCATTTGAGAGAGCCCTTGTGGTACTCTTAATAACGAACATCCACCGGAGCCTTTACTGTGTTCATTGTGTTTCCTGTATATAAATTATTTTCATGAACTGAAACGTCTGCCTGGCGTACGCGGCAGTGGAGGGCTCTGTACGTGTGTGTTTGGAGCCGGGGAAACGGTGTGGAGAAGCGGGCAGGTTTCATTGGTGCTGTGGCAGCATTATCGCTGTTTTAATAATTGCCTTGGCATTCTTGAGGGTCAAAATACTAGGAAATACAAGTTATAATGTAGTTATATAAAATTAGAGTGGCAGTAAAAATGAGAGTGGGCTAGCGGCAGGAGAGGATGCGTGAGGAAACAATCCCTAACCGGGAGCACGGTTTAAAGGTTCGTTTCAGCAGGTTGCCGTGTAACGCGGGGCTGACCACGAGCACGTTAAGGCAGCGTTCAGCTCCTCTGTAAAGCATTTGCTGGTCCACAGGAAGAGATTGTTGCATTAAGTAATTTATGGGGTGCTAAGAAGTTCCTTAAGCTATTATTAAAACCATACAAAACCTTCCCTGGTTCGGACGCTGGTAACTCAGGCTGCTAACTAAGCAGAACCGATAGGGCTGGCCTTTTGATGTTTAATGAGTTCTGAGGCAGATGTGGGATGTGATAGACAGGGGACTGGGCTGATTTAGTGCTCATGGAAGAAAATGATGAGATCCCCTCCTGAAAAAGAAAATCTAGCTGAAAAGGACAGGGTGGGTTTTTTTTTTTTTCTTTTTCTTTTTTTTTTTCCTTCTTCCTTCTCGGTGCATGTGTTTCTGATTTCCTCACCCCGTGCCTCTCAGTGCTGGCTCGTTTCCATTCAAACACACACAGAACACTGAAAACTAATTAGCCCTGGATGCAGCCACAGGAAGTTAGCCTGCCAAGTCCCCTTTCCCCCACAATTCCTCAACTTTCTCAGCTTGCCTCAGGCCAAGGGCCTTGCACTGGGCCTCTCTGTGTAGGTTGCCAGGTCTAATTTTACAATTTCCCTTCACCTTATCAAGTGTGCCCCAGGCCCAACAAGGGGGAAAGGATCAGAGCCAATGTTGTGTTGTGGGCCCTTCTCCCCCACACCCAGTCCCCACCCACCTTTTTTCTTTTCTGCATCAATTTTGGGAGTCTTGGTCCTATCCAGTTTCAGTGTTGACTTGTTAATCTGACCTTTGCTAATGCTTTTTAAAGGAACCAAAGAGAACTTCACCATCTTGTAAAACTTGAAAGTTCCTCCTCTCCAAGACTTTACTTGAAGGTTAACAAATTTTCCCAAGAGCCAGAGGACTGCAGGTGTCAACCATTTTCAAGCATCTCATTTCAAAGCAGAGCCCACCACAATCCCAATGTGAGAAGCCAGAGCCTGATTAGAAGAAAGGAGCGGGCAGGATGCCAGCCTGCAGTGGGCAGAGTCATGACATGTGGAACTCAACCAGAAAATACCATCATGGCTGCAAAGTTATGAAGGTCTAGAAGAGTATTGGGGTTTTCTCCTTGATTCTTATGCTAGTTGCAGTGGAACACTTAGCAAAAGTCACTTCAGCTCTTTTGACATCCCTTTCTAGGCTGGTGATAACAGAACATAACCTCTACAGTGAGTACTTTGAGCTTTGTGGATGAAAGGCACTAAAGTACGTGACAGATGTTACCAAATCTCAGTGGCAAGGGGTGAAGAAGGAAAAACATCAGGCAACTGAACTGCCCTTTTCCTTCTACTGTGCTATAGATAAGTGGGAACTGACGGCCTTTTTAGACTGTTGCCCATCCAGTCCAGTGTCCAGATCCCATGTGATCTAGAACAAAGTCTTCAGAGTAAGACTTGAGGATCCTGTAGTACAATGGGTGAGAAAACACAGGAGGCTAACTTGACCTTGTTGTCCAGTCCCATTTGGATCTCTAGGACTTAGAAAGTGGCATAAGCTCTCAGGTACAAAATGTTTGCTATTCTTGCCTGCAACAGCTGCGGATGTTCTTCAGAGCCACATAAATATCTGGTCCTTTTTTTTTTGCTGTTAGGTTTTGAGCTGTGCCAGTTTCCTGGAGAATTGAGTTCCACAGTGTAATTGCACATTGTGTGAACAACTTTCTTTTTCCATGGATGTACTCTACAAATATCTGGAGAAAGTCATGCTACATCTGCTGGTTCTGCACCTGCCCTGTAGACAGAGATCTCCAGCCTGCATGGCTGTGAGAGGGGAATCATCTGGGAACCAGCTCTAAATGAACTGAGTTTGAAAATAACCCAAACTAAAAATATTATGTACGGTACTAGGAAGGGCTGATGTAGGAAAGGAAAAAGATCCTATTCTTCTTTCATTCTTCCTTGATGCAAGAGTTGAGAAGAGTTTTGTATGAGTTTTGTTGTGAAGTTACGTTTTAAACACATTTACCATCTTGCCTTTGATTGCCCCGAATGTTCCTCTTGTAGAGCAGGTGGTGGCACCTGATGTACCATGTGTGGAACCATGTCTGCCACCAGTCTCTTTTCACAGCCTGTGAAATGCCTGTTAGGATGTTTTATTTAACATTTTGTATGTGTTAATCAGAGACAACCCAGTTACGAAGAAGTGACTTCAGTGCACAGCACACTGTTCTGGAGCGGACATAAAGCTGGAGCACAGAGATTGGTGTGGTAGTCCTCAGTTTGGAGCATTCTTAAATGTGTGGCATGGAGTGTGAGTAGTCCGTTAAGATGAAAGGGACTACTCTGGTGACTGCCATAATGCTATGATCATGTAGCTTATTGAACTCAGGCAACCTAGATAATTTTTAGGGAAAAAACCCTAAACCTCTTCTGTAGATACAGTCAATCCTGTTAATCTGTTTTCAGGAAGGTCAGTGGCATTTGTAGCATAAGCTTTGTTTTTAACTCTGCATCTGGACCTGGCATGGGTGGCCCTCAGTCTGTTTGACCTGCCCTTACTACAACTCTAGCAAATGTAAATTTGGCAGGATGGCAGAACTAGCAGCCCACTCCTTGACCTGTACACTCTCTCTGGCTCCAAGTTGTAACACTTCTCAAGAGTATTTATTTGCAAGAAAATAGCCTCTTATATTTTTGATCTCTGCCTAAGTTTCAGGGCTCTAAGTCCAAGATTATCACATCACTGTCGGGTGCTCTGAAGAAATCTGTGAAACCCGGTGGGAACTGAACAGCAGGACACACACATCGAAAAGAAAAAAATTAATGAAGACCAAAGCAGATTCTATGCAAATATCCTTATTTCTTTTAGCAGGAGCAGAGCAATGACGAAAATGGATAAAAAAAATATTTCTGGCTTTTTTTTTTGAAGTTTTCTGAGCGTTATTACCAGATATGATGACCTACAGTTCTGGAACCGCAGCACGCATGTGTTGTGTCTGTTTTCCGAGAGAGCATGCCTCTAGTTCAGCTCGTTTTTCAGAACTCTTCACTTGTCCTGAAGAGCAAAAGGAGGAAAACAGCAGTCTAGTGTAAGAAGAAGGCTTCCTTTCATATCTGTGAAGTTAAAGAAGACTTTTTATTTTACTAGAGGCCTGGCAAAATGAGCCCACGTGGCTGGTCTTCGAGCTATGACTTAGATCTAATTGCAAGTAGAGCTAGCTAAAAAATTTCCATCCAAAGTTTACTTCTTAAAACCTAAGCCCAAAATTTTAGAGTGCCATTTCTGAGTGCTTTGGGGCCAGGATTTGTCAGCTTTTGTCAGTTGTTCAAAACCGTGTCTGTTTGTTTTTCTTTTCTTTTCCCAGTTCTAGGCTTTTAGAAAGGAAATGTTAAAAATATTACACACCCCTTTTCTTTCCCAGCGCAGACTTAATGAGGCAGGGCTAAGACAGCAGTAGCCCTGACTTCACACTGCAAGTCACCGGATGCGTGTGCTGCTCCATGGTTACTCAAAACCTCTGCAGCATGGTGGGGTAAGCTGAGATCTGTAAAATGTGGCTTGTCTTTCTGTACAATTTGTTGGCACTGGCCTGTGTCCAGACTCCTGGAAGAGTACAGAATGTTATTCCGACACCCCTCTGTCTAGTAAGAGGGTACAATTGGATATCTACATGGCTTAGTCCTCACTTGGAACTCTGAAGCCTGCTTCCATCAGAAGAACACCATTGTTTTCTATATTTGCTTCTTAAATAGTGAATTATACTCTTAAGAAACTAGCCTGATCCCGGTTCTATGTGTGGCATAGTCTTTGCTGAAGAGGCAAATAAATAAATCATTAGAATTCATAAGATCCTGTTCAAAACCAAATAACTACTGCAAGAACATGTTCATCGCAATTAACCTGCTGCAATTAATTGTCCATTTTGATGCATTTATCTCCATTTCGAAGAGGTTCTCATGAGAGGCTTGTCTGACGTGCTAAAGTGCTTAATTTAGCTTTCTCCCATCAAGTTTCTCTTTCAGAAATTTTCACATTTCTAAAGTTATTATTGCAAAAGTCCCAGTCTGTCTGCTTTTGATAATTCCGTGAGGGAGGAATACAGGTGTAGCCATTGGTGATGCCCGAGCATGGTGAACAGCTTCAACTGAGTGCATACGGTTGGGTTTGAGGATATAGAATTGCCAGATCTAACTATCTAAAAAGAAGGATCGAATGTTAAAATGTGTCCATAGCTGATCTTCTACCACTGAATCTGTTCTCTACAATAATCTCCCTCCTGTTAAATAGGCCTGAATATACAAGATCTTAATTATCTTTCTGTGCAGCCTTGCAAATGAGTCCAGGTTCTCTCAGGGTGCTCCTTATCTAATACAAAAGAGGATGACCTATGAAGCCCATTCTCTGGAAAGTGCATTCGTGCTTTATGTACACAGAGACTTACAATAATAAAATTTCTGTTACGTTTTGCTGTGTAAAACCAGTGCGTGGGAATGGTCTAGATCAGGACTCCAAGCCTGGTGCAACAGCCTCACCTGCTGCCATTGTGTCTTGGAAGGTAACAGGAGCAGGAGGAAAGACAGCCAAGTTCGACTGCGATCCCCAGTGCGCTCTCCATCACCTTTGGTGACGTCTTCAGGCTGTGACCCTCAGAGTGTAGTGCTGAATATTATTTTGGCATTCATAACTATCAGCCTTCTCAACTTGTCTCTGCATTCCTTACACTGATCCTTTCCTCCGCTCCATTTCTGTGCCATCTCAGCTTTGCATGTCCTCAGGCTTTGATCTGCATTTCCATTCACATACACCCTGCTTTTCTAATACAGGAAAAGGCAAAATTCAGATCAAGTCCCAAAACAAAATCAAGCGAATGAGACAATGATGAGCATAAAACACTTCCAAATTACTTGGAAGTGTTGGATGTATTTTCTTTTTCTTCTTCCTCCCTCTTGTATTGTTTATATGCTAGAGCTGGTTGGAAAGTGTTGAATTTTATTTGATTTGGGCATTTTCCCAGGGAATTCGGATTCTTTCAGTAAAAAATCAACATGTCCCCAGATAGTAAGATGTGCAGTGTAAGGGTACGTGTTTACATGGTTTACTTGATGCCTCTCTTCACCCTAGTTGTCAGACTTCTTTCTCGCACAGCATCTGTCTCACCATCAGTCCTTTCCCGGTGCACCATTGTGGCAGAGCATTAAGAAGTTACTAGGACACTATCCTACAGAGGCATAGCGGCATGAGTGACCCAAACAACAACTCTTTGGAGATGCAAGATATCATATCTCAGTAGGAACGTCAGTAATGCTGCTGGTACCGCTGTGCAGTGGTGGTTATGAGGCCGTCAGCTCTTCTGATTGATCTTCCCTCTGTGTGGAGCACTAGAAGGCAAAGATATCCTGTGGGCATCTTTATGGCAAGGAACTTTGGAGACATGACACTGAAGTTATATCTGACGTGTTTTGAAAAGGGCTAATGATTCTGATAAAATACTAGGTAAATATTTAAGTTTCTATATGAAAAGCAAAAGGAAAAAAAAAAAAAGAATAATCTCTTGTGAAAGTAAAATCACAAAATTAATAACCTGTACTTTGTCAGTGGAGAACAAGAGACCCCTCTAGTGCAGCTGACATCCGGAGAAAGTCTCTGATGCTGCTGTCGTCTTGGGTTCCCATTTCTGAGGAGCTATCTGTGTCTCTTTAAAATATATCCATGCATATAAACATGGCTTTTTATTTTTGGAAACACGTGAAATAATTTAGTACAAACTAGAAAATAACTTCCAAATGCCCTCTTTTGCCTGTACTCTTCCAAGAACATATGGGGAAGATAGCACATACTTTTCTTACAAAGAAAATGAAAATGTCATTGTTTTCCCCAAATGATTTTGAAAAATTGATTTCGGAAAAATGCATCTTTGAGATCAACCCCTCCCACATCAATAGATCATACGAGAAACCAGTCACCTCTGCAGAAACATTTATTGGTTTCCATCATGTTGCATTGTTTAAAAGACGAGACAGCACACTCTGCAGAGTGCAGAGCTTCCTCTGCTTTCCTCTCTACTTTAATTGCATTTCTGTTCTCAGCATTACATAACTTTAAAGGCATGTTATGAATATTGTTCTGCGTCATAGATCACGTCTATAATTTATACAGCATTTTCACTTTGACGTAGTCTCCTAAAGAAGAAGCAAGACATGGGAAATTAAAATAAAAGAAGCCAACCTGCCCATTTGAAAGATATTTTGCTTTTATTTTGCAGAAGCCGATTTGATGTATTTTGCATAGCACAATTATTCTGCAAAGTCAGTTTGGAAAGGTTTGATTAAAAACCCTGAAATATTTTAAAGTCAGAAAACATATTTACAGAATTTTTCCTCCCGTGTCTATGTAATTGGTTTCGTCGTATCATTTTAAATTCAGGATGAAATCACGGCTCATTCCCACCCAGAGTGAGGTAACCAGATTAACAATAGTGGGGAACGCCACACTGATGTGAAAACAACCAGATTAATTACATCAGTTTTACATACTAGAGCAAGAAAGAGGGGAGCCACATGTACAGACATTAGTCTTTTTTCTGTTTGCTCTAGCAAGTTGAAAGTTCAACTACTGTGACAAAGAATAGGGTCATTATCCCAACACATATTAGTTCTTCTTACAAAATCCGTATTAATGATGGGGAGTGTTTTGCTCAATTACCAACCTTGCCATCTAGCTTACATTTTCCCATTGTTTTTGCTTATTAAATGATAACTTTGCAAACTGTCGTCTGTATTATTCAGTGTATAAATATATTAACCTTACAATATATTTCTCTTACAATTGATTGAGTCTTACGTGGTTGATCCAAAAATGACCTTCATTTTGAAATTTAGTAATGAATGGAAATGAATATTTAGGTAAGGTATTTTTCTAAAAACAACCTTAACATGAGTCTATCAAATGCTTGGAACATCCACCTTCCTGCAGAGTCAAAGTTTGGACCCAGAAAGGTTTTGGGTTTTTTTTTTTTGACATCTTCACATAAACCACAACATTGCAACATCCCTGAGCTATGTGTTCTTCCGATGTTGTGAACCCTATTTCATTATTAATAAGCTTGTGTATGGCATCACAGGCTCTGTACTTCAAGTTCTCATTGTCTCCGGGGGCATGTTCCCAAAAATCTACTGATTTCCAGGAGAAACTTTCTCAGGAAAGGAGCAGTATAGGAGGTCCAGATGGAGGTGGACAGCTCTCATCTAATGGTTTCAGTAATGCACAAAACATGAGAAAGAAACAGTTGCTTCTGCTCATGGCACAGAGCTGGGGACATGGTCAGCACAGAAAAGGTCATGTCTCACACAGCAAACAGCACATGGCAACTGGTGCATCCAAAGGGCAAGGCTGTTCAGGACGAGGTAAGAACTGGGGGTTTTACTTGACTGCAGGTTGACTGTGAGTTGCCAGTGTGATATGACTGGAGAAAACAAATATCCTACAGGGTTTTGAGGCACTTCTAACAGAAGTTGCCTTTTAATATTATGATAAAGGACTTCAGTGAGAACACAGTTCATGCCTGGCAAGGGCTAAACTAGAAGTAAAATTGCAGAGGATGTGTGCTGGAGTGGCTGCGAATAGCAAGCCTGTCTTGCGTGTTGAGACCAAGACAAGTTGTCTTTCTAACTCAGCTGTGAGAAGACCAGGAAGAAGATACTAAAGTTCTCTATACCTAATCCAGGGCCAAGCGGCCAGGGCACAGAAGAGCAGTATAAGCTGAGTGACCATCCTGGCACGAGAACAAATGGCTCTGAGCAAATATGTGCTGTGAATTGGGAGAGTGAGGAAAAGCATCAGTAGGAATGATGGAAACTGGAACCCGAACAAACTTTAAGACGGGGCTGGTAAATATTTTAAAAGGATTACACGATGTGATTGCCTGCTTTCGTGGCTCGGGAGGTTCATTACAGTCCTGTGTTCTGCTTCCTTTCAGCTGACATAGTCCTTCCCTGGACACCAGCCCTTAGAGGAAATGAGGGCTAAAAGAAATTTCTTGGGGTCTGCCCACAGATCAATCGGTTGTGCCAGTGCCAGTGGGTTGTGCCAGTGGCCCCTTTGCACATTTCAAAGGATGGGCATTGTGCACGTTGGTGGACTGCTTCAAGCAGTCATGTGGCATCTGCCACCGGTTTGCCAGGACCTGGGTAGAAAAATTCCATTTCATGTTCTCCATATGGCTGCTGTCTAGCAGATGACATCACCTAAATGCCCGTAATCCCGGCTCGCCCCTCAAAAGGCAGAGCGATGAGGGAAAAAAATAAACCAAATCTCCTCCCTGCTCCCCCTCGTCCCTAAAAAGCCCAGCAGAAGTCCAAAGTCTTAATGAATTGTGCCAACTCAGGAGCAACAACCCATCTTCAGGCTTCATAATTTGTTACAGATACTTAATTGCAGCGTTGGTTTTTGGTTGGGTGGGAAGCCTGCAGTTCCTGTTGATGCTTTGTAATGTACTTTGTGACATGTGGTAATGCTAGGGAGAATAAAGACCAGGAAACACATGTGGCAGGGCCAGTCGTTGTCCTCCTGCCAAGTAGGCTGCCTTCATATGTGTTTCTGGCAGTGAGCTGCGTGACACCTTGGGTTCCCTCCCATGTTTTTCCAAGAGTAACAGAGATTTTCTTCCTTGCAAAGGGAAAAAGAAATAATGACAAAAAGTAATAAAAGCCATCGTCCCAAGGCATTCAAAGGAGTTTGAGACAGGAATTTCGGGGGTTTCTAGCTCAGAATTATTTTGCTCCAGATTATTACTGGGTGGTGTAGTTTATCACGGTGTGTTTTATTTTGAAGCGTTTCATTTCTTTAAGTTGGTGACCTTCAGGATGCTGCAAGCATAACGGGATGGTCTTGCCTGGTTTTGTGTAGTCCATGTTTCAAACAGTGTAAGCCGCTTCTAAGACGTTTTGAGAATATAGTTTACTAATTAAATTTTTGTGTCGACTTTGCCCGTTGCCCTTGACAATGCCTGCATGGGTGCATGCTGGGGGAGCGATGGTGGTTTCCCTGCAGTGCAGAAGGAGCTGGCAGCAAGGTGGGAGGTGGTGGACTGGAGCTCTGCTGCAGTACAAAATCTGGGAAGATGGGTGTCCCAAGCCCACTCAAGTGACTAGCCCATCCGCTTTTTTATACATACGTTATTCCAGCGATGGCACAAACTGGCTTTCCCTTCTCTCTGATCTGAGACTACTCTAGTTATTCCAGCCTCTGTGAGAAAATTACTTTTTATTTCTTTCTCTTTCCTCAAGAGGAACTTCACCTCCCCGGTCTCTCAACATCTCTTCGTTCTTTCTCTTCTGTACTTTACAGTCCCCTATGGTCCTTAAAATCCTACTACTCCACAGTCCCCTGAGCTCCCTCGCAGCTCTTCCTTGCACACAACGTCTCCACAAGTTTTTGTAACTCTTTATTCTCTGTGGTCCCCCCACACATACCTATTTTCCTTATGTCTCATGCTCCTTCTGCATGCTTTATGATCTCTTTGCCAGTGCAAAGTACTCCCCAGTAACGTATTTACTGCTCTTTTAATAATTTCTAAAGATTAAACTGTCACGAGTGGCAGGACTTGCCTAAATAGGTGATAATCCAAAGATGAGACCCTAATTCTCTGTTTTAAAAATACAATCCAATTTGTCTTCCTTCCCAGTTTTGCCAAAGCTACAAACCAGTGTGTCTTACATTTAATGTATATGATCTCATGTCAGAGCAGAAGTTTTCTGGAAAATTTGAGACAAATTGGATGAGGCATTTTTGGATTCATATAGAAACTGAAGCATTATTTTAAACAGATTTTTTTTTTCTTTTCTTTTTTTTTTTTGGCTTGTCATGACTCAAAAGCAACACGGGCTGGAAAATTCCAGATCTGCCAAGACCATGGGTTTTCTCCAAGACTCTAGGTTTTCAGGTTCTTCTAGGGGCCCTGAGAGTAAAGTCGGTGAAAGAGTTGGTCATCTTTCTCCCTTCCCTGCCTGATGGAGCTGCGATGTGTCCTGAAGAACAACCTCCCGTATAATTTACCTGTTACCTCTCAATTGCAGAAACAGAGGGTTAGGGGCCGGGGAAAGAGCTGGCCAAATTAAGCCAAGTCCATGTGCGTTCAATGTCAACCTTTTTTATGGTTCCTGAACGCTGGTTGTTGAATGTGTCATATTAGTGTTCTATCAATAGGTGGTTTTTCAGCTTGAATTCTGAGGTGATAATACTGAAATAAATGTTTTCTTTTTTATGGCTAATGCAAATTGATTTTTTTTTTTTCTCAGCAAAATAAAAAATTCTTTCAAGAAAGCTAGCTATGACATTTAAAATTTTTTCGTAGCTTCCCTTCTTGGATATAGCTTATGTCGAATTCTCAGTGGGTGTGCAGAAATTTACCCAAGCAGTGATAAACTCTGAGGAGGTGATGGGAGCTGTGTATATCCACATATATGTGATACATACATATGCGTGTATATACACGTGTATACATTTTCTCCATGATAATGCCATCACCCCAGAGATTCAGAAGGCTTTATCAGCTGTAGTTGAGCTTCGCAGGTCACAGGTGCTCTCTCCCTGGGCAAGCAGTAAGCTATGACTGTGTTTATTATTCTTTGCATGATCAGCTCCTATCAGAAATAGAGGAAACGGTGCTTTGAGAGGGTACACACATTACGCTAAAAAATAAACCATAAAATAGTATAAAAAGTGTTGTTGTTGGGGTTTTCTTTGTTGTTGTTGTTGTTGTTTTTAATCTTGGTAGTGTGTGAAGTGGAGAGGAAACTCTCCGTCTTTTCTTGCTCCTTTTTCCCTCCCTCTCCCTCATACAAAACCTGTGATGATCACTCACAAGCAGTGTGGCTGTAATCTGCTATATATGGCTACAGCTTTGTGAGGGGTTAAGCTAGAAGTAAGGCTTGCATGACTTTTTTTAGGATGGACAAGTTGGCAATGCTGGGCAGCGTGGTGAAGCGGTGCTGGAACAGTGTGGCTGTAAGGGCAGAGTTTGACCACAGCAGCCGACACAGATTTCATGTCCCACCCTGGTATTTAAATTCGGTCTTGAGCTGGCATTTTGCACAAGATTAAATTTATTCCAGAAAAGGGTGATATTTCTTCCACAGAAAAAATAGCATTCCAACAGTCTAAACTGAATTAAAAATTAAAAAATACATTATTAATATCTGAAGAATAAAAAATAATGGTGAAAGACTAGAGTTTAAAATAAGTAGGTTTAACGGGAAATCTAGCGAGGTAACTTAAAAATCTAAAACACCAGAAAGTTCAAGATCTCAGAAACTTTTAGTCTGCTTTCATCTCACTGCACATCTTCTATTTACAATACTGAAGAAAACCCACACAGATTTGCAATCCCTCTGTACATGGACAAGATGAGCCATCAATGTGCAGCATATATGATTTAAGGACAGCTTAAGCACCCACTCAGGACATATAGACATCTATACAACCAGAAACTCTCTTCCAACTCTTGCATCTACGGAAAAATATTGACCTTTATGTTTCATATAAGGAACAAAGCTCCCCGTTCAAATCCCCCCCTTCCATGTACTGAAAATATACTAAAACAATTTAATCTCCTTACAATCCCCAGTGGTGCCCTTTAAATCAGCTTTTCAGTGGGAATTGACTACATACTTTCTGTAACATAAACCGAAATCTGGGAGTTGTAAGCTGCCAGCAAAATATGAAGGTATGCTACATTTGCCCAGATATATAAGATACGACAAGATTTAATATGTATTAAATTTAACAGGTGCTGTGATCTCCTGCGTAGATACACAATATTCAAAGGCGTACTCCAGAGAACTCTGCATTCCCCGCTAGTTCTGCATTTCTGTCCTTTCCAGCGTATTTTTATCTGTAATCTTACCTCCCATTTCTTACCATTCAGATTCATTTTATTTAAGCAACTTTATCTATATTTTTATCAAGTTCCTAAATTACAGGCAACATATGCAACCCTAGCTCCGGCTTCCCAGAGGTGTTAGTTGGGGTAATTGCAGATTGTTTAGATAAGCTGTGGGCTTTAACAGAAACAGAACAGAACTGGGATGTCGCATTTCTCACCCGGGCAGAAAAGCTGTTTCTCTCACATGCTTACTATTGGAATCTTGAGGTGGAGAAATTACTAGGGAGGAGATAGATGGGGAGAAAGAGGAATGGGTTTCGTTTTCTGAAAGCTCCTTAGACTATAGAAAACCATCTGCTGCTACCTTGGAGCTGGGATGTAAAGCCAAACGTGACAAATGCTGTCGGACATGAGTGATCATATTTCACAGCATTTCACACTGTCTCGAACATTGACAATAGATCGATATAAGGCAGCACAACACAGGGGATGAGACAGAGAACTATTGAGACGTAGGGCCTCTCCTGAGCTTGCCAGTAAAGCTCAAGAGTCCACGTTAATCTAAATATTACAGGTCTTGCTGGGAAGAAGGCTTCTTGATTGTCGTCTGCAGTGCCCACACTTTGATTTCACTGGTACTGCAGGTTCCAACTCTCAAATAGTGACCCTGAGTTATTTTAATGTCTAACCCATCCAGACATGAGTAAAGACACCACCACCACCCTCCATAACCACGATCGTGTTGTGTTTTTTCTGAACATACAATACACCCCCTCAGTCACTCAGCAGTCCCACATCCACCCCTCCTTTTGTAGCTCAAGGAAGCCACAGTGAGCTTTCCAGCCCAGTTTTCTTTCAGTGGGGGTCTGCCAGCTGGTGAGAGGCAGGTTCTCTGGAAGTTTATTTTCCCTTTTCTGTCAAGGCAGGATGTTGAAACATCACTTACTGAGAAAGCTATGTGAGAGGAAAATGTCATCATCTCAGTGGGATAAATAGAACCATATTTTGCTCCCTGTCTGAATCAGTATTTTTAAGAAAGAGCAAAATTTTCCATTGATGATGCCCTGTATGCAGAAGGAAGGAGGCTGCTCAATACAAAAAAAGGAGACGTTTTTGGACATAAAGAAGCTGCATGTGGCTAAAAGCTGAAAATCAGCCTACTAAAAGCATAAGAGTTAAAAGAAATACTAAACACCTGTAAACAGAAAGCATTGATGATGTTTTCAGAGATCGTAAAGCCTACAAGAACCACTATGATACTTGTAGTCTAGGCGTTTCCATACAATAAGCCAATCAATTGCACTTGGTTCCATCAGCAGAGTGCTATCTTCTGCTTTTTCTCTAAATTAGCGTTTAGAAATGCATCCCATATTTTCTATTTGAAAGTCTCAACTGATGAAGACTTGCTTGGGTAAGTGGCTTCAATGGCTATTTTTATGGACAGGAAAGTATGTCTTACTTACTTACACTCTGAAATCCTATTTCTTCAGTTTCCAGTCACTGGATTTCCTTTTGCTTTTATCTGTCTTTTGCTGGAAATCTTTTCCCCATGAACATACTTGTAAGGATTGCATCACACTTCACTTAACTTCCACGTGTACCAGCTAACCCAGATGATGTTTTCTGGCTGTGAAGAAGACCGTGTCACCAAACTTCGTAGGAAATGTGATGGGAATCCTTAAGCTTCCTTTCCAAACCTAACTTTCTACAGTTCTGTGGTGGACAGTACATCAGTTGAAATCTTTCTGTCAAGACGCAAGGTCATTCAAAAAAGTTGGAGCGTCATTGTAAACAAGACAGAATTTGTTTTCATAACCTAGAAACAATCAGGACTTAAGCCCTTTTGAAATGTGATCAGAATGAAGTTTCAAAAGCAGTTGCAGTCAGCCCAGGTAGTTGTCCAGCAGAAGACCCGGGTACAGATATGACTAGTGTCCTTGAGAGGACAAAAGTGTTGATCTGGGAATGCACATTAGATGTGGAGGGTGGAAATGTGCAAATTCTGTCCGTTGGATGTGTAAGTTGCATCCTTTGTGTGGGAATCTGGTGCTCTGCTGAACTTCTTTGGTCTGTGGGTAATGTGAACTGATGAGTCTATTTACTGCTGCAACAGGCTGGTTACACTCCCCTGCAATCACACTGAAAAAGATGTCACATGTATTAGCTACCAAAAAAGCAGAAAACCCGAGAAAGCTCAAGATTCCTTAGTGCTGGGTTCACATATGTTAGCCAAGATAATTTCAGAATCAGCAACAATATTGACTGCTAGTCCTCTTTGGAATAGACACGTCTGACAGACAGAGGTGCGCTTACCCAATCACGTTTCAAATTTACGAAGCTTTCCTCTAGAAAAATGAGTCTTCTATAAAAGTTTCAGTTAGTCTTGGTCTTTTGTAATGAGGCATCAACCTCCAGATATATATAGTGGAGGGGCTAGATATTCCAAGGGATTAGTTTAAGAGTTGAGCCACGACAATATCATTCGGATTTCAAAAATCTAAAGGGCGCGTACCTTAAGGTATATGTTGTCTGATAGGTTACAACTCTGGCACAAGAAGCCCGGTGTTTGAAAACTAAATCTAGTCAAATTGAGCCTGGATATGAAGCATATGCATGGCTGTGGAGTTAACTGCTGAAGCAACTTATTTAGAGACATGGTGGATTTTCCAGTACTTAAAGACTTTAAATCAAGCCTTTGAGCATATGGAAAGGGTGAGTATCAGGGCTGGTGTAGAGAGAAATGTTTTGAGCAATTTGTTTGTCTTTACATTCTAGTAAAACCTACAAGTGAAAAGGATGACCAGAAACCAAGTTAACCTCCTTTGTGGGACCACACAATACATGCAGAATGAATAAATATGCTGTGGTTATGAAGGCTGGAGAGGAAGAAGGAGTGAGAGTAGGGATAAAACACAGAGGAAAAAAATCTTGCTTTTTTCTTTTTCTTTTTTTTTTTTTTTTTTTTGGGTGGGTGTATGCCTAGGCAGCATAGGGATTGAACAAACAAAATAAAACATGGTGTTAACAGCTGTGCCCAGCATGGTGGACATCCTTGCAATGTGGAGCATTTGAATTTATATTCTGTGATATAATTTGCTTCTGTCACGTGGTGGCATCAGTTTCAGAGCTTGAGGAGCTCTATGGGCTCAAACATGTCAGGCTTTTACTGAATCCCACGGTGGATATATTACTTGTCATCTTGAACTCGGCACTTCAAGACCTACCAGTAATTATCTGAATGAAGAATGAGAATGCTGCAGGGATCTCGAGAGCACGTCCAGGGGGAAAGGCAGGTAACTTGTGCCGTTCGGCTGAATCTGAGCAATGCAGACCACATAGCCTAGTCGTACCCTCCGGTTGTGAGGCCAGCTTCACGCAGCGCTGGCTTGGGGAATGGAGCAGCTCTGCGGGACACCTGGGTGCTGGCTGTCCTCAAACACCAATGTAGCTGCCCTCTGGGCTCTCCATGAAGTCTGTTAACACCCAGACCGACGCAGCGATTAACTGCTCCTCTGTTCCCCTCTTGATAAAATTGTATGAACTCCAACCGAAAAGAAGTGGGGAGGATAAACTTTAATGATGCAAATACTTTGACGTAATATTCAAGTGCATACTTCAGGAACCCCTTCTTGAGTCAGAAGAAGATGTTAAAGGAGAGGTTTATTAACTAAGTAACTGGATTCCTCAGAACAGGAAATACGATGACAGTGAGTGCACCACTTCTGAATTAAAAATAAACAAACCAAGTATCTCTACAAGAAACCCAGATGAGGAGAAAGTTTTGTGGCTGGTATTCTGTCATAACTATCAGAACCTGCAGGACGTATAGACGTAGCAAGTCTCAATATAAATCTAGAGGTGCATCTCCTGCCTGAGGAGTTAAGGTGTCCAGTTAAGGAATTTCACTGCATTGCCATTAATTATGAAAGACTCGATGGCTGTCTTCTAGACTCACTTTCAACAGGGCTACGCCAGAGAAATATTTGTTAGCCAGCATTTTCAGCGTTCCTGACAACAGTTGTTAAAGTAGGAGTAAAAATTACAGAATCCTCTTTGTCCGGTCTCGAATACGTTGATAACGCTGCCTAGCATGGAGGCTGCCAACAAGCTGGGAGGTTCGTGGAATAGTTGCAAAAAACTGTAGGCCTCTAAGAGGATTTAGGATCAAAGGCGTAAACCAAAAGGGTTTAGAATTTTTTTCAGTGACTTTAGTAGCCTGTGGTTGAGTTATGGCAATCCTTTGCAACTCTTTTCAGTTTTGATGTAAAGCGTTTTCATAATGGAAACTCCCTCACGTCTCTCAGTCGGTCATTTCAGTGTTCAATTAGAAATGCTTTCTCATCCAGATTTGTAACTCTCCCGGTATTCTCTTGCTGAACTAAAGAGCCCCTTCTAGCCAGATATCTCCTCCCCACGTAGGTATTTGTAGCTAAGGTTCAAATCCCTCGCAGGAGTCTATGGTATAAGCTGGGTTTTTCTGTCTTCCTTTCACAGTATAGAGCAGATTTTCCTGACCACATATTAGTCATTAAATTATTTTCTGAATCCCTTCCAACTTCTGCCATCCTCTCAAGGGTGTGGACGCCATTGCTCCAATCACAATAACATTATAGCCGTGGGCATTAACTGTTTCATTGCCTGTTTCTGTGCAGAAATTAGAGAGACACACAGTTGCATAGGCAGCTCCAGGAAGAGCCTGAGCTCCGGTCCTCCAAGGTGCCTCTGGGTAAAGCCATCCTCTTTTCACAGACAGGAGAGGAGCTTAGAGAGACCAGCTTCCCCAAGCCAAGGTGAGGCTCAGTAAGAAGCCTCAGAGAGAAAATTGCTTTGCCCGTGTTGTTGCTACATGCCTATCTAGCAATGTGTAGACAGGTTTCCTCAGGCAGTTGATTCAGACAGAACCAGATTTACTCTTTGGCCATGAGTCAGGTTCCTGGTTCGAGAACTTTTCTGACAGTTTTCCATGTGGGATATTATTCTGATTCATGTTTGGGCTGCAGCAATAATTCAGTCTTTCCATACAGTAATTTTATGCTTTTCTAGTTTGTTTTCTTGGAAGATCTCAAAAATGCCATAAATATTCATTGATTTACATCCACAGCAATCCAAGGAAGAATGTAAATATGACGGCCTTAATAAGATTATTCTCCGTCTTGTTTTAATGCTGCATGTGAAGTCAGTTGCAGAGAAGGAAATAGAGCCAGTTTCTCATGCAAACCACCAAGTCCATCATATCTCTCTGTTTGAGACTAGAATTACTGCAGACTGCACCGAAAATTGTCTCCTCCTTTATCTGTGTAAGTAGCCAACCCTGTTGCTTCATGACTCCCTCGCTCTACTCCACAAAAAACAAGCTCCACAGATATCTCATAAAGTGCTGGAGAGGAACCCCCAAGTATGTGACATCGCCTGCTGGGATGTATTTGAAGACAAGGTGTTGAATGTGGCTCCCTTTTTCCGCAGCAGGGTATTTTTGTCTCAACATTCAAAAGAAGAAGGAAACGTGAGAATAACGGCCCCAAAAGCGTAATGGAATCTTTCTGGTTCATGCATCCCTCCTTTTGGACCGCGTCCCCTTGGCTTGCAGAGAAAAGCTCCAAAAGGAGAGGGTAGGGAGCTGTTTTTCAGTGTGCTTGTCTAAGCCGTGGTCCTTTGTGCTATGAGAAACCTCTCAAGCAGCTCCAGCGAGACTCTCCTTTCTGCTCCATTCCACATCGTCCTTTATTCCTAGGGCCCCCTCCCCCTCCTCACTTTCTTTCATGTGGATCAAGGCCTGGAAAATGACAAGCCTCTTGATTAATAGATACAGAAAGTCTTCTTATGTAATTTATTTGCTTTCTGCACCTGACTAGAATCACTAGGTTTATCTGGAAAGGAAAATATATTGTCCTTCCTGACTCCGAGTGGCAGCAGAGAGAGCTGAGCATGTGATATCAAGCTGCGCATGGAAAGCAAACAAAATGCCATTTCTGTATTTTGTAAGCATCTCAGGTCATAAAAGTGTCAGCACACTATATTTCTTGCTGGGATCCTCTCTGTTTTATTATCTGAGCCCTTTCCATTGTGTCGAATGTGCAAGGAGAGTCTCCAAAGCAGGCAACATCTGTTTCCCTGTCATGTTTTTGATTATCAGCTCCATATTCCTCGCAAGTCGGCTCGCATATTCCAATCAAACTCAATGGGGGCTTCAACAGCGAGGACACTTCCGTATCTCCCTTCCCCTAGACTCTCCATCCATCATTCTCACATGCTGGCCCACTAAACGCTGGTGCCAGAGGCCCGTTCTTTACACTCGGGTAACACACTCGTGACCTCTCCAGTTTATTTTGTTTGCTTGAGTCTGATTGCTGTGAGTATACCTGCCTCTCTGCCCTTAACAGGGGAGAGGAAGGAGGCAGGTGGGACATCTGACGGATTTTGGTTTTGGTACCCGCGGAGAACAGTTTTCTAATGTACTTTTAGATTTGTTTCCCAGTTTTCTTCCCTCAAGAGCAAGTTTCTTCCTCCCTTTCTTAGCTCCCAATTGCTAAATCAATCTCCATGCCCTTTGCCAAGAGATCTGTTTTACCATTTATGCAGGAATTTCAATCTGCGGACGAAGATTCTGCCAGTAAGAATCGATTAAAACAATTGTCTTTTGCCCACGGTATTGCAGATGCAGGATATCCGGCACACGGAGATCTGGGAACGCAGAGATGTAAGTTGCATTGAGCTATGAGTTGTTTGTCCAGGGATGTTTTTCATTTATTTTCACAGAATATTTTTGTGTCCTTGTGCAGAGTGGCCATGAGTGGTTGTAGGGTGATGCAACTAGTGTTGCAGTTGAGATACAGAAGTGGCAGTCTGTACAGGTGAATTGTATTTATTTATTTAAAGGGTGGATTCCTGTCGCCATAGGTAACTTGCTCATCCATCCACAATGAAGCTACACTGTGAGTCTCCGTGGCAGAATTTTCCAGATTTAGCCAAAATTGTTGCTGACATTCATACTCAGGCTCAAAGCCTGCGTAGAAGAAATGGATGTGCTCCCTAGATCCGCTATTGCTAGCAGTCCTGTAGCTACCGATGGATCTCTTACGTTCCAGACATGGCATGGCTTGCTTGCACACTCTGAGTTAAACCACTCTTCAGATTTAGGGCCATAAAGGAATTTTTCTCCATGTCAGACTGGTCAGCACAATTGCTGCATACGCCCAGTTGTGCCAGGCATCCCTTAGATGCCTCCACGACTACGGCTTCCTAGGTGTGGAAGTAGCCACTAGAATTACTTTCTTGCTTGGTATCTGTTTGACCAGTTCTGACATGGTTTCTGGTGTGGGGAAGGGCTGGACCCCAGGTGGTCCTGGTGTTTGAAGGGCCGTGCATCCCATGGCTACCCGCTGAGCTTCTGGCATTCAATGCAGCTTCATGTTCACCTTCTGGGGCTGCAGTTAGGCAAATGGAGCATACCTGGGGCAGAGGCCCTGAAGATCGACTCGCAAGGGTTCAGACACTGTAGTAGCAAAGTCAGGTGGCAATCTATATGCAGCCTAAACTCAGGTTAAGCTCTAGCTGTCCTCAAGGCTTGACAGAGACACCAGGTTGTAGGACATGCTGGAATTTAGATCTCTGCCAGGTCTAGTGTGCCAATAACATACTTTTTTTTCGTGGTGAATTACAGTCCTGCCAAGGAGAGCAGTGATGTGCTGCTGGATATGATAAAAGCAGAAACAACCACAAGCATCTGGTAAAACCACAGTAAAGCAAAAATGGCATGAAAAAGTCTTGGATTAGGTATCTGGGCACCCATAAGCCTTTGGCAGGACACTGCACTTCTAAGGTGGGAAATGGGAAGAGGAGATTGCTGCTTGTGATCCTTTAAAAAGGCTTTTCTGCTAAACATTCAACAAAGAGGTTCCTGAGCATGAATTAGAGTTAAAATTGTGAAAGCGGTCACTCCCATTATAGCAGAAACCACATATCAAGATGGTAGCAGAAATTGAATGAGACTATAGGGAGGTATGGATCCTGTTACTGTGAATTAGTGACTTCAGTTTTGTTCATGGGTATTTCAGATGTGCTCACCAGGAAATACAGTCCAGTAATGGCAACGTACTATGCATTAGTACAAGGGGTTTATGCTGTAAGCACGATTGATAGCAGCAAAAATGATACTGGAAAACCTGACAAAAGCAAGTATAATAAAAACAAAGAAAGTGTCCCACATGTCTGATTTCTAGTCTGTATAAAAATATTTAGTCATGAATCCTTTATGCCAGTCATTTGTAATGCAGCACCAAAACATCTGCAATTTTATGGACCAGACACACCAGGAATATGGGTTCAGACTGGGAGAGAAGCTGTGGGCCCTGCTTTGCATTTTGGCATGTGCCACCTTATGACCTGTGCCACCTTATCAAGGGCTCCTGGCCACTTTATGTGCTCCAACTCATGCCTTCTGCTGCAGCTGCTTCCCCACAATCCCATAGTGTGTGCATCATTTGACTGCCTAAATCTGTTTTTTTCTTTGAGCCCGGATCCTGTGCATCTGATGACTCCTGATGAGGGATAAGTAAGCAGGAGGATCTACATCATGGAAGCATGAAGAGAAAGTAAACTTTCTCAGAGATTTTAAAATAGATTTTAGTAATGTGTGAGGTGAATAAGAAGAGGGAGAGCAGTAGGTGGAGCAGATCTGACAGGAGATCACTGGCACAGAGACAGCTTCAAATGTGCTTTACGTGGCCCCCTGCGCACCCACCTTCCTGTCCTGCACTGCATCAAGCCAGCCACACTATCCTATTTTATCCCTTCTCCAGGTTTCCAATGCAGACATGTCACCTTCGCTTTCTTCCCATCTCCACTGTGTCTGGCTTCCACCTGCCCAAGGTCAGTGAGAGGAATCAGAGCAGCCTTCAAGCAGTTTTGGCTTTTAGGATGCACTGACCTGGCAGCCAGATTGGGAATTGCTGAGAGCGCCTTGCTGCTAAGGTACCACGGTGCTAAGCTGCTTTGCCCTGTCTTATTTTTAGGGCTGTGTCAATCATGTTGTAACTCTAGACTTGGGTCTTTGCTTTTGGTAGCACAATTTAAAATGCTTTGTCAATAACTGGCTGAAAACTGCCTGAAAACCAGCTTACAATCAATAGCTCTCCAGAAGTTTGCAGAACATTTTGCACAGTGAGTAATATTTTGATGTTTTCTGGCTTTTTCATAATGGAAAAGAGGGTAAGCCTCAACTTCCTTGTGTCTGCAGGGAGGAGCATCCTGCTTCAGGGTACCATGAATAGCGCAAAGCTGGAGAAGCCAAAGAATCAGAAAGTAGGTCACTGGGCGACAAAATTAAATCCTACCTGGGAAAAAATATAAACTAAAACATATGGGGAAAATTATCTAAAACACATTATTCACCAGGGGAGCCGTGCAAATAGGTAGGCTGAAAGAGACCTAAGTTTGAGAGCGGACGGTAAATTAGACATGAGTTTGCAATGTGTCAGGGATACAGTTTGGGATGCACACACAAAGGCACCACATCAGAGAACAGGATCATAGACCCCCTCTCTACACCCCTGGTGTGACCACACCTGAAAGTTTCGGGGACTTTGAAGTCAGTGGAGCTGTGCCAATGAACACCAGCTGAGCATCTGCCTTTTGTGTTTGGTTATAGCTGAGACATTGCTAGGCAGTTATTGACCAATTGGAAGAATCCAGTGGAAGGGAACAAAAATTACGACTGACCTGGTAAGGCTGACACATATAAGTATATCTACATATATATATATGTATACATAATTGATTCAGTAAATTCTGCTGGCTGGTTCGGCTGCAGCTGTGATGCCCGAGTCCCTAAGGATGTTTGTGGAGCGGTTGGTCTTTGACTGCAGACATTTGCGTAAGAACAAAGGTGTGTTTGAACAAACGTGGGTATCCATCGTTAAATACAGTGTGTCTTCTGGATGCATCCCTCCGATTAATCTGTATCTGGGCACCTCAGGAGGAGACCAGGTTTTTAGATCTGATAATCACCCACAGTTGTCATGAACTTCAGTGGCAAGTGCTAAGATCTCATCCTCTGCGTGTCTGACCGCAGTTATATAGATGTTAAATATAGATGTATATATCTCAGTGTAGGTGTCTAGATTTGAATTGCTTAGTAGGCAACAGCTGAAGTTGCCAAGAAGATCCAAACATTTTCCATTTCATTATCTAAAGATACACTGAACCTGACAGCTAGTAAAGGCCATTTAATGCAGTGTCCCTTGAAAGGAATTCCTGGAGATGAAAGTTCCCTGTCATTCTGTATAAGGCTATCCAGGACCTGATCCAGAGCACTGGAAGTCAGTGAAAATCTTTCCACTGACTTCAAAGTGTTTTGGACCATTCCTAGATAATAGCACAAATTTAACTTCATTCTTTCTTTCCACTTGGGTTGTCTAAAATTGCACGGTGTGTGATTGAATCCCTATGTCCCTTGCATAGCTTGCATGCCAGCTTCCTTTAACACCTTCTGTGAAGCTTGCGATTTTAAATGACATATTCAGTTGTTGTAGGGAACTTCTTTCCAATCTGGAGCCCAGCTGCTTGAGGTCTAACAGATCGTTCTTCCAGGCAATGTGAAGGCAACAGTTAATGTATCTAAAGGAGTCAGTTTAGCTAAGAACCACGTTCCCCTGGAGTGTTTCTCAGGGGAAGTCAGGGGATTCGGACATACCTCTGGAGCTTGTCTAACCTGTGGGCAGATCTCTCAAAGGGTGAATTCACAAACACTGTTTCTCTCCACCACTGTACGATTCACCTGTGCTGTCAGCCTCCTCACTTGGAGATTTCTATCGTATGTGGCAGTGCAAAAAGACATCCCTAACTAACACTGATGCCTAATGAATGCAAAGAGTGGGCACTTTCTCTGAAGTGGAATAAATACGTAGAAGAGGAAGCAAGTCCATTTATCCTTGTCATGCCAGCTGACTGAGGAGTGGAAAAAACCCAAAGCTGAGCAAGGCAGGGGAGAGGTCAGTGTATTCCCCACTGTAGGGGCGAAGTAACAGTATGCCTTACTAATAAAACCTGCTCAGAACCAATTAAGCAAGACCTCATATGTAGAAACACACTCAAAATACCACAGTCACTGGTGGAGAGGAAATGAGATGATGGGTGAGTGGAATGGGGGAGAGCACATCTGGCGAATCAAACAGTAACTCTCCCTATCAAACGGATGTGCGTATCAGAATCCACCCTGCATTTTGGAGGCTCTCAGAAGATGTCCTGACTGTATCAGACAGGCCTGCTTTTGTGCTTCTGTATCAGTCCCAGGCACCTCCAGGCATGTGGAGTATTAACTGTCACGGCTTCACACTACCTTTCTTGAACTAATCCGTATCTCCCAGAGCAGCCCTTGATCTCTGAGGCGAGGCGTATTATCCAACATCTTTGTGAAACTGAGTGTCCAGTCTTCTAATATGAAGTTCTTTCTTCAGGTAATAGGAATTATGAAATAATTTTCTGATGTGACCTGTGGGGAGCCAGGACATCTTCCATGACTGAGGGCTTGGAGGTGGCCATCAGACAAAATCACGTCTAATCTTTTGCAGAGCAGAGCGGAGGAGAAAGGGACAGACAGCAGTGGAATGCACTTAAGAGAAATAGATACACACATGAAAGAAAAAGGGCTTGATATTTAAAATATTTATGGCCTTAAAAGGCACGAAAACTGATACTAGCCATTAACTAATAGACATTCTGCCTTTGAGATGCAGCTTACACCCCTAACTAAAACCACATCTCTGCTCTGACTTTGTCTGAAGCCAGGTGCACAGATGATTAAATTTTGGGCCAGCTATAAGGGAGCGTCTCCATCCTGTCCTCTCCTCTAAGCACACACCATCTGTTTTATACTCGTTCACCTCCTTTTGCTGGGCTGATATACTGAGCCCGTTTTCTTCCAGCACCAGTCGTCCTCATACTCATGTGCAAATGGAAGGGATCTAAGCTTGAGGGAGTAACAGACTCTGGGAGTAACCTCGTGCAGTATTAAGCCAGTATTAACTGCTCTGCTGTAACCTTGATGTTGTTCATATGTGTTTTCACAAAAGAGATTAGGGCTTTAGCTGCCCACTGCTGCCGGCACGCCTTGTACTTCTGGGTTCATATATTTAAATGCTGTTGCTGCGCGCCGCCTTCCTGTGAATCAGAAAAGGGAAGAGGCTGGCTTTGTATCTCAGAACATATGGATTCCTTGTAATGTATGGAAGGTAGATCGCTTAACACATTTTTATTTTATTTTCTGAATACAGTTTTTGAGCCCCTGCTCTGGGGTCGTGGGTCTGCTTGTAGCAGGAAATGACAAACCCAGACCCTGCCTCTTTGAGGAGAGCATGGCTGGAGAAAAGGACTTCAAATGCGTGTATGTTTTTCATAAAAAGATAAGAAGCTACTTTAAGTGTGCTGAACGTACCAGAGAATAGACAGGCTCAATTTTTTTTTTTTTACCTTTTTTTTTTTTTTTTACTTTTTTTTTTTTTTTTTTTTGGTTCTTCCTCTGGTCTAAGCCATAGAGCCTAACAAGACCAAATATTTGTAATACATATGACCCAAATCCACACAAATGTTATGTGGACCTGTATCTAAAGCCATCACCCAGGTTTTCCCCTCTACCAGATGTTAAGCCTCACAAGATGCATTCAGACTTCCATTTCAAGAGTTTCCTCCAAAGCAGGGCGCTACTGACTGGCCTTACCCTTCATTCTGTCTTCATTTCCTCTAGAATGCAAAAAGAAATTTTCTTCCTAATTTTTCACAAGGCTTTAGGAGCTGTTTTCAGTTGCGGATGATGCCTTGTTGACATGACGCTGCCCCCTAGTCCGCAGGATTATATTTGGGCTGGTGGACTCAGGCTGCAGGGGGTACAGCCACAAGGCTTGAGACCTTGAACGTTAACACTTTGAGAAGAGCAGGTAGAGAGCAGAGAAAACCTCTGATGGACTCCACAGGTAAAGCAGCTAATTGTGGAGATGCAGGCTCTCACCGCTGCTTGTTGAATGCATCTTGCCAGGAAACAACAGCACCCTCTACCCCACATCACCCACAGCTGGATCTTGTGAGACACCTGAGCAGTGCACAAGAGCCCAGAAGAATGAGGACAGACCTGAGGTCTCTCTGCTTTCCCAGCAGACTACCCACCAGTACTGCATCAGCTTCCATCTCATTGGCTAGCTAGAATTTAGGGTGTGCTGGGTCTCGGACAGACCAGCCAGGAGGATATTTGTGAAAATTTCTAGAGATAAGGTGAGAAAACGAGAACATTGGCATAGCAGGCAACTACTTGCCAATTGCATTCTGTCAAGTGTCCTACACCAACTTTGGATGACATATTAATAGCACATCCTGCAGGACATTGTCTCTTGATAAAAATAGAAGTCCCAAGTGAAATAACAACCTGAGAAGTGAATTTCTAAAGGTCAGCTAGCCTGCTGGTGCCTGACGAGAGTATGGAAATCACTGTCTATGCTTCGCATGTTCTTCCTAGCCAAAGCCCTTGTTTTCCTCAGCCATTTAAGGAAGCTCATAAAGGACAACCATAGCTCAAGTAGAACTACAAACATAAAATAGAATAAATAAATACGTATTTATCGGCATAGACTATTTGATTAGCTGTTTAGCAGATACAGGTGTAATGGAATAGCAGATCATAGAAGGCTGCTTACAGAAATACCAAGTTCCATATCAAGATAGTTTTTAGTGAGCTCTTAGAGTAAATAGGGCAAGAAATTTTTTTACATGATCAATTCACATGTAAATTAACAAACGTATTCAGTCTTTTTTTTTATTCAGTAATGATCAAGGAGTTGTTAAACTTGGTGTAAACATGTTAAATATCCACTCTGCCACATGTAAAATACAGCCCGAACATGGGACATTAGGGACAAAAGTGGATCTTGGTTTTAACTAAAATTTACTGCAGGGTCTTTCTTGGAGAGCATCCTTAATTCTTCTCTGAGAAAGGCTGTATAGCAGCATGGAGCTTGGGGAAAAATGTGGAACCACTGCAAATTAATTAAGAATAATGAGATATAATAGTTTTGTGGTGACATTATTAGTGAGATGATTTACTATACTTGAGATTATAACGCTTTCACTAGGGAAAGAATTGGCCTTGCTGGAGGAAAAGTAAGCAGGAGAGCAACGCAGTAGCCAACAAGTAAGCAACGTTTCCAACCAACCTCCTAACCAACAGGGCAACAGCCAAAGTTCAGGCTTCAAAAGTGACTCAGCTGGAAACAACATTGAACAGTTAAAAAGCCCTCAGAGCAGAGGACAGGAGAGAAGATGAATGTACAGGACTGCCAGTGGGTTCTCTTTGCCAGCAGATATGTTGGTCTGCTAGGTTAAAACTTGTTTACTCTGCAAGTTCTTTGCTCTGAAGAAATAATGCTTTTCATCAGGACAGCTACTTGACTGCAGGACAGTACTGCCCTTGCTTCTGGAGGGAAGAGGGCTGGAGGAAATCTAGGCACAGTGAAGAACTTCTGGTGTCCTTCAGACAAGCCTGAGGATCCCTTTCATGGCCACTGCCACCTGCCCCAAAGAGCCCCCTCACACAGACGTCACCGAGGCCCCAGACCTGCACGGAAATGCATTGGGAGAGGCTGCTTTTAAAGCTATGGCTGTAGGCTCTTCTGGCTGATAGGCACCAGCAGAAATGACATGCAAGAAATCTGTGTACGTGCAGGAAGAGTGCTGCATTTCAAAAATACGAATTCCCATCAGACAACCTCATTGTAAGTTTGGCTGTCTAAAGGAGAATTATTTTTTTCAATAGGCTGAGAAGACTGATAAGAAATTGATCCCTAGAGCAACTACATTTATTATTTTCTGCATATACCTCTCTTTGTTACAGAAATTCAATACCAGAGAAAGCAACCAACATACGAAGCTTTTTCACCCATTATAGCTCAGCTAGCATGGTGCTGCATCCTCCTCTGCTACAGTAAAATAAAAGATAAGAGCAGCACTAAAGAGCTGAAAAAAGCTCGGAATTTAATTCACAGACAAATTAGCTGCCTTGCATTTAATATTCCCAGTGAGGAAATGAAAAGCAATTTATTCTGTTCCTGCTCTCCACAAATTCACCAGAGGGAATGATAGCCCTCAATTAAGGAAGACTGATTGCTTATTTTTTTCCCAAGCTTTCATTTGCCCCGAAATAAAATGATGAGAAATAAATGGTGCATATAAAAAATGAAAACCACACTGAAAACCCTGCAGTCATTCAAATTTCTCATTATAGTGGATACTACGTTCTGAAGAGTTCTTCAATAATCTAATAGCAGAGTCAGCCAAATGGAGCAATTCATTCCCTGTTTCAGTGGAGCAAATCAATTCAGCCAAACCAACCAAAACCAAGGAATTCCTTCTGTTCTTTCAGGGCTGATAATTTAACATTGTGGAATACTATGACAGTACCCATATTTGACAGACTATTTTTTTCACAAACAATATTCATAAATATGAAGAAAAAATGAAGATTTGGATCAAGAAGGAGCTGGATGGTAAAGTGGAAGGACTGGAACTGCATTGGTGACACCTTGGCATGAACAGATGAAATGGAACAAGAAATGTAGGCTGAACAGCAGAACCGGTCCTAATGCAGAGTTAACCAAGAAGGGTGGTTATGCCTAGACAGCTACAGATTGTTACAGTATTTGTCATTATTTAAGGAACTAGATGTGAAGTAGTATATGGGGTTTGCAGCTCAGGTTTATAAAGAATGTTTATCTTTCCATTTGTTTAAAAATGCAGAATAGAGGAGTTTGAAAGTCGATTTAGACAGAAGACAGCTCAGCACCTTGTGCCGCATACTTAGACGATGAATGCCCACTGAAGAGGCTGAACGCAAATACACCGGTAATGCTAGATAAGGTAGAAATGACCCGTGTCTTGTTTGTTGCTCGTGGCCTGAATGCAGCTATGGTGCACACCCGTTGTGGTTTAAACCCAGCTGACAAATAAACACCATGCAGCCGCTCTCTCGATCTCTCCCCTCCTCCTCTGAGAGGGAAAGAAAAAAAAGGTAAAAGTAAAGTCCCGTGGGTTAAGATAAGGAGAGTTTACTTGAACAACGCAAAGAGAAGGGGGAACAGTAATGAAGTGAGTGATATGCATCACACTGCTTACCACCACCACACCAAGCCCCAGGGCTGAGCCACCACACTGTTTGAAAAAAACCCTCCCTGCCTCCCAGCCAGACTCCCCCTTATACGTATTGGGCATGACGTCAGTATGGTATCGAATATCCCATTGGCTGGTTTGGTCCGGCTGTTCTGGCTGTGGAAATTAACCTATCCTAGCCAAACCTAGGACAGCAGCCTAGCCTGGTCACTCAAAGACCTATTGACACTGTATTGACAGCCTTTGACACTGTTTCCCACGGTATTCTCCTGGAGGAACTGGCTGCTCATGGCTTGGATGGGTGTACTCTTCGCTGGGCAAAAAACTGGCTGGATGGCCAGGCCCGAAGAGTGGTGGTGAATGGAGGTCAATACAGTTGGTGTCCAGTCACAAGCAGTGTTCCCGTATCGGGGACAGTTCTTTTTAATACCTTTATCAATAATTTGGAAGGGGGGATCGAGTGCACCCTCAGTAAGTTTGCAGATGACACCACTTTAGGCAGGAGTGTTGATCAGCTTGAGGGTAGGGAGGCTCCACAGAGGGATCTGGGCAGGCCTGGTTGATGGGCTGAGGCCAGTGGTATGAGGTTCAGCAAGTCCAAGTACTGGGTCCTGCACTTGGCTCACAACAACCCCCTGCAACGCCTCAGGCTTGGGGAAGAGTGGCTGGAAAGCTGCCCAGCAGAAAAGGACCTGGGGGTGCTGGTCGACAGCCGGCTGAAGATGAGCCAGCAGTGTGCCCAGGTGGCCAAGGAGGCCAACAGCATCCTGGCTTGGATCAGCACTAGTGTGGCCAGCAGGAGCAGGGCAGTGATTGTCCCCCTGTACTCGGCACTGGTGAGGCCACACCTTGAGTACTGTGTCCAGTTTTAGGGCATCGCACTACAAGAAAGACATTGAGGTGCTGGAGTGTGTCCAGAGAAGAGCAGCGAAGCTGGTGAAGGGTCTAGAAAACAAGTCCTGTGAGGAGCAGCTGAGGGAACTGGGGTTGTTTAGCCTGGAGAAGAGGAGGCTGAGGAGAGACCTTATCACTTTCTACAACTACCTGAAAGGAGGTCAGTCTTTTATCCCAAGTAACAAGCAGGAGGACAAGAGGAAATGACCTCATGTTGTGCCAGGAGAGGTTTAGATTGGACTTGAGGAAAAATTTCTTCACTGAAAGGGTTGTGAAGCATTGGAACAGGCTGCCCAGGGAAGTGGTTGAGTCACCATCGCGGGACGTATTTAAAAGATGTGTAGATGTGGTGCTTAGACACTTGGTTTAGTGGTGACGTGGCAGTGCTGGGTTAATGGTTGGACTTCCTGATCTTAAAGGGTTTTTTCAACCAAAACGATTCAATGATTCTATGTAAGAAAGACATACATGAAAAATGCTCTCCTAGTTTTGATTAAGGATCCTTGTAGCTTCTCTGCAGCCATGACCATAGCAGATGCTTTTAGAAGAGTAAGAACAGGTGATGTGTTAATGATGCTCTTTTAACTGCCAAAAAAATTTCGATCGAGAGATTTCCTGATCCTGATGATTTTTCTCTAATATCCCTTGATGTAGCGTGCTTCCAAACACTTGTCTAGTCTCTCCTTGAATCCATGTATAATTTTCATATCCATAACAACCTTAAGCAAAACACTCCACAGTTTTATTACTTGCATGAAAACTCATTTTTATTTGTTGGTTTTTAACCGGGTTCCTGATAGTTTCATTTTTTTTGTCCTGAGTTCCTGAGTTGGAAGAGACAGTCTATTGTAATACATCATCACCATTTCATTCAGGCTTTTGCAGAACTCTCTTTTCTTTTTCAGGCAGAAAAGTTCCAGTCTACTGAGTCATTCCTCCTTCAGAAGTCATCTCATGCTTTTGATCATCCTTGTAGCTGTTCTTCGAATGTTTTCCACTTCCATTATATCTGTTTTGAGACAGTAACAACGGAATCCCATACAGATTGGTTTTGGGGCCAACCATGGGCTTATACATGGGCATGATGTTATTTACTGTTTTGTTCTCTGTTGTTTTCCTGGTAACTCCTACCTTCTGTTTTGCTTTTTACTTGCTCCTGAGGACTGAGCTGACATCCTTATGGAATTATACCCTCATATTTTGTCCCTTAGTGGCAATGGTCAGCATGAGGTCGTCAATTTATATGAGATATGGCAACTTTTTCTTGTGTGCATTGCTTTGTACTTACCTGCATTGAATTTCACCTGTGAATTTATTCATTCATGACTCAGTTGTCCAAAATCCCTCCATCGTCCTTCAGAGTCTGCCTTCATCCTCATTAATTTTAATACCTTTGTACCACCAGCTAATGTTGTCACCTGACAGCTCACGGTCTGCTTCATTTATAAGTTGAACATGAACCCCAGTATAATCCTCTGGTGACAGCTCTCTGTCCCTACTCTCTATTTCCTTTATTTCAATTCATTATTTTTGAGGATTTTCCTTCTCACACTTTGGCTGCAGCCTTTGGCAAGGGACTTTTCAAGACAAGTTCTGTCTACGGGGCCATCTTCACTGTCTGCTGCTGATCCTCTCAGAGATATCCAAGAAAGCCTCTCAGACAGGACTTCTCTTTACAGAATTGATTTTGAATCTTTTGAGGTGTATCCTATTGCTTCACATATCAATGAATTCTCTACTGAGTGCTAATGATTTGTCAAGGGCACAGTTTGCCTTCTCACACATGCACACCCTGGTCTTCTGGAGCTGCGCCGCTCGTCTTTCTAGGCTTAAAAAAATAGTATGAAGTGTAAGACCTGTGCTTCCCTGGATGCCCTTCAGGACTGTTTTAAAGATTGCTTTCATATATGCTACTTCCAGTCTTCAGGCCCTAAGGAGGCTTCAAGTGGGAGGTTGCACACTGTGATGAGTAATTTAGGGTTCCTATCCTTGATTTCACCTGGCTCCAGCAACTGGTTCATTTTCACTTTGTGTGTTTGAAACATAATCTCGTCCACAATTACTTTGATTTCGGACAAATCCTCTGCATTTTCCCCTGTACAAAAACTTCTTCCATTTCTTCCCAGTGAACAGCAATGCAGAATGGCTTCATTGTCTCTGAGTTTTGCCTTATCACCAGTTGGCCACACGGAGTCCCTCGCAGGTTTTTTGCTCCTGACATTTTTGACAAAGTACTAGTTTTGATTTCTTTAGCTAGTTCTCCTCAAACTCTTTTTTAGCCTTCCGAATTAGGATTTTGCTTTTAATCTGCCTGACTACACTATTCATTTCATTTTATTGGTTTGGATACAATAGACTTGCTTACTTGGCTGTTTATGTGTGCTGGCCTCCTTAAATCCATTCTCCAGCCTTTCTCAATAGGTCATACGCAGCGGTGTTGTGCTTCCAGTCTGGTGCTCTTCAGAAGTTTCCATGCTGCTCGTTAGGATTTCTCTGTGCTGACCTTTCTAGCTTCTCTTTAACAAGCTTCCTCATTTCTCCATAGCTTTTCTTGAAGCTGAGGACAATGGTAGCGGCATATTTGGCCTGCAGTCCTCCTGTAGAGCTGGTAAAGCCAAGTCCTCTGTGGTCACTGTAACACAGTGGAGCTTCCACGGAAAGGGCTAGGGCCACAAAGCCAAGGACTGCCTTTGCTCCTGTGGGCTCCCCAACCAGCTGCTCCATGGAGTAATTGCTGACAGAGCCCAAAAATGTCATATCTGTTTCATGTCCCGGCATGACATTTGTCAATCTACAGAAGGGCAGTTGACGTCTTCCATTACTACTGTTGTGTCCTGCCTCTCTGATCTCTCTCAGCTTACCAAATTCAAGGCATTTTACTATGCTGAGTCAGTAACATTATTTATCATAATTATATTCTTCCTATGTAGGTTGGAATTTCAGCCTGTACAGACTTTATGTTGGTTGTTGCATTGGCGAGCTTGGAAATTTGATCTGATGCTGAGCTGAGCTTTCAAAAAGGGGGAGCTGCGCTCTGCTGCTGGCACAGTTTATCTTTACTGTGTTCTTCATATCCTGGGTTTAGTGTCCCATTGACTGTCTTCCTTTCCCCAGGTTTCCAATATGTCTGGTATATCAGTGTCTGTGTTTCAGATCAGACATTCTGGTTCCTTCTCTTATTTTTTAGATTTCAAACATTGTGTCGAAGCGACTGCACCACTACTTTGGTTCTTAACTGGCGCCTTGTATAAAACCCAATATGTTTGTTTCCCTTTCCCTGCTGAATTACTTGCATATTCTGGATTGTGCTTTCCTTCAGGATTCAGAACTTTCCCATTTTTTTTTCCCTCGTAAGGTACTCATGTTGAGTCTGGGCTTTTCCACACCTGTTGGCTTTCCCCAGCTACCTGGGTTTTCCAGCCTGTTAGGGGATATTTTCATTTTAAAATGACTTGTCTAGGGCCTTCATTTTGCTAAGAATGTCTGAGAATGTTTTCAAGTTGCTGCGAGACCAAGCAATGTCACGGAAGAGAGTTAGATATGTTGGATGTTTTCAAATCAGATGGACTTGATGAAAGTCCTGCTGGATACTGGGAGGATTGACTAAGGTAATGCCAGGACTATTAGCTGTTATCTCTGGGAAATCGTGGAGTACAGAGATAAATGTGTTGCCTCTTACTTTTTTTTTTCCCCAATAATGAGGGGGCAGGGGAAGCAATCATTGAGCCTCCAGAAGTTAGCTACAAGGTGAGTGGCAACCAGTATGAATTTGTCAAGACCAAATCACACCAAACCAATCTAATATGCTTCTGTGATGGGACTTGTGGATAGGGAAGAACAGCAGAAAGATGTATCAACTTTAGAAAGGCTTTGGACATTACCTCATATGAGCTTCTCAGAAACCAGCTAAGGAGATATTTGTTATGTAAAATTTTTAGCAGGAGAGTGCAATATTGGTTGAAAAGTATATTTGGAGACTAGTACTTGATAGTTCATTGTTAGCCTGGAATTATATGTTGATTGAGATCGCTTTTGCTAACATTTTAATGAATCAAAGGGACATCAGAATAGAGAATATATTCATTATATTTCCATATTACATTGAACCAGGAGGGTTTTAAATTACTTCAGATGACCTTGACAAACTGGAGAAATAGTCTGGAAAACCTAGGATGCATTTTTATTAGGCTTGTAGCTATCAATCATCAGCTGTGCATGAGCTAGAGAGCAGCATTGCAGGGAGGGATCTAGAGGCTGCCGTGTGTCCCAGGCTGAAAACTGCATGCCATGCTGCTGCAAGACAGAGACCTCTCAGTGGGAAGTTGCCACAGATCGATGTGCAAACATGTCATGCTGCCTCACTCAGCTGCTTCCCTGCTCTTGTGCTTAGCATCAGCCAGAGGATTGCCTCTGAAGTGGGTCAGCCTTGGGATCGTTGGGACTGGGGCAGCCCTCTGATACCGTGCTGTAGCCTCGTGAGAACAGAGTCTCTGCTTTCATGAGGGGACTGAAGCTGAACTGGGAGTCTAGACATTAACAATAACACACAAGCCAACTTCCAAGGCACCAGCATGGTTTTACTTTCCTGAAAGCATCAGTTCTGTGATTCCAGAGTCCTAGGCTCAGCTTAAACACTAATTAATTCAGTCTCAAGGTTAAAACGAGCCTCTCGGTTGTGGCTTTGAGTCCACATTCTCATCCAGACTGAGAGTCATGAAAATATCCTTTATTTTCTGACCTTCCATCACCACGAAATCCCAAGGCTGAGGTGGATCCTTCACAATAGAGAATGTTCTTGATGCTGTTTTTCAAAAGCCTCCTGTATATCATGTATCATGTCAGGTTTTCTCTGTCTCTGTTTCTCTGAGGAGATGTCCTGGATGAACTAGGGTGTCTCTGTTGTGTATTTGGGATGGAGCCTTTTTCATCTATTTCCTCTCATAATTTTTAGCAAAAACTGGGAGTTCTTTGCTAGGTGTTTGATGTCTTCAATTATCCTTAGCCTGACTCTTGTCCTACTTGGAAAAGAGATGACACTACTTTGTCTGGAAGAGATGAACTAAAGGGTCTGGCTTCTTTCTTTACCTCGGGATGGAATGGCACATCTGAAGAAATGAGGAACATACTGCTGAGTAACGAACACAAAAATACTCTTCTATCATCACAGCTGAATAAACAGGAGTATTGGCATATTCTTTTTCCTTTGTTGCAGATAAGGGCAGGAGAGGACTCAGCTGGAGGATCATGTCCAGTTTCTGGTGCTTTAATTAGGGGAGGATGTAGAACATCTGGAGATTCTGAGGAGAGAATTGAGGTTGACCGGAAGTCTAGAAAACATGGTTTACAAGGAAAGGCCGAAAGAATTTGCATAGCTTAATTTAGAAAACAGACAATAGAGAGGGTGACCCTGAAATGATCTTTAAATATTATAAAGATAGACATAAAGAGAACGGGAGTGAATGTCTTTCCATGTCCACTACGGGTAGATAATAGCTTAAATTACGAGAAGAGAGACCCAGGTGGAACCCTTGTAAATTTTCCTCGTGTTGAGGGTAGTAAATCAATGAAACTGGTCATCTTTGGAAGACGTGGAATCTCCATGAGTGGAGAAGATGGCCTCTCTGACCTCCTCTCAGCCCTACTTTTGTATTCATCTGTTGTGGTTATGCAATGGCAAATAAAGACTTAGTGCTCGCTGATTCTCAAATGGTGGTCAGGTAGCAGCGTCACTCCCACTGCAGATGAACCTTGCCAGGACTTTGTCCAGCTTATAAAATGGAAATGGGACATCAAGCCCAGAGTGTTCTTTGTCTCAGGCAGGTACAGCTCCCGGCTACGTCTTTTTTATGGTTTTATTGTGCTCTGTGGATTTGAGTGAGCAACTTTCACTGCCAGTACCACAGTACTTTAAAAAACAAGAAGGAAGAGAAAGGCTGAATATCTACACAAGCCTAGCCAGCCTATTAGGTCAGATAAGGTTATGGACAAAATAATCTGTAGCCAACTCTGCATAAGGGTGTATCATGATTAATGTCATATCCAGCTGTCTCTGACTCCCAGGCTTTAAAAGGGACAGCTGCCCATGGGAGTCAAAAGCAAGACTCAAAGCTGAGTCATGCCTGAGCTCCTCTGCTGCTCCACCTTGTGTGAGCTCAGTGTCTTTGGAGGAAGCTTTGGCAGCAGCTAGTAAGAACCAAGGGGTGTTCTGGGAAATACATCATCTGCAGCTCTTCTTCCCTAACTCCTTTCTTGCTCACTTCACACCCTTACCCCTATTTCGCATACATACTGTAGGTTGTAATAGTTTGTGCAGTTGTTTGCTTGACAAGAGTCTTAGATATGTGCCTGAGATGAGCAGTGCTGTGTGTTTTCATACTGAGAATAGACAGTCATGTCCTTCCTTCTTCAATAAATGACTCTGGAACTGCTCTCTGAAATCTCTTTTTTATGATTGTGTGCTCAGTCCATGATCCTTCTTATGCACTCCCTCCCTGCTACCTGGAGCCCATGACTCCTCTCACAACAGTGAGTCTCCTACATCAAAATCTGATGGGATCTGATGCCCTTTTGGCTTGATTCCAACATTGCTGGTGAAGGGGCTTGTCAGAGTCCGCTGCTCCAGGATCTTTATGAAGAGGAGTAACCTGGTGAAAAGACTGCATCATCTCTCTTCAGTGCCACAAAGCACTCCAGACCTTCCTCCTTTGAAGAGATGCAAGGGAATAGCCTTACTCGGTAGGACTCAGAAGGACGCTCCTAGTTCCTCCCATTTTTTTTCTGAGGGGGAAAGAATAAATGGAGAAAAAAGGTAAGGATGAGTTGAAAGAAGGGATACCACAAAAATTAATGCTATTGAGAGAGACTCTAAAGATGTAGGAAGATTCAGACTGATGGACAGCAGGATACATCGTGCTTCACCTGTGAGCTTCGGGGGAGGCTAAGACAGATGTGGTCTTGGAGAGAGGTAGACAGCCCTGTGCCAAAGGATTTGTCAGCTGAAGGGTCCTGCTGTGGCTTGGTTTGGGTTGAAGTCTAGCCTGTGATTCTCCTCCCCTTGTGAGAGGACAGAAGGGATCCCTACACCTTGCAAGAGAAAAGGATCATTGTTTTTCTGACCTAAACTGTCCAGAGTAAAAAGAAGAGATTCCATGTATAGAATGTGTCGGTGTGAGGCAACTGGGATAGGACCCCATGAGGCATGTTTTTCCCAATATGTCCATGAACTTGAATTGCCTTATTTCACCTTATTTTCACCTTAACTGGTGCTGTACGTAGTAACAAAGCCATCTGTATTTTAAAGCCAAGGGTGCAGAGCGCTGAGGTTAGGACCAGTCCGGTGGTAATCTCAAGAACAGCTCTGAGTGCTCACAGACTGGAAGCAGGAAGGCTGTGCTGACACGGTGTTACTAGCAATTAACCGGCTGTGGATTACCAGTCTCAGTGTTCCTTTCTAGACCCAATCTCCTTTTTCACCATGCAATCTCACTCCGCCCTGGTGTCACTGGTTTAGCAGATCTTTGCTTGGTGCTCTCTGATGCACTCTAGTTAAACCCAGTCTGCTTCAGACCCTTTCTCTAATGCTGCTGCAGATGTCAAAGTGAGATGCAGCTACTTTATGAGAAGACTTGGAGTTAGGAGGCATATTAGCATGTCAGGTAAGCCAGGGAGAAGGGCTCAGAAATGACATTCCACCACATGTGACAGTGCACAGGAGATGTGAGACTTTATATGGCTGGACTTCCAGAGCCCTGCTGGGTGAGCAGGAGGAGTCATCTGCGAGCGGAAAACACTTCTCCTTTTGGAGAATCTAGCATTGGGGGTAGGTGAGGCACATTTCCCCAAATGGCTCTGTAGCTGTTTGGTGTTCCACAGAGTAATGCAGCTCCTCTTTTGAGCCATTATTTTTCTCTTCCTTCTCCCCTCCAGTGCTGTTTAAGGCTGAATGCAAATACAGGTGGCATGGGGAGGAGTAAGTTGGGGGGCAACCAGCTCTCTGCCATCTGCCCATACTTGGGGCTTTCTGAGTTCCTTTGGCCATGGGCAGAAGCATACTCTGCAGTAGTCAAGTCTTAGTAAAGATAACATCTGGATTTCAGTCAAGCTCTGCTGAGCATATGCAAGCACAGAGCAGTGATTTACAGCTAGATCAGATCTGGCTGGATTTTCACATGGACATAAAATACAGGCCGATGCCCCCAAGGATCAGCCCCCACTAATTTCAAGCCCCTGCACGAAGCACTGAACTGCAGTGAAACCACTGTGAGACATCTTCAGCATGGGCCAACCACCGTAGATTTCACTAACCTCAGTCTTGGAAGTTGCTGACTGGATTTCAGTGAAACAAAATACTACAGTTCACAAAATACTACAGCCCAAGACAAAGACCAAGGATGGAAAATTTCAGTCTGGAATGATTAAAACACGACAAAATTAAAAGCAACTGAAAACTGGATCTTATAATAGAGTTAGGCAATGTTAAATATAAGATTTGTTGCCATCTCCATCTATAATAGAGGGATAGCTATTTAAGTATTTAATTTTGGGAAAATTTTCTTGCACGACTGTCATAAAAGGAAAAAGAGTTTTCCTTCCAGACATGGGGCATATGCCCAGGAAAGACATCTGATAAGGAAAACCAGTGGTGACTGTATGCAAACTGTTATTTACATTGCTTAGTGTTCACCAGATTCTTCACCGAAGTGTTGTGAAGTCCCAGACTGAACCCACCACCAGTGGATGCATCAGTGAGGTAGATGTCAGCTTGACCCACGGCGATTTGCCACCTGTGAAAATCAAACAAATATAACCAACTGGAGTACTGAGCATCGTGATTCCAGTAGGAACTGGAGGTCAGATTTACACAGGATCTTTGTGTTTGGACTCACAAGCCTTTGCCTGTGTTAGTATTGAAAAGTAAAGCAACTGCAACACCCCAGCTGTGCAGCTCTGCGCAAAAGTGAAGCCTTGGCTGTTGACCGCTTGACGCTCTACCTGCAAGGCTGGACCAGATGTGTGACTATTTCCTATATTATTTTCTTCTCAAAAGAAGGCAGCAAGGTTTCCTGCAAAATTTTTAGAGAGTCTTTTCAAGTCTTTTATTATACTCCAAAGGAGGAACTCCAGAACTTTAAAGTTTGTCTACTTTTTTCAAGTATATAGCAGGGGCTCTAATAAAAGGTATTATCTCTGCAGCAAATTTTGATTTCCTTCGAACATTAGAGCTTCACAACTAAATCAGAAGTCTAACTAGTATCAGAGAAAATACTACTTATGGGACGAGAAGTCATTGCTACTTTGAATCGAGTAATCCATTGCTGAAGGAAGAGAATATATCTAGATGCCAAGTAAAGTCTCTTAAAAGCCTCAACACAAATGCAGAGATTTTTTTCCCCTCTCCTGATCAAAAATATTCTTAAAATATTTTTAATTCATGTAAAATTATGATAACCATGAAACTATAAAATTTCTGGTTTGGTGAGTTGGCTGCAATGTTGGCTGCAATGAGTACTGAGATCGGCATAATAAGAAATATGACAGAAGACCCTGCAGGTAACTCGTACGCTGAAACAAAGATCAAGTGTCAGACCAGAGGTAGTTACGTTTATTGCCATGCTGCGCACCAGACAATGTTAAGAATAAAACGCAGGGAATGAAGATTCCAAACATCTTAGCAGGCCCTCTTGTGATGTGGTCCTATCAGTTTTAAGGCCATAGTGCCTGGCAGGCCATCAAGGAATGGTTTGTTGTTGGTGTTGTTCATACCAACATAAATTGATATATACGACCCAAAGCTGACATCTAGCGGAGGGAGAACGAGCGCAGGGTTTTCCTTCCCTTCCCAGGGATGCTCTGCGTTCTCTGCCAATAGATATGGCACTTTTCAGAAGTGACCTGAAGGCTGCCTGTGGGAAGGTGAACCGGGCACTCTAGCTAAGCGTGCACTCCTTGTCTCGTTCGTGACACTTGTGTCCATAGGCGGATGCCAGAAGCTAGCTTCACAGTGCTGGTGGTGGACAATGAGCTCTGAAGGCTGGATGTGGAAAAGTTTGAAAAGACAACGGTGTAGATGATCACGCCTGGTACAGTTTGGGCAGAGCCTTGTGAATACATCTAACAGAAGCATAGATGGTGTCAGCAGCCTAGGATTTCTGCTGTCAGGAATGTCAGATCTGCAGTCCCGGATCAGACAAGTCTCTTGGACACCAGGTCCCGAGGTTGCAGCTCTGTTCAGCTTCCAGCTCTTTCCTGGTTCTTTGGCTCCCTCACTGCCCCAACTGGACTGCTTGGTCTGGAAGGGCAACAATACTGGTAAAACTTTGGGAATGTTTTCACAAGTTTCTGCCTCGTCCTCTGCACCTGGTAGCACATGTTTAGGGGAAAAAAAAAAAAAAATCAATTTTCAGTTAATAAAAATCAAAGTTTCAAGCTCTCGTACTTGCATGGAAAAATTGAACCCTAAAGGCTTAAAAAAACAAAAGGCAAATAAAACTGTCCAGTGTTTACTTTTCATATCTTGCAAATTTAAGTCAATATCATAAATCTGTTGGCACCTCAGCCCTGGTTTGTAATGTTTAGCAGGGGAGTCGGAGCGAAGCACAGAGAAGTCCCACCAGCTCCAAGCACAGGAAGGGCAGAGGACCAGTGGAGCCAAAGGAGGGAATCTGTAAGCCCAGTGGGATAGCAACTGGATCACGAGAGCTCCCATAGCCCTTTAAAATGGCAGCAGACAAAGGGCACTTTACTTACTCGTATACTGAGGAAGTGAAAAATGTCTCTTCCACACGTGGTGGTGAAGATTCAAGGCTCTGTCGCTGGGGGCTGTAACAACTCACGCTGTCTGCGGATCATCATTTTAGTGGGATTTGTAGCACATTCAGCAGCAAGTTACCAACAGCTTAGGGATTAGTCGAACCCCCCCCCCCAACACTGTTTCTTCGCTTCAGCCACTGCCAAAGATCACGGCTCCAGTGCTGCGTCCTCAGCGGTTGTGTTGCTGACAACGTGATGCATGTTTTTGGAAGGACCTTTTAATCATCCGATAGCAAACCAAAGTTAGTGTTATACAAACAGGACAAAGTTTACTGCCAGACTGAGCTTTAGTCTCTGGTAGTTGCTGATTGACTCCAGAAAAAACAGTGTCTACTCAGTGAAATCTCTCCTTTACATTCTGTTTGCCAGTGAACTTGAAGGAGAGGTTCTCGCCTCCTGCAGCTCCCCTGAAACCCAAAGTAAGTCTGAACTGAGCTCTGCGTTGGGAGACGATGGGTCTGGGTTGTTTACAATTCCCATTCTTTCTGCCATGAGAGGACTTGGTTTACCTTTTCGTGCTTGCTGGCTTTGACCTTTCCAACAGTTGGAAAAGCCTAAGCCGAGATAGGTGGTTTACAACATTGCGTGAAGACTCGTGCTGTCGGCACTGCTTGATGTCTTGAAGGCATACGGAGGGCTTGGGATGCTTTTACTACTCGCTACCTAGTGCCTGTCAGAGGAGACAAAACAAAAATCAGTCTCCTTTCTTCTTCACCTTTCATTGAGTCCCTCATCTTCGGCTCTTCCCTGGCAGAGAATTACGAGTCCTAATTTTCAAGTGTGTACGCAGGCACCTCCATCAGTGAAACGTACCCGTGGCTGCAGTTTGACAGGTTGGATCTGTGTACATGACCTATGTGTTTGTCTGTGCCGGAAGTGTACGACATCAGACACGTAGGACGGGTTTTGGTGAAGCTTGCACCCCCTGCTAATCTGCTGTGGGAGGGTGATCCTGACAACTAGGGTGTTTCCTTCTTCCTGTGCATTTGTAGAAAAACCAGACCCAAACCACAGCTGTTCTAAACCTCCATGTTTCCATATACCTTGCAAAATGCCTATTTTAATCAGAGCTGTGGAAGTAACTGCGCCAAATGATTTAGCCAGTTGATTTTGTCTGTTTTGTACACGTTTCCTTGCACACGGCCGGGGTTTGCTAAAACATTAACGTGCATAGCCTTTAGCCCTGGCTTTTCAAAAGCATCTAAGTGCAGGCATTTGCTAGGCAGCGTTTATGTTGGTTTGATTAGACATCTGGGTTACACAACGTCACTTCTGTTCCCTGGAAGATTGAGGGTAGTTCTTAGAATCATATTTCATGTTGTGGAATTTGCTTTTTGCCATTTTTTTCTCTTAGTTTGTCCAAATCTTTTTTAGTATGCGTCAATGCTTCAGTATGTAATTCAATCACCCAGAAGATATTTGTTCCAAAAGAGAAATGAAGATCTTTAGAAAATATTTTGGTTTTCTGCAGTGCCGACCTTGACAGTGACCTTGACAGTGATTTCATCTGCCTGAATTTAGTCACTGTGCTCCATAGCTATTTGTTCAGTCAGGGACCCTTCCTAAGAGGGAACCCAGCAAATGATGTTCTGAGACAACCTTTCAGGAGAATTATTGGAACAAACCACCCAGCTAGTTTTAAGATGGAATTTATGACAGAGTTGACAATTGCTGTGTCTTAAAATAGCAGAGGACCTAAAATGTCTTCTCCAGGCTTCTGTTTAAGACAGGATAAAGAGAGGCACAGAGATGAAAGCTGCTTCCTACTCTTATGCCTTCATCTGCAAGTTTTCCTCACACTAAGGGAGAGGATGGATGACGAGATAGATAGACTGGGACAGCCTCTCAGCAACTCTTCCACAAGGCAGATGGGTCCAAGCTTTGCGTTAAGGGACATTAGAGCCCCCGAAGGGAGAATGACAGTTCAGGGATCTAATTTCTCCTCCATGTTATTCTTTTCTTCAAGGTTCCCAGAGCCTCTCTTGGCAATGGCCATGGTGTGTCTTTCAGATTTCGAAGCTTATGCTAAGAAGTATTTACCCAAGATTGCTTGGGACTTTTTTGCAGCTGGAGCAGATGACTGTAGCACCCGAGATGAAAATATCCTGGCATATAAAAGGTAATGTGAGGAGGAGATGAGGGGTGTTGTACTGGCAGCTTTTAAACTATGTTTTTGTGCAAGTGTTTGGACTTCTCAAGTAAAGATTCCTTACTTCCCTTTCAAGGTGGGCCTCAAGCAAAATGCACTTGCCTGAATGACATACACTGTATGCTCTGATGCTAGCCTGAATATGACACAGATTATATGAGGCATAAGGCATGCTGAGGGTCCAGGCAAATGATAGGGTACAGTACAGTACGGTATGGTACAGTACGGTGTGGTACGGTGTGGTATGGTATGGTACGGTACGGTACGGTATGGTATGATAGGAGGATGACTGGCTATAGTAGAATGAGATGCAATGGGGAGCACGTGGTGAAAAGCAGGAAAGCCTACGTGTAAGTAGGATGGGATTTGGAGAACACGCTGCAGAGAGTGAGCACAGGCATGACGTACAGTGAGAACAGACGTACGAATAGTGGAGTGGAAGACTGGAACTGGGCTGCAAGTAGAATGAATCTGTGGGGTGGACAGTGGGGAAACGAGGCAGTGAGCTGAGGTGGGAAATGCAGCAGTGATGACTGTGGCCATTAATCAGGAGTATGGGATTAATGAAGAGTGTAAGTGGCTGAACTGCTGGCTGAATTGACCTCTAAAAGCAAACAGAAAGGACAAAGAACCTTTGTTACATGCTGTTTTCTTTATTGGCTCACATGCCTGCATCGCAATAGGTAAATGAAGACCCATTTTCCATGAAACTTCAAAAAAGCCACGGAACAGTTACCATCCTGATGGGGTTTTTTTGCCTTACAGAATTCATTTCCGGCCACGTATGCTGCGGGACGTATCCATGATGGACATTAGGACTAAGCTCCTGGGGTCTGAAATCAGCTTTCCTGTAGGAATCGCCCCTACTGGCTTCCACCAGCTAGCGTGGCCTGATGGCGAGAAAAGCACAGCCAGAGGTACTCTTCTGCTTTGTTGCTGTGTAGCAAAAGAAAGGTTGTGGAAAAGCCTCAAGAAGCTGTTAGGATGACTTGAAGTGTGACTGAGCAAAATCTTCTGGCTTGAAGGGGCAAACTCCTTTCCCAATTTCCAACAGCCGTTTTTGTGAGTGATCCCCATGGGTCTGGTGGCACAGAGCGTGTGGGAAGCCGTGCAGTCGTTGCTGTACCTCTCCAGCTACCACTGTAATGGGATCAGCGCTGTGAAGGCTGCTGCAAACTTAAGACAGAGGCTGTGGACACGTTTCTGGTGCACACCAAGGACCACAGGGGTCCTCAGTGCTGTGGGCGCTAGATAGGACATAAATTGAGGATGGGACTCAGTCTGTAAATTCCTTGTTACTGGCAAGAACAGTGTCCCCCTTGAAGAAAAGCATAACCTCTCTTCCCGAATCCCGTGGTGGGTTTGGACAGCTGGCCCTCGGAAACATCTTTTCTCCTCTCTGTGTTTCTGTTCACACTGGACGCATTTGACGGTTCGTTCCTGTGAGGACGTAGTCATGAAGATAAAGTTCCTGCTCTTTAAAAGAGTTGCAAAATGAAAGCACCACTTGGTGAATTACCTCTCCGTTCCCTGATTTCGTAACCGTGATCCTACAACAGCGCGTGGTAAATACAGCCGTGTTTAACCCCGAGGGCGTATTTGCCCGTTGGTCGAGTGCTGTATTTGATAGGACATAAGTAAAACAGGAGTTCAGGTGTTCTCCGCAAACTTTATGTAAAAAGCTTTTGTACCTGGTGTCTGTCAGGGCCATTGAAATGACATTGATTCTGGCTGTTTTCCACCACCTCCGGCAGCGGCCAGAGCCATGAGCACCTGTTACATCGCCAGCACGTATTCTACCTGCACGCTGGAGGAGATCGCTGCAGCTGCCCCTGGTGGCCTCCGGTGGTTCCAGCTCTACATTCACCGCAACAGAGCGGTTTCCCAGCAGCTGGTCCAACGGGCGGAGGCCTTGAGTTTCCAGGGCCTTGTCCTCACCGCGGATCTGCCCTACACAGGCAAAAGACGTGATGATGTCCGCAATGGTTTCCGCCTTCCTCCCCACATGAAACTGAAGAACTTGGAAGGAGCCTTTGAGGTTTGTAAAATGAGCCTGTCCTTTCATTTGCTGGGATGACACGTACCGCATAAGCCAACAACCACCAGGTAACTGCTGCTTGGGGCATCTGCTTTGGGCGTATCCTCTCCCCTTCTGGTTCTGCAGTGTCCTGGCTTGACTTCCTGCCAGCCTGGGTTCTGGCTTCAAAGTCCCAGTCCAGCTTCCTTAGAGACAATGTTCTCCATCCCCGTGGTTATTATTCTCCTCTGGAGACACATGTTTTCTGGAGCTGATAAATACGTATGCTAGCAAGTTTAATTAATCTGTTCTAGGGCAGGGAAAGACTTCCAGGGCCTCTGTATTGTTGCAGCTCAGATTAGGTTTCCTTCTGTCCTGTGGCTGTAGGGAGATGACTGTTCTGAGTACGGACTGCCGCCCAACAGCTTGGATCCTTCAGTCACCTGGAACGATATCTACTGGCTGCGGAGCCTGACGCACCTGCCCATCATCATCAAAGGCATCTTGACAAAAGAAGATGCAGAGCTGGCAGTGAGACATGGAGTTCAAGGAATTATTGTGTCCAATCATGGTGGAAGGCAACTGGATGGAGGACCTGCCACTGTAAGTGAGAAAACGGATGTCCCATCCGCGCTAATTGTATGTACCTTTGCGCTAACCTGCGTACGTCTATGCCCACCTTTGTATATGTGCTTCTGGTGGACTTGTGTGTTCGTTGTGTGCCTGTGGACGCGTGCAGATGTATTTTTAAGCTGTCAAGATGCGTGACATGGCATGGGCTACCCACTGAAGTATTTTCTCAGCTTCTTGGGGGGTTCTGTAAGCAGCACTGAACCCACAGAATACAGATAAACTACTAGCCTGGGTTGGTTTTGTGTGTATGTCTTCATTAGCTGGTGCAGTGCACACGTACTTCTTGCGCACTGCAGCGAAAATAAAATGAAGCTCTGGAACCAAAAATGCACAAACAAGAGCGTAATGTATTCTCATTGTTCACATCTGCCAAAACATGCACAAATAATCTAGCTAGATTTATTGAAAGGTCTGCTCCCATGTTTACAGACTCAAGTCTAAATGGGAATTTATTGACTTTCATGAGCCAACAAAAGGATAACTTATCTTCCCCCGCTTTTTAATCTGTACAAAGAAATTGTGGGTTGTTTGGACGTATGTGTCTTTCACTGGCTTAATTTGGCTTCTGTCAGTTTTTCTAATTGTTCTTATTTTACAGTTCTGTATTGCATAGTATCTTACAGACTTTCTTTTCTTGGTTTTCCTCTGAAAATAAAAATAGGTACCAGGGAATTATCTTCTCTTTTGTTCTACGTCAAGGCTGACAATAATAAATAGGGAAAAAAAATTAATCTAAATGCTAAGGACATAATAATGGAAATGGCATCCACATTAAGCTGCTCTTCTACCTTAACACAGACAAAACAGTAAATACCTAGTTCAGCTCTGCCACTCCTCCCGTACCAAGCCTGGCCATGGAAGCTGTTGTCCTTGTTCTTGTTGAGCTACCCCTGGAAAATTTCAGCCTGAAGTTTTCAGTCTGAAAATCCGAAAAAAAAGTTATGACCAGTTGGAAAAAATCTACTTAGTAATCTTACTTATAGCTGCTCTACTTAAAAAGAGATGAAAAGGCGTCAAAAGAGTATACAAGACTGCAGGAAAAACACCTTTGAAATTGCTGTGAAGGAGAGTTAATAAGGTCTCATGCAACGTCCTGCCCCTGGCTATACTGCCTTTGGGACCAGAGCCAGCATCTCCGCATGGTACTGCCCTGTACCAGCAGCCTGGCGCTGCACTGAGCTCTACAGGAAAGACCTTAGGGAATCGGGAGAAAATCTGGAGGAAATGACACGTCGACTGCACTATGCAGCAGATGAAATCCCTCATAGATGCTTTAGGGGGGTTGAGGAGGCTTTAGACAGGTGATCACCAGGATTAGGTTGAAATGTAAGTTTAGGCAATTTGGACAGTAATGGGGAGAAGTTTGACATCAGCTTTTTTAAACAAATATCCATGTCATTCATCATTGTCTCAAATGAAAGCAAGATACTAATGACAATTATTTCCATTGAAATTTATTTTTCAAATCTTTCAGAAAGCAACTGAAAAAGTTATTTTTTCACTTATCAGAAGGGCTAGGCAAGAGTATCAGGATAAGCCAAGCACTGGAAAATGGAATTAACTGTATGGGAAACAGAACAGGGAGCTGCACTTTATTCTGCAGCTTTTGGTGCCGAGCTCTTTGTGACGCTTTGTCACTTTTCGTTCCAAGAAGGTATGCTATTAGAGCACTGCATCCCTGCCTGTCTCTTTGGAATATCTCCTCTTTCTCTTGGAATCCAAAGCTGACCTCAAGGTGGGAGTGGCTGCTTCTTTGCAGATTGATGCTCTGGTTGAAGTTGTGGAGGCGGTACAAGGCAGAGTCGAAGTCTATTTAGATGGTGGAATTCGGAAAGGAAGTGACGTGTTAAAAGCACTGGCACTGGGAGCAAAATGTGTCTTTATTGGAAGACCAGCTTTATGGGGTCTGGCTTACAAGGTAAGGAGCTCTGGATTTGCACGCCTACTTCTCGCACTCTCCAACGCTCTGTTGTTGTGATTTAAAAGTCACAGAGACAGTTTTCACCAGTGAAGAATCTTACCCTTTTGTTTTGTTTTGTTGTGCTGAATTTTAAGTGGAAACACCCCAAATTGACTCAAAACCAGACATTTTCTGTGATTTAAAAAGACCACTGAATTTTACAATTTTAAATGTGATTTTGAAGCTGCTAATAGTGCTTTGTGGGACTTGATCTCCTGGGGTTGCAGTTTGGTCCCAAAATACTGTAGGACTCGGGACGATCAGTGCTGTAGAAAATTGGAGGTGGGCTTATTTGCCACAAAGATGACTCTGACAATTTTATTTGCTGTCAGCTTACTTGGAAACAATATATAGTTTCCATACAGCAGTTTCATAGCGATGTTATGAATTCTTCAGAAGTATATATAGAACCCTATCCCACTGATGTCTGAAGTATTTTGGACAAGACTGAGCACAATGGTGCCCTGTAGGTGCCTGAGCATGCAACTACTGCCTCAGTTCCAGCTGTGCTGCTGCTTAACTATTAGCATGGTTCTATGTTCTAGATTCATGAATTAGGCCTGGGATGCAGAAGGTTAACATATTATAATTAAAATTAAAAGGTAATTATACCAGTTGTTTGGTTTGCTAAATTTTTTCCTTTTAGTCTCTGGATCGGAATTTTCAAGCCTTTTTTTCCAGAAGAAAAACCATTTATTTTTACGGTCCAGAAGCATTTCCTATCTTTTAAATAACACTCCAGGGGTGTGATTGCTGTGGATTCCAGTAGCTAGGCTTTAAGCAAGAAATCACACGAGCCTTCTGAGAAACCTGGAAGAGCGGTGAGCCCCGCTTCTGTTGCCAGTAAGCAGAGAAAAAGGGTCTCATACGAAAAGGGTGTTGCTGTGAGTACCCTGCATTTTTCCACGAGGAGAACAGGAAGGAGATGGGATTTTTTGAGTTCAGCTGTGCTTTGGTGTTATATTCCATAGAGTATTCCTAAAGATGCCTCTCAGTGGGATTGCTCTAGCACACAAGAGAGGAAGGGCATGAACAAGCGCTGACATTGTCTGCACACAAAGCATTCTTCATCACAAGAAATAAAAGCAAAAACTAAGAGACAAAAGAAAAAATCCTCCAATACTTTACAGTAAGATCAAGACCACATGTACATTTTATTGGATTTTGAGCTTCTTGGTGTTGCTGGCTCAGAGGAAAATGAAGTGTACTATTTTTAAAGATTCAGTCTGGTATCTGAGTAAACTGAAGTTTTTAAAGCTGTACCATATATAAAACTCTCATTACTTCATAAAATGCTGTCAGCTTTGTAAGGCTCGACATTTTAAAACAAGCCCATTGATGGAGGTTAACTGAAAGCTAAGAAAAAAAAACCAGCTAGAAAATGTCAGAAGTGAAAAACAGCTTTGCTTTCTTTCCCTGTTCAGATGCATCACAAAAGGAAAAGCATCTAAATGCATCTATGGCGAACTGAATGCATCCATCATATCATTTGAATCATTCGTCTGTATGAGAGCCTGGAATTGGCAGGGACTTAAGGGACTGCCCCAGATCTCACAGTGCAAGCATCCTGCAGCATTGTTCCGGGCCAGTGCTCCTTTTACCCTGACTGCTTTCTTTGTTGGAGCAGGGTGAAGAAGGTCTTCAGGAGGTTTTGAGGATTTTGCAGGATGAGTTTCACTTGTCGATGGCCTTAGCTGGTAAGCATTTGGCAGGTTGGTTGTCATAGTGCTACAGGGGTTTCTGCGTGCAAGCCATCTAAAATCAGAAGTCCGATGGATGGGTCACAAAAAGGGAAACCGTGTGAGCTGTGCTGGTTCCAGTTTCTATATTTAAGGTGATCTTTTACTTCCCGTGAAATCACTTGGCATTTCAGGTGCCATAGCAACGAAGCTTGCAAGGAGGAAGTAGTTTAAAGCACCTTTCTGACCCAGTTAAAGAGATGCAAAGCTGCTAAGTAGAACTGAGCAAAACCTCCGTTCTGCTGGGAACTGCATATATTTTTCAGTATTTAGCTTAATGTTTACCAGGGTAAAATGCAAACGATTTTTTTGCTGCACAAAAAGTTTGGGAAAAAAATGGACGCAGAAGTTTTCTTTGTCTATTAGAGAATACAGTCTTTTGGTGTAGGTTCAGGTCTCTGCATCCCATATGCTTTAAAAGCCTTTGTGTCTCCTCCAAGCTCTTACGGTTGTTCCTCATTCTACATTTCTCACTTCTGCTCCTACCTGTAGCTGCCTTGTTTGACCCCCTCACTGAACAGCAATTTTGCACAGCACAGTGAAAACTCCACTTCACACATGAAACGACATGCAGGTCCAGTGCAGAAGTATTTAGACATCAACAAAGGGTCTCATCCCACTTCAAATCTTATTTTAAAGATTTTCATGCTCTAGCGACCATGAACTCAAGTGGATAGCAATGCTGCCTGGGGGACTGGAACTGAAGTCTCGTTGGGCGTTTCTTAGCCTGGGTTTTGGGGTTATATTTTTCAACTAGTCAAGATTCATACAAGGTTTTTTTCTAGGAGGAACTCACACTTCTTTGCATGCAAAAGGGCATTGAACTTGGCAAAAATAGCAGGTTGGGACCTTTTTGGTGGGGCCGTGAAATTCCATGCAGATTTGTCCAAATGAAATGGCACTGCAAACCTCCACCTCCAGTCACTTTACACATAGCAATGCCTGTCTTTTTTATCTACCTTTCACTTCTGGCTGAACCAGAAAGCTCCCCACTCAGCTTCTCACAAGGACTCCTTTTTTCCCCATGTTTCTAACTCTTCTTGTGTGGGAAGCCCGGTGTCTGACCTCAAGGCTGAAGAGGCCATTGAGGAGTAGGGCTCCTGTGAGTGAACTGATGAAGTTCCAACCTATCTCCACATGGCTCATGCAAGACTGGACCATGACTCGGAGAGGGAGCTTTCCTTTTGTCCACAGACCTTCCTCTCTCGCCTACACGTTTAATTTCTTTCTTTATTTCAGGCTGTGCCAGCATCTCAGAGATTGGCCGACACCTAGTTCAGTTCTCAAAGCTGTGAACAGCAGCCTCCTGCTACACCCACCGAAGAGAGGCAGCTCATGCTGAGGTCCCAACCAGTCTAAAGAGAGAAAAAGGAGACGCGAATGTTGAATGTGCACCTAGAATCTGATAAAGCCTTCAGAAAACCCCTGAGGAGATTAGAAAAGACTCCATGTCAGCAAAGGCGGTTTCCTGCTTTTATTGAGACCACTGAGTTCTTTAACACTTCGGGTAATTGTCACTTGCTTAAATAAACTTGTTTTAAACTGGCTGTTCTGTGACATTACCTGTGTTGGGTCTTACTCCCAAGCTCTGTTAGACTGGGCAGCCAGACATGGAAAACTATGTTCCTGGCTTCTTTCACTTGGTTGTCCTACCAAGACTAACTGCAACTCAAGCTACACCCCCTTCCTGCTCCAGGGCAGTAAGTGTTGTGGCTGATATCTTCCATAGCTTGGGCTTTCTTGAGTGTATTCATAGCAGACACAGAAAAAAGATGCATCAGCTAACAGGCACCCCAGCTACTCTTTGGAGGTTCTTGCCCACTTGCCCACTGCTGCTTAATACAGAGCAGTGAAATCACTAGTAACCAAAGCAACACCCTGTGCTCCTTGCGGAGAGAGCCTCTTCCTTCACTACACCGTTAATTTGCAAAGCAAACTCATTCGAGCAGCAGTCAGAACCTACGCATTCTCAGAGCACAGCGCAAATCTGTGGCCATGCATAAATAATTCATGCAGTGCTCTGGTCTCTGCTCATGGAAGACTGTGGCCAGTGCAGGCTGACAGAGCGGTCAGGAGCTGCTGGCACTGCCCAAGCAGCGTGTGGTCTTTGCTCTCAGAAGATGGTGTAGAGGCAGCGGTGCACCTGATGCCAGCATAGAGCAGCATAAACTCTTGCTCTCCAAGATAAGAGACGTATGCTCATCCCTTTCCTGTACAAGTTTCTTCCTGAGAAATGCAATGGGATCTTAAAAATATCTGGTAAGACACCTGACCTTGTTTTCTTATAAATAATTTTTAAGGCCCAACTCACTGGCACAGCCGTTGGTTTAATGACAGCTTAGGGCAGCGCAAAAATGGCTGAAGGATGCTGGGCAGCAGAGGGATGCCACATGTCGCTTTCTGTAAAGAAGTACCAACTTGCTGGGCATGTCCTCTGCTTGGTGCACCTCCCAGTCTTCCCATGCACAGAAGGCTCCCTTTCTTGGAAGAAGGCAGCCTTGGATGGTGGTCTCCCTGCAAACTGCACTGCCCTGGGCACCAGGCACAGGCATCCCCCAGTGGGGCCTCTTTCTGCTCCCCTTGGAGCTCTGGCACTCTTCAGTAAAAGCCCCACCAATAAGGGGCTGCAGGCAGGGAAGAGTGATGCTTTGCAGGCTAGTGGCTGAGGTCGTTCTGTGTATGAGGGGTGGAGGCGTGAGGTCCTTACTCCACCCAGTAACTACTTGGACGAAAATGCCACAGGAGTCGCTGGCGCATGGGACCGCACAGATATCTAACCCTGGTTTGGAGTGCTGCGTGGCCAAGTTTCAACAAGAAAGTGCCAGCTCTCCTCCCATAAAATTGCTTATGAGCTTCTTCCGTCAAAGCTCTCTCCTGGCAAAGAAGAGGTGCTGCTTTTTCTGGGGAGGAGAAGGCAGGTGTGCTGCACCAGTTCCTGCTGAGCACTGGCTTCTGGTGTGCAAGGGAAAGGGTGGGTGGGGAGCAGCAGCAGCACCTTCTTTTGCACATAACTTATAAAAACCAAATGAGGCTTGTTAGGTCCTAAACTTGCTAGAAGAGAGGCTTCCAGCTTATGCAAATGGCAGTGGCTGAAGGGGCCTGCTGGAAGACTTGAGACATCTGGATAAGCGCTGGAGAGGAGCAAGATTTCCAGCATGATTCCTCTGATACATCTCAGTGACTTCCCACTGAGTATTTGGATTTTTTTGGATCTGTTTCTGGATGATGTAGAAGACCTAGACATGGGCATATAAAGTGTGAGAATGAACAGGTGCCTGAATTTAGCTGCTGTTTTCTGGAACTGATGCTGCGAAATGGGAAAGTAGATGGTGAGAGGCTGGGACAACTGCATTTAAGCTTGGTTTCCATGAAGATGAGGTGCTCTGTCTCTCTGATAGATCACCATCAAGGCCTTTGCTCTTTATTTTACACTCCCATTCACTGAGAGAAATCTCTTTTGTTTGGAGAAATCCCGGTACTGAAAAATCATCCATTTCTGACCTGCATTTCACTTAGATACCTTTCACTTGCACTCAGATGCTCCACATACGGCATGGCTGGTCTGCTCATGCCACTCCTCACAGCAGGCTGTGCTCCTTGGAGCAGAGGTGGTGCTCAAGGCTGCTCTGCTGAGGCATAAAACCCTCTCATTTCCGGCTCCAGAGTCTCAGGTTTTCTTTGAAGCCAACAAAACAAGATGCTGGAGGGCATGTCATTGTTACAACTGTGAAGGAAATCTTTCAAGGAGGAAAGCTGTCTTAAAAAACTCAGAGATGTCTGATGGAACTGAAACAATAGTGACAGAAATTGTCTGCACTGCTGAGATGACTTTCAGTGGCTTTTTACACTATCGTTGAGTACCATGAGATCGAAAACTGCTTTGAAGGAAAGGCAATGCCACATTATGAAAATCAGCACAATGGTTGATTTTGAAATCACCTTCTCTGTTCTTCCCACAGCACCGAAGTTGGGGGATGAAGGATAGGAGGGCAGGCGAAGCTGAAGGACATGTGAGCCCTACTGAAGGTAGCCAGAAAAACTGCAGCCTTTGATCAAGCTGTTCTATAGGTTTGTTGTATAGGACAACATAAGGCATATATATAACATGTATGAGACAGCATAAACGTCTTAAACAAGAAAAGTTTGCAGAGGCCACTAATTTGCATCTGCAGTGACCTGGATGTCTAGTGGAGTACATCTGGAGCCAGGTTTGAAGAGTCATGGGGCACTTGCAAATGAAATGAAGCTCAATAGGGGTCCAGGACTGCAGGCATTTAGAATGAACTGCATCATAGAGCTGAAATATCTTATTCTCCAACCCTGTCTCTTGCTGTTGGCCCTTTATAGCCATACAATTTTTCTATGCTATTTTTCAAACGATACAATGATACAGAATATCCTCCTAGCCCATCCTCCCCTTTCAGATCAGCGTGTATTCCAAAACCGGGCCAATGCCAATACACTTGGATAGTTCTGCACGCCCCCGGGAGTATGGGGAAGGGAAGCTTTTGCCAGTCACATTTGTGTGAGTATCATGATTCAGGGATCAGTACCAAAGGGGAACCACCACAGAATCGGTCATGCGCATCCTGGGGGCAAATTATAAAGCTGCTCTTCAGTTGAGGTTTCAAGGGCAAGCCACCGCCCGCAGCAGAGTACCACTTCTGGGGCAAAGAGCCAGCTTACAGCGGTGCAGACCCCCTGCTGCAGCCTGCTTTGCAGCTGGCGGATGTGCTGGTGCCCACTTCTCTGGCATGCGTGGGAGAAGCCACCTTGCTATCAAGAAGCGACCTTCGGCATAAGGTCCTTAAATTATCCTTCAGGAGGCAGAAGACAGAAGTCAGCCCTGTTAGCTCACTGTTTAGACTTCAGCCTCTGGCAGAGATAAGAGTGTCTGCGGTGATCTTCCAGAGGCCTTCGCATGGAGGCCTTCCCCTCTGTTCCAGTAATAATAAATCTTGCCTGGCAGATAAGGCTGAGGAATAATAGCACATTGCACACTTTGATGGACTTCAAGGATGTACAAGAAGAGACTGAGACAACTGGGCGTGCTTAGTCCTGAGAAGGCTAGAAGTAGGGGGCAGGGGATCACATCACAATCTTTACTACTCAGTTGGAGGGAGCAGAGAAGATGCAGTGCAACTTCTTGGACATGTGCAGTAAAAATGGTGAAAGGCAATGGGCACAAGTTGCAATGAGGAAAATTCCAGTTAGAAACTAGTGGGAAAATATTCACCGTGAGGGTTGTCAGACGCTGCAACAGAGGGTTTGTGAAACCTCCATCCTTAGAGGTATTCAGAGCCAGACCGGGCAAGGTCCTGAGCTACCTTGTCTCATCTGGCACTGCTATAAGAACAGGTTCAGTCAGAGACCTCCTGAGGCTCCTTTTAATCTACATTGTCATAAAATAAGAGTGCACATCAGATCTGTACGCTGCCGGAATGGTGTGTGGCCGTGATCAACTACCATGGAGCTGCAGAGGCAGCACCTATATCTCTGTGAAAGAGGCTGAAGAAAGCAGTTTCTGAGGGAAAAAGAGAGCTAAAAGAAGAGCTCACAAGGTTTGACCAGGCTGAGAGTCTGCTGAAGAAGCCCATCCTACAACTGTTCCAAGATTTTGGAAGTTTTCTACGATCTGGATTAAGCCTGTGCCATCGTGTACCAAAGACTCGTGCCCCCTTTCTATGCTGTCTTGTTTTCTGTATTTGATTGTTGTGAATGTCTCTGATGCCAATTCAAGCAAGGTCAAATCTTCTAAAAAATCTATGCCCAAAGAGATTGTAAACATGTGGGTTAATCAACTCCTGTTGCCTCCCAACACCCCTGAAGGAGGTAGCAGGGACAGGGTATCAGTCTCCTTACGGGGGTAGCTTATCTACAGAATGGATCCAAATACAAACATTTTCCTTTGACATATGGTGCACATTTCTATGGCCTTCAAATATATAATTCACTCATCAATTTCAGTTGAGGAAACACAGTTCTACCTAAAACTAAAGGGAAAATGTGATTAAATGTACTTTTCTAGTTAATTGCTCAGCGCACGTGCTGTTTAATACAGCAAAGAATACAAGGAAGTCTTTCTGATCTTGAAGATCATGTAATAAAAGTTTACAACCACCTTCTCCCTTGTAACAAAAGAATTTTAGCAGTACTGAAATCAGAGATATTTTGTCAGGTTTGAATACACAGAAACACTGAGGTCTCTTAAGGTGGTTATCTTCATACCTTGGTTAAAGTATCTTAAAACTGTTCCCTACTACAAGCTGTGTTTATCCAGAGTTTGATTCAGCACGGCTGTCCAAAAGTTAATTATTTAAGACTTGTTGCCCCTTGTCAATGTGTAACCAGAAGAGAGAGGAAAATGTTTCCGGGAGGGAACGGTGCCTTCCACCCTGAAAGGCAGAAGCTTTCCTTGAGTAAATCTACGTCTCAAAGTACACCCTTTCTCCCAGAGCTGCCACCATCTAGGCATTTTGGGCTTACAGGCGTATGATGGTAAGAAACACATTAATTTTTCACCTGAGAAGCACGTGGATTTTTCGTGGCTTTTTGGTCACAATTACTCTATGTTTAGACAGCAAAAGGTCCAGTTAAAATTACGAGCATGTCTCTGCTTGTCTCTGCTTCAGTTCTCATCGGTCTGGACAATACGGAAGACTCCAGGAACTCCCTTCCTAAACAAGATTTCTCTTTTGGACGAAAGAATCTGTTCTTCTCTTCTTACTCATTGCTCAATTAAAGAGCATTGCCTTCTGTAAAAGTGTGTTTTATGCTACCTGAACCTCCCCTGCTCTGCGTTGTTACTGCTTTATTCATTTCAGTGCCATGATTCCGTTTGTTCTCAATGCAGCTGGGAATTTTTTCTTCTATATTTCTTGCTTGCTGTCTTTTCATCTCCCCTACAACCCTCCAAACCCTTTTTCTCCTCGTGACAAGGCTAAGCAAATGTGTTCTCCCAACACCAGCCAGCCACTGCCCCAACGTTTGTGTGTCACAGTCAGCACCAATAAAGGCAGAGCATCAGTACTGTTCCTGGACCAGCAGATTAGGACGCGGGTGTGATGGGACATGGTGCATTGCACACGTACTAGGCTATGCACTTAGTCCGTGTACAGCAGCCCTCCAGCACAAGCCAAAATTTGCGAGTTCTGATGTTCTAAACTGATCCTCTTCGTAGTCGTGCAGCCCATTCCACCACCCACCTCTGCGTACATCAGCACAACAGTCAGGTTGTGAAGGCCTCCTTTTATGATAAAGTCAAGGAGAAGAAGGCAAAAGAGTGCTTTGACACAGAAGGCGGAGTTGGTAAACGTTTTAGACGCCGTTGCATTATGTTTCAGTCTGCAAATCCCAGGCCCATGGTGTAGCTTGGAATTTCTTCAAGTTGTTCCTGGTGGCCAGGGGCCTGGTGGGCTTTGGCCTCATTGCTCCTTGACGCCATGCTGGGGCATACAGCCCATTCCAGCATCTGCCGCCGTGCCCTTGCGGCAGCACCAGAGCCCGTTGTGTCTGCAGCACGGAGGAGCTGTCACGACACCCAGCAACTCCCCCCGCCCGGCGGTTTCCAGAAGGAACGGGTGAAAATGCCTCTAGGTGAGACCGCAGGGAGCACCAGGCGGTCTGCGCTTGGGCTGAGCGCACCGCTGCTGGTGAGGTGTGCCACCCACAAGCAGCAGTTCAAACGAAGGCTGCTCTGTAGCGATGTATGAAATTCCCTCCAACCAAGCCAAGCATTTGGCCCAGTGACGCCGAGGAGGAGAACAGCAACAGCCTCCCTACAGTCCCCTGTGCAGCGCTCCTGTTCTCGGACAAAGCGCTACTCCGGCTAGACTTGGTCCTTCTGGAAGGCAAGCTTGGTGCAGGGGAGAGTTTTCTGTGCTAAGAGCCTACGCTGTGTTTTCTGTTTCTACAGTGTCTCCTCGAGGCGTTTTATTTCCTTCCTAACTGTGAGGAGGAGGCACTGTTTCAGAGAACACCGGTTGCAGCAGCAGGCTTTGGTCAATTATTTTTCCTTGCAAACTACATGCCGCGCATAAAATTAATTTGCAGCGGCTTCTGATAAGAACATGAAATGTCAAGGTCCTGCCTGAGAGAAGCCAAGGAAAGAAGAACTGATAACAATTTTTTTAAAGCTTTGTTGGGGTGAGGAAAGGTTTTTCAAGGACGCTGTGATTGAAACAGTTGCCAGAACTTTGTCATCTTTGTCAAGTAGAAACTTTTCTCCGCCAACAGAAATGTTTTGCCTTCCCTCCTGTCATTTGCAGGCCCGGTTTTGCTCTAAATCAGGAGCGATGTGGGGTTGCTGCTTCTATAGCTTTCCTCCAGGGCTCTCTTTAATGAGTGAACAAAATTCATGACAGAGTAAAGAAGGGAGTTTAGGAGTTAGTCACGCGAATGGAAGCAAGGCATTTTTAGACATCCATTCCAGCTGTGCCTGCAACCAGTGATCCCGTTTCCAGTGATTTCAGCCTCATTAGTGGTCTTGCTGGGCTGCTGGGTAACTTCCTTCTTGCCTGAGGCGGCGACCTATTTATCATCCTGTTCCAGTAGGGGTGTCTGCCTATCCCTGTGTATGAGAGGGGAAACGCAGCCCCAGTCAGCGTGTTCTGACAGCGCACAGAGATCCAGGAAGGCAGCGCAGGTATGAGGAGCTTAGGGCTAATGACTAAGCCCTGCCCTCCTCTCACACTAGAAAAGAGTTTTGCAAGAACTGGAGTGACACCCTAGGAAGAGACATCTGGGTGTTTTGGAGACGTAAAAAAGTAATGCCGCAGTCCACCGCAAAGGCACAAAGAGCCTTGTTGTAACTAGGTGCTCTCGCACCAGGTATTCCAGAGGTGGATCTTTTTCTATGGCAGCTTTAATCTAAATGTAATGGTACATTAGGCCATGACATCACTTTGAATGTCTCGGGTATACTGAACAAACACAAAATCCCAGAGGTGAGTTTTCAGTCTTGCACAGAGAGAGTGAGAAACCCATGCTGTAACGGGGGAGCCCAGTATCAAAAAAACCCTACAGCAGCAGAGTCCACTTCCCAAACCATTCTAAACAGCTACTCTTGCTATTTACTTACTATTTTAATGCTCTCTACCTTCACATTAACACTGCATTGCACAGGAAAGCGCAGCTACAGAGAATTATCATCATGAAAATGTACCTTCTGAGGAGTTAGGCACGCAGGACCACACCTAGGCTCAGGCTTTGATGAGTCCAGAGCATTCCTCTTTAGGGGGGGGGGGGTGGTGGCTGGAAGCACCACATTCTTTTGCAGCAAAAGAATCATACAAGAGAGAGGGAGGGGAAGCCAAATGACCGAGGTGGTGCTCTGCGGAGTATAAATACAGGCAAACCTCCCTCCAGTCTCTTGAGTGCTAGAGAGGTGGAACCGAGGATTCAGGCAGACTTTTGTGGGTTTGTTTGGCACTGAAGTTGATTTTGAGCATTTTCAGATTTGTTCATTCCTTTAATAGTCTGTAATAGTTTGTAAAGTGTTTTTTCTTTGCATGGGAAAATGCGTAGGCTACTTCTGAGTAGGAATAGCTAGCAAAAGTAAGACATGCTTTAAAAATTGTTGTTTCGTGTAGGGGTTAGTTTGTTTTCCAGTAGTTTCTCCTTCTGGTAATACCCTTTGATTTGTAGCGACTCCAGAGGTTGATGTCATGTGTTCCTTCCTCAGGCAGGAGGTGAACCGACCGGTGTAAGCTCAAGAGACAGCCAGTTCGCCACTGGAGCAACGCAGAGCAATGTCCCTGGCTGGGGTAAGCTGCCTGGTGACAGGAGCGGGAGGATTTCTTGGCCAGAGGATTGTCCACATGCTGTTGGAAGAAGAGGAGGCGCTGGCTGAGATCCGACTGCTGGACAAAGCCTTTAGCGATGAAGCACTCGGGAGATTTGGAAGTAAGTACCATCTCATGAGGACTATGTGTTGCGGGTGTATGTCCTGTTGTCTCATGTAGCCTGGAAGTCTTTACCTCTTGCCCAAACCAGCTTTGCAGGTAAAGGTTTTATTTCAAGGAAGGCTTGCTTTATCCTTCCCTCTCCCTCCAAAAGTTTTCTTTGCCAGACCCTGAGGCTTCTCTAGATTGGAAGAGAGACCTATGTCCTGTTCATGCAGTAAACAGCTGCCTTCAACCTGACTTCTATTACATCAAAACCCACACAGCAAAATCAGTGCAAAACCCCTCACATTTCTGCTTGTGGGGAAGGAAAATGCAAGCATTGCTATACCGGGGGGTGGGGGCAGTGAAACCGAGCATCCTGTCCTGAGCTCTGATGTGCTAGACTAGAAGGTAGTGGCAAAGTTGTGGTTTGCAAATGCTAATGGTTTTCTTCAACTTGTGATTAGTTTGGTTAATAGGGATCTTCTGGCTGAGAGCTGTGATGAGGTATCTTAGAAATTTGTTGTTATTACTAATATTATCACAGTTGCCTGGAAAGCAGAACCCTTTTATACTTTTATAGGGAAAGTCAGGACTCTGGCTTCTTGAATGAACTGGAGACAGCACCAGCGAGCGATGTGTCCAGGGTCAGAAATGGTCTGTGGCAAGGAAAGCAGCTCAGAGAATTATATTTTAAATGTCCCATTTCCTGGGATCCTGATCATGTCTATAAAAACGCACATAGGAATGTAAATACAATCAAGTTCTTAAGTCCCTATATCATATTTACTTGACATCACATCTTAACCTCAAGACTTTTCTTCCTCCATACAGGCAACTATATGGGAATCCTTATGGAATATCCCCATATGATTTGCCAAGAGCCACAATCTTTCTATAAAGTGTTTAAGTGTCATCAAAGAATAGTGACAGTGCACCATAAACCTGGTGCAAATTGCACAAACTTTTAGGATGGTTTTATACAACTCAGACTTCCTCCCCCTTACATCTCAGTCAGCATTTCACTGAGGATTTGCTAGATGCCCTTGAGATGCCCTGATTTCCAGGCAGCCCCCTCAGTGACAAAACCTGCAGCTGCAGGAGAGGCTGAAGCGCTGGCAGTAGCAGCGGTGCATGTGGTTTAGCACTGATGCAGCAGGGCAGCGACAGAAGCATCTGTGCTGCTTTGGGGCAGGAGAGCTTTGTGGGGATAATGGAGCTTCCTGGGGAGTGAAAACGATGGTGTAAGCACGATCTTGGCTTGGCTGCAGCAAAGGTTTCACTGTTCCATTTTTGTTAATAGGAAAGCTCTAGGACTCCTTTCCTTACCCTCCCTCCTTCCTCCACTGAACACTGCAGGCACTCCCGCTCCTATTCCTGCAACATTCCTGCTGCTTACCTAACCAGCACAGGAGGAAGGGAAAAATCAGTTTTCAGAGCTACTTTTCCCCCACAGACGGGTAGTAGGAACAACAGGCTGGCATTTCAGATGTGTTTGAATGGCCTTGAACCCCTGAGCTTTGACTGGCTGTTCCTCTGTCTGTATCGGCACGTGTAGCTACATCTCTTCAGGTGTCCCGCCAGTGCCTGTGCTTTGGACTACCCGAAATATTTTCCTGCCATTCCCTTTCAAGCCCTTCTCTAGCACAACGACTCCTATTCCAAACGCAGGGCTGCTGCAAAAGCTGTGGGGCTGCAGTCTTCTGAACAGCATCATTCTTACTGCAGGGACTTTTACTTGCTATCATCCGTTGTTTGCATTTCTTGGATAGCCAGGAGCAGAGCTGAGTGCTTTTCTTTCTCTCTAAGCTCTTGAGCACCTTTTACTTGCAGTGTTTTTGCAGAGTCAGGGCTGTGTGTAGTAAGACAGAGGAGTATGTGAGAGTTATATCTCTTTGTGCCAGGAGAGAGTCAGGGACACTGCTCTTTAGTCCGAACAACTTTCCTGCTCAGACCTTGACCATAGTGCTCAGTCTAAGTAAAACAGTGGCATTTGTGGTCTTCCACAGCCCTAGGGAGTTCAGGATGATCCCATCAATGTCAAGTGCTGTGAGCTGGAGTCTACCCAGTTACACTGTGTGGTTGAGAATGAACGTCACATTCAACATGGTAGTTTGGTGTCTTGGGTTTCCTACCTCCCATTGCCAATCTTCAAATTTATCTTTCTGGCTTTCCTGTGCTTCCACTTATACAATTCTGGTTTTGTTCACTATTGCACTGGCACTTCTGGAAAAGTTGGAAACTCCTAGGTTGTTCGCAAGGAGATTTCTCACTATTTCAAAGCATTGACTCCCCCTTGTGTCATCCCTCTGTATGTCTCTCTCCTCTCTGCCGAACCCTCATTTCATGTCATTTTTCAGAGACAGGCTTTTATAGGTTGTGTTATGCTTGAGCATTGAGTGGTTTTGTACCGCGAAGCCAGTACTGCTCCAAAGTCGAAGGAAAGTAAAGGCAGAAGGTATGTGTTGGGTTTGGTTGAGGTTTTTTTTTTTTTCCCCAGGACTTCTGCTGAGGGAAAGTTCCTGCTCTGGGAAACTTCCTCCTGGCGTTTTGCGCAGCGTTGTAGAGATTCATTTGCCTTTATCACTACATTCAAACCAGAAAGGCAGAGTAGCCACAGAACATCCCAGTAGCTGAAATGGGAACAGAATACGCATTTCAGCTTCCCTGCGCCGAAGAAACCAATACATTGCTTTACGCTTTACAAATGAAAATAAGAAGCTATTTTTAATTTTCTCCTGTGAATACACAAAGTAGATCATTTTAATGAACCATCCAGTTAACCAGGAAAGCGAGGCATTCCTCTTCATGAGGAGTGCCTTTCCCCACCACCTGCCCCACAGCTGTTAGGATGCGTATAAAAGGACACTAAGAAATTCAAGCTAAGTTCCACGGACATTGTTATTTGCTTGAACTTTAAAGAGCACACGGAAAAGAGAAAGACAGTTTAGGGCAAAGAGTCTGACTGGATCGCTGAATCAGACACTGCTCACAACAGGACACTGAATTTTATTGAGTAATCATTGCACTTCCAAGCAAAAACTCCACATAGCAGGGTCAGCTCAGAGGACACAGAAACCATGGGCAAAGCAGAAGCAGCTTTCCTGGTGGGTAGGTACCTTCTCATAATCACCGTATGCAAAAATGGAGATCTGAGCTGAACTTATTCTTTTCCTCCCTCTTGCACCTGACACAAGTGCCCGGGCAATGGTTCATGCAGATGGAAATGAAGTTTCTGACTGCTGTCCCTCTCATTTTCTCTGCTGTCCATCTCAGACTGAAACCACTGTCTGACAGTCATTTCTGCTTTTCTCTCTCTGCTTCCAAGCTCAGCTGTAGTTTTCCTCTTCCCCCAGAGCAAAACGAGCTAATCTGCTGGTTACTGACCTCTACCTGATGCTGGTAAAGTGAACAAGGCCCATACTGCACTCACCATAGCAACTTCTGCTGGTAAAGTGGAATGGAGGAGCAGATTTCCTGCCTCATATCACACACACAAGTTAAATTGCAAGTCTGAGCCAGGCACAAAGCAGCTAGACAACAGCTTTCTAGTCACTGACACCAACTGTCCCTGTGATCAGCTTTAGAAGGGACAGGTTTCTTTTGTATTTTTCCTGAAAGCTTTGACTTGCCTGTGTAAAATCTTCCATTCTCCTGGCCCAGGCACAGACACCACTCTGAAGGGGCCACATGTCAGAATTTACACTGTGAAGAACATGTATTTAAATTCTTTGGCTTATTGCAACCCCATAAATCCTTACTCACGGAGAGCATCAACATACGGGCAGTGCACAGACTAGTGTTTATTAGAGCAAATCTAACTGCCAGGTGCTTAACGAAAAGCCCAGTCCCATAGTCTGACACTTTTGCATCCACACAAGTAGAGGTCAGTGTGACCCTTCTGGAAATGGAGCCCTAGGAAATAAAGGAGATCTGGAAAAGGGAAGAGCGTAAGAGAGCCTGTGGCAGTGACTGTGCTGGGAGGGCAGGAGCTCTCGATTTAGTATCAGTTTTGTGAACGTTTCACAAATTTCACATCTCAGACCAACTGACTGTGATGAAAAAAACCCTTCAAGCCTGTTGCATCAAAGCAATGGTTAAATTAATACAGGAGGTAATGAGATGAAACCATTTTCAGAGATACTCCCACACGGTTCCAGATCCCAGCAACTGTCCCTCTTAGCGTTTCTCCATTAAAGACACGGGGTGAAATGCTGCCTGTTTTGAGCAGGTGACAAAGCACTAGCATACGTGAGATTTCAGTCACGGCTGAGGCTAAAAGCTGTATAAATTAATCAGGTTCTCCTCTTATCTAAAATGGGCATTTGATTATGCTGAGAGAAGAGGGAGCATCTGCCTGTGCTGCAGGCTCCCTTCCCAGGAGCTGTGCCTGGGGAGCCCTCTAGTGCAGTGACAGCAGAGGCTCGCGAGATGAATTGGTGTACCACCACCACCTCCTTAGAAGCTGTAAGTCATGCTGAGAAAGTCCTCTCCTCTCCCATGGCACAGCTGCAGCCAGGCCAGCAGCCTTCCAAGGAGAGCAACATCACCTCGGACTGTAGGTCTCTCCAGGTCATCATCCTGTGATGGCTCCGTGTTGTCCGTGTAGTTCTGGGCTATATAAAGGATGCTTCTGCCAGCAAAACCTGGAGGAAGGATGGCCTCGGTCTGCACCAGAGTCACATGCATTAGCTGCTGGGGAGCAGCCTCGAGAGGTCACATTCGGACCAGAAAGATATGCAGAAAGGTGCTGAAATGGAGCCAGCGGCACAGTAAGTCCTGGCTGAGGTACATCAAAACGATGTGTAAGAACTGTAAGTAATGCCTTAGAAGAGCTGCAACGTGGGCAAGGTCAAGGGGCAGAACATGGGTGCGAACGCAGCTCTGTGCACACATGCACGAAGGTGCATATGGAGAGAGATCGCTCATCACCTTGGAGTCGGGAGCATGCAGTGCCTGCCGGTCTGGCACACTCGGGTTAACGCTTTTATAAACGGCCAGTCACCAGAACATGCATAGCTAAAGCCAATCCCCCGTGAACTTTAAAGAGTCACACCCCGACAGAAGCTTCAGGCTCTTGCTAGCAGTGAGAAAGATTTCTCTGAAAAAAAATAAAAAAATAAAGAACACGTTGAATATTGACTCCCAAAATACGGTAGGTAATGCAGCATGGACTTCTGTAGCACTGTGGTTTGCACGTGACAATAGAGCCATCGGGAAATGCCTTCTGTTTGGCCAGCCTTAAAACCATGCTGCCCTGGGGCGGTCAGCACCTCCCAGGCGCAGCGTCGGCATCCGCACAGCCCTTCGCCACTCCTCCAGCGCTCTTCTGGGGATGCCTCTGAGGTCTTCCGCTTTGTTTTCTGCTGCCCTTGCAGAGTTCCAGGGTAAGACTGAGGTGAAAATCCTGGAAGGGGACATCCGAGACGTGACGTTCCTGCACCGTGCCTGTCAGGGGGTTTCCCTGGTCATCCACACGGCTTCCATCATCGACACCTTGGGCCTCGTAGAGAAGCAGCTGCTCTGGGAAGTCAATGTCACAGGTGAGCGGGTGAAACACCTTTCTCAAACCCATGTCGACTATGTCCTGATCACCATCTGCTCAGGAAAAGCAGCACCTGGCCTGTTGGTTGTTTTTTTTTTAAGCCACATTAAGTGGGTTGTTCTGCATACACATACACGCCTGTGAGTGCCAAGCATACGTCTGTGCAGCCCCGTGCAGCTCGGGCCCCCTCTGCATCTCGTGCTCCCGTCTTCCACTGCAGGACCATTCACTCTTGTCAGTGTTCACGTATGCCCACCCTGAGATCTGCACAGGCTCCGCCTTCAGGGGGGACAGTCACAATCCCGTGCTCAGCGGACCTTGCTGAAATCCCAAGGTGCCTTGGAGAAAATCAGTTCTCACTTTCCCTCCCCATGTAGCATTGCCGCCTGTGTACAGTTTTGATTTCTTACAAACGCTGGAGGATTTGGCTGCAATTACAACAAACTTGCGTTGCTAACATGCCAGACCCTGTGGCTCTCGGCTTCCTACTCTTTTTCTTCCTCCTCTTCTCCTTCTCCCCTTTCGGTGTGTGCATGAAAGCAGTTCGGAGAAGCAGATGCTCTCCCACCTTGAGCTTGTCATTAAAAATCCCCCAACAAACCCAAGGCTGTGGGAGGGAAGGGTTTCAGTGAATTCTCGCTCAGTGATGGGATTTCCCTTTCTACTAAGGAGCCCTTGGTCTTCATGAAAAGACCAGATGAAGAGATGAAGAGGGAAATTTTTGGCTTAGAAATGGCCTGTGTGGCATCAGTTGTCAAGAAATGTATTTCCTAAAAGAAAAGCTTCATCCCCCTCCCAGTGATCCCCAAACCCTTTACGCCTTCCAGAGAACCGGTGCTGCCTAACCTCCATTGCACACTGACCTCACCCGGCTGCGTTGCTTCAGCTCCTTGGTGAAGACTTATTTAGGTGAAGAGTTTTCCTGGTTCTTTGTTCCTCTCTGACACAGATACGGGGCTTCTTCCCAGAAAAAACAAGTAGCACAGTTCTACAGGCACCACTTGTACAACTACTGGCTGCTCACCAGTGTCCAGAGCAAGAGAGTGTCTTTGTAGTTGAGTTGTCTCTCACGTGCACCTTAAGAACAGTGGGATGGCGGTTTGGTTGGTTTTGCCTGGCTCATTGCCTGTACATTCAGCTTCCAGACCCTCTCATTTCCGCTCACTCCAAGCCACAAATTGTCAGTGACCACAACTTAGAGCCCAGCAGGCAGCTTCTTTGGCCCTTGCCAGGAGGGAAGAGCAGAAGGCAAGTTCCTGTAAACCTGTGCAATGAGTAGTCTGAAAAATAAATGTACAGGGGTGGCAGTTCAGAAAGGGGACTTGCAAAGCTCTCTATGACCGTAGTCCTGCCACAATCTGTTTTTCACAGCAGAATGTGTGGGTGCAAGAAGTCCACGGGGCCCGTGAGGGTTAGCTGATAACATTTGGTAGGAATCAAAGCTCACACCAGTCCTGCTCCTAGAGCAAACCGACCCTGCGGTTAGCCAGTAAGGACTGCTGTCCTCTCCCTTATTCCCCTCCATTTCCATCCTGACGCTCTTTTGGCTTTCTGAACAGCCCAGACACTGCTACATACTTCATGGACTTGCAGGGTGAAAGTTTTGCTTCTCCTAGAAAACGGAACTTTTATAATACAAATGTGTCAAGGAATCAGCTGTGGATGTTCACAAACCAGAACAGAAGCAAACAAGTTAAACTTGCCATCATGCAGAGCTTTCCTCTCTCTCACGTGCCACACAGTGCCTGCGTGCAAAAATAGCTTTTTAGGAAGTGAAGCCAATTTTTAAGAGGAAGGGAATTAAGAAAATAATTAAATATAATGCAAACAAAAGTACCCTCTGTGATCCTCTTGGACCCTCAGCCAGAAGGGGTTTGTGCACAAGCAAAACTTGGAGACCTGCTCCATGGGAGATTTACTTTATTACATGCTACGTGAAAGATGCTTCGATTCCCATTATTGCGAGAACCTTTTAATTTTTACATACAATTTTGATTTGCAAATAAAACACGTTTTATTTGGGTCAAATTGATCTTGAGCAGATACCAACTGTCAAGATAATTTTATGTTTGCTTTTTTTAAAACTTGCTATCTTCTTTGACTTTATCTAGCCCTTCTGCACTTTCCCCCTCACTGTCTAAACACCATTGATGGCAGGAATTAAGCTATTAATTTTTAAAATATACTTTAATTGATGACCCTGGGTTGTGAGTCACCTAAACATAGTGACTTGCGTGAACTTGCTTTCACATGGATTTATTCCTGCTGTGTAACCTCTTTTTTCTTTGCACTACTTTAGTGTTTCTTAAAGCCTCATCCAGATTTATTTTCCATTTGTTTCAACTTCTTTTCCTTGTTCAAGCTCGAAAAAGGAATTTTGGTGCCCTAACAATACCCAGTTCAATAATCTTCCCATTCTTCACTCATTAACGAATCCATATTTTGCTGCCAAGATACCTTGGTCCTCTGAACCTCTTTTATTCATTATATTCTCTTTAATAATGCTAGCCTGCTCGGCATTGCGCTGCCTTTGCTTCTAACAGACTGAGCAGACTTGAGTTGTATTTTCTGTTTCAAAGTCACTGGCCCTTTCATACGTAATCTCTCTCATTACACCATGCATAACAAATGAGGCTTCAAAGCTCAGAAGAAAAAGAGTTTTCTTGTAATTAAAACAACCCAATTTATTAAAATATTTATTTTCCCCTTGAATGTGCTTTTCTAGCTTAAACCTCTTGGCAACCTGAAAGACCTTGAACTTGCCAGTTTACCTCTGCTCTCCTTGATGGGAGCATTATAATAGGATTTTAAAAGTAAAGAAATCCTGTATTACTGCAAGTAAAATCCAGACTATGCCAAAACGGAGGCATACATACACAATCGTCACTTTGCTCACCTCACTTCACTCCTTGATCTTTGACTACATAGTATCATGCGTTATTCTGACAGGGAAGCTTTCTCTTCAAGCCCTCCTCCAAAGCCAGTTGAATGGTGGATAGTCTCCCACTGGGTGATGCTGATCTTGGAGCAAACCTTCATGTCCCACATTAATTTTGTCCCTGCTTAGCAAACCACCCAAGAGCATCCTCAAGCGTGAAAACTGGGGCTTCAGCATACAGGATGGGTGGTACCTAATGAGAGGGGAAACTCCTGAAGGTTCTCTGCCTTAAAGCCAAGTCAATCCAACCAACAGGCATAAGCCCCTGAATCTGTGGTCAGTGTCCATGCTAACCTGAGCAAGAGCAAAACTTAACTCTTGGCATAAAAAACCCCCACAACATGCAACTGAGACCAAGTGTTCATCCTTGTTTAACTCTGGCAGGTGCACTGGTACCAGTTAAATGCCAATTCAGAGCAGGTTCAGTTTAATAGGACATGCTGCCCAGTTCGGAACAGGATTCCTCCAGCTGCAAAGAGGGAAGATCTGGCCAAGCTTCGGCCAGAGATGCTGTTCCTGATCTAAAAGCCCACTTTTTCCTGCTTGGGGAGCTCTAAACTGACTTGCCTGTTTCTCTTCTGAAGGTACTCAGCTACTGCTGGAAGCATGTGTCCGCTGTAACGTCCAGCACTTCATTTACACCAGTAGCATAGAAGTGACAGGCCCGAACTGCAAAGGTGACCCCATTTTCAATGGTGATGAAGATACAGCTTATGAGAGTATATCAACATTTCCTTATGCCCAGAGTAAGAGGCATGCAGAGCATTCTGTGCTGAAAGCAGATGGCCAGCTGCTAAAGGACGGTGGCACGCTGATGACTTGTGCCCTGAGATCCATGTACATTTTTGGAGAAGGAAGCCCATTTCTTCAAGGCCATCTGGATAACTGCCTGATGAACAAAAATGTCTACCTGCGCTTCTCCAGAAGGGAGGCTTTGGTGAACCCTGTGTATGTGGGCAACATTGCCTGGGCACACGTGCAGGCAGCCAAAGCCCTGCAAGTCCCACAGAAAGCCAAGCACATTAGGGGGCAGTTCTACTACATTTCCGATGACACTCCTCATATGAGCTACGCAGACCTAAACTACGAGCTGACCAGGGACCTAGGGTTTGGAATCGAGCCCCGGCTCCCCATGCCTCTGACAATGCTGTATTACTTCTCACTGCTGCTGGAGATCGTGAGCTTCTTGCTCCGGCCCTTTGTCAGATACATTCCCTCCACCAACCGTCACCTTGTCACTCTACTGAACACCCCGTTCACCTTCTCGTATAGAAAAGCACAGAAGGATTTTGGCTACGTGCCCCGCTATACGTGGGAAGAGGCCAAGCAGCGCACTGGTCAGTGGATTGCCTCCATGGTGCCACAGAGAAGGGAGTACTTGAAAATCAGGGCTGCCTAAGTCTTAAGAGGAGCTGACACCTGGCTAAACAAGTAGGGCCTTGAGCCGGAGCAGAGCTGGGTGACCAGCAGCAGCAGATAACCACAAAGCATTTAAATGACTAGTTTGTGTAACAGCCCCCACCCCCCCTCCAGAATATCCAAACCCATTTGTTCGTTGAGTACGGGCTGAGCAGGGTAACTTCACCCTATAGTCCACATCCACTTCGACGTCTTGTGCAGCACGAAGACATCATTTTAGCAACACTCCAAACATTCCATGGTGTGAACGCACCAGCCCTTCTTTTCACTCCACGTGACCTCCAAGGCTTTGGCAAAGCACAGTTTGTCCAAGAACTATGATTACACTTCACAAACATGTTCTACTCAGCTGTACCACGCTCGGCTCTTGCCAGTCGTACAAACACACAGCAGTAAAAGCCACCTGGCTGCCAAAGCTGTTACAGATCTTGCTCACTTTTTCAAAGGCATTGTCCAGTTTCACGTGTCACTCACCTGAGCAAATGTGAGCACTGTGAGCATTGTGAGGCCGAGAGCACAATGTAAGCGCAACACAGTTAGGATGGCGTGTGGAGGGAGAGCAGGAGGAGATTTGGTCACGTGAAGACTTCCTCATCCATTCTCATTTTCCTAGTTACCAATTTTGCAATAAATATGATGGCTGCCCAGCAGAACAACAGCTTCAACAACGTGAAAAGGAGAAAAATATTGCAGGACAGCGTTGGCGACTAAAGGGTTCCCATTGCAGAGTCAAGACATTTGCGAACACCGAGAAAAAATAAACAGTGCTGAAAAGACCCCCATGCTACTTCCAGGTTTCAGCTGGGAACAAAGGCTAGTTTAAGCTGATAGATGCACGTGTTCTATCCCTGGGTTTTCCTGGTGGCTATATGAGTTTCTGCAGAATATGTAACTTGTCTTAACATATAGATGTGACCCAGTGTTTGCTTCTTAAATATACAGCTCATTTGCTGAAAACAGCTCTAAAAGATGGGAATTTCTCTGCTCTGTTCAGGAACAGAAATATTTTGCTTGACTCAGTACTAACGTAAATAAATCACATTTTCCGAGATGCTGGCAGCTTAAAGTCTGTGTTGCGTTTAATTATTCAGTGCCCTAGACATTAGATAGTCCCAGTGCAAATATTACCATTTTATTGAGTAACCTCTTAGGTTAAGTACATAAGACCTGAAGCAGTAGAAAACCAGCCACCAGAACTTCCAGTCAGATTCTGGGGACACAGAAATAAGTTTTCCAGGCTCCCATTGAAGGCTTTGTAAACACTCAGCAAACTAATCCTGGGGATGTTATTTGAATGCCGTCGCTTCTCAGATTAACCATGTCAGTCTCCACCCTTCTCCTCTGAGCAAGCAGGACTCTTAACAGCCCCATCAGAGTTCCTCCTTTTTGGAGAGCACACAGATCGATCCTGTGCTGAAGGAGACCCATCCCCAGCCAGACAATACGCTGATAACACCTTTAGAGACTGATGGAGAGTGAGGAGTGCAGCAGCCTTAAAGAATAAGGGACTTGAAAATGAAAGTTGGAATTGCAAACTGCTGGATAGAATCTGCACCAAACAAACTGCTGTGTGCACTGACGCTTAAAAACAGAGAAACAGCATTATTGAACTCATCTGAGTTTGCTTGTGGCAGACAAGCAGCATGTCAGTTAGGATGTATAACCCCTACTAGGAGACCCTCATGCTTCAACATCACATTAAAAAAACCAAAGATCGTTTTAATAAATAAACTAATTGCCCAGAGAGGCCATGATTTGGTCCGATTGGTGTTATAGCAGCAGTTACACAGGTCCTGTCCCATGGTCAACAGAGCAGCCTGATGTGCTTATGCCTCAGCCACTGCAGCGTTTCGGCATCAGCTGCAGATCCGCACAAAAGGGCAGCTCGGGCACACGCTCTGTTCTCCTGCCTCTGCTCCACCACCGGCATGAGAAACCTGTGACTGAAGCCCCTTTCACTGTCACAGCTACCCACTCAAGTGAACTTAAGTAGGAGCCAACCTTTCCCGTTTTTTCTGTTAATTGAAGAGCATTTTGAAGCAAGCTGCTGACAGAGAGCAAATGACCAGCAACGTGGTGGCATGTAACCCCCCGAGGCACAAATCCTGTCTACATCACAGACAAATGGAGAGTAATTTGGGGACCCTTCTCTACATGTTTTTAGTAGTTGCTGGGGTCTGGACATAATCTGGCCAATCTCGTTTTTAAACGAGGTTTAAAAGATCTTATAAAGTATTTTATAAGCTGGGGGATTGCTCTATCCAGAAAGGGAACCAATAAAAGATGGTTCAAGGTGGTCTCCTGTTCACAGGCATTTGCTGGAAGGATCAACCCCTGCTGCTTAGTTTTGCAATTAGCCCAATTATCTGTTGGATTTTCCAGTTTTGCTTAAACCCAGGCCTCCTAATTGACCAAAACGAAATCAGAACAGTCCCACATCAGCGTCACCCGCTCATTACCGATGGCAGCAGTTAGGCACCCCTCATCTAGCTGCTACCAAGTGCACCAGGCACACAGGCACGAGAAACAGTCAGTGCGCGCCTGCCTTGCCACTGCGGCAGCTTCAAACGTGTAAGTCTCAGTGTCCAAGAACAGACTAGTTTTAGGCCATTTAATTTCACTCTTAATGCCTAAAATCTCTTTCTAAAAGATTACTAAACCCGAGTCTGTTCTCTGCCTGACAGGACTCTGGACTGCAGAATAGTTCTTGATAAGAATGATGAGCCCATGAAGGACAGGAAGGACTCCAGGTGCAACCTGCAGGCAGGATTCACGTCGTACCTACTAGTGCTGTTAATAATTATGGCTTTATGCTAACAATTGCACCTTCAGAACTCTCCATACATGCTCTGTTCATCTCCAGATTGAGCTCCAGCTCCTGCTGAGCTCTGTTCCACTCCCATCCTGTGCCTTTGATCTGTTCCCCTTCACTCCCCTCTGCGCATGCTCCACTGTCCTTCCAGAACTTGGATTTGCACACTTACTCCTTGCGTCCCCCTCTGTTCACGCTACGTTCCTCTCTAGACCACTCCAGCAGTGCTCTTTTCCACTCCCTTCCAGTCCGGCTGAGCTTTGTACCCTGTCAGTCCCCGCAGTTTATGTGTCTTTCACCATCTCACCAGTAGAGAAAGATCGGCTCTGCACCTCACAGCCAACCCAGGCAATCCAACATCTTGCTTAATCCCTGACGACTAACGATGACCTGGACACTCGGCTGTAAACTCAATGCAGAAGTGACTTTATTGGCTTTCGGTTACAGAGGTGATGAATTACTTCGGTATATTCCTCACCTTTGCAGATGTCAGTGGAGAGATCCCTTCCCGCGATCTCCTTGAAAAGAGCCACACGCCACTCCTTCTGTCCTTCCATCTGGAGAACACCCGTGAACAGACCCTGAACGAGACTGCGGAGCAGCAGTAATTACCACCCGTATCGCGGCTCCGTAGGGAGGATGCTCTTGGCCCTACAGGCTGTCCCAGGGAACCGCCTTTTAGCACGAACACGGCCCTGCGCCTCATCCCACCGCCTGGGAAATTACGCTAAGTGCCCCCCCGTCCAGGGCACATGCTGTCCCCGTGTGCGCCAGCGGCCGAGGCCCCAGAGGATGGGAGCAGAGAGGGGCACCCTTGGTCCTGCACCCGAGCGGGGAAAGACCTGCCCCATGGCAGCGGGGAGGGAGAGCGGCCCGGGTGGCACCAGCCTCCTCGGCGCTCCCCTCGATTCCCGCACCGACAAGGCGGAAAAAGTGTATGGGAGAAGCCCCGCTCTCAGGTCCGGGCAGGGTGGCTGGCGCCCCCGAAGAGAAGCAGCGCGGGAGGGGGCCCGAGGGGATGGATACCTGTAAACGCGCCACCCCGCTGCTCTGCTTGGCAGCCACCGAGTGAGCCTGAGCGTGTTGCTACCGGATAACAAGCACAAGCCAACTGAGATGTTTCAGGGGACACCAAGAAGGAGAACAGGCACCGTGCTGCAAAGCGGCCGATTTCCTGCAAGTGTGCACCTCAGACTACTTCGCAGCATCTTGTTTATGTACTCTGACACTTGGCAGCTTAGCAAAGTGGCTACAAAACGTACCTGATCGGTAAGAGCCTGCCTTAGCAGTTTTCAAGCTAGCACACCGGTACCATCCATCTAGTTTAATTAGTTTGTTTGCCATCAGTAAAGCAAACTATTGGTTATCGATGAAACTCCACCGTCAACAGGTCAGTAGGAAGAATTTTACTTATATATACACATTGGAGAAGAAAAAAAATGTTAAGGGTGCTGTGCTGGAAAGGTGTTTATTCACCCCTCAGGCAGGCATAAAAGGGGGAAGAGGCAAAAACATGTCAGCGATACTGAGGTGCTACATTAAACACTTAGGGCTGCCACCAAGACCACCTTTTGCTGTTAAATATTTTGTCGCCAGAAAGGAACAGATTTTTGCTTGCTGAAATGGACTGGGAAGTCTTAAGCTATTAATTTACTTTTTAGATAAATTTAGGAATACTGAGGAAGCTCCAGAGGAACAGAAGCAAAAGTGGCTATCGTGTCAAAGCTGGAAATACGTGCCTGGCATTGGTACTGTTAATACAGGAGACAGCCAGCGGAGGACAGCTGGACAGTCAATGCCGGTGAGTATGTTTTTATGAAAAATCCATATTGTCAGACAAGCATGACATTGGCACTGCAGATTTCAAATAACGATAGAAGTTTGATTTATTACTGGATGAAGTTTGATTTACAAGACGTTAAATGAATTAATGCAGGCTACATGACAAAAATCACAAAATAAATGTTAACTTCTCCAATTATGATCTTTAAATGAAACTGCATTAAAAAAAAAAGCTTTGGCTCAATTCATAGGCTTGGCGCAAAAACACAAGCATTATGTATAGCCTCTGTTATGTAGGAAACCCGAGTAACAATGGGCTCTTAACCTGAAAAATCTGTCACTTACATATCTAGAGTTAATAGGTTATAGCTGCTGTAAAGCTAATTTGGAAAGAGGGAGCACAGTAGGATGCATCTCAAAAGACATGCTCGTTTCACCAGTTCTTGTCATGACCCCTGTAGTCCCCTGTAACGCTCTTCTCCCTCTTTAAAGCTCCCCATCTGCATCTCCATCTAAGTTCAAAAAAACACTGGTTAACTGGAATTCATCTATGGCCATGCCATAAATTTCTTTCTCATACCAATGTTCATCATTTCTAGAAGTTCCTCATTCACATGACTGAATCTCTTACATTTCTTAACATAAAATATGCCTCTCCAGGGCTAGCAGCAAGCACTGAATATTTAGTTGGGGACCAATCTAAGAAAGGGAAAAGAACAGAAAACCCCAAAATAAAGACGATATATTAAATCTCCAGCTTGGTCCTATAACAGGTGCCACTCAGTTTGGCGAGTGTTGAATGGCAGGTAGGGGGTTTGTTGTCCAATAGCCAGAAGTTCCTGACAGTGAGGTGCTCAGTTAACAGACTGGTTTGAACTGGGGAGCTTGTGGGGTTAGGCTGGTCTTCTTGTCAAGTTCATCTCCCACGTAAAAAAATGCAGGGAACTTTTTTCACACCAAAAGTATGTCTACAAACCTGGTTTCTCCAAGAACACCTGGGATCGATGGACGCATCTCTCCTCTCACAACTCTGGAGTCATAGGCATGAGTGGGAAAGAGGTCTGTAGAGAATGAGGGCTTACGTGAGTTAAGTGTTAATTTAAGTGACTTAAGCACTGCCCTGCAATGGCACTTACACTACATAGTATCTTCTATCAAAATGCTTAATACGCATTGTAGAAGACCACAGAAGCAAAGAAAGACTAATTTTGTAGCTGCCTTAAGATGTGGAAAGCCAGCCTAGGAAGTTAAAAGAAAACAACATGCATGAGGGCAAGGCAATTTTTGCGTTTGATATTAGTAATAGAATTTTATTCTTGAAGATTTTGCAGCTATTGCAAACATTTCAGATCACTTTCTTCTGCATTTTGAGGGATTTGTTTGATCTTCTTTTTATTGCCGAAGCCTTCTTAGCACTTCTGCTTGAAGAACACCAGGACAGTCCAGCGGTGCACAGGCTAGCAAAGCTTCCCCAAAATTTGTTCAGCAGCCCATTTGGTCATTAATCCGAGGATCTGCTGGTGCTAACTGAAGAGCTGACCTCTTTTCCAGGTGGACTATTATGTTCCCATTGCTTCTTGTTGGTGCAGCTTGGTGCGAACTTGTAGTCATTGCTAGTGGCACCTGAAGGTGGTACTCTAGTAAGAAAGCTGTATCCATGGAGCTGCGCAAGCAGTGCCTGATGGCCTCGGAGGTCCAGAATATCTGTGCACGGTCTCGCTCTGTAACTGCATCAGCTTCAAGCACATTATATTGCAGCTTCACATAGAGCTTCCAAAAGAGGTGCAGAGAGGTATTTCTTCATCAAACTCTTTCAATCCAAAAGAGCCTTTACCATCTCACATAGAAAAGCCATAATACATCTGCCTTTGTGAGCCTTCATAGGTATTTCTCAGTTTTTGTAGAAGACAACAAAGATTAAAGCGTTTTAAGGTGTTCGTACACCGGAGGGTTTGCCTAGCTTGGTAACCAGCTATTACACTCCAAACCCCGTGTCTCACCCATGTCCCTTCTCAAGGACTTTCTCCTTCCGTAAGGCTCAGCCTGCTTTGAAGATCTTTCTTTCAAAGTGATGCTGTGGCACTTTCTCCTCAGATTAATTACCAAGTGATACTCTTCAGAAAGTCATCCAAGCCTTTTAAAAATTATTGCAATAGTTCTCAAGGCTGAAAGGGACAATTACACGATCTATTCTTACTGCCTGAATAACATAGTCGACAGACCCCCTTACGACCAGTGAGCCTGATCACGAGCCTGACTGAAATGTGTGATACAGAAAAGCAGCCAGACCTCATCCATAGGTGTCACGGGAAGAAGAATGTATCACTTTGCTTGGTGATTAAGCCTTTTCTCTGTTAAAAATTTATACCTTATTTTTCAGTCTGGATTTGTCAAGGCTCAGTTTCTGTCTTTTGATTCTCGTTACACTTTCGCAACTAGAATAAAAAGCTTTTGAGAACGCTGAAATTCCTCCCAGTGAAGGTATTTATATACTCTGTAATCACCTCATCCCTTGACATGTTTGTTGTAAAAAAATTACAAGAAAGAAGCATCATCAGTTTCTCATTACATGCTATTTTCTTTTTCAAATATTCTTGCATCTCCATTTTTTCAACGATGTGGTGATTTATCAGGAGCTAGATACACATTTTTCTAATAATCCCACAGGCAGCTTTAGGTATGTAAGCATTTTAATTACTCTAGACCAAATGCACACTGGATTTTTACATGTACTTGGGCTTTCCACGCCTTTGTAACTGCTGACAACGTAAGGAACAGTGCATATCCATCATTATGTTCAAGACAGCCACTCTCACGGCAGGCTTCTTGTGGTCCGTCTTGCAACTGATGTGTCCTGTCTGTGAGGCTCTCGAAAGAAGCTCTGGCACACCGGTATTGCTAGAGCAATGTGCTCCTTCTGGCCAGCCACAGGGAATAATCAAGACAGGAAAACTGTTGGACGCTGAGCACAGCACGTAGGAAGGGGCTGAGGTGGCCGTTCTGCAGTGTTCACGTTTTCTTCCTTCTAGGGACTTTTCCTCGGCCCTCTTAAATTTACGAGTTATATGTTGACAAGGAGAGAGTAGGTACTTACACAATAATCTCGTTTGCTTTGAACTCTGTGCATGGTGTTGCTATAAATGAGGGAAGGGAAATAAGGAGCTCGATCACCTCTTTTAACGAGCACTGTGATGGAGTGCAACTTGCCCGGCTCCCACTGCAGGACACAGACCCCATCTGGGATCTCCAGCACACCCGGCTGGGCTGTCGGGGTCTCTGTGCTGGGACCTGGGCTGGGGGAGCGGGCAGATGTGCTCTGCTCTGGGACACCAGGACCCGGGCTGCCAGGGGCAGAGGTGCCAAGGGCACAGCTTCCTGCTGCGGCGGAAAGCGGCCGCCAGCCAGACCCGGGTGACAGCCCAGCTGAGGACCCGGTCCGCAGCCTGCTCCTGTCACCCTCCGGCAGGGGAAGGCGTTTTGGAAAAGGCACCTCGCGGACCGACCGCTGGGTGGGGTGAGCGCAGCGTCTACAAACCTGTGGCTTCGCTCGTGGGTCCCCGCTGCAGCTCCCGGGCGGGGACACGGCCGGCAGCGGAGGTGGGAGGCTCGGACCTGCTCCGCGGTGGCACCCTTGGCTTGGAAAGGAGGGGGTCCACCATCAGCTGTTTGACGGGATTGAGGCTTGCTTCTCACAACGTCACTCCGCTGGCTCTGACTATGCCTCTTGCTCCCGCAAGACGGTACCTGTGGCGGTGGCTTCCCCTCCGCTGCTCTGACGCCCAGTTGGATATTCTGCCTGCCGAGTTTCTGCAGCCGTGAAGCCTGCACTTTTAGCACAGATAACGCGGTGCAGGGTTGCTGGTGCAGGCTGCCTGCGCTGGGTACGGTAGGTTCAGTCAAACAGCGCCGGGGGATTAACTGATGCACCGTGTCCAGCATTCAGGCACCTCCTCTCCTCCTCACAGCTCCGGGTGCTTTGCAACCCCCCCTGCCAAGTCAAGATTTCACTTTAGGGAAATGGCCTGACGCGTCTGTTTCAGGAAGAGGTCTCTGGTTCGTACTCTAAAGCTTGCTCAAGTGGAAGTGATGCCGTGTTTAGCTGTGACAACAGAACAACCAGAGCGCAGCCCACAGGGCGTCTGGAAGGATCTCACAAACCCGGAGTGCTGCTGTTCAGCTTTCTGTTCCTGCCTGAGACAAATGCTTGACTGCGCTGTGAGTCTGCACGGGCCGCTCTGTACAAGCGGATATGTAGCACAGGATTAAAAAAAGCCCAAGTTCCTCCGCTCCCTTCTCCCTCCAGCGCTCCCGCGTCGAGTGCTGTAAGAACTACAGGTGATGGCATTAAGGCCGGGTGTACGAACCCCGTTCATTACTCACTCTGCAGTGGGAAAATACACCTGTCTGTATAAGGATCAGTGCAAGAACCCGAAAGTGATTGTGGGGCTCACATTTCTATCACCGAACATTTTACTTGGACATATTCAGTATTGGGTTACCGTGAGCCGTCTCACTGAAAACAGGATGTTGCCAATTGTATTTGAACCAGAGCAGCCAACAGGAGAAATTGCCTGGTATGTCTGGGAAATGAAGGTCCTCGTCTGCATCACATGTAGGTTGAAAAAAATTTGCTTTCCAAATATGAAGTTGCCCTTACTTCAGCATTGGTAGCAGTGCTCAGGGTGAGCTTAATGCAGCAGTGCCCACTCTTGATTATTTCATGATGCTAGTATAAACTGCTGGAACCTCTGCCAGATTGGGACATATGCCAAGTTTTCGTTTTCTTTTAAGGGTGTTTTTAATCATTCTGAAAGAAAAGGGAAGGGGAGGGTTTGGCAGTATGAAACTATGAGTGACCCAAAGGCTCAAGAAAGATTAAAAACATTCCTTGAAGAGATGGGAAAAAAATCCTGAAACTTATTGTTTGGAAACAATCTCATAATTCTTGCAGCCTGCCTCAGAGTTTTTGAAAAATTAGGGTTGTCAAGCAGCTAAAACCTAAACTATAATATGTTCTCAACAGGCGCCAGCTGAAATCCCACCGTGTTCACAGAGGTCACCAGACCCTCCCTGTCAGGTGAGCTGGCTCCCCTGCAGGAAGAAGGCTCCTCATGGTCACAATGCACGCCCCACATCTCAAACTCACCATCCTTGTGTTGGCTTCCTGCTCAGGGCAGACGCTGTGCCCTCCGTGCTTGGCTGGGTCTGCTGAGCCTTGCTGGCTCCTGAGTCGGGGGGCTCTGGACACCCGCTGAGTCAGCTGCATCAGGTGTTACGCACACAGAGACGGGCAAAGGATGTTCAGCATTTAGGAGACAGACTGTGATTATCTGACATTTGACCTCAATGTCCAAATGTCACCATTTTGGAAGTTAGTCTCATACTATTCTTGAGACCAAATCATGACTTTCAAATTTTGGGCTGACTAGCCTGGGTACGTCTTGAACACAGAATACAGCAGCCAACAGAGAGGTGAGGAAGGTGATACCAGCACCAGCGTACAGCCAGCCACATCAGTGCCCTTTCCCGACAGCTCAATCTGGCGGAGAAATTCCTGCTGCAGGGGTACAATATGGACGTGGGCAGAGCATCGTTCTGATGCAGCTAACAAGCATCTGGCACGGAACACAACCTCTTCATAGGGAACATCTCCAGGGCTACGCACTGCGCTCTGTGGAGGGGTTGATCTGTTCTCCCTGCAGACTTCTGCTCTATTAAGGAATAGCATGAGCAGGAACTGGAGAAAATCAGAGGCAGCATATAGAAAGGTTTACTCAGACTACACACCTGGAAAAGCAGCATTTGTGTATTATTTAAGCTAATAAAAATGCCAGTGTAAAAATATCTCCGGGATGCGGCAGTAAATTTTTCCTAAGAACTTCTCCCCTCTCCCTGTACATCAGGGGCTGTTAAATACAAAGATACCAGCTGTGGTTCAAGAAGCTGCAGATCATTTCAGGGTGCATTTGTGAAGTAGTATCTTCCACTCTGCTGTGGGAACCTGCTCTTGGTCGGTGTTAAGCCAGGATGCTAGGTTAGACGGACCTTAGTTTTGATGAAGCACAGACATTCTTTTATTTTTCACTTGCTTTTTGTCACCTTGCATTGGTGATCTGTGTCATTATGGCTGACGATACGTTCAGGACTTCCTCAGTGTTAATGATTTTAGACTGACAACATCCCCGATTATAGTGAAAGGTTTTCCTCCTGGCTCCCGGAAGAACAAATTTGCCTTTTGACTTTTTAAATGTCTTTTGTCTTCTGCTGTTCCAAGCCTCAAGATTATCTGACCCTTCATTCTCTTTATTGACAATTCTTCCTAACTTCCTTCTGCTACAAATTCTTCTTGCCATTACAGAAGATGTGTCCTACCGCCAGGATTTAGTGACATTCACTAAAACAACTTGAAGTTTCCTTCTCCGTTTTATACTTCACTGTTTATCCAGTTCCTTATCCACTGGCATCTCTTGTGCTCAACTTTGTATTTTCAAGACAAATTAATCAAGACACAGTATTGCTTCAGTATTACATTACTGAAGTCCAGTTACAGGAGAGGTACCATACATCCTTCATCTGGAGAATGATGTATCTCATAAAAAGGAGTATCTGAATACCCTGAAAACTTCTGTCTTTGGTATCCCTAGTAATTCTGCATCTTCAGTGACTTTTCTTCAAGATACATTCTGTGGCCTCACAGATGGTTCAAGTTAAGCCGGAGGGTTAAGCTCTGTAGAGGGATTTACAGGGATGCTGGGCACAATCCACACACCAGTTGTAGGTGGGCCTATCTGTCCACAAGAGAAATCTTTCAGCACCTCACCTCCTGGAACCCGTGTACAGGCCTCTGTCGCAGGCGATGTAGCAGACTGCTGGCATCCGCTCGTCTTCTTTGAGGCTTCTCACCCAATTTCTTGCGGAAGCTTCAGCATGGACTGGTGAAGCGACGGGTATGCAGATATATGTTTCACCAGCTTGTGGAAGGAAGGACTTAGGGACAGTCTTCCTTTTTGTAGCTGTATCATAATGCAGTTCACATGAGACTTCGGTGTGATCCTATACCACCGCATGATGCTATTTTTTCCGTCACGCAGCAGCTCATCCTTTCTGGTTTATATGGTGACAGACAGATATCGCACCTGCTGCCTGTGACTACTTGTGCAATGGAAACCATGCAAGAAAGAAAACAGTGAAACTGTTGGTGTGCAAGGACACAGAGTGCTTTTTTCTTCCTCCCCAAATCCTTCCCTGAATTTTTGCCTGCAAATAGCTTGGCTATGTGAGTGACTGCTCTTCTCAAACCTTTGCAAATGGGAGTCTGAAATACTATTGTCAAAAACACTCTTGCTTTTCACATTAAAAAACCAGCATACGACACCAACCTTCACACATCCCACATGTGAACCGGCACAAATAGAGTTACGTTTCCTTTCCAAAACCCACAGAACGCCTGTGGCTTTGCACTCGGAGAAGCCAACCCCCAGAGCTACAAGAAGGCGGCTAAAAATAACCCATTAAAGATTAATTTCAGGATTTTTAAATACAGCTAATTAATATGCATAGGAAAGGCACACGGTCTCCAGGAAGAGGCACACACAATCACAAAGGAAGGGAGCGGGGCGGGTGACATGCAGGCAGAGTGCCAAAGATAAAATAAAAGAGCGTATGTGCTGTATATCCTCCTATAGGGGATGTGCAAGAAAGCGCGCTTCAGAAGAGGTAGAAGCAGGGGGGTGAAACCCTTGACTGTTGAAGAGGCAGAGACAACGCGGTGCAACCCCAAAGGGCAGCATCCCGTTTGAAGAGCAGTGAGGACATAACGAAGCTTTCAGCGTTGGCCGAAATGTTATAGGCAAAGACAGCAACCTTGACAGTTCTGGCGCAGGGGGCACAGCTTTGTGCATTAGGGCTCAGCGGCTGAGACAGCGTGACATGGGTAGGGGTAGCAAACGAGCTTTGATGCAAGAAGTGAATTTCTACGAGGTGGCTTAAGGGCTGAGCACGCCACAGGAAGATCAATGGATGCAAAAGACGCTGCTTTGGTCGTGGCGCCGCGGTGGGAAGCTGGGTGCACCATGAACAGGCAGCGCTCGTGTGGGAAGCTGGGGAGCACCAGACGGACGCGTAACTGGATGTCAAGGTGGATGGCACACTAGCACATCAGGTGTGTGCCTGGTGTCGTGTGCTGCGCTGACTTACGGCACTTCGGAGGCTCTTATGAAATCGTACCGAAGGAGGTCATTGCGTCCCGAGGCAGAAGGTTAGGCATGGGATATAAAGCACGGAAACAGGACGGGCAGGGTGGCAGTTGCAGTGCATCATGAAAACAAGGTACTGCATACGAGCAGCACGGGTGACGTCAGACAGTAAGAATTATCTAAAGTTAATGTGCATCAGAACGCAAATCTGGTTATTCACTCGCTGTACTGCAGAACAGAGAGCTATACCAGCAGTTCCAGTGAATCTGAAGGTGCAGGGGGAAAACAGGCTCACTCAAAGCAATTTCCTCATACCAATTTCCTTGTGAATAACATTTAAATAATTACAACCGTCCTCCTGTACACAGAGAGCAGAGGAATGGACAGACAGAGTTAACTGCCCAATTCACTGGCTCTCTAGAATCAAGAAAAGCTGGGGTTTTAACCTCATGTCTTAAGAAAACTCAGTTTATTTAGTAGCACTGCTCTTCTGCTTGCCCCCTTTACCCTCTTTGCTAAGAATCTTTGAGCCTTTTAGCCCCTTTCACACAAATTTAACAAACGTGTAGGAATCTAAAAATTTTGTGAGATTTGGTGGCTTTCACAAGAGCACACAGAAACTGCCTTAAACTGCTGTACATTTACCTACATCTTGAGAAAAACTGGAGCACTACAGCAAGCTGTTAAAAGCAACAGGCATACAGGGATCTAACTTTGCAGTCTGGGGTCTTGATACATGTTTAATTTCAGAAAGTCCCTAGTAGAGGTGCAGGGAAAAGAAAAGCTGAAGCAGCACCAAGCCTATGAAATAGGCTCAGCTACATGGTCCAATGCTACCGGAGGCTGCTGCTGGAGGCAAAGGACACAAAATGCGCAGTTTTCACTTAAAGACATTCTTTATTCAATCTTTTTTTATATACAATATTATTTTTAATCTGTAAAAAGTACATATGCAGGATTCCAGGTCAGAGGCAGAAGGCTTCCACATCAGAAGATAAGACTTTTGCCCTTTTATTATTTTGGAGGAAAAATAATCTGTCAGTTTTAGACAAAGCAAGAATAAAGGCAGAACGCAAATCCAACTTCCACCAAGCGATTAGGATTAAAGGCAACAACTGATTGTGACAAGTCAGGCTGTCTCCTTTGACTTTGGTGTTTCCCAGCTTTTCTGGGCAATTACAGAGCAGTTTGCTAGAAGGGGCTGACAGCTGAAGCAGCCAGTGCTTATCATCTCTGCTACAGCTGTACGCACGTAACTTGCAGAAGAGCTTGGGTTTCCTCTTTGCGTGGCAACTCGAGCTCCTGAGTCAGAAGACCGTTTCTCAAAATTCAGGGAGGGAAGGAGGGGTCACTTACCAGGGTGAGCAGACCTCCAAACTGCAGTGTGGATCAAGAGCTTGCTTTCAATTTTGTCTGGTAACAAGAAGCCTGTTTCTTATTTGTCCCCTTAAAAACATGGACTAGACTAATTAATGTACGTAACAGGCTCAATTTGCTCAAAGCCTGTCACTACAGCCCTGAGATGCAAACTGCCTCACCACGTTCTGTGGAGGCCAGGTTACGCTGCTGATCTTTTCAATGTCAATGCTATTAACCACTTCTCCATTCCAACTAGGAAGAGTCACATTATGAAGGTTTTTAATATCACTTCCTCTGGGACAGAAGAGGGGATCATAAAAGACAGTCTGCTAGGGCCTTCCTTAGCTGTAAATCAGCACAGGGATAACATCTTGAAGGATGTTATCACAGGGAGCGGGTAATTATGTTCACTTTCCAGAACCTGCATACTCAACATTCAAATCTTGGGTGGGAATATGTCAGCGACTGGGAGGTAGAAGACAGTGATCCACAAATTTGGAGTAAGGAGCTAGAGGAGCCTCAAAGGTGTGACTGGCACAGGGAACTATCTGCTTTTCCCTCTACTTCAGCAGACTTACTATATTCCATACTTTCCTTAAACATTCAGTATTAAGGACTATATTGTGCAGCAAAACGAGCACCCAGTATGTCATTCGAGGGTTTTGTTTTTATTTAGAGGACAAAGCTAAGAAGTTGACTTCTTGACTGCAGGACAGACACAGCTCCAAGATGGTCAATGGAAGCTGCAGAAATGGGGCTTCTTTGAAAAGTCAAGCTGTAACTGTTGGGAAAAAATTTACTGCTAGAAGATCCTGACCAACAGGCGAGCTTGAGGCTTGGATTAGGAAAAGAACCAAACATCCTTGTTTTGACTGCATGCAAACGGGAAATAGACAATTCTGGGATTTCCAGGCTCTTGCCCAAATCCAGTGTGCCAAAAAAGTACAGGATTTTCTGTTCTTTATTTTGTCCTGTAAGAGGAGAGGGTATTGTAGAAATTGCTAAAATGGGACAGCTACCTAAAGAAAATGAGGGTTGTTTTGTTAGAGAATACAGTGCAAGACTCGGAAACAACTAGGACTAAAAAGTCATTTTGTGCTTAAATTTACACTCCATGAAAGTATGTGAGACAGCAGCAGCAGAGTGAAAATGGCAATATTCTCTACTGCACCTTATGTACCCAGAGGGAAAACAGTCTGAACTTTGGGTTGCATGTAACGCCATTCTGCAGATCAGAACCTACTTCTCTGTGAAGGACTCGGAACAAGGGCACATCGCTTCAGTCAGACGTTCCAATATCTGCGGTGCTTGGTTGTTCTGCACACCCCTCGTCCAGAACAAACTGCCTCCAAACTCAGCTTGCTCTAGGAAATCTCAGGATGGAGAGATTCATGAAGGACACAGCAATTAGTCCTTAAAATGCATGATTTTTGATAGACTATGCACACCAGTAGCTTCTGGAGGAAAAGGACAGTTTGTATTTTAAAGAGTGATAAGAGTAGAAACCGACAGCCATTGGGGTAACTGGAAAACAAGAAACAAGCATCCTTTATTTGGTACCTGCTGCTTGTCTACACAAAGAAGAAACAGCAGTACTGTACATCTGCTTTGAGAAAAATACCATCCCATAACATGGAATGGCTCAGGTCCTCAATGCAAGCATTCTTGTGGCAGTGAGTTAACCCATGGGGATTCATGGAGGAATTAATTTGAAGGGTTGCTCTTTAAATCACAAGAGGGGGATGAAAGAGCAGCAACGGTAAGAAGTTTACTGTTTCCAGAATTCTGTTCTTGACCTTTCTCTGAACAGACTGGCAGCCATTCTACATGTGCGGTTATCAGGAGGTGTGCAGGGATGGGTGTATGGGGTGGGAAGAGCCTTTTTTGGTTTTTTTTTTTTAAACAAAAGAGGCTGCTTTTCCTCTTTTCCTTTGCACCCAGACAGATTTAGGCAAAAAAGGCAATTGAGTGCTGTTTTAAGCTACTAACAGTTCTCACGGGATGGAAAAACTCAATCTGAAAATACAATATATCTGAATTTTAGAATATAGAAATGACAAGCTCTTCAGTAAGTCACTGAATACTAATTAGAAAAATAAATTTATGTGGGACCAGTAAGAAGAATCCATTTATTAAGCTACTTCTAATTTTAAATAAACAATTACTTGAATCAGTATTATTTACTATATCAATTACTTTATCAGTTTTCAAATTAAGATACTGCTGCAAATTGCAGTAACTAAGTAACTAGTATTAAGGTAAAAACATTGAGGTTGGAGTTTTTTTCCAAGCTCTGTGTCTTCCTCCTCTTAAATTAATTATCTAGGAAAAAAGCATCTGACAGCACTTTTTTCTTAGATCACATACAGATTTCCATGTCTCAAGTTAGTGTCAAAGATGAGTGAAAGAAAATTTTATGGGAGAAATTCTACTATAATGTACGGTCAGATATATTATGATAGAAAGAAATCTTTTATATATAAAACTTGCTATAAAAACATTTTTTGAGAGGGACAAATAGCAATCACTCCCTTTGGATCTGATGCTGTAACTGCTGTAGCTCACTGAAGAGTTCTTCCACTCCAAGTGGAATCAAGATTTTTAAAAGACTCAACCTAGGCACTGAGGAAGGAAAGGAGCATCTCAGCTCTGTTTCAGCAAAGGGGCCAGTCACCATGGCAAAAGGATTTGAGAGCTATAAAGGGCAATAAAAAGAATAATTTGAGCTGTAAGGATTCTGAAAAATGGTAAAAACCCAGAGGTTGAGACATACCTGAAAAGACTTCTTTTACTCACTTCTTCTATTCACTTCTAGCAAGTGAAGACTTGCTTTTTAAGCGACTCCATTTAAGTGATACTGTCCAGCCCAGCCTAGGAATACTTAGAGAAAAAAAACCCCACGGAGGTAGCAGCGTCTCATTTCTCATAAACTAATGGAAGAAGAGACTCTTCCGTTTCTTTTTCCACTCATACGTAAGAGATGTTCTGTTGTTTCCAAAGAATATCGTGCTGGTTTTGTAGTGGAGCACCCAGAAGAAATGGAGTTTTGCAAACTAAATCAAAAGCAGTTTTAGCCTTCTGTCATACACACACCTGCAAAAAAGGTTCTGTGAATAGTAGCCAAAGAACGAAATTTAACTTTTAGGAAAAGTCCAGTTTGTGTGGAAAAATATAAAGCAACAACCTTCTGCTTCTTAGCTCGAGGGGATAATTTTTAAGTGCCATATACTGCATCATCCTATATAAATCATGGGAGACTGTTTTTCTCATGTTGTCATCTCTATTTATTTAGCTAGAAGGACCAGGACTAATAAGAGAATGTTTTCTTCCACGTGACAGGATTTGTGAGGAAGGGAAACGTAGCCTCCTTCCTACCCCTGCAATATGCTCCACACTCCGTGACTGTAGCTTGCCAAAGGAACTAAGCCCACATTGCTGACAGTGAACTACAAACCAAACGCTTACTAATTGATTTTTTGGATGTAAAGCATACCACACAGACCTTTCAGCATTATTTTGAAAGGGGAAAATGAGGACGCAATAGTTGTTATAGTTTAGTTTTAATAGCTCAGAGGCCCTGAGAATGGCTGCCAGTCTGGACAAACAGATGCTCCTTAGAAAATTCAGACAGGTACAGAAAAAAATTCAAATCCTGATGCTGCTGGTGCAGTGATGTTGCTTTTTGTTGTTCCTTTGTTCATGCCATCAACAAACAAACAAAAAAAAAACAAAAGGAAAAAGAAATTCTAGGTATTAGGAACCCACCCAATCTGGAGAGGTGAGTGGTGTGTTGTTCCTCGGTTCCTTGCAACAGTGAAGAGCAGCAGCAAGGTCCTCTCCCTGGACAGGAAAGCCTCTTCTTCCTTATGCTGCTGTGTTTATATTAAACAGTAGATTCCATGTCTCGCTAGGGTTCAAAGCACGTGAAGTCTCTGTCCTGCAAATACCACACTAACGTGTTTTGGTCATGTATAAAACAGAAGTTTTAACTTATCTATATGTTGAAGAGCTTTGTTTCTCACGCCGGTACTTGCTTGACTCAGAGGTCTAGTTTTATTAAGCGTCCGTCTTCTCTCCTGCTTAAAGTCTCAAGTGGTCCATGTAAACAAAACAGAGCTGAAAACAGTCTCTCCTCCTCCTCACAGAGCTGTTTTTATCGATATGCAGGATTTCCTGACAGCGTGGTGTTGGCTAAATGTAAAACAGGCAGAGGATGAGCTTCTGTGTTAAAAACCCAGTTGTCTAATGGTAGAAGGTCATCATTGGAGAAAAGCAGATACAAATACCTAGATATGAAGACAGAGAGGAAAAATGGTGGGTATTAATGTAGAGCAACAGTCAGGCAGGGGCAGCGCAGCAGCTTCAGGCCCCGCCGGTCAGCAGCTAAAGCTATAAACCAGTTACTTGTTTTCATATAGCACCCACACAACCTTCCCTAGTACAATGACTGGAAGATTAATTTTGATAATGATCAAGCCTTTCGAAGAACAATTGTTATAAAGACAACGTTTTAATCTTTCTAAGTAACTTTTGTTTTTCAAGACTCCTTTCAAAGACTTGCAGTGTAAAACAAACATCAAGACACCAGGCACAGGGATTTGGGGGACAGGGAACAGTGAAGAACTTGGCAAACAATTCTTCTGAATGGAGTAAACCCACTTGGAAATAACTAATCCTCTTCAATCCAAATCAAAGATTTTGAGGAAGCACAAGAGAAGCCATTAAACCATGCCAAATGTCTGACTTGCCGTCACTGCTGGAAGCTGGTTCAGCTTCTGGTGGGAGGAAATGGGCCAATATATTGTGCCAAGGGGATTCATAAGTGTTGTACATTTTAAAGCGGTGCAGAGCAAAGGAAGCATGTAACAAACCTTAGGTTTCTGGACATACGTGGAAGAGGAGTATTTCTTGGTTCTTTTTTAACAGACACTTTTGAACGTGGCTGTGCCGTGCTTTGTAAGAGATACTGGTGGAAGGGATCTTTGTCAAGGCTTCCAAACCTCACGGCTAAAACCCAAAAGCCACTTCCCTTGTTCCGGAAAACCTGACCAGGCAAGTGCCAGCCTCACATCACGGGTGTGCAGGACCGCTCAGCTCCTGCTACAGCTTGCTTTTTTGCTGTCCAGAAAACGACAGGCCTTGCAGCCCCTGACAAGGAAGGGGTGTTGTTCCCATTAGTGGGCACTGTCACATCCAGAACGTGCACACACGTTGTTCTGCCTTTGCTCTGCTCAGGCTGCTGTTCCTTCGCTCGCTCTCAGTCAGACTCTGGTAGTGTCTACTGTCTACAGTCATCTGCCACTGCCTGATCACTCCTCCATTGCTTTGATTTGCCAGTGGTAACCACAGCACATCCCAGTCAGTAAAGCTCTACTTTTTCTTCCCTTCCTCATCAATTAACTGTCTATAGATAAAAATTTCTTGCTGAGATGATTTTTGGTGTGCACATCTAGTCTCTCCCTTTCTCTGCATTTTTCATTTGTCTTTAATGCATCATGCCTTTCCTTTCCTCCTTACTCTTACCTTGCTTTCTCCCTCTGCATCTCTCCAAACTCTTTTTTACCTTCAGCAGCAATGTTTCTTCATACTCAAATCCGCTGTCCTCATTTGATTCACGCTTTTCCTTTGAATAACTTAAGCAACGTATTTCTACATCTTGTTTCCTCCCACTCAACAGCTACCTTCTTGCCACTCATACTGCCCAAACTCCTATAATTTGCCGAGTATCTTTGACAAGTATCCCAGCAGCAACAATGCATGTTGGAGAGGTATCAATTTTGACTTTGAGGGGAATGAAGACGCAGAAGTTACCATCAATAGCAGAAAAGATCACAGCAGGCACTCCATAACACGCATTTTATGCCCCTCTTCCAAGAGACATCTTCATTTTCTTCATGGCATCACACCCAACCCTTCTGTCTTTATTCTCACAGCCATTTGAGCTATTCTGGACCTTATGTTCTCTGTTTTATCTCAAGGTGATAGCAGTTTCTGGTTTGGCTATGTCAACTGCATCAACATCAAACATCTAATATCCAACTCACCAATAAAACTTTGCTTTGTCCCACAAGCTGGAAATGATTCAACCCGAAAGCCAATAAAAATTTCTGAGTTTCTTCCTAGACCTGCCTTCTTTTGCAATGCTTGCACTACAGTTCATCCAGTTACTGAGTGATGCATCAGTGAATCTGCAGATCTGCTTGTGGTTATTTAAGATGCAGACAGGATTCTGGCAGTACTTCAAAGGTCAGCCTTGTCACCACAGACGTCTCTTAGGAGCAGATTTTATTCTCTGATCTGGCTTTTATAGGCAGATCAATCATATAAGATCAGCTCCTGGGGACACATTGCTTCTCGGACTGGACCTTTTGAAACTGCTGCCTCTCTCTTTGGGAGTACAGCTTTTAGTCTACAGAAAATAAACTCGAAGGAGTAAGTGTAATAACATTAATGAGGACAACAGAGGAGGTAGCAGCGGCTGACTTTCTTTTTATAATGATAACGTGAGGAAACAAAGTATTATGACTATGTAGAGGAGTTTGGGAAGGAGCCAGCAGAAAGAATAGCCACACTCTCCCCTCGCACGTGATGAACTTGGGGCCCCTCTTGCCAGTGAATCTTCTTGTGGTGACTAAAGCACCGCCACTTTCAGGACTTGGTGCACTTTGAGCTCCCAGTACCCAAAGTCATTCTTCACATGTATCAACTACAGCTAAAACCTGAAAATTTGATATTGCCGATACTGTAAACTCTGCTGCCGTATAGAAACCCTCTCTATCCTGCAAAGCCTGCATGCCGTGCTAGACTGCCAAATGGTTACAACGCTTTTTTTTGTCCTGTCACTGGGCTTGTAAAGACAGAAAGGGCACCTTAATGAGTCCTCGTTGCTGACAGGTTTGTGCAACAACATATGTGTCATCCCTTCCATCACATGCTGGCAGAAAGTGGTATGGATCTGTAAGCAGAGACAACAACTGAATCTCCTAATAGCAGTTCTGGCCTCTTTCACACTGCCAGCAGTGGCTTCTGTCGATGGATTTAACCAACTAAAACAGTCTCCAAACTGTTATGCACAAAGGAAAAAACAATGGGGTGGGGAATATAGCCAACTTGGATGCTTTTCTTGCAGAAGTAGACAACTCACAAGATTTCAGAGAGGTAACCAATACAGGAATCTTGGTAGATTTCAATGCCAGGACTACATTACCGAATTTGCGGATGTAACTTGAGTATCAAGAAAACTGTCGCACAGTAGAAGACATTGCTTCACAGGCAAAACTGCAGAGTGATCACAACCATGTGACAAGAATGCTCTTGATAGTGTGTCCTGGCTACTGATCTTCATCACTGACCCAGGACACAGCTATCTCAGTTTTAAAAACTGGTGTCTTAATAAAAATCCCTATAACACATTCCTATCTTTATACTAGTTTTTCTTATTCTATGTATCATCTCTGTAAGTTAGAGGTTATGTCATATTCTAGTATGGCCTTTTTTGTTATTAGTTAAAAAGAAACATGGTGGAAGACCAATGACTTTGAACATTTTACCTTGAACCAACTATGCAACAGAGCACATTAGCTTCTGCAGGGTGGGCTGCAGGGTGGGCTACAGGTGTCCTACTGATTTGACTGAATTGAAAATATTTAACTATGTAAGAGATTATAAAATATGCCTGATAGTCTTGCATATACCAGAAAGCATTCTAGAAAAAATATAAATACAGGAAAATCATCCAAGGACACAAAGGACTTTTGTTCCATGCATTTACTCCCTTCCAGTGACGCACACGGGAGAAAAAGGTTCTACAACATGAGAGCATGGCACATACTTGTGTAAGACATGTCAAGTCAGCATATCTGAAAAAAAGTCTTTTGCAAAAGGAATTTCTTAAAAGGAGACAACCTCTCCTCTGTTGTGATGCCAGAAATCAAATAGAAGTCTTAAAAACTAAGGACCTCTTGTAGGGAAAATCCCGCTTGTATTTTCTGCTATTAAAATGGGCTGATCTGGGACCTTAAACCAAGAAAAAAAGAAAGCCCAGATTACAAACCACCATAAAAAGAGAGATATTATTTGTTGAGCCACTACATTCTGCTAGAATTTAGATGCTAACTTTTACAGGAAGATACAAGAGTGAGGAGAACTTACTTCAAAGTTTCAGCAAGGAAAAAGCTCTGCTGCACGTCGTCATATGTAGGAGATGAGGAATAGACATCCTTGACACCAGAAAAGCCACCACTGACTCGGCAATACTTGTCAATGGCCTGCAAAGAAGGGAAAAGGAGAATTTATAGAGCAAAATTTGGAAATGTTAAAGGATCAGGCTTGATCCACAAAGGAGGTAGCTCCTTCCATGCTGCATTAATCTGTTTTGAATCTCCTTGTCAGAGAATGCTGTGGATGTTAAGTTTATGCTGACCAAAAACAGAATTAAAAAGGACTGGACACATAGAAAGTAAAATCCCTCCAGGGCTGCGAATGACACCACATTTGGCAAACTGCTAGAGGCTAAGAAAGTATTCTCGGGAAGAACACTTTCTTTCCTAGGTATTTACTGTTGACTGATGCTGATGGCAGGACATGGACTCAGGAGACTTCTGCTGGCTCCTCATAGGTGACACTGAGTAGAACATCCATCAGACAATCAACACAACATGTGCTATGAGGTGCAGAGGAAGATGACAAACATCCCCGGATTTTGCAGCTGGAAGAGTTTGACGAGTTATGGGAACTCTGTGACTAGCAGCTAGTCATAGGGACTTACTGAAAGCAGGAATAAAATACTGTACTCATCTTTAGGGGCTGTTGATTGCATCTTACAAACTCTTCTAGCTGCTGCTTTCTCCCCACATTTCCATCTCCTACATGTGCTCTTCTCTGCTTGCCCTTTTTTACAGTTGAAAATCAAGTCAGCTTGTGTGCTGGACTGCAGAAGAGTGCTTTATCTTTAAAGCATCAAGTTTAACTCCATAAACATTCCACGCAGAAAGGGGCCAACGGATCCGTGATTCACAAATCGCCCAGCCAGTCAGCTCCACCACAGTACTGCAAAAAGCACAATGGAAGAGCAGGAGACTGGAAAGAACGCGTTCGTAGCTCAGAGCACCTCTCACCTACGCTTTCATTATTCCACTCCCATGCACGACCTTACAGCACACAAAGATATCAGCCATTAAAACCGGCCCCGAAGAAATGACTCTGAAATGATTCACAGGTTAGTCGTGCATCCCCACTGCTCTGCCAGTGCTTCCTCAGCAGACACCTCCTCTATTAATAGATTCATGCAGGGATAGAAAAGGCACAGTGAGGAAGGAAAACGTTTGGCTCCGGATGTCTGACACGACCCACTACTCGCTGCTCGGAGCTACCTCTAGTTCAGTAATCTATGATCCAGCCCGTTATTCACCCTGCATGGCGCTTTAGGCCCAGCTTTTCGTTAATTCTGATTATTGATTCCAAACTAGTTATACTCAACAGAAACTGAGGGGAGTCGAGGCAGGGGAGCAAATAAGTTTTAAATGATGTCCCTTTCAATGCAGAGAAAACAAATTCAATCAAAATTAACTCTTCAAGGTCCTTAGTATAGCCTTTGCACACTAGAAATACGGGGAAACGAAGCAGAATTTTCCACTGGACACGGCACCTAGGACAGGAAGTCAGAGCACATCAGGCACTACAGCTAACCTCCCTCTAGCATACCTTCTAACCCTGTGGAAATGTCAGGTTGTTCACGGAACAAAGAATAATCCAGACTGTACAAAGGTCTTTCAAATTTCTTAAGACCAAAATTTTTAAAGAAGCAAGAGGAGAGACTGGCAAAAGGATGTTCCTGGATTGACTGCGGCTCTAAAGCCCGAGCTTATGCCAAGAAAGGTTCAGTCTTGGCAAAATCTAATTCCCTCTGTAATCTCAAGTGGAGCCTTCTCCAAGTCCAGATGGAAACAGTCCCTTTTTTGTTGGGACGTGAGCCTAAAAGGAGAAAGTATCTGGATGAGTCCTTTTCAGATCTGGTTACTGGTGCAGGCTAGGGCTACACTGAGACCATTTGCACGTTGGTATTTGGGTAGACCAGGTTTTCTCTACAGTCTGGAGAAAAAGGTGTATGTGACATGTCAAGCCCAAGAGCAACACAGGCATGACAATCTCTTTGTCTGCATGGTCTTTGGTACCACAAGTTATGCTAGCCATCATATGGCAGCCAAAGAAACAAAAAAAAAGTGCGGGGTGGGGGGAGAAAAGAATTAATTGCTTGGCTGATTTCTGAAGAAATAATGCATATGCTGTTTAGGGAACCATTTGCACGTTTCTTCCCCCAAGTCCTATAGCCGCTAGGCAAGCATTATATGAATAAAAAAGAACCAACTCATTTTTGATTTATATGCAGGAAATAAAGTGCCTCCTCTGGCCACTATCACCTTTTTTATCATACTGCAGAACATGACCTTGTCTCTGCTCTGAAGCATGGCAAGATGGGGGGGTGAGGGGCGGGCAGGGGGGGAAGCTCCAATGTTACAGTCCTGCCAGAACTTCTAGCACGCAGAGTCTGATTTCGCTGTTATTCCTCTGGTCAGTGATGCAGCAACCCTGACACTGTGTGCCACAGCTCGTACAGGAGACACTTGTGAGTGATTGTGGCAAAATGAAAAGAAGGAACAAACAGTACCACCGTTAGGACACCGTCTCCTTCAACTCATTTATTCTGGAGACTGCAGACAATGGATAGCACTGAGATCCTGCTCTCTGCTGTAGAGCTCTCACTCTTGGATAACTAAGTTCAACACTGGTGAAGCTACTAAGCTTAGAAGAAATGTGAAAGAAAGTAAATGTGTGATTTATACTGATTTTTTTTTTTTCCTTTACAATTACCAAGTAGTTTTGTATCTTCAGAAATTTCTCCTTGGGAAGAAATACTCTGGCTAGACTGCAGTTCAGGACAGGCAGAGGATTTATCCTAGTTCATCAGAGATCTAGCTGCTGCAGGTAATAACGAACTGTGGGGTAAAAATTCCTCTGAAAGGTTGCTCTACAGCTATTCATCCAAATATGGATAAACAAATAGTCCTTTATTCAAGAGGTGTACAGAAAGTCGGGACAGTGCCTAAAAAGCTTGGTACTGTAGACAAGCTGCTTAAAAGGCATTTGAAATTTGCAGTGTTCTGCTTTCACACACATCTCAGAGTACCTGGTGTGCCACCTGGATACTCATTCACTCAAGAGCTGGAGATCAGTCTCCGTGATAAATGATGCTTATTTATTGCATCCTAGATTACAAGGAAGTTCTAGATGACTGGAAGGGTATCAACGTAATGCTAGTATTATGAAGCATTGGCAGGCTGAATCATTTTGGGATGGTGTAACTGATGTTGGTTCCAAACAACTACAGAAACACATGTCAAAAAAATGGAAGAGGATAATTGACACCGGTCAGCATGGTTTTGTAGAAAACTGTCTTGCTTGATTTCATTCTCTGAGGTCTACAAATTGAAAAATAAAGGTAACAGCAGAGCTATAACCAAAGTTTCCAAAGCAAATGACATGGTAGCATAAGATGTTATGATAAGACAAAGCAGCATTATACCATATCCATATCACTACCTTAACTTAAAACTGACCGGCAGTGCTCTATGAACAAACTGGCAATGTAAAATCTCCACCAAACAGACCCGCTTCTCACAAACATCCCCAAGGAGCGGTCTGAAGTTTTATCAATCACCACAGCACTGCCACTGGCAAAAATGACTGAGGTAAGTAACAGCAGACGGCGTAATCTGGTGGTAACTGGGGCTCAGACAAAATGAGTTCCATATCATCAGGCACATAATCCTCAATCGAGACGTAAAGGCCGTGGAAGTGCAGAACCAGATTAGCCTGGAAAGTAGAGACACTTTGAAGAATTCAGTGGCCACATGAGACAATTCAGGACAAGTTCCTGCTAGGATATCGTGGCAGGGCTGTAATGGTACTTTTGCACAGGGCTGTGGGCAAAGTCAAAACCAGAATATGCAATTCTAGAATTCATTTTTAAAAAATTCTGATGAACTGATGTGGGTGCAGACATTTGGAGAAAATGCTTTACAGTGAGAGTCAATAAAATTTGTTTAGCATCTTAAGTAGACTCAGTAGTAAGCTTACTACAATCTATGAAAACTCTGGAAAGAAAACATGGGGGAATAAAAGACATTTGAATATGGTATAGGAAGCCATAGGAAAACCCAGTGATTGACAGAAAAATTCAAATGGGAAATAAAGCACGTACTTTTAACAGCACAAATAATTAATTAATGGGACAAACTACCAAAAGAAGTGGATTTTCCAGTTCCCTTCATTCAAACCAAGATTAGAACAGAAGAATACGCAATACTGTACTCTTGCCAAATACATGTCTTGTCTCAGTAATGAGGCAAAGTGAAATTTCAGGGCCTGTGACACAGGGACATCAGAGTTGGTCTAAGTTCTCTGGAAATAAAATAGAAGGTGCCTCTAGATAGGACCCCAGCTCTCAGTGCCTCTGAGGGTGTTTTTGTGGTTGCACATGTGACTCTTCTTGACTATGCCAACAACATGCTTATAAAAACTGTACCAGTTTCTTTACCAGCTGTGACACTCACAGCTCCCAACTCATGAGCTGTGAACTTCCTTCACCTCCAACCTATGCCTGGCTCTTTTCTGTCTACTTTGCTTCACTAAGTAGAGAGCTATAGGTCTTTCCACTCCATCAATCCGCAATTTGCCTGAAGTTAGCCTGAACTTGAGGTCTTGTATATTATTCTCACTGTAAGTAGAAACTTGGAACAAACTATGCAGCCTCTGTGGTGCAATCCTACTGCGTCAGATACGCAAGTCCCCGACAAATAGTTGAACCCTTCATTCACAGAGCTGAGATTAGCAATTGGCTTTACATGCTTATTGTGAAGTGGTGCCACTTACTGCTTTCAAATAATTAGCCTAAAAAGGATTTTAGTAATTTTCTGTATTTACCCTGAATATCTTCTACGCATATTTAGGTAATTCTTCAGCCAGCCCCCCAGCACACCATCATCCAATTTGGCTGGCCCAATACAATTGAGATGGACGTTGCCTCTAGTGCAAAGCATAGTACTAGGGAGAATTAGCCTTTTTTGTGTTAGGAAAGAGATAGAGATCCTGTCACAGGGATCTATGATCACTGAGGGAATGTAAGATTCAACTTCCTGATTTTTCTCCACAGACACTGGATTTAGAGAGATGTGACCAAACAGGCCTTTGTCAAAGCACAACATCTGCACTACAATACTCAAGTTTTGTCCAAAACCCTAGATAATAAAGCCAAAAAGAAGTTGCCAGTGGTGACATAGATAAAGAAAGTACAGTATAAAGATCTGCCTACACTCCCAATCCAGCCCCCTGTGCAAGGCAGAGAGAGATCTTGGCTGGGAGTGCTAAAGAAACGTAAGTAATGCAGTGTACTTAAAAGCCACGTGGTTCTGCAATGTATTCTGGATCATCTCTGAAGAGTTCCTAAAATGACAGAGCGAGACCTCTAACACACTGGTGAACTAACCCAAATCCATTTGGGTAGGGATGTATTTATCCATTAGAAGAAGGAAACAAGGGTGACCACCAAGAACTAAGTCATCAAATCCCAGGTTACACCAGGTTCAATGTTGAAAAACAAGACCATTCAGAACTCAGAAACAAAACTCAAGTTTCCCCCCAAATTTGAGAGAAGTACTGGATGAAGAAAGAACCATGAGAAGTCTGTAATACAGATTTCAAAGTATGCTTCAGTGGTTGAAAGGCAAAAGGAAAGCGAATACAGACAGTGTTGAACAAGAGCAGCAGGCCAGCCTTCTGGGTGTCATACCAGATCATTTATAAATGGAGGAAGAAACACAACCAGAGCTGTGTGTGGTAGGGGAGAAGGAAAAGTACTGAGTAGGTGTGAGGAGCAAACACAAGAACTTATCTGTACACAGGGAACAGAAAACCCTGTGAAACAAAAACCTTCCCAAGCTTCTCTATTAATATGATGGTGGGGTAAGAAAATCTGTAATTGTGGGAGGGAAGGGTATGCAAAACCATTTATGAAGAATTCAAAAATATTTTACGGCTATGTTGGATAAAGAAACTTTTCTTCGAGAAAGCAAGCAAAAAAGAATTCACTCTGTAAGGACAGAGGCAGTTAAGCACATGGGCTGCTTGACTTACACAACTTCAATGCAGGTTGATGGAAGGATAAAATAAAATCCTGCCCTGCACACAGAGAAAATTGGAGGCAGGGGTGGAGGAAGGGAGGGTTTGGTTTGAAAGCATTAACGGGGACCAAGATATGAAGGCAAATGGAGAAAACTGAACAAAATGCAATTCAAAGACATGATTTTCAGAGTCAGGCTTAGATTCTGGCCTGAAAAAATTTACATTTGTAAATTCTTTAATCTAGTACAAAGGACTCCATGTCAGCTTGGATCATCCAGCTCTAGCTTCTGACAGAAGCTGGTGTTAGATCAGCAAGCATTTGTAGCGCACACACTGGCAAGGAGTAGGTAACTAAATCTGCTTGTCGTATTAGAAACGAGGGATGATGTGACTCAGTGTTTGGTGTTTTGGAGAGAGCGGTAACGCATTCTGGAATACGAATGTGACAAATGTGACACCTCTCTCCAAAATAACATAATGTTGGTTATAACAAAACAGTCTACAAGGCAAAACCTAACCAAGACTAAGACACAATCCTAAAATACTTGGACTCTTCTATGTGATTGTAACTGAGCTGAGGGAAGGATAGGCATGAGCTCAGATAAATATTCAGAACCTGCCTTAACTATCTTCCACCTGATGAATACAGGTTTCACAACGGATCTCTTTCTCCAAGAACTTTTTCTGGGTCTCTTGCCTTTGGAGTAAGACTGGTTTTCACCTGCAGAATCAAGGCTCTCCAGGTTCTTGGTTTGTCTCTTCCTTTGCTCTTCCCTCATCTCCTTTGGCTGTAGTCAAAATATTTCACTGGTGTCTTGCTTTCATCAATGTTTTTTCTCATCTCTGCAACTGGCTTTGAGGTGTGTTTCCAGAGACTGCTGGAGCTGTAGCAGGGAAGCGGAGGAGCTGTAGTAATCCACAGATCTTGAAGATGACCAGAAAATCGCTTGGCCAGCAAATTAGTTTTGCATGAGCCCAGTACACACCAGGCAGGTGGAAGCAGTGAGAAACATGAGACCAAAAGATGCTCCCAAGTTCAGCCTTATGAAGCATTTAAAAGGCAAAGTCTTTGGGGGATTACAAATAATTTTTACAATTAGAATATTATATTGTCATTTGAAAATGAAACCTTGTCATTCATACAGCCCATAATCTGACTACCCCATAGAGGAGTTATCCATCTACGTACGAAGGATGAATCAGTACAGATCTGTGTCAAGACTCTTTCAATGAATCTCAGCTTTTGTAGACCAGTACGAGCATTTCCCATGAGAAAGTCTCAGAAGCATTTTCACACTCGGGAATTTGATTAAAACATTCATCAGCTACATTTAAACCCAGTAAAGCAACTATACAAAAAAGTGCAACAATCTCTGAAATACTTTAGCAACAATTTCTAAGTTCTGCCTTACTTGCCATTACTTATTGACTTTCTTTTACCATCTGCTTCTTGAGATGCTGTAATTTTTTTGTTATAATTGAATAAATCTCAGCTGACTGGCAACTTTTTTCTTTCCAATCACACAAGTCAGGAAAGAAAAAGCTATGATTCCAACCCATATATACACAAGTACATGCTATCACGTCACCAAACCATCTGAGAACAGTTGTCCTACCACCCTTAAGAGCCAGCGAAGAAGAAACTATAAGAATAGCTCTGCCTTTTTATCTAAACTGAGCGCAAACACATACTTACCGAAGTTATTTATAATACACTTTCATTTCCCAAGATAAATTACCTCTCTCAGGGGCTGTGGACTGCTGATAACAGTAGGAGTCATGACTGGTGGATTCTATTTCCACGCTTAAAACTCATCAGCTGTATAACGCTGAACACATCTCTCATCTGTGTATCTGATTCAGCAATTGCAAAACAGGAATAACTGCACGTGCTCCCATAGGCACCTTGGTTTATAGGAACCTGTGAAACTCTATTACCATTTCAAGTGTTTCAGTACCAAGAGATTAAAGTGGCTACAATGGGAAAATATGTAGAATTAAGTTTCTGACAGGTAATTAATACAGTTACCTGAGTTGCCTCCCAGCCCCACTGCCTGTACTTGGGATCGTGGGTGAATCTCCACATATACCAGTAGGTCTCAATCACCTCTGGTCTTAGGATGTAATACTTCTCATTCTGCCGCACTGCCACCGCCTCTACACCTCCATCAAATTTGAATGCTTCTGGACCCAGCTTTAATGCTGCAGAGGAAAGAAAAAAAAAAATAAAAGAAAGAAAAAACTTATTCCTTACCAATCTTTGCAAGAAGGTGGATAGGAGACTGCTATATCCCAAGTATGTGAGGAAAAAAAAACCCCTAGCTTGTCCTTAAGCAGTCTCATCAATATTTCCTATTGTTGAGGCCTGTAATTTTTCTCATGAATAATTTATCCAATTCCTGTGAGAAAACTAGCTATCTTGACAGCAGTACAGTAATCCTCTTGAAAACTAATGAAACACTAAGAATATAAACACAGGAACACATTCAATTAAAGGATAAAATTAAAGTGACCAATATCAGTTTTTTACAAGCAAAAGAAAAAAAAAATGTTCAGCAGAGGTTTTGACGTGCTTTGATCCCACCCAGCACAGCAGGAAAAGACCTTGGACAAAAACCAGGCACCATCATCTCAAGTAACCTGGATCTCCATCCAAACTCTCTTGGTTTAGGGAAGTGCTGTCAGGCCACCGTAACTGATACGCTTCATAATGCGATCCTCGAGTAAAGGGTTTACAGCCAGGCGGTGAGAACTCAGCCGTCTCGCTGAACGAAGAGTCGCATTTCAGCCCTTCGAGGAAGCTGTAATGGCCCCGTGCCAGCACCGGGAAGACTATTGCTATAAAAAGGAGGTACCTGCAGAAAAACTGTCTATAATATGAAGATGCAATTACACATATTTTTTCGTATTATATAGCTACACATTATTCCTCAAATTTGACCTAAATAATGCTCTCGTACCTACAGCTGAACCCCATCCTTTGCTTTGGCAGAGAATTTTTAAGGCGCTGAACCATGAAGCTGCGCTTGAGCTTTAAAAATTATCAAAGCAATTAATCATGTAATTCCTGAGGGCTAGACGCTCAAATTAACCATAGTCTCATGAGTCGGAAAGGGGAACCTTAGAATACTACAGTAACAAGTGTGAGCACCTCCCAGTGCGCACCCCATCAGAAAAGCTCAAAAAAAGCCTTCCTTAATCGTTTTGTTTCAAGGGAGTACGGCTCTGGATGCGAACAGAAAAAAGTGTGTCTCTCTTCTTCAGCCACATGTGTGGTAAGAAAAGCTCCATCAAGAAATGTCTATGACACTCCTTTCAAAACAGGCCATTTTACCAGTTTCAGTATAAAATAATTACAAATTTTACTGCAAGATCAATGAGATTAGATATCCAAAATTAAGATGATAAGAACGCCCATACTGGACCAGATGGAAGTTCTGTCTGGACCTGTATCATGTCTCCAACAATGGCCAAAATCAGACAAGGATGGGGAACTGGAAGAACAGGTCAAGCATATGAGATACTTTCTTCCAGCTTCTCCGTCAGTCTCCGTTTTTTTTGAGCTCAAGGCTTCTCCCAGACTCGTCACGCTTTTTTAATGTGGTCAGTCATTTTTAATAGATTTACTTCCCAAGGACTTATCTGGTGTTTCCTTAAATCTGTGTAAGCCTTAAGCATCCAAAACAACTCTGCTAAGAAGCTCCACATCTCTCATACCTCTTTTGGTGGAGAACCACTTTTTTTTGTTCTTTTCCATTATCAGCTTGGTTCCTACTAGACTCATTCAAGAGAGCCTAGGTCTTGTCTCAGAAGAGAGCAAACTGATTCCTTTCCACTCTCTCCAGTCCCCTAGTGACTTTGCAGATCTGCTGTATTCTACCTGCAATGTCCTTTTTCCACACTGAAGAATGCTATCCAATTCAGTTGTCCTTAAATGGAAGCTGCTCCATACCTTTAGTTTTCACTCTAGCTTTTCTCTACAACTCCTCCAATTCTGCTATATTCTTTGTGAAATGATAGGACCAGCCTAAACACAGCACTAAAAGTGTGGACAAGATTAATACAGTGACATAATGACATTTGCTATTTTGCTCTTTCTCACTTTGTTTATCCTGACTGCTACTGAGCTGAAATTTTCATAATCTCAAGAGCAATTTCCTGAGTTGTAATGGTCAGTTAAGACCTCGTCATTTTATATGTGAGGTTATGAATAACTTTTTCATATGTGCCTCACTTTACATTTAACTACACTGAATTTAGTTTAGTAATTTATTATGCAATTACTCTACTTCATAAGGTCCCTTCACTTTCCTTCATCCCTGCTATCCTAAATAGCTTTCTTTTTAGTTATCATAAGCACAGTTACATTACTGTTCCTGCCCTTTTCCTGATCATCTGTATATGTATATAGATATATTTTTAATTTATATACACATATATACACATTAAAATCTAAAATGTAAATAATATATAATATAAATAATACACATGTGTATAAATATATATCAAATATGTCACTGATCATCCACTATTCACCATTGTAAGAGCTGCGGATTTACATCTACCTTATTTGTTATTCTACAACCATCTTTTTTGTCCATGCAGGTACTTGCTGCTTACGCTACAGCTGCTTAATATCCTTAAAGAGCCTTAGTAGAGAATTTTTTAAAAGGTCTTTTGAAAATCAGGTAAACCATGTCAGCTGTATCACTCTTATCCACCAAATAAGGTGGATTTCAGGCAGTTCTGGTGATGCATCATCTACACAAACTGTGACACTTTCTCTTGCTTTGCAATCTGCTAGTGCATGAAATCTGTAATTATTCACTCATATCTCCTTCTGATGTTATTGGGCACTCTGAGAAATTACACCACCCATAGGATGGATGATCCCTGCAAATTGTTACAATCTCACTGAATTTTTATCTGAAACCAAGGATGTAAAATTAACCACAGCACTTCTACTAATAGCGGACTAAAGTAAAGAAGCACACCGGACTACAGAAAAATCTTGAAATCTCTTATCATAGGACGGGAGATTTAAGATGACTGCAGCAATAATCTGTCAATAGGTCATGGTACAGAAAAACCCACAGAAGGTACAAAGCAGAGGCATGTGTAGATTACACATCACAAGACTATTCTGGTTACAGTTAAGTTTTCTGGCTTTGACTGTCAACAAGCCTTTTTAAATCCTTGGTGTTTCCAAGGGCTGTCACAAGGATTCACAATTTCCTGAAGACAGGAAGAGCCTCGGGGGTCTCACGCCGACTGTTTCAATGGATCCTAGAAACACAAATCCCTGGCTCAGAGGCAGATCAGAATGACACCTGTACCCCCTGCCTTCATCTTCCAAAGAGCATCAGCTTCCTCCAGCTGGCCAGCTAGAAAGGCATCCTACAGGGAGGGCTACAGACTCATCCTCAGCTTAAGCAGAACCTACAGGGATTGCCACAGAGCCACAGCAAGGGCCTGAGCTTCTCAGGACATCCCTTGTCACTTCTGCAGCCTACAACTCAGGAGTCAGATCTTCTCTCAAAACACCAACAGGTGAATCAGGTTACCAGAGACTGTCCCTGCAAAAACCTCTCACTGATTACATGTCAGTGGTGCCACTTGTCACTGGGACATAAAGCCCATGGAAATCCATCATCTGTCATGTCACCATGTTTTTTTATTTATGCAAGACGTGGAAAGCATGATTTCCAATCACAATTTCAGGAGATGGTATTCCATTATTTATATGATAACATTAATGTAATGACAGTACCAAATATAGACTTTAGTTTGCCTGAACCTTTCTGAAATCATTTTTTTTTAAATAGGCTTTCATACCTGCAATATGTGCAACAGGTTGCTGACAGTTGAGAATATAATGCCCTTCTTTTCCAGTACTGCTTTTATTCTGTGCAATTCTGTTTTGATTTTGCTGAGACTAGACCTTGAAACAGCCTTTTATTTTTCCCCTCATGCTCAACTCTCATGGAAATTTAGGTTGTTTCATAAAGTAGTATGTTTATAATAACTCTTATTATAAAACCAGGCATATACTGCAGGTTATTATAAGCAACTCTGGGAAACTCGGTTTATCTGAAGAAAATCGCGCTCTAACCTCAGCACCTTGCTGTCTCCTGTGGGGACCCCAAATAGGGCAAGAGTTCTCCCAAGTTCAGAGGAGAAAGAGATCAGGCTCTCCCCTTTGCTAACTGAAACATAAATCTATCGGCTGAACCAGAATGACTGTCTGCCCTCTGAGAGAGAAGGTTTTTTCTGCTATCAGCTAGTTCTGTCATTAAAGAGTACAATTATGCCTCAAATCCCGCTGTTCAAACATAATAAAGTTGACATTTTGCATGTTAAGAGTTCTGTATTTTCTTTGAAAAATCAATCCAGAAAAAAATAAACCCCACCAAACCAAAAAAACCCCAAAAAAGCTAACCCCACCTCCCCAAAAAAAACCCCACATTCCTGAGGTTGCATGACTGTCAAAAGAAAACTAGGGCATGGCAAATTTCTAGCTGTTTGTACAACTTTCAGTCTGTTTCTTGCATGTGTGTGTCCTTATTAAATATGTAACCAAAAGTTTGACACCCCCCACCCCCCCTCCAGTCTTTTGACTTATTCAGGGTACAGAATAAACATCTGAAGGAATAAATTAACACTGCACAAACAATTGTAAATTTACCATTGCTTATTTTTAGGTGTCGAATTAAACATTTAAATGCAGTTCTTCAGAATGCGACAATAGCTACTATGTCCTAGCCTTTTCCTCAAGTATCCTCGTATTTTTTCTTTCTTTTTTTAAATTATGTTGCTACCCAAGTATCACTTATGTGATTGAATGACAGGTAATGACACAATAATACTATGCAATGCTGGGAATAAATACATGAATTCTCATCTTAAAAGCGCGTGAATTTTAGTTACCATTACTTCTACTACGAAGTTATTGCAGAAGCTCACTTCTCTGACGGTTACTCAAAGCCATTTCCAATTTCCAAGCTACATTTATTCATGGCGAGCTTACAGATCTTGCTCTTGGTACAACCGTGTTATTTATATCTTAAAATAATTCTATTTCTTTTCGGTGTTTACTCCTTGAGATGACAACAAATTTATTCCCTTTGGCATTATTTTTCTAGTCTGAGCAGGCCAACCTCTCTTATTCTTCTGCTGTGAGATAAAAGCTGTGCCGCTTTAATCATTCTGTTGGTCCTTCTCTGCATTTGTTCTGCTTGAAATTCAGATTTGTACAGTGTATTCTGGAGATATGTTGTCTTCTAAGGCAGTGTTAATATTCTCTAATCTCTGTTAAAAATTCTTCACCTGATACAGGCTGGGACTGCACTGGCATTTTTCAACTCCCAGTTTCAAGAAAGAGCTCCTGCCTTTCTTCCCGTGAACTTATTTCTGACAGTCTAGTCCTCAAGATCTTCCTGTTTACTACTGAGACTCTTCTGTTTTAACCGTGTCTTATGATTCCATGGCCACTGTGAGTGTAATCAGCACACTTCAACTTTATGCATCAAAGTCACTATTAAAGACGTAAAATAAACTTGGTCCAAAAGACTGAATTTGAGAAACTTCCAGCCCAACAGTAAAGTCTGATACTGCCTCCTCACTAGTCCGGTCTTCAGCCTGCTCACAGTTTCCATACTATTCTTCAACCTCTCTAGTTTAGTTGTACTTACCCAGAATGTATTATTACTAAAACCACTAGAAATTGTATTTACAAATTTTTCACTCTACATAACCATAAGAACAGCATCTATGAAATGAAACACTGCCCTACATATCTGGGAGGACGAGAATTCACATGCACGCCTTCCTCCCTGCGCCCATGTAACCTATCTTAGCTGCCTGATGCAAAACCAGGGGTAAACGTGCAGGAAGGAATCAAATACAGTCTGGTTGTACATTGACTCACCATGATGTAGATCAGAAGTAAATACAAGGATGTTAAAAACATCATACTGGTAGAAAACCAGTGCATGTTAGACAAAGCATAGGTCCATAATGGATCTTAAAAATAATTAGGACAATTCCTGTATTTCAACTACCGGAATAACTAGATTAGCAATATATCTTACTTGTCCTGTCATATGACTCATGACAGGTATGTGCAATTTCAGCTCCAAGCTGCAAGTAATGTCCAGCTTTATCATCTCTGGAACCATCTGCTCCAAGGGCAAACATTCCCCCTGCAAAACAGGTCAAATGGCCCATCTTTCTTTCAAGGTGCCCGTTCTTCCACTCCCCAATGAAGGTCAGTCCTCCATTGGACTTTCTGATGAGATGTTTTTCTATGGCCTACAAGAAGATTAAGAGAACTTTCAAATACTGTTTCACATGCAAGTTTTACATACTAACTCTCCTTCAAAGCATAAAGTACTGGTTTCAAAGCAAAAAGCATTTTCTTCTTTCAAATTCCCTTCTGAGCACTACAGGAACAAACAGCTGTAAGAATACAATTTCAATGCACACACAGAAATACCTTAACTGCTAAACGATTCTATCGAGATCAAACATAGGGAAATCACAACACAGATAACATTGCACTTTCAGCTGAGAATTCAACACATATTTTATGGCTCAAACAATGTTCGTCTACCTGTTAACCTTGAGAACTACCTCATCATTCTGCTGTACAGTCTGTGCACACTCAGAAAATACATCTGCTCTGGAAACTTTTGGTCAGCAAAATATGTAAAGGCAGCACCAGTACTCGCAGTCAGTCTTTAATAGGAAGTGATTAATAACTCCTTTCTGGTGAAGGAATGCTCCAGCCACCTTCCAGCTGCTCCTTCATAGCAGCTTTCTGATTGCACGTGGTCAAAGGATGGATGAGGGTTACAGCAGCTGTTCATAAAAACCATTATTATTTTATAAGTATGGCAACTGCTGCCTTCTCTTTTGCACATTAGTACCAATATATGTTGTTGCTTGTGACTTATAAATGGTACTCTTCTGGTGATAGGAAGGAGAATAGCTGACCTAACTTTCCAAAGTTTGCAAACTGCTCATGGAACAATACACTTAAGTCTCTTTCAGAGAGGTTCACAATCCCCATTGATCTACTCCAGTACTTACTATCTCAAGCCTTAGATAGGTTTTCTTGTAACAGGAATCTTATTACAGTTTGACTCCTATAATAATAAAGACAATTATCTTCTTTACCATGGAGACATTATTCCTATCTTCTTTCCAGAAATCTCCTTTGTACTTCCACACATAACCAACTGATGGGTTCACAACTTCCTTCACAGTGCATGACCTGAGACTGGTCAGAGTACTCCAAGGTTGATTAGACTTGAAGAATTAAAGTTCCTTTAAAAAGACATTTACTATTCTCCTTGCCACCCACGAGATCTGTTACAGAAGTGAATTACTACCCCTTCTGGTACCTACAACAAATTACACCCCAAACGTCCACAACTGTATTGTGCACTAAAACTAGATATACTGAGAACACACAGGCAGAGGATCCCGCGTATAACTAAAGCAGTTATCACAGATGCGCAGGGCATGTCTGCTGCACACAGCTGTAATTTCATAGCTTTGGAGGAGTAAATGGCTGCAGGAGCATTTTCAGGGAGACAAAATTGCTGTGGTTAGCACCAGGAGAGTCAGCAAAGGTCAAGTTTATACACTTTTCCATGAGCTACTACTTCACTCTAGACTTGCTTTCAGGGTTTGACTGAAGAATATCATCCAAGTGCAATGTGCCCCTCTTCTGAACAGAGGACCCATCTTCTGAATTTGAGCCCCACTGTCTTGTATAAGAGGTTGTTTTTGAAATCTGAAAATCAAGTTTTGTCAGCTCCTTAATAATTAAGTTGCATCATAAGAGTCACAAAGGAAGCATCCCCCAAAAGAATATAAATGCAACCCTCTCAAAATACTTCATCATTCGACAACCCACTGCTTGCTAAGAGTATAAAAAGAACAATTAATATTTACAGTAATTAAGAAGGAACAGCTGGGGATTGCTGGGAGCACTGCCTAGTGGACAAGACAAGCTTGAGCAGGTTGGGATGGTTACGACATTTACATCGTGGGCTGGATGCCTAGGGTTACAGGGTACTCCAATAGGTACTGTAAAGCAGTGACAAACAGCTGGACCACGAGGAGCATACATGCACTAGAGTGGACATGCATACCTAAAGTCCCAAACAAAAGACTCAAAGTTCACATTAACAAAGAGATTAACTGATGGAAGAAGCTTCCTTAGTCTGTGAAATACCCAAAACAATAGACCAAGATGTGAAAACAGAATGTTCTCTACATGGTGTTCGTGCCTTCTGGGATTTTTATGACTACAAAACACAGCATTTTCTCAGCTGTCTTGCAGCAGTACTTGCTATGTTGGGATGGTCAAATACACTGCTGAATCCTTTTAGCTATCTAATGCTGTGCAAGAAGAAAGAGCGAAGAGCAAATTCGTGAGCCTAACAGATTAGACTACTCAAGGCAAAATATGAAAAGGAAGCTTCCCTATCCTCCAACTCATGTGAGAAGGAGAAAAGACACTTCAAATAAGACTAGCTGGGAGGTCCACATGACGATGTTGAAGGCAAAGTTAAGAGGCTCATCCTCAATATTTATCATAAAAAATTCTCAGAAAGTTTCACAATTTCAGCATTTATTGGAGCTGTGAATCTACATACCAGGACCCTGAAATGAAGCATCCTTTATAGTGGAAGACCAAAAATGTTACACAGCATGCAGAGGTCACAGATACAGAACTTCTTTGTACTCTTGTGAAGTATGTGGTGACCTGGGTAAGTCTTCAAATGCCATGGACTGGAAATCATGACATCTGAAGAACAGATGCTGTCATCTTTCTTCCTCTTAATACCTCCGAGGGATCGGATAACACTGCCTGCTGCAAGAGTTGATAGTGAGAGTAAGGCTGTCTATCTTCCACTCTCACCCCTATAATAAGCTAAGGGAGTGAAGTGTGGCTGGACAAATGAAGAGACCTTCTATAAGACTGGTGGGTGCTGAGAAAATTTCCAACTCCATGCTATGAGTGGGAAAAATGTATTTTACACCCTTCCCCTTTCTTCCTCTTGCATAAATGACTCAAGGATCTTTTGCAGCAAGTTTTGAAAAACAAAGATTAAGAAGTGTCAGCTATGGAGGAAGATATATGTTATGGGCAACAACAAAAGGATGGTAAGGGAATGGGCTTTTCAAAATATTTTAAGATTTTAAATAAAAATTCAAATTGCAATTATGTAAACCAAATCCTACTCACTGACTCTTTGCCCATGTCTTTCAATGTCAAGTAGGACATGGGAATAAATGCAAACCCTGAACCAGAAGGATCTTCCACAACGCATAAATAAGTACAGTTCAAGCAGATTCAATTGTACGTGGGTGGGTTTAGCTGAGAGAAAGCTGAAGCGGAAACCAGCTGATGCTTGCACTGCAGGTCATATCGCACACGAAGTGGGAGCAGCTTAGCTCTTCCTCCCTCCTGTCCACAGTGTGTTTTCATCTGGTCCCAAATTTGCTTTGCTGTGTCTCCATTCAGAGACAGAGATTTGCCCATACAACATGTTTGCAAGACTGGGCTTACAGTGAATAGGATGAAAGGGAAAGTTTATCTCCTCTAATTCTAAAGTGCTCACAGTTTAGGAATCAGAATAAAATATTGCAACAGTAACCACAATGGATGTTAAACATCAACTGCTAAACATTTTTAAAACCCCAGTGCTCAATAAACTGTATTTTAAACTATGAGACGTAGTCACCTAACGTTTTGAACTACTAACGTTGACTTTAACAAACCCCGGAAAGCTAAGGAAGTTCAAAAGGACTGGGAAATAGTTGATGCTTTAACAGTATTGTAAAAGGTTAATAAAACAATAAACAACATAAAACGAACGATGTGGTTTCAAAAATAAATGTTTGACAAGTGCATGCTGATATGAGGAATATTAGGAATTTCAGAAATTTCCTTGGTATTGTACAAAACATTAGTCCTAAACAAATTCAAGGCAGCACATGTGAAATGGATTAAAAGCTGGCTTGCTAGAAGAGTTCAAAGTAAAACAAAACATTGTGAAAAATCCTCATCTCATGAAGATTCTGCAAAGACACTTTTGTTTGATAGGCACCATTTCTACCAATGGTCTGCAAGAAACAAATGCTAAAAAAAATTTGCAGGTGACACAAAAATTGATGGAGCTATAGATAGTGATAAAGGAAAAGTCAGTCCCGTAAAATCATTCAGGACAGATGACAGGTTTTGCTTGAACAATTGTGTTTTAATAAAGATAAGTACAAGGTCACACACTGAGGAATCAGGAATGTAAATCACAGTGGTAGGAAAGCAGTACATCAAGGAGAGTATAACCAACTTCAGAGTAAGACCAACCGGAAAGTGGATGACAGTGAGAGGCAAAGGTCAAGAGTGCAGACACAGCTCTTGGCTGGATGGAGAGGAGAACACTGAGAAGAAATCAAGCAATGACATATTAGAAGAACCATTACGTTCTTGTCTCCATATGAAGACACTGGAAAGTACTCTGAAGAAAAGCTTAAGAAATAATTCAAAATCTGTTTTATATTGTGAGACTAAAGAAAACAATGCATCTTTCCTTCAGGAGAGACGGCCATTGTACATTTGTTAGTAACCAGAAACGGGATGCAGATAACCCTTTAGAACAATGCAGGGAAGGCAAAAGTTCAAACAGCTGAAAGCCAAATGGAATCAAATTCTGGTCAGGAATGAGCCTTATTACAGCGTCAAAGCAATGTTGGATGAGAACTTTCACTGTCTGTCTTTTAAAATGTGAATTTTGAGAACTCCAAGAACAGACATTTTGCTTTAGGAGACTGACTGCACCAAAATTGAGCTTTAAAATCTTGTGTTGAAAGAAACATGGCATGTGCAGAGCATGGAACAAGTTAGGCACCACGCACAAATCTGCACTTGGACGAGATGGCGTGGTCCCTGCTGCTGTTGGTACCACAGCTAACTTGACTAAAACCAGCTTAGTTTCTCTCTCTGTGACGTCGCTGTACCATAGCCACGTTGGCACATATGGGCACAAGCGAGCCTGATGAAAGAAGGTACCTGTGTATGGGAAAACTAAAAAAGTAAGGTCAGGGCAGCATAAAGCTCAGAGCCACCACAAAAAGGCCCCCCCCACCCAAATCCCACTGAACCACCCTGCAGTACTGCTGGGCTTGGGCAAGCACTACTTGAACCACAGAGCAACGAGTAGGTATGAACTGCATTTTACAAGATAAACACGGAATATAACAGCTAAACATTTTAGAAAATAATTTAAAGAATAAAAAAAATCAGGACTTGCACTCCTAGAATGATTCTGGACAATGGAGAAAAGTGACCTGGTTGTTCTGTACACATCTGAGGGTTGTTGCATCTCTTTCTAATAAACTATAGCTTGGACTTTTACATTATATCATTTTGGAAGAGCTGATTATTTTTAGCACAATAATCTGCATCACATGTATTCCACAATAATACTTTTCAAACTACTCAGAGTGAAAGCTGGTATTATTCATCACTTGATTTCTTAAAACTTACATAATCAAAACAAATCCTATGGTGGATTTTTTGGGGGTTTTGGTTTTTGGGCTTTTTCGGGGGGTTTTTTTTAAGTATTAAATATGGGCTTTAAGTTCCACTGTACTGGAAAACTCAATGAATTGTAATCACCTCAATTGCATCGTCGTACATTTTTCTTGCCTCCGTGTCCGTCTTGTCTGACATAAGCCAGGCTTTCAATAAATATTCATAAAAACTGTCTCCCAGCCCGCCCACGGATGTATGATCTGTAGGAGGGAAAGAGAAAAAAAGAAAAAGATTGACATTGTTATATAATAGCACCTTACATTTATTAAAAACATAAACTTACATTTTTACGACCTACTGTTGTAGAATTATCAATATTTTAAGCCTGTTTAGCAGGAGAAAGCTGTACTGCATCCTCAATCCCCTCCAAATTTACTTCACAGGCATGGAACCTGCTGCATGAGTTCACTATTTGTCATTCTGCACAGGCCACCCCTCATATCAAACATGTAACTGAACCTCTGTTTTTACTTCATTCCACAGAACCTAATTGTTTTGCTGCTAGGGTTTGAGGGCTTTTTAATATATATGTGAAAAAGTATATATAAAACCCCATAAAAATCTGTATCCAGGATGCAACCAGGTCCTGTGGCTGGCTATGAACTGCCAAGAAGCACACAGAATCCAATCTTTCCAGGGGTCCAGCAAGGTAGTTACTTAGCACACTAATGAATTTCTCATAGTAAATGTTCTTATTTAAATTATATTTCAGTCAACAGGGAGGCAAATTGCCTTTGCAGTGTACAACACAAGCCCTGATCTGTCCCACTGTGCCCGAGCAGCCAGGCAGAGCCACGCCACGTGCTACAGGGTAGGGCTGCTTGACTATTAGAATCCCCCACCACATAAACTGGACCTCCTAACACGTAGATTTCTTTTTTGTCACCTTTTTTTTTTTTCCCCTTGCAGCGGTTGCCTTTCACAAGTAAAGTCATCGCTCTTCTGTGCTGACAGTCCACATAAGAACTACCTAAGTTTCTCTTTGGGTGAATTATACATCCCCACAAAAGCCTACTGCTGATCTGACTCAGTCTGAGAGCTCCTGTTCCAACCCCGGTAAGCACCCCCTCAGTACACCCTTCATTCAAAAAGGAGTATGATCTATGAGATTTCATAACCGACTCCAACCGGAACAGCACATAACCTTTTCTTCCCCAACGTTACAGCTCCCAGAACGCTGGCACCAGAACAGTCCGTGTGCTGAAGCTAGGCAAAGGAGACGTTTAAGACCAACTTTGTCACAGTGCCAGAAACTCTCTGCCCTAAGCACGGCTGGTTTAGTCATGCAAGTTTCCTTTACTGGGTGAAAAAAGAAAAGGTATTGTACTTCCTTTTCCAAAGTACCTCAAAATAGTGGTGTTATTCACAGTCTTTCTAGGATGAAGGTGTAAGAGAGAGGTCGGAGCTCTCCTGCTCCTTTTTCCACCAAGCATCGTCCTGCTCCAGCATGTCTGCTTGTCTCTCAAGAGGTGAGTAGGAGGTTAGAGCTGCTAGATCCCAACTCTTCTAGCTGCCTCAACTCCTCTGCTACTTGCCAATGGATTTCTAAACACAGAAAGGAGCAACTGGAAAGCTGTAGCTTTCCCATTTGGTTTCAGGTTGTGAATTTGGTGCAGATTACTTCATGCCCTTCTCTAAGGTCTCAGTACCTCCAAAACAGCCTTCTCACACTGAGCTACTCAGTGATTTAATGCAAACATTGGGTTTTCATAAGCTTTCTAGCTCTGAGCTGTAAGAGGGCATTCAGGTCACGAGTCACCTTCTTCCACAAACAAAGGGCTGGAAATTACTTCTGCAACGCACAACTGCATTCTCGAGTAGCCACAAGAACAAGGGGTCTGTGGTTTTCCGAGAAAAATAGAGAAACCATCCCAAACCTTCGAAGTTACGACTCCTGTCAATACTGCTCGGGGCCTGTCTTCACAAGAGATACAGTTGAAAACTACTTCTGTTAGGCTGCTGCCTCCTCCCCAGCTCAGCTCTGTCACTTGAGCCAGTGCTGCTCCACTGCCAGATTTCTTTCCCAGACGCGCGCAGCCCCCAACCAGGACAGGGCTGCCGAGCCCTCAGCAGGGTTCATCTTGTAGCAGCTCCAGCTGGGTTGAGGGCAGGAAAGGAGCAGGAAGATGGGTGGAAAAGTTTTATTTTCTAAACAGAAAAATCCATGTCCCAGGTGAGTTTCAAAGCCAATTTTCAGGAATGCGGTGCATTTCACGTCTACTTCTTCAGGCAGTCATTTGAGAACTGTCTTTCTCTCCTGTCAGCAGCTTTCCTCCTCCTCCACATTGCTTCTCGTCTTAGATAAGTACAGGGAATACAGGAACCAGTAGCATCAGGACACACAGGTCTCAGAGCCATCCCCTAGACAGCCTTTTTTGCACCTTATTCAAGCGTTCAGAGAAGAGAGCTGTGCAAGCCTCGTGGATACGGATCCTCCTCCCACGCAGCAAGCGAGAAGCAGACATGGTAAGGCTGAGGGCTTCTGAGGGCATTGCAGCTCCCAGCAGCAGTGTTCTCTTTATTCCCATTTCACATACATCACTCCAACTCTTAACTACTAGAAGTTTTCAAGGTTCCTCTCATTAAATAACGGGCTCCTCCACTCCCTGGCCAATGCCTTTCACGGTTGGACCAGAGGGTAGACCTGGAGACTCTGTTCCTTCTCTTCAGCAGCAGCAAAGGGACACATGAAGTTTTTTTGGTGATCACGCATGATAAAACACCTCAAACAGATTATCTTTCACACAGAAGGGACACAGTATTTCAAGGGAGCAGAATGCATTGAGATTTCCCTGACACCCCCCTTGCCCCATCTGCAAGAATCATCTGAAAGAGGGTAGAAGTGAAAAGGAGGCCACTGCTGCAGCTGAACTGGTTTAAGCACGGCAAGTTTTCGGACTTCTGCAGCTGCATTAACTGCACCCTGGCGAGATCTTCAGGTCTTACGCTAGTGTCAGAAGCAGAATTTGGTGCATTTTGTGTAAGGACTGTAACTAGAAATGACTGAAAATTAAAACGCTTTTTGTGACAGATGACAAGACTTTGACATCATGCTCTCACCTAGGGCAGAAATTCTGAAGAAATATTTTTCAAGATTGCTTAGCAAATATATAGCTGGTGAAGCCTGTGGATTTGGGTCATCACGTATCACTTTCTCTTGTAAGCAAAGCTCCCTACCCAAACTTATCATCAGAAGGTCCGTGGTGGTGATCACTCTCTCCTGCTATTTGAGCTATCAGATGGATTCAGAGATTTAACTCAGCTCGACTCATGTTTTACTCATAAAATCTTTTGCACAAGAAATATTTTGAAGTTTTTCAATCAGCCCCACCCTTCCACGTTAATCCAGATTGCTAAGAAGGAACAACTCGTGATTTGAGTAACTGAATTTACAACGGTGTCTTGGCACTGGCTACTCTTCAGTAAACAGCTGTGAAGGTATTGTGCTTAAAATGTTTTCAAGTATTTTTCAAATTTAAAAATGTGTTTAATTTTTCACATATTTGATCTACAGGAATTACTTAGTTAGCTCTATGTCAATTAAAGCTTTTTTCTATGAAAAAGTGTTTCACAGTGAAATCCTGAAGTAAAATTCTTTCCAGATTAAGACAAATATAGCAAAGAGAACAGAAGTACGAGGGCATATCAAATACGGCAGAAGCCACATATTCTGTTCAATTACATGTATATACTTTTAGAACACTCATTCCTTCCAATCAAGACAAATTAGGATATTTTCTTCATTCCCCATTTCTTCAAATGTAGGCCCAGATGACTGGGCAGACATAAAAGGATTCCAGTGAAGGATTCCTTGGGAAATCTTATTTTAAGCTAAAAGACATAGCAGCTGCCATTGCAAAGAATAGTTTCAACTATTGCAACCAAAAGCAATTACAAAACCCCCTGTATTTTTTCTGGTTTGTCTCACACTTGAAAGCACGTTGTGTGCGAACCTGTGCAGTCAGTCTGTTCGTAGGCTTCCTCTTACTAGAAAGAGCTAAATAAAAGCTTAATAGAAAATTAGATTTACAGTTCATAGCAACATTTTTGCTCAGATACATCAAAAGATTTACGACTTGTTAAATATTGGCATTTTTCGTCTTAATAAACAGCATGCAATTGAAAAAAAACCCCAATCAATTTCTCAGCAATATTTTCATTTATTTAATAAATTTATTTTATCCACTGATAAAAGAAGATTTATATTTAGTCAAATATTGTGTCTCAGCTAATATTTCAAAAATCACATCCCACCTCTTTTCCACAGACTGAGTGGAGGACTTTCAATTCTCCTACCATCATTAACTAGTATTTCTGAAGCTAGCTTCACTCCAAATGATCTTATTTGTATCAGCAGTCCATTAGCTCCCTGCTGCACCTGACCAGACCCAGGGCCATTATTTCCCAGCAAACCACAGACCACACAGCAGGTCAGACAGGAGCGTACAGGCTCGCTAACTGAAACGACAAGGAGCCTCAGCTTGAGCTAGGAGGGAGGGCGGTGGCTCTGGTGATTTGTTCTCTGTCAGTGAAATTGTGTCTTTACAAATCTGGGGAGACAAAATAAACGTGTTTCTCCTCAGCTGGCTCTTCAGGGTGTAGGCAGCAGGGTTCCCCTCCTCAATCACAGCCGAGGCGCTGTCACAGGTCTGGCTGTTCCTCCTCTCCAGGGCTAGTTTCTCTGGGGATGGCAGTAGGTAATAAGGATTCTAGGCATTCACAGAGCTCATTCTCTTTTCTCAGAGCCAGATCTACTAAACGGCTGTAAATAACTTCCTCCACAGCAAGGCAGTTTCTAAATGAACTGCAGCGGTTCCCAAGAACAGGGTTATGGCAGCAGACAGCAAGTTACACACATGTGCCCCTTCCTTTTGTTTACAGGGAAAGTTCGGTGAGCAATAAAATACTTTCCACAACAACTGAAAGCGCCCTAAAGATATCATTAATAACAAAACCTGCTCTAATGAAGGTCTACCTGCTCTCTAGAGCAAACTTTGGATGTGTAAATTATTTTTAAGCAGATGGCTTTAAGTAGTTAACAGCAGCTTAATGAGGCAAATTAAAAACAATTCATGATTTGCTAAATCCTCTCTGCTTTGTGCCTTAATTGTTCAATTGTCATTTCTTGGCAGGGAGCAGGAATAAAGAAAGAAGCCAGGCGTTGTTCTAGAAGCAGCACATCATGACAGAACCGATGCTGCAGTCACAACACCTGAGGGTGAGTCTTCATGTTACCCACGAGCAGATGGGTAGCGAGGCACTGCCCCTTCCTGGCCTCAGGACACGGCCGTCCGTCCTTCCCTTGCATCCATAAACCTTACGCATCATTTACTGCACACGGAATGAAACAGATAAAAAAAGATGCTGAGCGCAAGTACGTTTGGTGTGCCCAAGCTGCCATGCTGAAAAGCAGTAGGGCGTGCGATAACGTTCTAGCAGTACATAAGCACAAGCAGGTGGAGATGAGGATTAACTATGCCAATAGTATTTTTAATTCATGAATTTGCAACTATGACACTGATAGAATATTTTTAAGTACAGACGGCTAGAAAACAACCAAGCAAAGAATTAGAAATTTAGCAATATGTAAAAGAAACTCAAGTCTTAGAGCTGAAATTGTTAGTTATTACTCTAAAGAAAAACTACCTTAAACCCGCCTACAGTATTATATCCAATAGGCTGGAAATACAAAGATAAGCAAACCACTGACACATTTCTACCAAAAGAGTAGTAGTATGGAACTACTCTGCGACAGAAGAGCAAAGCAGTAGAAAGGGAGGTTGATTTTCCTTAAGGATCACCAACACTGTATCTTTGACAAAGCACTATTGTAATATGTCAGGGAAGGAGTTCAAGAGTGGAGAAGTGACCAGGAGGGAGTAGTGAGGTGATTAAGCTAATATTATCTTTCCTTAAGAAATCCACACAACCCATCACCGTTAGTTGTTCTGGGTACCAGCTGGCCGTACGCCGCAGGAACCCTCTTTCTCTGTGTAGGAAACTTCTAAAGAATTGCTTTTCTGTTTGTCTTCAAGAGTGGCTCTGATTAAATTTCAGTTCAATCTTTACTTCACGTAGTTGGGCTTAGTGCCCTCAGCTGCTCTAAATAGGTGCAAGCTCCCTTTCTAATCCTTTAATCCAGAAAGCTGAGGCCCTGGAAATGGCAGCTGCTGCAAATCACAGTGGAAATTCAACCTAAGGATGCCATAAGCCATAGTGGGTGGCTTAAAAGTGAGAACACTTGTAAATTAACTGCAGCAGAGGCAGCCCTGATAAAAAGAGCAATTTTTAGTCAGCTATGAATAATTTATCACTAAGGAACATGTTACCAGCATGAGAATTTTTCTGAAAACATGCAGGTTGTCATATAACAGAGTTACATTAAAAGAACAGTTAAGGTTGCACAGACAAGCATTTATAAGCTAGGAGATCGCTGAACAGACGTTGCTTCCCTTTCTATTGTCTGGTGCCACAACAGATCCAAGCATCAAGAAACCCTAGCTCAGCTCCTCCCAATCTGGGCATGTGTGACCACGTCTGCCCAGCACGCGCAGCTCTAGAGAACGCAGCAGCTGGACTCTAAATACTCCATACGGAAAAAGGAGAGGTGACTGTTTGTCAAAGGCTTGGAAAAATATGGATGGTTTTCTCTTCAAGCAGTCCTGAAACAAGTAACTCCCACAGTATTTAATATCCAAACTGTTGGTGCTTGAGTTTAACTGTATGCTTACAAAATACAAACCTTGATCTGGATAGAATCACGTTCCACCTCTAGCTTCATTTGGAAATGGCCGAAGCATTTTTGTCAAAGCTGTTTAAAAAATCCCACAAAACAGCTTGAGGCAGACAGAACTTTCCAGTCGGAAGAGTTAAAGTTTGGCAGCTACAAGAAACTGCAAACACGATCACTGGATGGGAAGTGTTAAGCAATCTTAATTGTAAGTGCTACCAATTTCTCGTATAATAAAATCAACCAAAATGACCTCCTAGGACTGTAGTGATCATCAAACTAAAGAGTAAAATTCTCAAACTTGCACAATGCAAGTGTGCAAAGACAACAGGAATAACTCAAAACAGAGCAGCAACTACAACTAGTCCAACTAATTCACGTATTTAGGTTACTCATGTTGTTAGAACCAAAAGACGCCTTCAAAGTGAATGTAGTTTTTGAGTCTGACAGGTCAAAGGAGTAGCCTAATCTGGTATCTTACAACAAGCTCTCCTGCCACACTCAGGAATTCACAGCTGGAACAACTATTTTCCTGTTTGTATTCAAACTTCCCTGAAACTTCAAAACATTCCAGCCATTATTTATAATTGTGGAAAGACTTAGGCCAGCTCTCAGAAGGCATGTTCACAAATAAAGGACCAATCGACGAAATACATCGAGTCCACATGAGAAAATTAAACTCATTAAACCCTTACATTGGTGCTTCTACTGAGAAGTAAGGTGGCTTTTATCACCCCAAGCTGTCTTTTCCAGATTATTACACTCACCAACAGCCACCAAATGAAGCACACTTGCCTCCCTGCCAAGGGTGGAGTCAGCGTAAATCCCCCCGGTGCTGGCAGCTTTAACCGAGCTGCTGGAATTTGCAGTGGACTACAGGGAAGTCACGAACACGTTCAACTCTGGTAACTCGTTTTTACTTGACAAGGCAGCTCTAAACCGAGCTAAGGGGTGGTAACATCATCTGCTGCACACAATACTCCTGTAAGTACGTGCTCACAACTCAAAGAGTCCCTTTTGAGTAGGAGTTTCTACAGAGGGAAATTGTCGAGCCCTTAAGGCCATTACAACCGTTAGTTTACTCACTTTGGTCATCCTGTAAGATCTCAACTCTCCTCTTACAGATTAAAACCAAGACAACGGGAGAGAGAAAACCTGCATTAAATTAAATCTAGCCCAACATCCATCTAAGCAAAATTAGCTGGCAAAACCATTCTCAACAACTTCGCCCTCTCCCTTCAAGTTTTATCAAGATCGTAACAGTTTACATACTTATATATATATACACACACACACCCCTATATATATATATAAAACACACAATAATGCTGACAGTCAAAAGACAAAAGACATTCCAAGAAGCAATAAAAGACACTCCCTGTTTTTTATGTACTTACAGACTAGACCACATGCAATATAAATCCCGGCTGCTCTGCATGTTCCTTTCTCTTAGACTTGTGTCTAAGTAGCTCTTATTTTTCTTCTGACAGATGCCTGAAGTTGCACACACAGCTAGCGGAAGTTTTGGTCACGCTGTAGGTGCTAGGAAACAGTGCTGATTCTAAGACTTACTCAGTCCGTGCTCAGTGGCTTAACTCTAAGCTACCACACGCTGCATTTGGGCTGCATTCATCACCATCCCTCTCAATTTTGACCATATAGACCCAAAAGTGCTGCAGTGCGATCTGCAATCAAAGAGCAGCTATGTTTTCACACAGATCTCCAAGATGAGATGGTATTTTCACCTTGCTGCTACAGGACTGTGCAGCTCCCAGTGGAACTTCACAATGAACAGAACCCATCGGGAAGATACGTTCAAAGGTCCACTGAATAAAAATACAAGCCCTCTCAGAAGGTCCATCTCCACACGTAACTCAGAATATGAAGTCCCACATACTGAACACAGAATGAAAAAAAGCGGACTGCTATATGTCACCCAAATCTATCAGTGCTCTAGAAAACAACGTCAATACAAACAGCCGGGTGCACAGCCTCCAACAAGTGACACAGAAGGAATAAAATAAAACCAAGGAACTGTAATAAGGCTGTAACAAGTTTGGAATTGGACTTTGATCGGCTTCCCTTTGAAAAGAAATGAAGCAGCCAAGAATAGTTCAAAAATACAGTTTACGTATATAGAGATACTAGTACAAAAACCAATTATTAAAGAAATAACGAGAGTCCACAGGAGCTCAGACTTCAAAACCTCACCGAGCACGAGTCACAAGATACCTTTTTACTCCCCAGTCATTTTAAGTTAGCTGCCTTCAAAGTCAACAACTTAAACTCAAGAGTATCACTACCAAGACATGTTGGACTCTGTTAAAACAGATTAATTTACTGGATGCACAGGGAGGAAAATAATTGTTAAAGCTGTTGTGGGACAGATTTCAAACTCTAGAGATTGATGCACGCCCCACCAAGATCACGCTCTGAAAGTACAGTTTGGTGGTACAGCAAAATAAAATATTCATCTCTTTCCACAGCAACGTACGCAAGCACTTTCAAAACCCAGTTACACCATACCCAAATCCTTTCTTTAGGAATTATTTATAGCCACTCCTTTTCAAATGCATAATTCATATACGTGTTTAACCTTCCAGTAACACCAGAATCTTTAACGCACTAAACAAAGCTTCTATTTGTTTAGCTTTGTCAGCATCTTGCTCGACAGACCCGCAAAACGTCTAACCTTGTAGACTTATAAAAGCATATTCCCTGTAACGCACGGCTCTGCTTTATTTCATTAAAACGAAGTTTTAACAGGTTAACTTGCTCTGGGCTTCTAACGAATAAACCAATTTGAATGCAGCCTTTTCTCCGAACACAGTTAATTACATTTGTACATGGCTGTGAAGCAAAAGGGTAAGGGGAATTCCCCAGCAGAGATTACAGAGATTATTTTCTATTCAAAACACATGCACATTCTTAAATTCAGAACAAGACAGAACATTTTGGAGAGAAAAATTAAGGACATCCACCGAGATAGCACAGAAAACTAAACAGCAGAGAACCACTCCCTCCTCATCATCTGCAACTGGTACGTGCATGCCTACTGCTGGAAGTCTAGATATCATGTTGTATTTTTATTTGTTCATAATGTACTCAATTGAAAGCAGATCTGAAATAAAAAAAACGCACCACAAAAAATGCTTGCATCAATCTTCACACTAACCATCACACAGATCATGTATCTCCAGCTCTATAACTGACGTTCTAACCCCAAATCAAAAAAGACATGTACTTGCTAAATCAAGTAAACGTGCAAAGATGAAGTCAGTTTGGGAACTACTTCTACAAGTACTTCTACAATAGATAAAATTAATTATTGTCATCCTGCACCATTTCTATTTAAGAGAGAGAAAACCTTTTCCTTATGCCAAAGAAGAAAAAAAATCACCCAAGAATTAAAGCCTTAGAAACTGTGATCCACAAGTCCAAATGGAAGGTAATTACCTGAAGGGTTTTGTAAGGTACTTTTTGGCAAATCCGGGCTTTACTTGACACAATTCCTTTCACTTCCTTTTAGGTTATGGCTGTTTTGCCAGCACTTGGCATTACATTTCATGATTCAATTTTTCATGACTCTTGGTGTTGCTGGTTTCTTAGTGTTGTCTAGAGTATGTAGGGTTATTAACAGTCATAATTAAAGGGACTACTTCTGCTAAACAAGGCATCTAGTACAGAAACAATGTAAGGGTAGAGGAGGAGAAAATGCAAAGCACCTTCATATGTAAAGGAGAACACTAGCAGCTTCAGCTGGCAAAGACAAGAATTTTCCAATACTAACATCTTTCTCACTACCCATAACTAGACTATCAACCTGTAAAGGTATGCTACAATTGTATTTTTATCTGCAATATTTCTTTAATCTTTTCAAAGGTCGCTTCATTCTCCAGTACTATTCACTTCACCTCGCACTCTGCAAGGGTTTTCATCTCCCAGAAGTCGATGTAAAGATTGAAAGGGTTTCTTGCTTAATCTTAACCATGAAAGTTCCAATAAGAGAAATCTGAAGATTGATCTATTTATCAACCTCTGTCACACTTTTGAAAGTTAGCATTAAAGGGGGCCACTCTTCCTATATGTTAGATAGAGCTTGCACTGCCAGGACAGTACCCTTCAGCTGACACGCTGAGTATTCTCAGAATTAGCATTCTCACACGTGGGGATATGCAGAATGTGAGAGCACCCTCTTCATCGAGTTACCTGGGTAAGGAGTATTCAATAGAAAATAAATAACAAATGACAAGGAAATTGGTAAATTAAAAACACGGACATTAACAAGCAGGTGGTAAGAGACAATAACACAGACCAGAACTCTTCAGCTACTGATGGACGGGCTGTTAAAGGAACTACTCGAGCACAGCCTTGGAGAGACAACCTGAACTTTGTTACTGACCAGAGGGGGAAACATGATTGTCATAAGCATTAAGAGATAGATATTTGAGGGGACTTGTGGGACTGTGCAAAACATATTCATGGGACAGCAGAAAGGGCCTGTGGCATTAGATAAAACTTACTAAGGGCTATTCAGAGAGAAAGGGAAGGATCAGGGTGGATTGGGGAGGAACAAGCAAGGGAAAAATGGAGATGGCGTGGCTTAGAAAGCCCTGTGGGTATGTCCAGGCTTGTCTGTCTGAGCCCGGCACGCTACCAGGACAGTCTGCCTTACCTTCTTAGTGAATCCTTTATTTTTTTGCATGTAATCTCACTCACTATCCTATGTGTGAGGGCTGCAACTTATAAACATCAGCAGCTGGAGAAGAGGGTATGGGTTGCAGAGCCTGCAGGTCTAGGTGCCAGCAACTGGAGAAAGGGGCTGCAGGTCAAAGGGGCTTGAAGGTCTGGATGGCAGTGGCTGGATAAAAGCCAGTGGGCATCAGGTCCCTAGGTTTATGTGCCTGCAACTGGAGGCACCCAAGTGTGTTTGATTTTTCCCAGCGAATTTAATCCTGAGCGCATGCGTATGTGGAACTCATTAGCAAGCTTCAAGCTGGATGAGCTGGTGAGTAGGAGCAGACCTGCGTCTGAAAAGACCCGGGCTCTGAGCAGATGGCTGCTCAAGGAGTCCAGGGTTCAAGCATGGCTCTTAGGTAGACTGAGAGCCTTTGCTAATATTTGAAGGATCCGTGAGTGTGAGGGTGCTTGTGAAGAGTGTGCAAGTGCGTGCATCTATGTGACAGTGAACATCACCTGGCTACCTGTACATAGGTTTCATGTGAATTGTGGCAGCGCTACGTGTGGGTGCTGCAAAGGCGGTACTGCCAGTGACAGTCTGTGTGGGCAGCTGCATTAGTGTCCTCTTCATGTACACGTGCACCTCTCTAGGGTACGTCCTCAGTCTTGCTACTAGCCAAACCTTCAAACGGGAACAGCAGCAGCCACATCCATCGAACTGGGATGGAGAGATCTGTACCTGGCTGGGCTTCAGGAGCTGGGAAAGAGGAATTCCCAGGTCTTGGAGCCTGCTGGCTGCAGTGGCTTTCTGAAGATCTTCAACAAAGTGCATTGCAAACATTTAGATCGAATTTATTTTCAGTTTTCCTTTACTGACAAATACAGACAGATGGTGCCAAGTATTTCATACAATGTCATATCACAAATGAAAATAACCGAGGTGTATTACTCATGGTTTGTCTGTTACCTGCAAGAGTTTAAACGAAGCAGCTCGGTTAATTACCAAACTCAGCCCAAGAGCAATAACCTAAAACCAGCTGTACAGGTAGGCATAAAAATTTAGGAATATTCACCCAGTATTTGCCTTGATCTAATGAAAGTAACTTAAAATTATTTTTATTGCTTTTCCTACATGCAAAAATTGCACCATTTTAATGGAAGTGTAAATAAAATAAATTAAATCCACAGAAGCCTTCTCTAAATAGTATTTTTAAATTGATTTGGTCTAATTTAAGCATTTATGGTTGAAAATGAAAGACCACCTGAAGAAACAGAAATACACCCATCCACAAAAGCACTTGCTTTGGTTTATTTAAAGGCTAGTCCACAGCACCAACAACTGGGAAACAGAGGATATAAATTTCTCCCATTCAGTCACCTCGGTTGCGCCTCTACTTTCTCTGTAGTGACAGAAGCAGGGGTCTGCATGAAAGTGAGAACGTCACAAAAAGGTGCTAAGGTGGTGTGTGTAACAAGGCAGGCTAACCACCTGTGTATTCTCCTATTTGTCTTTAGAGGATAGTCATCACTTTGTACATGAAAGCCAGCAGTTAAATTTAGTGCATTAAATACACATACGTTGACTGATGTCACGCTGCTGGTGAGTCTTTGTAAACGTGCTGACGGATACCCCTCGCTGGGCTTTTAACTTAGTCCACTTGCAAATCTGTCTGCAGGGGCTTGGTTTTGGTAAGCAGACAGGAACAAAGCACTGCAGAAGACTGCAGTCTGGATGTTCATCACACCGGCATTCAGCGATGGTCATCTCAGTGCCTGCTATGACGCTCAGCTCACGCGCCGTGAATTCACACGCTAGCTTACTTTACAGTAACTTGTTCACGTGCTCACACATCACTTAGGTGTAATACACACAGAGGGTTAACATAGAACAGATACCTCTGCTTATTTTCTTGCATATGGAAAGCCACATATAGAGTGTAAAAAGGAATTTTACTTAAACTGACACAGCTTTCTTATGTAACCAACGCAGGTAACGCCACAGCTAGCCTGACTGCAGGAAGGGAGATGTGAAGCCAGAGCCATCTGAGTTTCCCTTCAGTAACATTATTATTTGCAAGAGATCTTGGAAACCGACGAAATGCAATAATTTGTTCTTGGTATTGAAAAGCAGAAAGGAAGAATACGCAATTTGCAGAGACATGCAAACATGAGTGGCGTGTCCTGACTTGGCAATAACATGCAGATTGGCATTCTCTTTGTTATTGCTGTTCTAGTTGGTATTCTCACCTAACCTGTTTGCAAATGCGAATTAGAATTAAATTTTCTCACCATATTTTAATTAAAAAATTTTTTTTTCTCTTCAGTACAGATTAATTTCCATAATTCTGAAATCTCTTGCTTTTAATGCAAATTCTAATTGTTATATCTGCTTATCTGGCTTCTCTAGAAAGCACTGTCACTATTTTGGAAAGAATCTAAATTCAAAGTTCTGACACTTGGATCAAACCAACCTCTCAAAGCTAACAAAGTTAACTGTAGGTTAATGCAAGAGGTTAGAATATGCTTCTTACCAGCTACTCTGCCTTCAGTCTTACAGAAACTGAAACCCCAAGGTCGAAGTATTGCAGATCACTTGTTCGTACTGGACCTTCACCTTAGTCGGTAAGTAAAAATTGAATCTGTCAACATTCCTGTGGGTATTATAGCTCTGCCTTCTAGCAAAAGCCCCAGAGAGCTGACAAATCCCGAGCTGAACCCATGAACAAGCTGTCTGTGCCACTCCGGCTGTAACAATACCTGCACATTACAAGCTTAAACACAAACATTTAGCCTACACACAGCATCGTTTTCCGCCTCCTGGGTCTAACAAACTCCCTTTATGCCACACAGCAGTAAGGGTCCAGTCATGTACTACCAAGTATTTCCTCTGGAAAGCACGAAGATTTAGAAGTGACCACATTCACGGGGCAGTTTTTAGGACTGGGTTTTGTGGCGTTCAAATGGAAGGAGGTGATGGGATGGCATGGTAATCCCTTTGCAGCCCTGCCTGCTGTGGCTCCCAGTCCCGGCTGCTGCTGTTCCACTGGGCAGGCAGAAAAAGAAAGAAGGTCACCTGCCACCAGAACCTCTCCTCAAGTGCTGCATAAAATGCATGGAATGCACTCGGAAATCTACATGCATAAAAATGTAAACATCTCAAAGACGTGGCTATAGATGAATATCATACTATGACTCTACGCATCTCTCCAACATGTTAAGAACCGGGAAGCAGGGGTCATGTCCCTCCTGATGACACTGTAATTACAAACTGACTGGTAAGTTACTTTGCCGATTACCTTTTAGATATTTGTAACGGGAACACTGACCGGTTTGAACGAAAACACCTGTCTTTGTGAGCACCAGCAGACGCAGCAGAACAACGAGAGCACAGGACAGTCTGTATGTCACGGGGCACCGTCCCCAGAACATCATTCTCCAGCAGTGAAATTGCTGTTTGTATTGAGATCAAGAGGCTCGCGCTCTGATAAATCACACCACAGCAGAAATGACACATCAGACCCACATCCTAATATCAAGAGGATGACAACAAGGTTGTAGCCTATTACCTACAGCATTCCTCTTCCCCAGCCCAGGAAGGGAACAGACCACGTACATGCATTCTAACCATACCTTGAAATGATGAAGAATAGACAAGACACAACAATGTGGCCTAAGATCTATGGAGCCTAAAGACAGAAATAGTCTGAGGCATAGAAAAACCCTAAAGGCATGAAGGATACGTCCAAAAACTAGCTTATCATCGTCATTGATGAACCCTACGTAGGGGAAGAGGACTGGAGAGCAGTGTCCCTTTTTCCCCTGAGTCCAGACAACTTGCACATGTCTTGGTTCCCATGAGTATGAGTGAATTAAACTTATGAGAAAATGAGAGTAGGTAAAGATCATTTGGCTTAATTACTGTAAAGAAATATCACCTTTCCCTTCCATATGACCTAACACTGATTTGTATTACTCTAATTTCCTAACAGCAGCAGTTGAAATATAATATTTGCCAATGACATTCAGTTCATACAAAGCTCTGATGGATAACATGACATTAATTCTGCAGAATCTGAGACTCAAGAAAAGAAAGGCAGTATGTTGTGAGGCCTTACATGTGCTAAGAGGTTACTTATTCGGCAGCATAAATCACAGCACACATCTCTGGAGCAATGAGGGAAAAGGAAGGAAAGACTTCGAAATGGGGTACTTCAAAGGTGCGTTAGTTGCTCACACCAAAATTTAATACTTGGGATTGCAAGTCAATGAAGCAGATACAATCCTTGTGGGGTTTTCTTTTAATTAAAAACAGAAAATGAGGATGTGCCTAGGCTCCTTGTGCAAATACCTCTGAGAAGGTATCAAAAGACTGTATCAAGGTAGATGGTATCACAAATTTTCCACAAAATTCTTATTTCAAGTAGAGATACACCCTTACAGAGCTTACAGTCCTACGGGGCCACACTAAAACCACAGAAAAAGTTTGAGGCTTCTTTTTCCTTCCACTAATCTGTCTTGCAATAAGTATGGTCTTTAAATATTAAAGTTTACCTATCAGCTTGTCAGAACAAAATTAAACAGAGAAACAATGCAGAATTGTATCTTTTTTCTTCTATTAGCATCTTCTAAATTTCTCAAAGTGCAAATTCTTTTAAAAAATAAATTCCAAAAAGTAAAAAAAGTTAGACAAAATGCAGCTACTGAGAAAACCTGACCTAAACGACTTGTCCACTATATATTTTTGTATGTTTTGTTTAATACTTTCTGGATAATCAACTGGTAGTAATAACATTAACTAGTCTGACTGCTATGCGCACATCACTGACCTTTCTATTACTTTGAATGAAGGTGCCCACCACTGGAATACCCCCAGCACTAGAATGACTGGCATAAAGATACAAAATAAACCCACCACTAGAGTGACACTGTATTGCAGCTAAACCTCATATTTCTCCCAATGGTAAATTTATGTATTTATGTAGATTTATTTTACCTATTTTACACCCCTGAAGACTTAGTTGGAACACTGTACAGATTAACAGAAAACTTAACTAGAATTGAGCCAAAAAAGTCTGAGGAGGGGGAAAAAAAAAAATGTTAAAAGGAAGGAAAAAAAAAACCCCACACCAGCAAGGTCAGAGTCAAGAGTTACATGTATCTAGGCAAATAAAGAGTTCTGAAATAATTCTCAGGAGCTATCTGGAGAAAGTACTTTGTACAAGATAAGATGCATCATCTAAAGGGCACCGCAAAGACCAAAAGGGCAGCCTTGCCAGGAGCTGAAAGAAGAAAAGTTATGCTTTGGTACACTTTCCATTGTCTCCGTCTTTCCAGTACTGAAGGATATAACAAGCCAAACACAATGCTCTTTGAAATTACCTTCTGAGGAGGACATAAAAGCCTTGCCTGCCCTTAATACCAACAATGTGACTCAATTCAGTAACAGCATTGTGGACTCTGACACGCATCCTTTTGTGAACTGAGATGTACTGCGTGAAGGCATCACCCTTACTTAACTGACTTCTGTGATGCAGGGACAATCTCTGCAAGAGAATCAGAAGAAAAATTCCTGTCTAAGCTAAGATGTTCCTGCTCATATGCCCAGTGTTTCAGTGCACGTGTACCTTTTTAAGTTCTTAAATGTCTGCAAATAGAATGACTGAAGAGCGATCTGCTGGGGATACAACAAAGACAGGTTCTCATCGCTCCATCCTGGTTTGTGGAAGGAAAAACATAATTCGGAATTCTTGCTATCTTGTCCCTACAAAACTTTTCAAGATAGGTTTACAAATGCTTGTTTCATTGGGGAAACCTTAGAAACACTACCGGACCATTTGTATCGGCATTTGGAAACTTATTTGCTCAAAAAACAAACAAACAAACAAACAAAAAAACCCCACAACACACACTACCAATGCCACCAAATTCCAGGTAATAAGTTTGTGGCTAATGAGCAGCACAGAAAAATTAAAGGCTCTATCAAGTTGTATTTATTTTTAACCTAAGAATGTAAGTGTCATTCAGCCTGTAATCCTAAACTTTAATCCTAAATGTATTATCTTTAAAAATCCATTTAAATAGCACGTTTGAGCTCCATCGAAATTCTGCAAAGTTAAAATTTTCACTCTACATTTATTCGCAGTGACTAGGATTATTTTCTTCCCAAGAGCTGCTAATTCTGAGCAGTATTATTACAACTGACAAAAAGCCCCTGAAGAATCCTGGTAATATGCCATGTTAGACTATTTTTGATAAAAGTAACAGGAGCAATGGTTTGGAATAGAAAAAAGCAATAGAAAAAATTTTTTCAGAACAATGTAAAATTGTCTTTTGAATAAATAACAGACAAATATTTGTATTTGCTCACTTTTTTTCTGAATGCATCATTAAACCTAAATCTGTTTGAAGACTTTATCTCACCAATCCAGTGTCTGTCTCAGAAGGTGTCACTATTCACTCAAAAATATTAGATGCTTTGGAGAGAATTTTGGCCTTAATGATGGGATTAGACAACTCTTTTCACAGTCACTACAGTGACAGCTGCCTTCGCTTCCTTCATATACCAGACTCCAAGCCAAAAGCAAACTCTCAGTTTGCAAGCCAGAAGACGTTCTGCTGGGTATTTATGGCCAACCATTGAAATCCCTGAAACCTGTCAATGATGTCAAACAGGACAGAAATAGATAATTTTGCTTCTTTTTCCTAAAAAATCTCACATTCATAAAAGAAGTAGGAACAGAAACTTTAAAGAAAAATATGTTATCACATTCACTATGAAAGCACTAAACCACTTAACTTTTCTTGGAAGAACCACTTCAAGAAAAGGAATCATGTTTGTGACTGTCTTCATATTTTATCTCCACTTACACTGCCAGCAACAAAAACAGTTTTTTCTTTTCATGGCAAAGCCTTTTTTTTTTTCTTTTTTTTAATGAGAGACACATTGATACCAGGATTATATCAGGATTTATAGCGAGGTTCACCATACTGTTTTACAATCCACTACATAAAAGAATGATGTTTGTAAACATCAGTCTCTAAGACCAAGTGAAGGACCTCAAATTTAACCACCAAAACGTGCATTACTTTTAGGTTACCTGCCAGTAGTCCACTTAGCAGATGGTTTGCAGAACAAAACTCGGAACAAAATCAAAACGAGGAAACTATTTTCAGCCTCATTTTTTATTACTGGAGATTTCATTGATAGAAGTAAGGATAGGCATTAGATTTAGTAGGAAGCTGCTTTCAGAAAGTACCACAAAAACCAAGCTGCTTAACTTCAGAGAGAACAGCAGACAAAAACTGGTTTCAGGAGATCTCAGGACTAAGTAATCCTTTTACGCTACACAGCTTCAAGAAATGCTGGTTTTATCCTACAGAGTAATTTTTCTGATCTCAAACTCAGCAACAAAGTAAGAAGCAGAGCTTTAATAAGGAATGAATAAGAAAAGGGTACTTACGCTGACCCCACCGGCCTGTTCTTGGATTCAAATAATTGGGATAAAGTCCATTAGGACGATCCATTTTTTGAAGCAGTTTCCGTATGTGCATGACCTGAATTAAATAAAAAAATCAGGATCACCACTAACAACGTTCATTGGCTCTCTGCACATAGTTAAATCTCGTAGTTTTTTCTTTTCAATCTTTTTTCAGTAGTAAATTTTCTTAATCTGAACACAGAAGCTTTCTTTAGCTCTTCCTGCAGATTAGTACTTTTTTTTTTTTTAAAGGACTGCTCACATAAACCTGTTTAACAATTATGGATTTAAATGTATGCTGAACAAATTAGAAAACTTGTGTTGTAATAGATTTTTTTCTTGGAAAAACAAATTACCTATTTGATAACAGAAATACAAATACAAAAAAATTTACCTGCTACCAAGAATGCAAATAGAATTCAAAATAGAAAGTCCTTTCCCTTTACTGCAATTTATGATGAAACAGTATGATGAAATAGTATAAAAGACACTAATATGATAAAAAACTGGATTTGAGACCCACCTTGTTGTAGTATACAGGGTCCCCTGTCAAATAGCTGAGGTGGACAAATTCCATGTGCAGGGTACCGAACTCAGCAAGAATGCTACTGCCAGCAGAAGCCCAGCCCCAGTTTCGACCCACACCGCTGAATTCCAACAAACATGCATAAAAAAGGAAGAAAACAACAAAAAATTCAGAATTACTGTGCACAGCACTAGTAAAACCACCAGAGCAAATTAAACAAGTAACAGCAAAATACTAACCCTTACTTAATATTACAGGAGTTGTGGTTTGATTCGTCAGTTGGTTCATTGGTTGGGTCTTTTTGGAAAAAAGATACCATGACCTCATCAACAAAAAGCCCTGTTCTTAAAAGCTGTAATATCTTGATGTCACAGCAATAGAATGACTTAACACTGGCCCAATCCTGATTACTGTTTTTTCACTGTACGCTCCTAAGAACAAGAATTAAAAGAAATTATCAGACAAGATGAGTATACTTCCAAAGGTGGCAGCATTTGCTTCCCTGTTCTGCCAAACATCTGCTGTGGTCCCTTTGCTTGTGTGGGATGGCTTCAACACTCACACACTCCAGTCGAACAGGAGCGGACCCCATCTGTGTCTACACAGGAAAACTGTATGTTTAGTAGGTGGAATCTTAGGAGATCCTCAGGCTCACATAAAGAACCAACCACAAGTATCGTATGCCTCATGTATCTTCTGCACTCCAAGAGATACCATCTTGCTAACTCACAGCTCCTAAATTACCTCTGGTTTAATCTGATCTGGGATTTTACATCATGTTTCAGGATCGGGTCTTTTAATTTCTGAAGTTAACTACATTTTCCTGGTGATTACTTCTACTTCCTCTCATAAAAGATTTCAGTTATCAGTACAATTACGATCGGTTAGGAATGTCTTCCTGCTTATTAAATCACAAATTATAAATGTAAAGGAAAAGCGTTGGTTATGGATCAGGATTGGTAGCTCTGACCCGAGACAGAACAACACCTTTTACAATACAGTAACCACTGTTTAGAGAGTGTGGAGACAAAATCATGGCTTGTCTTAGGTTTTTTTGGTACAGCAATCACGAAAACAGAAAATTAACTGTTTCATTATGAATATGAAAGCTAATAAAACACAAATCGATAATTTTCCAAATATTTCTTTCAGGACTTGTCTTTTACTGCGCGTCAGCCTCATGATAAGTGTTCCCATATATACACCCGCTACTGTCCCTGCCCTCTGGCCTGCCAGCCACTCTTCTCTGCTGCGACGATGGGTGGTTCTGTATATGACCAAGAGACTTGACACGGTAAATGCATAAACAATACCAGCACGCAGGAAATTTCTGACACCCCAATCCTTTTTCCTCTGCCTACTGTGAATCCTCCTCCCTTTCTGACTGTGCTCTGATACCTGACCTATGTAATCAGCCTCTGTGTTTTACTGACAAGCATCCGTGCATCTACTGCCTGCAGCTTCTTAACCCTCGCCATCTACGTTGCTTGAGCCTCTGACCCAGGAGCCTGTGCTGCCTGAGGAGTACGGCCACTTGGGACCTTCAAATATCCTGGCATCACGGTGCAAGCCCAGGCTAAATACAGCAACAATAAAAAATTTACATCCAGAGGAATTTTAAGCTGTATGAAACTGGAGGAAGAACACAGGATTAAGTAAACCATAATGCCATGCAGAAAGCGCGTAGGGAAATATATCCCAACAATATTAACTGTACAGAGGTCCAATAAATGGCCTCAGAGGGGAAAGTGCAGCACAGGCAAAGCAGAGGAAGCCAGGCAAGGATGGCGAGGTCCTGTGCTAACAGAAGGGCAAACCACAGCTCCATGGTCTTCACGTGAGGAGCGACAGCAAAGCAAGAATTGTTTCCTGATCACAAAAAGGCATGTGAGGCTAATGGTCTCAAAATAGTCCTAAACCTCTTCACTGTCTAACAAAGCACAACAAATAGCTCTCCTAAAAGCAAAACAATTTAAAACAATTCAAAACCTCTCTGCTATTTACTGTCCTGAATTGCTTAAGTGTATACACAATCTAGAAACGCATCCCAACTCAACTACTGTTTAAGAACATAATAAAAATTTTAAAAATTGCCTTGCATCAAAAACGCTCTCTCAAAATGTGAGGGAAATCCCAGCACTGAACAAGCAACACAAAATAAATAAAGCAAGGCAATTCTCTTCCACAAGGCAATGCAGACCATCTAAGTTCAGTGCCTCACCTGAACAGCCATCTAAAGGAGCCTCTCCATCTCCTCAGACCATAGTGGACTTCAGCACACTATCCTTTATACCTAAGCTGAAGTGTAAAATGAATTACTGTCTTCAGAGTCCCATCACCTTCTCAAACATTCTGCGTCTTCTAAAGGTAACATACAGCTAACACGGTACATAAAACCCAGTAAGCTCAACCATAGCCTGCAAACAATTCTGGTTTTTAACAGGCTCCTTAATGACTAAAGACCCAATGATTAAGTTCTAGGGCAACAAATAGCATAATGCATTAGGTATATTCCAATGGCATGCTGAATTCTTATTGCAGAATCAGGAGGAAAAAAAAAAAAATCACGGTCACAATTTATTGCAGTTAAAGAGGTAGAATGCTCTGAACTCTATTAAAAATATTCTGAAGTGTCAGGAATGCCAGTTTGTCTGCATCTTCCACAGCACGAGAACTTCTAATTAGTCCTTCCACTGCTGAGAAAAGCTGACATATACCATTACTAATTTTAAGTTAGAGGAAAGAGGACAAACACACTTCCCCACAAAAGAAAATTCATTACCTTTTCAGATTCACCATCGCCCATGGTATACCCGTAGGTGTGTTGAAGGCTGGAAGAAGTTTTCCTGCCAGTTGCACGGCTTTAATCTTGAAAACCTAAGATAGTAGGATCAATTGCAAATAGTCACAAAGTCTGATTTATCTCCAAGAACTATAAAGACTGAAATTTCCTTGCCCCACCCAGCTCTTTGTAATGGAAAAGCTTTACATTATAAAAAACGCATTAACTTATCATTTATGTTCTACTTGTTCACTCTGTAAGTTTCATTAAGATTTGAACATGAAAAGAACACTTGTCATTTTCATGTCTTTCCTTCCATGCTCTCCAGCAATAGCACTTAGGTTCCTATTAATGAAGAATACAAATTCTCCTCCCACCTCCCTCCACCAATATTAGGAATTTCAAGTGCTTTCTAGAGCAGTCTTTAAACCATACTTTATATTTTGTAGCTAAAAATCAAGAGAAAACTCAGCCCCCACACAAGTAATTTAACTTTTACAAACTTCCGATCTCTTTTTAACGATAGAAATAGTGCAGACAGAGTTCCTATTCTTACATTAACATTGTCTATGCAAAACCATATATACACAATTTTCTGTAGCTTGTCCTTCATTGATAATGCATAAGAAAAATACTTATAGGCTTAATCTTCCCTCTCAAGTCTGATTACTCATAGAAATTACTGTCAGGGGGAAATCTCTTTCATTTCTAGTGTTGTTACTTCTAAGTTTTGGAACGTAAATCTGTAATAACCTTATTAGGAGCCTAATACTTATTAGTTAAATGAGCAACCGGCAGAAAGTTCCTTCTAAGCATATAGGAAGCACCTTTTCCAAGAAGGCATATTTGGTAGATGCCCATGACGTAAAACTCTTTTTACCATCTGGTTACTGGCATACATTTTAATTAACACATTGCCAGCATTCACTTCATTTCTGCAAAAATACCTTCTTAATCTGCAGATAACATTATTCATCAGTTTGAAGTACTGTATGAAGATGTAACAAAGAGAGTCACCGTGCCCCAAATTGACCTATGCAACACAGACCTACTATAGAAACACTGTTTCTCTGTTGACAAACAATAGGACATGATGAAATGGAATGTGGTTGCATCAGGGGAAGGTCAGATTGGACATAGGGAAAAGCTTCTTCACCAAGAGGGTGGTCACAGCACTAAGCCTGTCACAGTTCAAGGAGCGTCTGGAAAATGCTCTTAGTCATATGGTTTAGTTTTAGATAGTCCTGAAAGGAGCAAGGAGTTGGACTTGATGATCCATATAGGTCCCTTCCAACGTGAAATATTGTATTATTATCAACTACCTGACCAATACTCTGTAATCAAGAAAACTAAGAACTTTAAGAGGAACTACAAGACAACTCTGCTGGATTTATAAAAAAGATTTCTCCCTTTTGTGAAGTCTATGGGAGGAAAACAGAAGAGATGCTCACTGGAGAACCAAGCCGAAAAGTAGCTGAAAAATAAGCAAGCAAGGACATCCTCATTTTTCATATGAAGGTGGGAAAAGATCAATATTTGAGGAGATGACTACTGAGACATGAAATAAACCAGAAAAGAATACTAAAGATGACATGTAATTGTATTTCATGCAGTGGAGTATGGACATACAGAGGTGGATCTGAAGGCAATGAGCCAGGGAAAAGAACCTTTACAGAGGTACTCCAAATGAATTGTAAGATGGGATATGTCTAAACTGAAAAAAACCAAGCAAGCCTCAGAATATGATTTGATAGAATTGTGAAGTAACAGAGGCAATACGGTTTGCATGCTTTTAGCAAAGATACTGAGAAGAGACAGTCTTTGAGAAAATATGCAGAAATTTAGCAGTAAAATTCAGATAACACTCTAAGCTTGAAAAAGGATTAGGTCAAAAAAGGAATGCCTAGTGTAAGAGGTGTAATACTGGTGGAGTCTATGGTAACTGGGAAAAAAGAAACCCTGAAGAGAACTGTAAGATTTATCTTGGCCCAGTTACATATAAGGTGATTTACATCTATAAATACACGTCAAAAATTCATGCTGAACTTTCAGATTTTTAAGTAGTAGATGGGTCAAGACCAGACAGAACTATCTATAGAGAGTCATCTAAAGGAAGTTACTCTAGAGCAAAGACGAGCTTCAAGACCTAACCCATAACAGAACAACAATTTCCAGATAAATGTTACATAGCTTAGAAAGACATTTGTGGTATGAATTTGTTTAGCTTCAGCTTTTGGATCCTGCACGCTCTGAAAGCGCTATGCATTATTGTATTATTAATTAATAAAAGATACTTAAACAGTAGGGTAAGATAGGAGAACATCCCCAGAAACATCCTCGCCAGAAGAATATTCTGCATGGCTAACTATTTACAGACTGTTATCCAGCCTGAAATCAATCTGAAACGTCCTACAGTATGTGAGGAACAAGCTAGAGCATTGGCAGCAGTTTTTCGTAAGAGCATATGAAGTAAAGATTGAGCTGATGTAAATGTGCGTGAATCTAGACAAGGACAGTTAAAGCAAGGCAATCACTGGGCCAGCCGTTTCGGCATGCGAGCAAACCGAGCGGCAGCAGTAACTGCTAGTTCAGATAACCAGGTCAGCAGCACCTGCGAAAGCTTGCTGTGATTAGAGGCGCCCTCCTGTCACCTCTGAGGACTCCACGCACCGCTGAGAGAGCATCAGAAGGTAAAGCTCTACTTCTCTCTATCCCTCTCATCTCAGACTGAAGGCAAGGACATGTTTCAAAAACTGAAGACACGCCTTTACTTTTCCTGTCGCTGCCGTCTCAGTCCTATCTCACTGCTGCCGCTGGACAACAGACGCACCTAGTGCTTGACGCAGAGTTTACCTATGCAGACTGGAATGAGACCCGGGAGACAGCTGCCCAGGTTTTCATCAGAGCAAAGTGACCAGAAGAGCATATCTGGAGAGATGTAGGGAAAAGAAAGAAATGCAGCAAGCAATAGTGGATGAGATGCCTTTTATGGGAGACGGCAGATGTGCCCAGAGTGCTCTGCTGAGCTCAACAAAGTGACTTCTTTTACTGAGTTTCTGACTTACCATAAAAGCAACAGTAAATGCCTGGGGCTCTAGCTTTCAAACAATGTGCTGGCGTCAGACAACACGGTTACTTATCATATAGTAGGTATTACTGTTTTTATTTTTTTAAAGAACAGGTTGAACTGATAGATTCTATTTCAGCCTCAGCAGTTTCCTGTTGACAGGCCATACATTTCAAGAAACGTTGAGGCAAGAACAGAGAAGAACAAAAAATTAATGGATACCTTGAAAATAGAGTTCATTAGGAAACAGTAAAAGAATTGGGGTTATTTAGTCCACAGAGATGATGTTCAAGAAAGGACAAGATAATGACTTTTCAGTATATGAAAGGAAATAATTTTTTCCGTGGACATGCAGAATACAAAAAACCACCCAAACTGAGCAAGGGAAATCAAGTTAGTTATTAGGAAAAAGTTGGTGGTAAGGGTAACTAAGAAAGAAGCATGACTGTGACTGCTGCAGAGTCGTCACTACAGCTTTTTAAAAACACACCGTACAACACTCGCAACTATAAAGACTGACGTGATTTGACTCTGCCAAGGAACAGAAGAATAACTGAGAACCACAGAGCTTCCTTACCACCCTTCCAGCCATGCTGCCGTACTGGGTTTGCATGGTAAGGTTTTGGTAGTACGGGGCTACAGGGGTGGTTTCTCTGAGAAGCTGTTAGAAGCTTCCCCCACGTCCAGCAGAGCCAGTTCCCGCTGGCTCCAAGACAGACCTGCCACTGGCCAAGGCCAAGCCCATCAGCAACACTGGTAACACCTCTGCAAAAACATGTTTAAGGAGAGGGGGCGAAAAGCTGCACAACACTACCAGCAGTCAGAAGAGAGGAGTGAGAACACGTGAGAAAAACAACTCTGCAGACACCAAGGTCAGTGGAGGAGGAGGAGGAGGTGCTCCAGGTGCCAGAGCAGAGATTCCCCCGCAGCCTGTGGTGAAGACCACGGGGAGGCAGCCTGTCCCCCTGCAGCCCATGGAGGTTAAGGGTGGAGCAGATATCCACCTGCAGCCTGTGGAGGACCCCACACCAGAGCAGGTGGATGTGCCCAAAGGTAGCTGTGACCCCGTGGGAAGTCCACACTGGAGGAGGCTCCTGGCAGGACCTGTGGACCCATGGAGAGAGGAGTCCATGCTGGAGCGGGTTTGCTGGCAGGACATCTGACACCAGGGGGGACCCACAGCGGAGCAGTGTGTTCCTGAAGGACTACACCCTGTGGAATGGACCCACACTGGAGCAGGGGAAGACTACAAGGAAGAAGGAGCAGAGACACATGATGAACTGACCACAACCTGCATTCCCCATTCCCCTGCACTGCTCAGGGGCAGAAGGCAGAGAAAGCAGGAGTAAAGTTGAGCTCAGGAAGAAAGGATGGATTCAGGTAAGGTGTTTTAAGGTTTGGGTTTATTTCTCATTATCCTACTCTGATTTGATTGGTAATAAATTAAACTAGTTGCCCCCAGCTGAGTCTGTTTTGCCTATGATGGTAATTGCTGAGTGATTTCCCTGTCCTTATCTCAACCCACAAGCTTTTTGTTATATTTTTCTTGCCCCTGTCCAGGTGAGGAGTGATAGAGTGGCTTTGCTGGGCACCTGACATTCAGCCAGGGTCAACCCACCACACAGTACTACTATCGCTACCAAACCTGATTTGCTTTTCCGTTGAACACCAAGCGCGCAGATGTACGAGGCAGAGCTATCTAATTACTGAATACATCTAAGAACACCAGAGCACCTGACAGCAATACTTTTCCTTGAGGAAAATATTTGGTATTCTTGCCCAGTCCAGAATAGTTATCTTTTTACCTTCGGAGTTCAATCTGCAGTAGCGACCTCTCCGCCACCCTTTTGTGGCTAACCACCCATGTAAAGCTCAGCTTGTCAGATAGGACTTTCTGCATGAGTAGAGATAGAGGCTTATGGTGTGATTTACTGCTGAAAAATTAAGCAGCAGCATCACACACACACAAAATGTAGCTTAATAAGCATTACTGTTTTGTCACCTATTATATATAAGCCTTACTTAGGAAGATGTCTGCATATCAGATGAATAGCTCTAAGTTCCAACAGACTTTACCCCTTCAAAACTGGGAACTTTTTTTTTTTTTTTTACAGTGTTCCTAGGACACTCCCCACTGCAAGTGGGGGCCATCGTGCTACCAAGAAATGAAGAAATTATTCCCTCTTTATATTTGCTTCTAATAAATTCCACGAATTTCATCTCAAGGGCATCTTGTGAGATAAGGGAGATGCAATAAGAATCTAGTAACATTGCAGATACCATATTGACAGTGGAGAGCACTTCAGCTATGTTTTCTAGATGTTGTGAGCAATGACTGAAGAAGTATGCCACATCTAGAACTGGCCCTGGAAAATGTAAATCCATGTTCATGTGAACCAAAGTCTAAGTAGACAATAACCACTGTCCTCTCTCCATCTCCCAGTCATTTCATCATATGTCATGAGGGTTGGCTGAGCATGACTTTCCCTTTTTGAATCCATGCTAGCTACTCCCAATCACCCTGTCATTCATGGGCCAGCGAATAGTTTTCCAAGATTAGTTTTTTCATCACCTTACCAGGGGCTGACTGGCCTGTAGTTCCCTGGGTCCTCCTTCCTGCCCTTTTTGAAGGTAGGAGAGATCTAAGGGTGATGCCACTCACGTTGTGCAATCGCTTTGGTGCCTAACGGTACTCATTTAAACCTTAGCCTTTTAAGCTACACTTCCATAAGGCAGGCAGCTGTTAACACACAGAAGATTTACCCAGGCAGAGAGAAAGAAACTGGGCTTAATTCCTTAATTCTAACACAGTCTCCAAAGCTTTAAAGCACTGCCAGATTCACCCTGATGCAAGTCCAGGACCAGTTGTTCCTGTTGATGCCACTGTTGCTGCAGAGTCCTCCCCTGCTATCACAATTCTGGTCTCTCAAGAACAACAGGGTAAAACAGACAGTACTTCATCCATAAATATTACATAACTTCCTGATTTACTCATTTCACGAGCCAATAAATGCTTCATGAAGTGTTCCTTCTTTCAAAAAGGAAAAACATACCCCCAAAAATTACCAATTCAGCAAACTCAGAAAGTCAACATTTCTGACTGCCTCCTCCTGACTGAGGCCTCTCTTCTCTTTAAAGGTTTCTAAAGTCAAACCAGGTGGTTGTTTTTTTTCCCACTAAAAGAAAAAGTCTTTATAGAGAGATTTTCTCAATCTCTCCTAGTTTTCAGAACATGCAGAGTAGGCTGACATTTTCTTTAGCCAGTAACGCCACAGATAAGACTTGTACAAACACTTTATTAACAGAAAACGACACTGGAAACCTCCCTGGAAGATGCGCCCTTGTTGGCCATTTGAAAGAATTGTAGAAAGGCAAGAAAGGCTGCCCAGTTGCAGATGCTCCAGGAAATTATGAGGTAACAGTTGCCTCTGATCTAAAAATCACGGCTACAAAAGTCTAGCTATCCTTAGCATCTCTGTCTGGAGATTCAGAGATTCAGTTTGTAAGAAGTTCCTAATGCAGCGTTACCAGGATTATCTTGACTTCAAGGGAAAAGCTGCAACAGCACTCTGCACTCTACTTCGGAACCTAAAAGCTCCATAAAGCCCACAAGCCTGTACAGGACCATTTATACACCAAAGTTGCCAGATCTCTTTCCTAGTGGCTCTAGACTCTTCTGAGATGAAAATAAAGGACTCTTTTTTGGAATACGGAATACAGGGCTGGGTAAAGCACTAGGAAGAGAGATGGCAAGAAACTCCCCCATCGTATCAGCTGATCTGGATGGACTAGACAACCTAGGAAAACTATGAGTTGTACTGAAAAGCATTAAAAGGCCTATCTGATAATATTGTTCATCTACAGTCTACAAATAAGCAGAAAAATAAACACAGAAAAATACTTGAACGGCACCACTTAAATGCAGATAGATATTATCTGGTGGGCTACGACTTGCCCTATTTACATTTTACATAGTACTAAGTACATGTTCAAATGCTGCTTCTTAGATATAATAAATACCAGAGTAGTTTTCCACCATCAGCAGGGAAAGATTTGCAAACAGAATTCTTAACCGATACTATTTTTATCTTTTACTGAAGTTTTCCAAAGCTGCTTTCCTGGACAACAGACGTGAGGAATTTAGTTACTGGTGACTGAGGCATCTTAGGATCTAATGAAATATTCATTAGTTTCACACTGCTGATATTTTTGAAAAAGCCACATGAGAAGGTTTGTGCATATATTAGCTTATTAGAAATGCTTGACATTTTTGCTCTAGAAGATCTAAGTGTAAAAATTTGGCAGGCACTGGACAACCAGGTAATCACATTTAAACTACCCGGCACTGGCTAATAATACCTCAATCAAACGGCGTAATTTCTGTTCACTTCAATAGCTGTATCAGCTTTCTTGGAATGGGTTTCATGCATCTCTCAGTAGAGAAGTTATACATTCTCCATTTTTAAAGGGCCTCCAAATCTGAGACACTTTACACCAGTCCGTCAACATCACAGATCACTTAAAATTCAGAATAAATGTGATGAAATTCTGGCATATAAATGCCTCCTTGATCCAGGAAGATATCGCACACTGTTTCTCATCCTGCCTGAGCCAAAAACCATGGCAGGCTTGAGTTAATTTTCTCTTCTGTTATTATTATTACTAGAAAGTTGCTTTCAGCCTAGGCAATTTATGTGCTTTATCTTTCCCGCCTCTCATATCTCTGACTTCTTCACTGTAAGTTTTCCTGCACCAGCATTATTAACCTGCCAGATTAGTTACCTCTGTAAATCAACTGTCTCAGGACTAGAAGCAACAATCTTGAATTTGCACAACACACCGATCACAATCACTCATGCCCAAGCACGCTCTGAGGATGTAAGTGGGTTTTTAAAGAGTGTTTTTCCAGACAATTTTTTCTCGTTGTGGGAGCTACTGTAGCACAGGAAAGCAGATGTGAGAGCACAGACACTGTCTGGCGTCTGGCTTAAATGTTCTCCCACTGGTTAGTAGCAGCAAGAAAGATGGATTTAAAGAGTGTGGAAAAAGGGAGTGGAGAAAGAAAAGGGAGAAAAATGAATCTGAATGGCCATCAGGAAACCAAACACGAGCCCTAGGGCTTCCAGTCCTGCACCTCATGCAAGGTCAAGTGCCAGGGAGAAGGCGTTAAGAGAGCACAAAGAGGAGCTGAAGGGAAAAAATACAAGGCATCAGGAGGAAAGGAATGAAAGGCTAAAGCAGACAAGACATAATGAGGGACAATGGAGGGACAGCCAAGAGTGTAGTTCTTAGGAACAGGAATATGAGAAACGTCTTGGAGAATCTGACAGGGAAGCACGTCTTCTCATTTCCAGGACATATTCTTAGGACCTAGAATTGACCCTAATATATCAGCGTCTCAACACGCCTTTGTAGCCAAGCACATCCAGGCAAAGCGAATCGTAAAAGTGAAATTTTTTTCATTATTAAGCAGTGATCTTTGGTATTTTGGTACCACCAGTTGTTCTACTGAGCTGAGTAACAGGCTGCACTACGTTCCTGAAGGTCCCAACCCAGCTGATGACTGAGTGTCTCTGTGGTTTTTAAGAAGGAAAATCTGTATTAGGAACCCTAAGAAATGGTTCTGAAGTCGAGTAATTAAGCTGTTTGTTCTACACTTAAAGGTCTTACGAGAATTTTGTGCAATAAAAATTCTATGTCTTCTCTGATGATTAATATCTCTGACTAGCTTTTTTTGGGTAACACTTCCTAATGCGTTCTCATGTCAAATCTCCCATATATTCCCCATATATTTTTCTCTTCCATATCATCTTTTGTGTCCTTCAGCTCTGTGCTTAAACTGTACCAATTTCTACTTTCTCACTTATTCCCATCTCCTTTTTCTCTTCAATGTGCTGCCAAGCTTTCAATTTTAAATTCATCTTGATTTCCCCTTTAGACTTTGCCAGAAATGACTCAGTTCCCTTTAGACTGTATTTGCCTTTACAAAAAAAGTTAAACAGAGATAAAATTACATATTGTTTCACACTGTGTGCGCCCGTTATACACACAGTCTCCCTCCTCCCATTGGTATAATGTGACAGATCACAATGGAAAAATCACAGACTGTCTAGAAAAAATAATTTAAAAATCACATAGCTTTTACAGCTTCAAAAACATACCCTTTACAGCGTGTCAGATGAAAAATACATTACATTGCACCTGATGAAAATGTATAAATAGTGGGCTTGGTATTTTTTAAACGGATGGACTGGCTTGTTTTCACAGATTTACAGACATATTTACCTTATCTACAATTAAAATACACACTAGAAGCAAGTTCTGACAGAACATAAGTTGGCAAACAAAAGCTATGAGCAATTAACTAGTAAGCACTGAATCTTCATTCTTACATAAATTCTGCAAGGCACTTGAAAAACTAGACATTTGTTTTGAAAAATGGTGAGATAAATACCCTAAATTCCTGCAGCATATTTTATAGATCTCCAGGCCAGAAATAAGAAAAAATTGTCTTTTATGCCACACAAACAAAACTGAAGATTCAACAAAGCAATAATTTGATCAGCTGTATGAAGTAAAGCATAATTACCAAGCTACACCTTCGTTATAACATCAGTAAGTAGCAGCCAAGCGAAACCTTTCTTCCAGAGGTGTATCTGGCCAGAGTCATGTACCACACACAGACTATTCACCTGTCCAGAAGGCATAACTATCAGTCCGCTGCCTTTTCATGATTCCTCTACTGCTGCTACTGTTTCTATAAATCCTTTGAAGAACACGATTCCCTAGAAGTTTGCAGCATACCAGCACTGGTCCTTTATCGATGACTTAGAAATCTATTCTTCCTCCTACTCACAACTCCTATTTATAAATGCCCATGCTCTCAGGTCTTTTCACCCAGGATTTCAAACCAGAAGTTTAAACTGAGGTTCTTGCCTTTGAGTTCGACATACTCTTCAAAGCCACAGCCACTCAAATACACATTTCCTTGTTCTGTTCCCATGTTCGTCTGGCCAACATGGGTTGTTTGTTCTTCTCATAACTTGCAGCCTGCAACACCTTTGGCAACATGAAAAAGGATTTAATTTATACAGGCCAAGCTGAACAATTGATTAAATTTCTCTGGAGTTTTCTATTTATTTGCCATCTCAACATGAGCAAATCTACAGTTGGCTTTAAATTCTTATGAGAATACTTTTATTGTCAAGTCACTACTATACTGATGATATCTTAATTTTCCATTAAGTGAATTTCTGGAATGGGGAAAAGGAGTGAAATCTGACTAACTGGCTCACAGAAACCCAGGTCACCTTAAAGTACATTTTCTGAACATGGACATAATTGTGTTCCTTTGGTTTGGGCTCTTACCTGCCATTTTATATTTTAAGTTAAAAAATGTTAATAGGCTAGAGAGCTTCTTGGTCATTTCTTTAAAAACTTGTTTGCTGATTATCCAGTTCTTAAATGGTAACACAATACTACTTCAGACAGCATCCTCTTGATTCCTAACAGACCAAAAGAGTTCTCCATTTTTATCGTGTGACAGCTGCGCACATCATTAGAGGCAACTTGATTTTTGTTAATATTTTTGCTAGCTTTTAGTGGTTTTGCTTAGCAGTCATTGTAGCATTCAGAGCATTTATTTCTCTCTCACAGTACCTGTTCTTGTCTAAACAGTTTAACATTCGAACTCCTTTTTAAGAGGAAAACATAATAGTTAGCACTGAATGAAAACAAGTTCCAAAAGGCAAAACTGGCCAAAGACACCTTGTCTGCAAGTGGTAACATGATCAGAATTGTATTTTTTTGTTTGTATTCAAGTGAAACACAGTCTTGCTGGAAGAACTGTGTTTTCAGCTGACAAGAGGTTGCCACACTCCTCCTCTGGATCAGAACAAGCATGAAAATCCTCAGTGCAGATGCTAACTTAGGAGGAAAGAACATAGGAAAACTCAGTTGGCAGAAATTCATGTGTTACTTGTCAACAGTAACGCCCAATAAATGAACGTCTGGAAAAATAACAACAGGTAAGATACTGTGCTTGCTGTCACCGGTGCCCATCAGCATGACTTTAGTTTAACAGGGAGCCAAGAACTAAAGGACGTGGTCATCAGGAGATACATGCCATGCAAATAGTTACAAATTCTGTATTCTTTCTAGCATTTATAGCCTTCTACAGGACCATGACCGAAGAATGAGTTTTAAGAGTGGCTATCACTGCACAGTTACTGTGTTTTCTATTGCTAAACCAGCTCGTCCCTTATTTCCACCAGTTTAAAGCATGTTATGCCAACAGACAAACCTATTTCCAATCAGACTGAAGAGCAGAGGAAACAAATTTGCAATGAAGTCGGTTTTCCCCTCAGTTTTCTCCTCTGAGTGCCATGTGGTACCAAGACACAGCAATAAATTGGGCTAAGTGCCAGTCAAGAAAATGTTTACTACAAGCCCCGTACACAGGAACTGCACAAGGATTACAATGTGTACTACAGTGAGCAGCGGCAATACCCAACACGTGACAACGCTTTAAAGATCAAGAAGATTTTTCTCCAGGCTGTGTCCTGCAACCTGCCAACAAACTGAAGTCTCACCTTCATTGGATAGGATGCACACAATGCTGTTATCTCGGAGATTTTACGGCTTTGACAACTTAGATAAGCCCCTTCACAGGAACAGTTAAGACTTCTGTGAAACCAGTTCACAAAATATATTGTCTTGCTTAAGGATCTGTATTTCATGTACTTAGGTCAGTTGTTGAGATATCCGTTGGCATATACCACAATTTTACTATGAAATCTTCCTGAGAAAAGATGCTGCCTGTCGGTTTTCTGGACAGAATTAGTTTGATAATCTGTTAACAGAGTACCAGGTACTTAGCAGCCCTTGCTCTCAATTTCAAATGGGATTTCAGGTTAGATTTATCCATGCAAATTATATTATTATGGCTATGTCCAGAAATATGTCATTTTGATGGTGTTTACAAAGACGAGTAAGCCAATCATGTAAAGGAAATACTTTATATCTAAGGCTGGTAAACACAGTAAACCATTAATCTTTTTTCATATGGCTAATACCATAAATACCTTTGTTCGATACAAATAAAATAACAAGCTATCCCTTTTATTGTAGTAATAGAACAGCAGCAGTCAAGAACACTGTGCCATAATGGTGTAAGTGTCCTCTTGCCATCACACAACAGCCATTAGAATAACACTCACTTTGTTTTCCTTACTTGATGTTCTCTCTCAGGCACAGCCACGTACGCTGTGCAACAACTGACCCTCTGTCCATCTCCAGGCTTCTGTCATTCCAGGCATTATTGCTAGCAGAAATATTTTATGTGCCACTACCAGTCACACCAGGAGTTTTAATAATTAGCGAAGCTTCACTTCATTAACAAAAAGGTAAGCATTCAACAGGTGTCTCGTGCCCTCTCTCCAGAGACAAATGCTGTTTATACCAGGTAAGATGCTTAGCTATTCTAAAGGCAAGATGCGGTTACTCCTGCACCTTACAAACCTCTTTATGAGCTGGTAACAAATGAACTCTAGGCAAAGCATGTAAGTATCACTTAATCCTAATTCTCAGTCACTTGCTTTACAAACCAGATCATACACAAGATTTGGAACAAGCCCTGAATGCTGCTGGAAACAGCTCCAGCTGAACTTTTGTGGGGAGAAACATGGACTCAGTGTTTGGTTTTACTACAGACTTCTGTAAGACTCTAGTCAAGAGAGCACAATCTGAGTTTTCAGAGAGATCACCACTAGCTACAGCATTCCTTTTTCTGCTTGTGCTGAATTTTCAGAAGCTTTAAGGACTCCAAACTGTAAATAAGGGCATAGGCTGTCAAAGTACTAATTGCTGAGGAAAGATAGAGTCATACTTCTGTTCCCTGAAGCACTCCAAATCCGGTTAATACCTCCAGTATTTTTATTCTTAAGTCTATCCACTATGCAATTATCCATGTCTGAAATTAGCACGATAACACATACTCTTTCAAGAACACTGCAAACCTTCTAGAATGAACATCCATGGGACACACACCCAGCATCATTTTACAGATAAGGTTAAGAACAGAAGGTTCATCCTGGGTGCGTATAACGGCAGCAGTCAGATGTGCACATACCTGCCAAGTCTCCTGCACAGAAGGTATGAGTGATGACTAGCTCTTGCCCTGTACTCTCCCCTCTAGCTGGGTTTGCGTTTCATGCATGTGCAGGACAGAGCAATACCTCCTCAGCACCCTGCGACCTGCCGACCACCTCAGACACGAACAGAGGAGTGGCTGCGGCCCTGCGCTGCGGTCAGCACACACACTTCGAGGGCAACCCAAAACTCAAAACAACCTCAGAAGACGCATTCTAGAACTCATGATACAATTAAAAAAAAGCACCACAGAGCAAGCATATCAAAACAAGCAATGAGTACTTGAGGATCAGAAAACCAACAGGCTTACCCACTGAAACAAGCACTAAAGAAGAAATAGTACAAAACCACGTAAATAAAGCCCTCAGGTACGCAGAAAGATGGAATTAAGTTATGTCAAACATTAAGTACAAAAAGTGATGTCATGTTTAAAATAATTCAGATCAATATCTCAACTGTCGTGAGTCATTTGAGCTGAAAGAATCAAGCTTCCCAAAGGCAGGGAAAACCCACACGTTTAAAGAATACATCTTAATTTGGACAAAATCTAGGTATCTGAAAGAAAGTCTGCAGTGAAATGAAATCCATGTAACACCATGTTCCTCTGACTCTCTTAGCCTGGGTCAATTACATCTCTTCAGCCTCCTGGCAATGATCCTCGTTTTGCATCTTGCCCTCTACCTGCAGACACAGCTGCTCCAGCAAGCACCTGGATGTCTGCTCCAGGTACTTTCTCTCCACCTTAAAGGCTTTTGTTTCCTGCTCTCAGTATACACAGGATCTCTCTCACCTCCTAACCCATACAAGAGCAGAAAATAAAGTATGCTAGGAATACACAAGGGAAACATCAAAAGGTTTAACCAAGGCTGAAAGTTTATGGAAGTACTACAAACAACAGGGATAGCCAGCCTTGATGGTTCCAGCTTCATCAGAAATTCACCTTCTCAGCCTTATGTTGTCTTCCTTCCTTCTCTGGTTAAGGGCACTGATATGGCAGTGATCGTGTCACTACAATTGCCTCAGAGAGAAAGGGCAACCGCAACTTCAAGAGCTCCAAGCTCCAGGGAATAAAAGGTACTCAAGGATTATTAACCGTCAGGGCAGATGTCACAGTATCCAGAGACTGTGAACACGTCTATGATAGGGATCACTGTGAAAAGACTATTATTACTGTACATTTGCTCAAAAATTTGGACTTTACTTATCTATTCTTTAAGAAGCTGGACAGACATTTGGCATGTAATATGAGTGTCATGTTCATTCTAGCAGTATAGTCACTGCTGAAGGCTACTGGGCATGAGCCACAGAGGAGAAACGACAGCAATTCATCAAATAAAAACTGTAAAAAACCACAATATTCTGAACACACAGCAGTTGGCTCTGGTCTCTTCTTTATTTGCAAAACCATACCATTATAGTTCTTTATCTTGCTTATGCTTTATTGCTCCTATGATCATTTAGTGTGTTTAATTACAGGATTATTCTGCATATAAGCACCATTTGGGCTTTATGGCTGTCTGTCTCCTTCACTGAGAAAACTCTCATTTGGAGAGCAGAAAGTTCATTTGCATTGTCTTCCCAAAGGCTTGGAACAAAGAGACTGCACCTAGCCAGGGTTCAGCATTGTCACTGTCGTCTTTTAAATGGTCTTCAGAAACAAGGAACAATGAACCTGGATCCTGCAAGGTGCTCTACGCATCCCCATCTGCCTTCATGAGCTCAAAGAAGTTCACGTAACAAATATAAAGAACTGCAGTTAGCTTCTGCTGGCATTGTTGGTCTAGATGCCTTCCTTGTACTTATCGCTCCTTCACTAACCAGGTGTGGGAACAGCACAACGGAAATGATAGCTTTTGGACCATCCAGCACAACATGAGAAAATCCCATTTCTCATGATTCTCACGATTCCCGCGTGGTAACCTCATCAGGTTCTGACAGACCTTCTACTGCCCTAGGGGATGTCCTTGAGGACACTGTAATTCCTGGTCTCCTGGTAGCCTACTCACAGATTTGACATTTGGGCACACTCATCACAGATTTATTTTGTAATTTCTACTGCAGCTTATAGCTATGGTCTGTTGGCAAGCTTTGTTGTTTTGGCATCAATGCAGAAAGATCAGTCAGCTCTTTTCTGCTTGGTGCCAATTCGTTCTTACTTGCTTGACTGGCGCTTTTCGCACTAGGATTTGAGAGCTGTTTGGACAAGCAGTGATTTTTACAAAGTAGCCCTCCTGTTCTCCCTCAGAAATCAGTACCAGCTACCTTGATGCCCCAAAAAGACCCAAATCCACAAATGTGATTGAAAGAATTGGTAGAACATACGATAAATCATATACCAAATAAAGACCAATTGGATATTTACGTTGAAAAAAAGAGAATTTACCAACACCAACATAGATAGTGAAAACCTCATGTTACCCTGAGAAAAAGTAAGCACCAAACATGACTGATCTTGATCAAAATATTAAATCAGAGAACTGGATAGAGGTCATGGGAAATGAAAGAATTCCAGAGCCACATTCTGAGAAACCAGCTATACAATATGGCTGATTTCCAGGTACCAGAGGAACCTCCCTGAAAAGGGACTAAAAGACTCTAGGAGCAGATAGCTGCAACTAATAATAAAAGTATAACTTGTAATAGCATCCTTTTTTTATAAAATGTAAGTGCTTTATCTTGTTCTGATCCTGCGTATACATGATACTTTCATTAAGCATTTCTATCCTGCTATTACATGAGAGTGATAGCAAGATATTTTATTAGTGTTGGATAAGAAGCTAAAGGTAACTATAAAGAACACAAAACTATTAACTTGGTTAATATAATATTAACTTATAACTATTAAAACTATCAACTTGACAGGCATCACTGAAAGCTATGAGAAATATGGACTCATAACTAAAGACAAAAATTATATTTCTGCCAGGATGATGGCACGGAAGAAAAAAACTCTGTTAATGCAGCCACAAAAAAATGTTGCTTTTGTTTTGTGTTGTTTTTGTGTGTGTTGGTTTTTGGTTTGTTGTTTGGGTTTTTTTTCCCCCAAAAGGCTGGTTTTCATCCTAAGCTGCCATACTCAATGTTTATTCCAAAGTAGGCATATGGAACATTTAAGTTCCACTTATTTCTGTTATATTATCAACTATATCACAGTCATCCCCTCCCCAGGCTTACTGAAGACTATGTCTAGTTTCTATCTAAGTTAAAGGATTGTTGCAGGGATTACTGAGAAGCAGTCTGGCTCGATTTAGCTAAGAAGTCATTATCTATTTCACCGACAGTATGTTAATTTGATCTGTTAGCTTCATCTGACAGATGGAAAAGAAGCAGCATAGTGGTGCCTGTGAACTCAGAAGGTGGAAAACTTGTACTTCACACAGCTTATCTACAACGTCATGCTTCCTTTTTGATCAAAACACAAAAATTTTACCAATTCAGAGGGCTGGAACACCTCTTCTATGAGGAAAGGCTGAGAGAGTTGGGGTTGTTCACCCTGGAGAAGAGTAAGCTTCAGGGAGATCTTATCGCAACCTTTCAGTACTTAAAGGGGGCTTATAAGAAAGAGACTTTTTACCACGGCCTGCAGTGGCAGGAGATGGGGCAACAAGTTTTAAAACTGAAAGAGGGTAGGTTGAGACTGGATAAAAGGAAGAAATTTTTTTTACGATGAGGATGGTAAGACACTGGAACAGGCTGCCTGGACAATTTGTGGATGTCCCATCCTTGGAAGTGTTCAAAGTCAGGTCAGATGGAGCTTTGTGCAACCTGATCTACTGAAAGATGTCCCTGCCCATGGCGGGGGGGGTTGGACTAGATGATCTTTAAAGGTCCCTTCCAACCCAAACTATTCTATGATTCTATATTCCAGTATTCTAGCATATATTCATTACATATTTCAGTAATGTACTTTGGAAAAAAGCCACAGGCTCAAGGCTTCAAAAAAACCCAAAACACAAAATACCATCCCGAGAAGCTCAAAAGCAACGACAGATTGGAACCTCAGTTCCAATGTAGGAGCTGAGACAAAAGAAGGCACACTCTTAGATCTGATAATATACACCTAGCCAGACACCAGATGGCCTGTCCACAATCAGCCAGGACAAACTTACTGTACCGATTATTTAAACATGGACCTCCCAGACTGCAGACCTTCTATCCCTACCACCAGATAAACCTCGGCTTTATTTCAAGTTGGTAAGACCAAACCAGAACGTGTGAGCAGATTTTCCACTGTGTCATGTTTCACAGGCATATCTTGATTTTCTTCTATTAAAAAGGCATTCTGACATGAAAAAAAGGAGAAATACAGTGATTTTCTCCAAATCAGGAGAACGGCAGAGAAACAATTTTCTCTCTCTACATCAACAGAAAGGTGCAGTAAGGCAAGCCAACCAAGATATTCAGCCGGAGGGACATGAAAACACATCCTCCTCAAACTTTACACACTCAAGGAAGTCCAGCAGGAATTCCCACATGTAAAAGTTGAGCGAGTGGCAATTCGTAAGTGTCACGTTTCACAAAAAGGCCTGTGATTCAACACCGGACAGGACAAGCCTACGGCATTTTACATCAAGTTGTCAGATGCTAAAAACAGTAGCTTTTTTTTGGTTGTAAGGGAGATACATTTCATTACTCCCCCATCCACTGCAGTAAGACGGCATTACTGAAAGAGGGGACAGCAATACCCACCGTCTTAATATGAAAGGTTTCAAATTTTACCATCAACTGTAACCAGCATCACTAAAACCATGAGCACAGTTGATGCTCCTCTAAGTAATACCAGTAACATGACAGCTAAAATATAGCATGGACACCGCAGGGTCATGCCACTAGACATGCTAAATGATTTTTTAAAACTAACATGTTTCTAATAAAAGCATTAAACAGGAAATTTAACCTAAATTAATAGCCAGTTGTACTTAAAACCTATGATCAATATCTACCATTATGATGCAGAGATAAAATCCTATCAAGAACACTTACTCTCTCCATACAAAAGGCAAAAGCATATAGATAAACTGTTCTGACTATCAAATTCTCCAGATGTGGCCACCTAAAAAACGACTGAACTTCCACAACTGATGCTGAGTCTTAGACACTTCCTTTTATGGTTGTCACCATAGCATCTTTAGCAGCACTTAGTCACAGGAGTCAAAATGAACGAAGATCGTCTTTTAACAACTGTCACCAAACAGCAGCAACTCTTCTTGCGGACTTAAGCAGAATTTATATAAATTAAAAAGGGAAAACTAGAATTAATTCCAAGTAGCCTGCTCATTGTATTGGACCTATTTTTCAATACATCAAACAAGACATGCAAAAGTATGGAAATTGATATGAAAACCTTCTAAACCAGTATCTAGCAACAGTCTTGCAGAAGTAGAAGCTCTGAGGAAGGGAGATGGGGATTGGAATATCAAGAAGGTGTGGGAAGGGAATATGAGTAAATAAATGACAGCTTGATGAACAAAGGAAGGATACCTACCAGTAAATAGAGATTCCCTTAGAGACATAAACACACGTGCATTTTCACAACCTGATCAGGCAAACGTCCAAACAGGTGGGGTCAAGCTTGCCTGTCCCAGCAGTGGCTAAGAAGGATCTCCTCATATGTCAGAATGCAGTAAAGAAAGAAACTAAGCATCACCCAACCCTGAGCTAAGGAATACCTTTCTTTCTTGGGAACAGAGGAGAGAAGACAGAATTGGAAATCACATCTCAAACAAATCTATTTCCAGCTCCAACGAGTTCTCAGAGGCAGGTGTCTCTCCGCTGGGCTCAATTACTGAAAAGCCTCAAGTTCCCTTGATTGTCTTTAGAGACTGCTTTAAAGATTCCATACTCTAAGAACTGGTTACTTTAGACAGCGTAGTGCCGTAAAACTAGTTTGCAGACTACTGAGAAACCAAGATTCTAGAAAATTCCTTTTATGCAACATTTGCTAGAATACATTACATTTCCCAGACACTTCCCAGTCTCCTTACCTCTTGTCCTGAAAGGTAGTATGCTGCTAGAAGACCACCAATGAAGCGAATGTTGACCTCGAAAACAGACACTTCAGAGTTCTAGAACAGAAAAACGTAAATAATTAACCAATTCCCTAATCAAAGAAAAAAAAAAACCCTCAAGGCAGAGGCAAATACATACCCTAAACCAATCTTAATTAATGACATTAAGCACCTGCTCGACTCTCACTGTATACTTACATTTCATTTTGTGCATTACTAAATAAAAAACTGATTTTGGAACCATAGGGCAAGTTCAAGGATTGAAATACAAATTCTATCAGAGTCTGTAACAGTCCCAAAATTAGTAATAAGAACCTTAATTAATAAGGACAAAACAGAGTCATTTCTTCCATTTAATGCTTCCAAACTCTGCGCACACTAATAACGTCAGGTGTTGTATGACCAAGTGAAAAGTTCCTGTGATAGATTCAGAACCTGTAGGCAAACTAAGACAAGCAACAAGCTTCATGTTAAAACATCTTCAGGACGTGGAAGAAGAGATTGTATTGTTAAGTAATTTATATCCTGTGGTTCGGGAGGAAACTGTCTTTCGCAGCTGAGTTATTTCCAACCACTATCAGCTAGTAAAGCTTCATCTTTGTCTTCATTTCTGAGGCCCTATTGGCTATCACTGACCGCTTCTCTTCCATTACCCAATTATAATTTGTACTCTGAAAATACAATATATAGATTTATCTTTACTTATAATTAAAGAGTGAAAGGGTTGGGGTTTGGGTTTTTTTTTCCCAAAATAAAGTTACAAAAAAATAGAGCTTCACTAAAGCTTAGCTCTGATACTTTGAATCATAGGGTTAAGTTCCAGCTGAAAGACCTCTTCCGTCTCTCCCCAGGAGGAACACTGAAAAGGACTAGAGAAATATTAGGGTAAGCTCTACTCACCACACTGAAATCAAGATTTTTGTCAATCCACTCTTGTCCTTCTCTGAATTCATCGTGAAGCCCCATGATATAAAGAGTATCCAATGCATCTACTATAGTAGCACCCATTTGTGAGTTTCCTACGTGCAAAAAAAGGATTTGTATTACAAGTGATTATTTCATTACTGTTCTTAACCATCACACAGCATGAGAAAATAACTCAAGCAGTAGCAGAGCAAAGTTACCACAAAGATGACAGCACAAAGAAGAATCAAAGTGAGCAAGGAATTAGCAGCTACATACGATGATCACACTTCTCCTTCAATGCATCAGTCCTCTGGCAGGGTTTGGCTTCTGGTGAGAAAGGAAGACTGAATACAGAAAAAAATCCCCCTTCTTAAGTGCTTTCCTAAGCTGAACGTGAGCAACTGTACTTTAACCAAAAAAAGGACAGGAAGACATTCAGCTTCAAAAAGTCATGAGGAATTGTAGGATGGAAGTGTTAAAAAAAAGCATATGCAAGATAAAGCAATGGGCACTTGCCGTAATGCCTTGCATTTCCCAGCATTTGCTACTGAAATGTTCAAAGTTTGCAACTGTGGAAGCTACCTAGCCACTGAAAGGATGGATTGACGAGCAGGGATGCCCTGGTTTGGCTTGACTGATAGAGCTGCAGCCCCACGATGTTGGCATCACTGGGACCCACACTATGAGCTGCTAATGGAGCCCTCAACTGCTTCAAGTGGAGCATTTAAAACCAAGTAAAAATCAATGGTGCTTTACCCTAAAATTGTCATTCCCTTGAAACAGCAGCAATTTAGAGCTGATTGACGAATGGCTCATCAGTTTGTACAATGGAGACAAGAGGAAGGGGCGGAAAGCCATTGCCCATGTTAGTCTTGACCTCCCTTAGGCCAACCCAACCTAAGCTGCTGCCCTCAGTAGGCAGAGGTCTTTGTTTCTACAGGAAAGCAAATATTGCCATGGGTTGGTTTATTTTCGTAGGGTGTATAAAACATCCTACACACCAAGAAAGTGGCCGAATTTCACTGTTCATACCAGTATTCGATAAAACAGTACAATAACGATATGATTAGCAATTTAATGACAGTAGACTCCTAATAAGTTAAGCCTATTTTCTTTTTAATGTGCTTTTCATCCATAATGGAATCTGTAGAGTGCAGCGTTCCTCCTTTGTTGTTGCTATTAATTAATTTCTGATTTTTAGTGTTATTTTTCCCCTTAAGTGTAACAGTAACTGAATGAAGCCATCACCCACGTTGTATTTCTTTTACGCACCTAAATGACTGATACTTACATGCAAGCTTAACTCCATTTTCAGGGATTTCTTTTCCCGAATGAGAAAAACTAAACACAACGGTCTCTGAGAAAGTAATCACCGACTAAGTTTCTTCAAAAACAGCCATGCATCTGTTTTAACTAATTTAAACTAGATACGGAAAACCTGAACTCGGTGGTGTTTGTTAAGAACATTCAAGTACGGACTGGGACACACTACCTTTCACGAGATTAATTCAAAGACATATCCTTTAACAAATTGCTCACCAGGCATACCTATAACACTCAGAAACTGAATTCTCTGTGGTGGGCAAATGTACTGCAAGGTTTAATGCCTTCAGCTAAATGACAAATTCCATTACTTGTGCTGAAGTGGATGTTGCTTTGAGCAGAGCTACAGCATGCACTTAACTTCACACCTTTTCATAAGCATAATGTGACAGTTATCTAATTTATCACTTCAAAAACATGCAAATCAGACCATGACACAAGGACTAACTTCAGGATTAGCTGACAAGGTATTTCTGACATTAAAGTTGGAATGTGTTATACTGCTATGGCACTCAATTTCTGCTTCTTTATTTAAACCACATTGATAAAATTTTCAAATACACAAGGTGTTTGAACAAATAGGGATACATAGCCTTGGGAAATCCTGAAAGCTTCCCTTGCAATAGTTTAAAAAAAATAAAAACCTTCTAACTTGAACACAGTGATAACTACATTAGTAAGCTCTTGTATTCCTCAGCTGGCATGGGGTGAGGAGAATACCTTGCATGGGGATGGACTGGTGTGTCATTGCTCCCTCTGCCCCAACCCAGAAAAAAAAAGTTCAGACACCACTGTACAATCATCCACAGTTTTCTCAGTCTCAGAAGTATATTCAAGCACTATGTTGAGCACAAGAATATCTGCTTTCCGCCCCTCTAGAAAATATCTTCAAATATACACATTTAAACCACCTTTTTTGGGAGTTCTCTGCACAGAACCTGAAAGAAGGGCCACGGAAGTGCAGAATCTCATGAATATTTTTGCCATCTCACAAATCCAATTAAGATTTGTCCAGACAGAGAGTGAGAGCAGAAAGGCCAGAACTGCTGGAACAGAGCCTCTCCAGAACTGACCTAAAGTGTCCACAGTTTCCTAACGCATCCCATTGAACAACATGACTTCACCAACTACAGACAAGAAATTTGCTTTCATCTTCACAGTGCTAAAAGCAAGCCCTCGACCCCATCTATAGAAATCTCACCTAAACCAGTAGTACCCAATGGGGATTGACTGACAACTTATTTCACACAAGAGCCTCCAGCATTGTTTGGTGCCACCGAAATAAATGCAGCCTGATAGACCAAACCTGACTTGCTCAGCATCTTTTGCCCCTAGAGTCAGTTAAAGGCATAGGTTCATACTCTAAGCTTTTGTCTAGGCAACACTCCAATAATTTGTTCAAGCTCTACCTTCTGCTCTCTTTTTGCACCTTTCTCTCATCTTTTATGTCTTTTAGACCCACAAACATCCAACAAAACATTACTGAGCAAAGCCCCTTCTGCACAAACATTCCTCTTCCCTGAGCACTGACAGGTGCCTGTTTCTGATGTGTAGATGAGTATGGTTATAGTTCCTAGACTTCACGTGAAAGCTCAAATATTTCTTACCATGGTCTCCTAAGGATAGCATTTATAACCCAACCCATAACAAATTATTCGGTTTTATACTTTCTTACTCATAAGTAGGCTATTTAAACCAATTTTGGTTTATTTTTCTTTTTTCTTCTTAAACATATGGTAACTAATCCTAACTGCACACCAGCACTCCTTCCTTGATGAAGACTTGGAAGAACAATCTTTGTTTTTTAAACCTTTTTGGCTGAACACATTTCCAAAAGGTCAAGAGATGGCAAATCAATACTTTGCAACAGATTTTCTATCCAGTCATCTTCCTTTAGTATCAACCAGACAGCACAAAACAAGCTAATTCCCTCCTTAGCATTGAGTGGGAAGAGTCCAAACTGCAAAGTTCATACCCAGAAGTCTTGTGCCTACAAGAATAGAGGGCAGAGCTGGACATAAAGCAACACAGAGGACAATACACTTAACGTAACACTCTGGCTGTCCCATGTGGCAGGATAGGTACAACTTAAAACCCTTTGTGGGCTACACTAGGTTGGGTTAGAGAGTAAAATTAATTAATTTCTCTCAGATGATTTATTGGAGGACTATGTGGAGAAGATGTCATTCTTAATCTGCTCCTAAATAATAGCTTCTGCTGAGGTCCACAACCCTAATCGGACCAAGTAGTGATGTTGTCACAGCTGTCTTCATCTAAAAATGCACTGCACTACCAGTAAGTTATCAGCTGAAATCTATACCAGGAAGAAACAGACAGTGTTCAAAGATCACACATGGTGCTATAGGGAAAACAAACTATAACGGATAGGCAGCTGTACTTCCTCCTCCTGATGTTGATACAAACAACTCAGTCTAAAGTCACAAAAAGAAATAATTTTCCAATCATAATAGAGGATGGGTTTTTTCCTTTCACAACCATGCTAAGATCCATAAATTTTTCCTTAAAGGACATGAAGATAGTCTTCCTGGACTTAAGCTGCAAAAAGTGTCACTTCAAAAATAATAAACAATGAGATAACAGTTTTGAGGACTACACACTGCTTACTACCGCCTCAACCCGTCCGATCTTTTATTGCTCTGGATACATAGAGAGCAGATCTCTTATTGTGGTGAAAAAGACTATAAAGCAATTAAATAAGAGAAAATAAAACTTCTCCTAGCTGAAGGGACTCCTCCCAGGATCTGCCTCTGTTCAATACAAAGGCTTGGTTGGTCACGTTGCATAAGACAGTAACTGATTCCAAAAGGGTTTGGTTTTACAAATGTCAGATTAGGAAGTTCCCTCTCCATATAATTATAGTTCTAGTTGATTGAGCTTCAAATTTAATGAAGTTTGCCTAATGAATGCAATGCTCATTCTTCTAAATAAAACAGAACATCCGTCATGGACTAATGGAAGGAATTTAGCAATGAAATAGCTGAACTATTAACAAAACCATGCACACTCATTAAACAAGGGTATTATTCCAAAGGACTGCAAAATAGTAAGTCAGATTTATATTTAGGTAGACTTCAGTTTCCTGAGATTAGACAAATAATTCCTTCACTTGATAGCACATAAATCTACAGTCTGAAACACGTAGCAAATCATATACCTAACTGTAAACAGCAGGACCAGTAAAAGAAAAATTGGCTCCCTATCTAAAATTCTTTCAGTACGCCAAAGTGCTAGATGAAGAACTGATTTATTTACACCATTTTAAAGCCTCACGAGAGACAATCAAAGTACGGGGAGACAGATCATTGTCATGCGTTCCATGACAAAAAGAATATAAAGGAAATAAATAGCCCATTTTCATTATACAATAAGAATAAGTAGAGAGATTTAGAAAGTCTGGTACCAGCTACAGGGTTGCTTAGTGTATTTATTATGTGGAAGCAGAAGAGACTATGAGCAGTGAGGTGCTAGAGAAAATACGTGAACTAGCATAGATGAATTGTGACCAGAGACTATGAAAATTCGAGACACAGACACTTTATGTAAATAAGGAGCAAGGTGACAAATTAAAACTCCAGCCCAGCAAACTGAAGTCATGCGCTTCAAGCTGAAAAGTAATCCGACGAGTGCTTCACAGAAACTTTGATCATTTGACACATCCCCCATACCTACTCCGTTCTTCAACAGGTACACACCACATCCAGCCCTCGTTACTGCTTCGGAAAAACACTTCTACAGGGGCTTCACTGGTCTGAGCTGAGGGCTGAGCAGGGGTCTGCGCCTGGCCGGGAGGGAGCTGATGTTCTTCCCCACAGCCTGTGCTTTGGATTTGTGTCTAAAACAGCGGTAACACACCAGTTTCAGCTCCGCTTAGCAGTGTGCACACAGCAACAAAGCTTTCTCTTTTTTTTTTCCCCCCTCCACTGCTGTCTCACTGAATAAGCTGGGAGCGGGCAAGAGGCTGGAGGGCACACAGTCATGACAGCTGGGCCAAACTGGCCAAAAGGATACTCCGTACCATCTAACACCGTGCTCAGTGATAAACGCTGAGTGTGGGTGGGTTGGTCTGGCAGATAGCCATTCCTCAGGAACCAGCTGGGCTTCAGACTGCATGTAGTAGGTGGCAAACAATTGTCTTTGCATCACTTCTCCCCTCTCAGCCCTTCCCTTCACATATTAAAATGCCTTTATCTCAACCCACGCGGGTTTTTTGATTTTGCTGTTCCTATTGTCTGCCCTACTTCTCTGGGGAGAGAATTTTCCTTCTTTCCCTTTCACCCTCTGTCTGTGTGCGAACATTCTCGTGTTACGAGTGTGTTAATGTCTTACAACACCCTGGGTATCTATCCAAAGATCAGTTAAAGGAGTAACAAACCTGAAGGAAATGCAGATCAAATGGATCTCTCATTATCAAAGTGCACACTGGGTCAGAACAGAGCTGCAAAAAAGTCAAGGAAACCAGCCTAAGCAAAAAAATTACCATGAGGCCACTGCCTCCAAGGAAAGTCGCAGACAACCAGCCATTCTCACTCCTCCAGCTTATGCAGTGACTGAAAAGGAGATGTTTGATTACTAAGCAGAAAAGATAGCAGATGAAAGATCCACAAGTCAGATGCTCATCAGTTTGTTTACAATCAAGGTAGGGTTTGAATGTTTCCTAAACCAGTGCCAAAAATCACCCAGGAATCTAATAAAGACTCTTACTGCTGTTTGCAAGGACAACCTGCGGATACCACCGCCCGGTACGTTTTGAAGAAAGCTACGGGAATTGGCAAGACTGCTTGAGGGAAAACAAGCAGATGGATTTGGGCTGTTACTGAGGACAAATGACTCTCATACAAATAGCAAGTATCTCTGTGTCAAGACACCCCTGCTACAGAAAGAAGTTATTTTATCCTCTAGAAAGCCAACTCCTCTTCATAAGCATTAGAAGGCTGGAATCTACAGTTAGTTAGGCACAGAGACTGGAGATCTGGATGTAAGGAAATGCCTTTCACGCTCAAAACAGCATAGTCAATGGGATGATCATACTGATGGACAGAACCGTAAGTCACAAACGGACATCACGCCAGAAATATTACTCTGAGCCGCTCATATACAGTTCTGGGGGTTTTTTCAGGGCTCTGGATCTGACATAATGCATTGGAAGCAGAACCTACTCCTACTGGTACAGAACACCTCTGATTACTGGTGTGTTTAATTGTGGGCAGGGAGGGGAGGCTCAGTTTGCAAAAGGAATCTAAGACCACCAAAGTTTCAAGGGATAATCTGACTTAATTCCTAAGTTAAACTTCCACTCTGGCAGGTGACCTGAACTTCAGAGCAGTCCGGCACTCCTGCTAAAGCCACCCAGCAATTGGGGTGTGCCCGAGCCTTGAGCAGATCCTCCCTATTCCATTGCAGTGATTCCAGAAACAAGAAATCTAAAGCCTCCTCAAGGAAATAATACCCCGGCACACTCTGAGCCTAAAAGATTAGTTATTTTTCATGTAAGCAGGTGTTTTAATCCCTAGTAACAGAGGAAAAATGCTTTCTTGAAAAAACTCAGCCTGACATTAAATACAGAGCTATTACAGTTTTAAAAATATTAATACACTGGTTATTGATATTCCTGCCTGCCCAGCTTCAGAATGGCTGAAAAATGCAGACTGGGAAAGATGGTACTGATCTAGGGCAAGCAGAGCAATTTCCACTCAAGAAGATTCAAAGAATTCAAGTTTTCAGATTGTAGCAACAGGATTTCTTAATGGGATAGACATGGCAGAAAAATACAACGTGAAAATTAAAAGCAAACAATTATCAACCCAGTTTCCTCTGTCTCTAATGAGGCTCTGGCAATATAGCTGCCACTACTGAAGCACACCACTTGTAAAGTATCTTAATGACTCACAAGGAACAAGATAATGTTTAAGAAAATGAATTAAGCTTTTGGACAACGGAGTTCAATTCCACTGTGAAAACGAGTGCCTCAAAATTAGTAAACGAAGTCATACATTTCATACAAAACTGCAATGTATGATTTCAGCTCAGCCATAAAATGCAGTGAATAAGCCTTTAAGCATCCATGAAGAAACCAATTGCCTTTAACATTTTAGACTAATTAAAAAAGCAGAACAAAAAACCAAGCCTGTTGATTGCTTACTTCGGATAAATTGTTGGTAATAGACAACATGAAAAGGAGTTTGTAATCTTTTGCACCAGACAGTATTTTAGCATAAAAATAACATTAAATAATAAATTGCAATGCTTTCCTTAATTTTATAAATAAGGAAGTAATGGGAGGGAAACACTGAAGCATATGCTAGTCTTCGAACTTAAGAAGCGGATCTGCAAGTAGATGCTATTAATCAACAAACTGCTGCTTAGATACCCATGTCCTTGAGACCCTAAACTTAAAAATGTGTCTAAGGATTCGAATCACAGCAAACCTTCCTCTTCTCTGCTCTTCACTTGATTGCTTCACTTCACTCCCCAACTAAACCCTACACAGCTCTTCAGTTTAATTCAAAATTCATACAGGCAAGAGTCTAAAGCACACCCTCCAGTACAAAGCCTTGGTGTTCTCAAACTAAATTTGAAAAGGGCTTCACATAGTAATATCAGGCCAGTTCGATTTCCTACGTTTCTTTCCAACTGTCTCCTTCATATTTTTGGTTTTCTTTTGTTTTTAAGCACAAACAGAGAGAAGGGGGACTGTGCGCAGACTATAATCAAGATTAATGCTGAAACTATGATTTGAGTTAGGGGAAGGTTAAGACCTACTCATAACTGAAAGGCTGCAACATCAGGAGAGAGGTGAGGATGAGCTTCAGAGCAGGAAAGGAACAAGGGAGGGGAGATGGCAACAAATTGAGTACGAGGGAGAGGATAGAGGTGCATCAGAAGGGAGGCAAGAATAACAGGCAAGAAGTAAGTGGTGATGCCAATTAGCTACACACACGAAGCAGTCAGTCAAAACTAACCAAAAATACAGATCTGGAGCAACTCCATTCTGAGAAATCAGGCAGTGGAAGACTGAAGGGAAGTGTACCTGTGAACGATGGCTCAGAAGTATGCAGAACCTAAATACAGGCAGCAGTGAGATACACCCAGCAGCAAAGCAAGATTAATACTTGACAGTAAATAAGAGAGCAAGATGTTATCTGGACTTGAGTATAGTTGCGTGACCTGAGCACAGAAATCTTATGTATGAAGCAAGCAGATCTTCCACGACAGTAAATATACAATTTCTTACAGATAATTGTAAGCTAAACTACTTTGTCAGCTAGGTAGTAGGAAAAGCATCTCAAAAAACGCACCTCTAACAGCCACCATGTCATATAAGCTTTTCCATTTTTAGACAAAAGCTTTGGCCGCCTCCACACAGTTTAGTCCACACTACATCCTAAATTTTAAGACACCTGAAGAGGAGCTGATTTCAGTGTGGTAGCCATAAAATTTCATCAGAATGGTACAAAACTTAGGCAGAAACATAGTGCTGTGCTCACGTGGTTGGACTGTTTGAATTACAGCTGCCTGGCTTCAGATGACAGCAAAGCACACTTGCATCTGCCTCCCACTTTGGACCAGTCCCCATGGAGCTGTCCTTACCGTAGTTACTTTTATATAGCCCAGTGTGCTAAGCCTTACTTAGTCGTCATGCCTGTTTCCTTCAGACTTTAACACAATCCAAAATAGACTTTAATTTCATGTCCTTATCACACCCTCTGTTCTTAACTCCAAATGACAGGAAACAAGTTTAAATTCAGGAATAGCATTCCCACAACCTAAGTAATTCCCAAATCAAAACAAACATAAGTCCAAAGATTCCCAATAGGATGCAGATATATTGTTTCCTCAGAGCAAACCATCTGGTTTCTAAGAGAAAAACAGGACAGTATGCTATCAGAGGGAATAAAGATTCTCAGTTTGAGCCTGACCCCTGAACACTATGACTTCATTTCTTCATTGCCATTTGATGGAGATGTTTACCTCACTATTACAAAAGGCAGGTTACAGAAATGAGGTGTGTTTAGCTCATTCTACTTTGCATCTGTGCATCTCTTTGAAAATTGTGCCTTTAAAAAATATAATCTTTTGAGTAATACTATAGGATTTATCATCATCAATTAGGAAATATGTAAAAAAAGCCACTGAGAACAACTGGCCGTAATGGGTTGTACATGAACTAATACAAACTAGGCGAGAACTCAGTGGGAATACTGTGTTATTAAACAGAAGAACAGAAGCCAACAGCCGCTCCTTGTGAATTTTCCTGATACGTATAGGCGCACTTGAAAGTGTGATGAAATTGCAGTAACATTCAGAAAATATTCTTAGCTAACCACAGTTGTCTCTACCTAGGGCACCAGTACCGTAAAACAGTTAAGAGGGAAGGCTCAGCCAGATTGCATCCTGCCAGCACACATTGGCAAGTCTTAAAGAACAACCATATTCTGAATAAACACGACATCTATTGCAGTGAAGCAAAACAGTGTTTATGGAACACCATTTGCCCAATTAGCAGCATCCATCAGAGGACAGCTTTAAATTAGATGAAACTGAGGAAGTTTGAAATTTTGTAAAGGCAAGTCTCATCTCAGCATCAATGCTATAGTCTAAGAGGTGAACTTGCATATGGACAGAGAATATATACAGAAGGTATGTGAGAACATCCCTTATTAAAGGCTCGTAAGAAAACTAACCTGCCACAGGATCAGAGAAAATTGTTCTCATGCAGATGAATAATTGTTTAAAAGATAAGAAACAGGGTTACGTGTAAACCACCAATTTCCACTGGGAAGAGAAACCATCAGTGGGACCCTACAGAGATGAATGCCTGGGCACATGCTTATTTATGAAACCATTTGGAGATATTTATAAAACCATACTTAGAAATAATTCAGAAATATCACATAGAGTGGATGAAGATTTTGAAAAGGAATGCTACCAGAGCAAAGCCACCCTATAGTGGATTTCTAGACTCCCTAAGGAGCCTAAAATATACAAGATACAGTTATTAGGAAAGGAATAGTGAACAAAACAGAAAAAAGAACAAACTTCTTTTCTTCCTCTAAAAAAAAACAAACCAAACTTGAAAAGATACCAAGAAGGGAGATAATGATAGGGTATTAAAATTAAGTTTGTATGAGAAATAACTTAACAGACCAAGACTGTCCATGTAAGACAGGCACACAGCTGAGGGCATATACAATTCTACAAAGTCATGAGTAGTAAGGAAGAGATTAATAATGGGTTGGTTTTTTTCCAATACCAGTCACCTAAGACAGGGGGCAGACTTCAAAACTAAACCATTTTCTACACAATACGCAATCAAACTACAGAACTACTAATGATGGGATATGGTGGGTGCTCCAATGTTTGCACAGACTCAAAAGTAGATTGGTCAAAATCACAGAAAAATAAAAAAGGGATTAAATAAAACTCACTGCCTGTGACCACAAAAGCACTAAGACCACACAAACTTTTATAAGCATGGAGAGGACTCTGAGCAATGCTCGCTTACTGCAGGCTTTTCCTGCTCTTGCGTTTCCTCCCTCCTGTGAGCAATTTCTGGACAATGAGTAAATAACCATGTTTGATCTTTCTAATTCCAAACTTGGCCAGCAACTCTTGAGAGTTACGTTCGTTCTGAGAATTTTAATCTTTCCAAAATTTGTGTTACTGGCAGGAAAATACTCATTTCGATGTACATGCACTACTCAACACTGTCTCCGCATAGTCCCCCATTACTGACTTTGCAGAGGACACAGATGCACTGGCCTGTCCTAAGGCCAGTTTCACTTACATGAAAATTGAATAGAACCTGAAATAGAGATTAGGCTGATTTTTGTGCCTTGAAATTACCTCTCTTTACTACTTAGCATGAATGGATTTTCTTCACCCTTTCATATGCCAGAGAAAAAGGCAATGATGAGTAGGTTACTTGTGCATGTACTGTTATGAGAACTACTGCTCACCAGGTAGGTTTTTTTAATCAAAAAAAGAAGTCAAGAACTTACTTGTTTACACATATACCTCATATTCCTTTTTGTTTTCATTTATCCTCCACAGAGATTCAGAGGCTGAAAACATGCACAGAAAAAGGATGCTGGGCAGTTGTTTCTCCTGTCTGTCTCTTCATTAGGATTTTACAATGAGAAAGTACCAGAAATTTTTAGCCGTATTTGCAAAAGGCCATCCCTCAGTGTTTAGTGCATCATATAGTTTCTTCCCAAGAAAAGTGTTTGTCTCTATAACGTTCATAAATCTGCAGGTTATTTGGCCACTAAAAAGCCCCAGAAAAACAAAAAGCCCATAAAACTTGACATCTTGACTCTCAGTTATGTGAGCTTCAGATGTGAATGATAACCAAGCAGATGACAGCAGAGGGTAGTGGCAGAGCAGCTCAGGCAGCCTCACAACTGTTACAATGACAGATGACAAAAACGTCTAATAAACCAATGACTATTTCCCAGGGTAATTTAAAAAAAAAATTGTTACTACATTTTCTTGTAGTGCTTACAAGAATTATTCCACCTCTTGTTTTCTAGACCAGAAACTGGACACAGAAATTGCATTATTTTCCCAAGATATACTGTACTTGTCAAAGTTATTGGAAAAACAGAGTCCTTTGCCTGACTGTTCCTTCTTGCAACAGCCTCACATCCTTGCAGTCTGACAAATGCATTTTCTCCGTGGGGTTTGGGAGCATTGCTGCTCCTGCTCGCCAGCAGGATGGAGAAATGCACTGTCAGATCTCCATTGCTTAGCAACACAAAGATCTGCGGCAAGAGCTTCCCACGCTGCGGCAGTGGGCAGTTGGCCGCTGGCTCAGCAATTTTATCCCAGGTCGTGAGGTTTATGAGCAGTGCTGGTAGCAAAAGACCGAGACAGGCTGTGCAGTAAGCCAGGCAACATCACCACACACTCAACAAGGTGGTAGAAATCAAGGAGTTCACTTCCAAGTTAAGAAAAATTCAGGTCACTAGCTGCCCCAGCTGAATCCTTGAGTTTGACCCATCTTGCTCATTAACCAACACACACCTCAAAATTTCAGTTTTCCACAGGAATGAAGCAGCAGCACATTATCTTGATGACACTGAACATGCCAGACAAAAATCCCTCATAAAAGAGAGAACAGCTTTATTTGGTCACATGTTAGAGAAGAGAGACAGCACTGCATTGCAGCCTTGAGGCTCTAGGAGGTAATACAAATGCATCCCAATGTGACTTCAGTGACAATTTTCTCTTCCTCCCAGAAGACATTATATCTCAAGACAGAGCTGGCAGACATCTCAGATTAAACTAACCATTCGCATGGCATGTGAGATGAAAGAACAGGAGAGGCATGGAAGTGCTACAGATGTGCAAGACAGTGCTAGTGCGACAAAATACAAAATAATTTCATTAAATCTTTGTACATGAGAATGGGCATGTCTGCACGCAAGTGTCTACAACTTTAAAAACTCCGTATCATTAATACTTTGGAAAGACCTCTTCATACCCTTCAAAACATATCTAGACATGTATCTGTTTACCTACGTATGCATTATCAGATCATCTTCACGTAATGCAGCTCACCTCCAGACAGAATACATCCAAATGTATATTTAGTGCATGAACTGCTAGTAATACGGGAAGTTTACAATTTTGCGAGAGTTTGTATCAGTACTTTGTCATGTACTCTATTACCTGACAAACTGCACATCTTCACTTTATTCTTAGATAGCTAACATTGCATTAAAAGAAACAACAAACACACCACACGTTTCAGAACTCTCATTTCAGAAAGCATCATCAGGTACGATGATGGCCCATGCTTTCTAGTTCTGCTGAGGACCATGTTCCAGGTTGCCCAAGGATTGTGGTTTTTTTTTTTCCTTAAAGTCATTCAGGTTCTCAAACATTGTTCTAGAAAAATAAAGATTGAAGAGTGATATGAACCCACCAGCACAAACTGCTCAATCTAACTCACAATGAAGCATCCTCAAGATTTGTGCTACGGTAATTAGTTCATAAAATATTGAAGTAAAAGATTCCACAAATACATATAGTTTAAAACTCTGAAGCATACCTGGCCTGAATAATTTTAACGGTGTTTCCATAAGACATTCACCTAGAGGTCACCAAACAAGTGAGTGGACAAATCATCTTTAAACAGCATGTTTCAGATGGTTCCTTTGATCCTCAAAAGCAAATCCAGCCAGATTTCATTACAGCAAGAGAATCCAACAATACCATCATCTATCTGCTCTGGTTTTTGCTAAACCCAGAAAACCTTCTGAACTAAGCCCAGTGTTTGTTTTTCTTGCTCATTATCTTACACGCATCATTTTCCATCAGCCTTTTCTCCTCACCCGTCGCCTTCTTATGAGAACTTGACCCAGATCCCATACAACCCCACCTCTGCAATAACACCCTGAGGCTATCATCAAATTATTCCAGCAATTTAAGCAGTCCAACAGAAAAAGTTTTCTTCTTTTTTAGCTTAGTTGCTACAACCACCAGCAGAACTGCAAATAAGAATTTAAACTGGAAAGAGAAATTTCACCCCTCTGCTATACTTTCTCCTTGCCTTTTACACTTTCTCTTTTACCTATACTTTCACAAAAATAGCAGCAAGTTATCACCCTGTTTCACCAACACAGAGTCTATAACGGTCTGTTTCATATGTCATCTAAATGTAAATATCCTTAAAAGCCCACCAATTCCGTCATCCCTTCCCAAAGCAGCACCATACTACTAATGTTGAGATCCATCTGTTGAAGAGGTGCTATTCAAGGTTTTAACTATTGACTGACTACACAGTTGGATAGGCAACATTTTTAGCAGGCTCTTCTTTGCAATTTACACTTACCAGGTCAGACATCTCAAAAAGACTGGCAAGAGTTTCCAGCTAAAGCTACCCCAGCAGGTTTTGTTGAAGTCAGTAACTGGGGCAGCCTACAAGTGTTCCTGCTGGCACAGAGCATCTTGCTTTAAAGTTTACCAGCTTTCCTTATTTTTTTATTGACTTAAAATGAAGATGTACGCGAGCAGAGCAGACCACCTCCTCTTCCCTCCTCCGATCCGAGTTTGAACCCTGCCAGATCTTGCAACGTCAGGAACAATGATGTTCCTCTTGGCATAGATATACACTGCTTCAGAGGGAAAGGGGAGTCCAACAGGGAAGATTAATGGCTCGTTTGCCTTCTAAATTGAATCATGTTCACCTCACTTGAGAGTTATCAGTAAACCTGATTTCCAAAAGATTCACACAAAGGGTTGCAGTGTCAACCAGCGATACCATCTCCTTACTGCATTTCACAGACGTGCTATGAATTGAAATGGAAGCACAACAGACTGCAGCAATGGCCAAAAATAGTGTGGGTCAACCGGTCTTTGAGATGAATAATAAAGCGAGGTTTTGATGAGCAGCTTTTTATTAAAATAGCATCAGATTTCAAAAAAGAATTATGTAACACTTCTATAAAGGCAAATACCTCTGGGAATGGTGTCATTATGAGAAACAGAGATTGGTAAAGTACTAGCAATAACAACACAGCCTAGACAGTCCTTGGTACAAGGACCAATTTCACCCCCTTCCCATCAACCACCCACCAAACCAACAACAGCTGATTCTATTTTAGACTTAGTATATACTGAAGATTATGTTTCAGAAAAGTTTTTCATGTGAAATAGCCTTGAAGAGAACAACCATAATGTGAATTGGCTAAAAATTAAATCTGGATTTTAAAAGAACAAACACTAAGGGAATCAGCTGCTAGAGTTAGCTGGAATAAGAGGATCAGAAACTTGAATGTGGAGGAAGCCTGCAATTTCTTTCAGACAGCAATGCCAAAACTCCAAAGGCTACACATTCCAAAGAGGAAAACAGTAGAAGTCCTCCAAACTCATTAAGAGACATGTCAGAAGCAAACAGAGGAGGAATGGAAAGAAAAAGACACGAGTAAAAACATAATTCAAAATTGATTCATAATATTGTGTCAGTCACATTAAAAACAAGCATTAGAAAATATGTTTTCCTGACATATTAAGGGAAAAACCTCACTTCAGAGTAAGTTACAAAGCAAGGCTAATTTAAAATTATATTTGGCAAATTAAGCAACAGAATTTCATGTAAATTAAACAAAGACTACATGATCATACAGGTGAACATTAAAGATTTTTACTGCCCGACCCAACTTCTTCAGCCGGAAAAAAGTATAAATGAAAGCCATGAATTAGAGGTAACATACAAATCATAGGAAGCATCATAAGAAATGTTTCTAGTAGAAATGAAAGCAGTGCCAATGCTTTCATGCAGTTGAAAGCATTAGTAGCAATGAGAAATTAAGAATACTATGCAATAGTCCCCGGAAACCTAAGAAATGTCCTTCTGTCTGTCACAGCAGGAGCCTGTCACTCTGGTCTTCCCTGCAGCCTCACACTGTCCCCTTGCACTATGCTCACTACTGGCTGTATCACTTTTCAAACTCTTCGAACAGTCCAGGTGCTTTTTACTCACCTTCCCCACCTCACGCAACTCCCCCTGACCGTGTCATTTTCGTTATAAAGGAATATAAAACAGCGCCAGCTTTCACACCATACTCAGGTGTAAGAAACCAGGTGCCAGTGCATGACCAAAGCCATCCACGCCAGGCTCTAACGGGTGTGCTTGCAGTAGAGGTGGCCAGTCCTTACTGCACTCAGGGCTAGTACAGCAGCTAAAATTATGCTCCTGTGGATTTTAATAGGCTTCTACGCACTACAGGTTTGGAGGGAGGAGGTTTTTTTGTGGGCTTTTTTCCGGTTTTATTTAAGTACTGCAGAAAATGTAACTCAGAGGCTTCTCTTCCATTGCTGGGAGCAGGGGGAAGGAGCAGCGTGCCTACTTAAAGTCCTCCTCCCTTCTCTATATCCAACACCTATTTAAGGTTGAAGTTCATCAAGCAAATAAATTTCATTAAAACCTGCTTAGATATAAAGAAAATCACTTGTTTATTTGGTAAGATATAAGAATGGTTTCAAGATTAAATTTAAGGAGATCTTTGGAAGGAACAGACTGTAAAATTAAAAATCCCTTTAAGTATTACAATACTTTTGAAACAAGTCCTCTGACTAGAACTTCTCTTGGAATTAAGTTTCCTCTGGGAGTTTACTTTTTCCCTATGAATGAAAACAAAAAGCTAATCAGATTTTGATTTAAGTCAAAATAATTTATTCTGGGTTCAGTCACCAAGCACAGAAAAGGAGACAATCACACAATCCTAATTTGTATTTCTATCATCCACAAGAAGCAAATTTGAGTTTTAAAGCATGATAAATAAAACAAATACCAGTTACAATGAGAACCAACCACACAGTCTTTAGCCAATTGCCTTTCAATAAAAGCCAATAAAATCTTGATTTCAAGCAAACTGTTATAACCAATACTAACATACTTACACAGTATATTCACACTATTCACACTCATTCTTGATGTCAAAAGTCGATACAATAAAATTGTACCTTCCTCAGATAGCAGAGTAGCTGAACACAGTATGAAACCCTGAAGAGAATTCAGAAAACCCTACCCAGGCCTAGAGCAGCTCTCCTGTGGGTTTCAAAATCAATGCAAGAACTTCATGGCTCAGTCATCTTCAGTGCTGTACGTTCTGGATCAATCCAGGCTTAACCTTAACCACTAACATCAAGGATATGTGGTTTGCTAGACCAGAGGATGAACCTGGGGAGCCTCCAGGGCTCAGTCCTCAGCAGTTACAACCAGGTTTTTTGAAGCATCAGTCCTACAGAACTGGGGTCCAAAACCAGATCCTTTTCTGGTTCTAGTACTAATAAAATGTTTTTCACTTTCCAATCACTATTCTACTTATTCTATCCCACATTTACATCAAAAAAAAAAAAAAAGCAGTACTGCTGATCACTGCTATTTTAAGGAAGAAGAGCCATCTCATCTAGTCAGATCATACGTACACAACACAAGGCTATCCAATTCCTCGATCTTAACCTTCCTCATGTTTCATGCTATTGTAAATGCTATTTGTAATACTCATATTCACAATCCATTGCTCAAATATTCTCACTCCATCCCTTGAATTTCTTCAAAGCTTGCTCCTATCCTCAAATTTCTGTGTTTTGAATGCTGTTTCTTTCATTCCGGTCTAGAGGTTCAGGATCCACAAGTCACATACCAAGGAACAGTGTCACTTTTACCTTATCCAGACCTTTTTTTAAAAGCTACTTTCAATTTCACCTTGGTACTAGCAGTTTTTCAGCATCTTGCATGTGCACATTGTCTTGTACCACATCCTCAGGGAATTAAACACAAAGACCTAGACAAGATGAGGCTGGGTTTTTAAAAAAAAAATCAATATTCATTGCATCCCAAAATATCATCATGGCATTGTAACTCCTACTCATATATATGTGTGTGCATGTGTGTTTGGGTGTACACAGTAACAGTGCACATAGACACAGCCTAGTTTTTTCAACAATAAGAACATGCAACTCCCCCAAAGGTAGTTTAGTAAAGTAATTCATTGAAGTGCTATTGAAATAATCGATTCACCTCTGTCATCCACATTTCAAAAGTTTCATATTAAAACAGAATTTGACAGGAAGTTTGGGGAGGAGGAGGAGAGGAGAGCACGGACAGAAATATTAAAAAAATCCCAACACAAAAATAAAAACCAGAAAATACAGCCTACCAAATATGTTGGTGGAATGTCCTTTCCGGGCAATTGGTTTGAGCTCATTATGTCCCCATCCATATTGCCTATAATTGTCCCAGGCATGCTTCATCATCTAAGAGATGAGAAAAAAAAAGGACTCAATTACATCATAAAACTACTTTGTATGAATACAATATTTTACTCCTTATTTCAGACTTCACCTTTCACAGTCATCCCAGCATACTGATAATTACTTTACCACTACTTCTGTTAGAGAAATCAGATTATACAACGTGAATAAATTGGGAAACAACTTCAAGTCTATTTGACTTGAGCTACAGAGCCTAATGCTCTACATTAGGTCATTTTCTTTTTCTTTCTTTCCCTTAAATATATGCACAGACATTTAAGAATTCAGGCATAAGGAACACATTTAAGCATAAGGAATTGGTGAAAAATACTGGCTAACACCTAAGACGCTAACCAAAAGAGAAAAATACCTATCAATATCTGAAGCATAAAAGGGATTTATTTACACTGGTGCATCCAAGAATGACTAAACAATTTTGCAAAAGTCATAACATTTTTTTATTAGAAAGACCTACTTGACAAAGATATACTGTTAAACGGTCTCTACCAAAAGAAATGCCAAAAGCTTTGCTCTTCAGAAAGTATAACGAAGAAAGGAGTATAAAATTGTCAATATATTTACTCCACAAAACATTCTCAACTCTTAATAGAGGTTTCACCACCTAGTAAGCAAGCTACATCAAAAAACCAAGAGGTCTTGTTGACCCACAAGTAGTAGTTGTGCACATCAGACACCAAGCAGTGCTCTTACGGCTTTGCTAAAACCTTTCAAATTCCTTGCCTGTTGCAGAAATTCAGCATCTACCAAATCGCAAAGTGAATGTAGTTTAAAAAAAAAAAACCCAAATACTATTAGTTATTTCAATAAAAGTAACAGGAAGAAATCTGATTCCAAAACTTGCCCCAGACACAGGAACAGTTAGGAACAAGCCTGTCCTAAAACAACAGCCACATGGCTGTGTCCACAACATTAGACATATTTTATTTCTATATTGCAGCCTAGAAATGGTATTAAAACACTGTTAATACAAACAAAAATGTCAAGAAAATGTATTGGACTTAAATCATGATCTCCACAAGTCTGAGAAATGCTCTCTAAGAGGAGAAACAAAGTCCCAGTCTCTCCACAACTCCCAAGAGATCCCTGTCCAACCTGCACAGCTGTAATTCCTTTGAATGCCAACTCCCCCCGTACTTCCCACGGCTCAGTGAACTCCTGCCCAGACGATGCATTTAAACCACAGCAAGGGCCCAGAAACTGGGGGGCACTCCTGTGTTAAACCAGCATTACCCTAGGCTCAGGCGCCCCTCTCAAGGTGCCAGAGGTCCCACTCCTACCGCCTGTCATTCAAAGTCAGCTCAGATGTTGCTTTTGGCATTTGCGCTAAAGGATTCTGACACCTGATGGGGCAATAATACTGTGTCGTTTCTTTTAGTGTCACAAACCTGTAATGTAAGAAAAAGAGGATGTAAATAGTATACTGAAGGAGGAGAGAAAAGCTATTTCATGAGCATTCACAAATTCCTTCGTGTTCACAAAGCACTTCTCAAATAGACTGATTAATAGCTATTAGCTCGAGATGACTCCGGTAAAGTGATCCCCTCCTGACAGGTAAGAAAACCACAGCACGACAAATGCAATACCGACCTGATCACAGGCAGCATACAAGTTTCTCTGAGACCTCTCACGAATGTTATCCAGAATCAACCAAACTGCTATATAAAATTGTTCATTAATTAAGATCATAGAACTGAGAATCAGGGCAGGGTTCAGGCAGGACGGGACCTTGGGGTATCTCTAGCTCAAACTCCTACGCAATGCAAGATCAGTTATGGGATCAGACTGGGCTACTTCAGCCTTTCCCCAGTCAGAACGGCATCGTCAAGGCCTCCATGAAGTGTCCTGCTCTAACCCACAGCTTGCCGGTCCACATTTAAGTCCTAAAAACTCTATTTGGGGAATCACAGAGCTAGAGTTTTGGCAGGCACTAAAGAATGAAACTAAGGAATCCCTGAGCAGTGAGCTCTATGAGTTTGATATCCCAAGTCTAAACAACAAGGTGACCATGACATGGCAGATCTAACCAACTTGCTTCCACGTAAGGGAAACGAGGTTTCTGAGACCTTTGGATGCATCCAATGAATATTTCATGAAGGAGAAGCAAATGACCACTGACGTATTAGCTTTGTAAAAATCTCCAAGTGTAGGCACATATCAGCGTAGATCAAAACTAGCTAAGTCCAAAAGAACAACAGCAGAATGTTAATTGTGGAATATTTCACTGTCTCAATTTGCTATGCTTCAGGGGGGGAAAGTCAGATTTTGCTAGAGAATTTAGTTCTGAGGAAAACCAAGAAAATTATGGAAATTATAAAGGGCTAAAACAGAATACATTACAATGTAAGATGTTTCCCTACCCATAAGATCATAAAATTCATCCTAAGAAAAAATTCCACAAAGATAGAAAGTGCAAAGGAGTCTATTTCACCAGAATTATGAATTAATGCAGAAATAACTTAAGAATACACTACTGAGACCAGAAACTCTGTCGAACGCAGGAGACTCAGACACAGCTGACTGCACCATCTAAGGCTCCGAGGCAGGAAATCATATTTTGAGGAGACTAAGCTACTTTGATAAATACGAACGTGTGTCTGTCCTGCCCCTCCGCCTCCCTCAGTGTACTAACAATATGGTGTTATAACTTCCTGAGAGTCTTTTGACTTGATTACACTACCTAGTCAACTGATTTTGCCCAGATGAACACTGAACATTACTCTGGCACACAGCTCATTACTCTCCTCTACCACAAAATGAGCAGAGTTCACGATACCACGTTAGCAGAAACTGCACCGCTACACACAAGTGAGAAACCCCACAGCTCTTGTATACAGTGTTAAGTTTTGTGAGGATGATATACCAAGAGATCTTATAACAACATGAAGATTTCTGATACTGCCAGCATGGTACCATGATATACTATAGATAAAACATCCATACTACTGGGAGCAGTTGTGCACACACAAGTTTGAGAGGCAGGAGAAGGCAGATGCTTCTGTCCGCTAAGAATTTAACAGAGGATACCACTTTGTCTCAGGAAGCACAAGCAACATGTACTCCTGATCTGAAAAACAAAGATTATGGTTAAGCCAGATAGCATTTGTATCATGAAAGTTGGAAAAGCTGAAGAATAACTGCATGTATAGGTAGGATTTTCTTAAAAAAACCTTTGTCTTGAAGAGGAGAGGGAAGTCTCAGACACTGACTGGAATATCAGCACTAACAATAATAGAAAGAAGGTAGAAATACTTGCAGAAAAATACCCCAACGCTTAAAGAACCCACGACAGAGGCATCTTAAGCTCAGAAGAGTGAAAATAAGCTGGTCCAAGCATGGATCAGTAATCGTGAAAAAGGCAAGGTGTACGTTCCCATAGCTGAAATTTCCATACCTGATAGCAATTTATCAAAGTGCTGGCAGCTTGATGGTATAGCACGTAAAGATCTTGCAATCTGTCCACCAGAGAACAAATGGTTTCACTGACGGACTTTTTACTGACTATTAACGCCAGGTTTTGCTTTGAAGGCAAAATCATTCATAGGCAACAGGCCCTCTGAATACCAGCCTGGAAAATGTTTATTATGGGCTGTACCGTGTACAACAGCCAGCAAGATACTGTTACATGTAGAGCTTGATAATTCTACAAGAAAATTAATTGGACTCTGCTGCTAGAGAGCCAGAATGGCAGAATGGCCAGAATGGCAAGCAGGGTACGTCAAATGAAACCGCTTTTGTAGGTACAGTTACCCAGATGCTTTTGCTGACTTTAGAACATGTTCATGGGATCTGATCCTCCATCTGGGAAATCTGGTTTTTATAAAGGCAGAGTGATAACAACGTCTTTTGACAAAGTCATAATTGCAACAGTAAAGGGAGGTTACAGGGATTGAAAAGAGACTTTTGGTAAGGGAGTTATACCACTACAACAGCATGTTAGAAACAATAATTAAAACCACAGATTAGTTCAAAAGCCCCTTTCTGCTCCTTAAAATAGGGCAGACACCTAGCAGAAAATAAGAGTCCTGAGAAACAATCAAAAGAAACAATTTACTGGTGAATTGCAGTATTTACTGGTTGTGCCTAGAAATCAGAAACCTATCCTCTTCCTGCCATTCCATCAGGAATGCGCATAACAAAGACAGCAAATAGATTTTGCTTTCAAAGGAATGTATTCTGGATAAGGGTACACTTTCAAGAGATTTATATAAACCACCTTCAAATTTAGTTTTAAAATTAACCAAGGCCTTGCTAGACAAGATTACTGCTCAACTGCCAGATTAAAAATTAATAACCACTTTCCTACTGTCTGCAGAGAATACCTTTTGGAGCTTAAGTTAAAGATTGATCTTTTCCTTGTACAGATACTCAGATTTTTGAAGAAACTTAGAAAACTCATACAGATTATTTTATTCTTCTGGGAGCTACAGATCTCTGTCTAAAGAGAAATTATTTTAGGCACCAGTCTGTTACGCATTTCTGAACACTACCACTGAAAAAGTCTCTTTGGACCATATTCCTAGCACACAGAAAGCTGGGTTTTCTCTTTCTGATGAATCTGGTACTAAATCCATTACGAAAACAAAGCTAAAACGTTTATCAAATGCATGCAAAATGAGAAGCTTGTCTTTTTTTGTTGGCATGAAATACCTGAAGTCTAAGACACCTGATGGAACTAAGGGGAAAACACTTCAGACTGGTGAGAACTGGAACAGTAGATGTAAAGAGCCTAAACCTGGAGAGCTTACTGCAGTGAACTGACTGCTCAAATTTGGGCAAGAAAGCAAAATGCCTTTTTTCCCCCCAAGATGACACATAAGTGTTTTCGACCTTGTGAGTCCTTATGGTTTCAGGAGAAATTAGTATTCACGGGTTTGACTGGTTCTGTCATGTTCAGAAGAATAGAACATCCCAGATCATCTTTGTAAACACGGACCGCACATCAGCCAGCAGAAAGAAGTTTCTTACTTCCAGTGTTGCCTTTTCAGACATCAATCTAGTAGTCTTCATCAGCTCACCCCTGCACCTCTGCCAGTTTTACTGTATGCTTTTTGAAGCTGAGAGACTTGAACTACATGAAGGGTGCAAGCTGCAGAGGCACCTTAGCTGCACACCCTAAGAACCTTGCCTGGTTTGTTCTCCTTACAGAAAATACTGAGTATTTGCTTTTTGTCTGCTGTTGAACGCTACAGCGGCATTTCCAAGTAACTATTACAAACACAAGCTCTCATTCTCAAGTGGTAGTAAGTCGCCTCACACCTTTTCATATTAAGAGTGAAGTTGGAATTTCTCCCCCTCCAGCCCCAATATGCATCATTTCACATTTAGCTGAAAAATAAAAGGGGAGAGAATCACTCAGTCACATCAGATTTTTCTGCAATTCTTCAGCCTGGCCTCAGTCTTCTACTCAAATCTCCATGCTGGCAGCAAAGTTGATCATACAACTATTCACCCATTTTCAAACTCCAAATAATTTTTGTATAATTTAGAGCATGGATCTCCGGCATATAACCTCCACGGCTTCCAGCACCATTTATTTGTACTCTCCCTTTCCTGCCTTCTAACCAATTCCACTAGGCAGAGACACATTCCTCCATCCCATGGCTGCTTAGTTCAATGGCTGTTAGTGGTGAACCTTGCCAAACGTTTTTTTTTTTTAAATTATGTACATAAATGTATCTTCCTTGTTCACATGCTTGTTGACTCTTTCAGGGATCTTCTATAGCTTTATGCATCCTGACTTCATAAAAAATATACTGGAAAAATTTTATGTGTCTGTGTGCACAACTCTATTCCCTGTTCTAGTTTGTTACTCTGCAGTTCACTCATCAGGCATAGGGGTCTGCAGTTCTTTGATCTCCCCCGCATTCCTTTCAAAAATTGAGGTCTTGTTAGCCACCTTCTAGTCCTCTGATAAAGCAGAAAACAAGAAGAGCAATACAAATCAAGAAACAAATCTCAGAGTAAACTATGTCAGAGTAAACTGTTGCAAGCTTCGTGTATGCAGATGGTCTATGTCTTAATGGAACATCATCAGCTACAGGTAGCTCATACTGTGTATCAATGACATCATTAATACCAATAATTCTGAGATGTAACATCATCAGGAAAACTGTGTTAATGAACGCACTGGAATACATTCTGAGGAGTTGCTCTGGGAAACAGAGGGGACTACAGCAGGAATTATACAGAGAAGACTTAACAAGTAACAGAATTTTTACTATAAAGAGGATGCTCTTGCTTTCCAATCAAAGTCTCCGTAGCTGCAAAACCATACATTGTCACTTGTATAATACATCCTGGATAATTTAATAGAGAGCACTCTTCCATCTAGCCATAATTCATGACTTTTTGCTACCAACATTTCCGTAGTATGGTTATAAATGGCACATAAAATACAAAATCTAAAAAAATAGCAGCAAGGTCAATCGCATATCACGAAGCCTTTTGATTTACCCAGTTCTGAAGATGAGTAATTTACCTGAGGTTTTGCTCATTTTTGTTTGGCTGATTATGTCAGGGAAGTGAAATATTTCATTGTTTTCTTGATTTTAATTTGCATTTATTAATTTTAAATACTGCAAATTTGCTAGTTCATTGTTGAAAAGCAGGTTCATCTCACAATGGTCTGGAAAAAAGATTAATAATGAAGAACTTGAATTTGTAACACGCTTCTAACAACGCATGAGTGTTGGAGAATTCTGTAATTGCTACAACTTGAGTAAATCGATTATTTCTCTTTAAGTATCCTCAAACACAAACTTGCATTCCTCATCAGTAGCACATTTTAAGTTACTAACCAAAGCAACCTATCCAGGAGGTGCAGCTGAAATACCGCACCATCCACACTAGGAGCTTTATCTTCATCCGTCTGAGCAAAATAAATACACCAAGCTACAAACCTTCTCATAGGCATAGATTAAAGATTTACAAACATAAAATTAGTTTTTGTATACAATCATCCCAACGTGCTGGGACATAACTTTGTGCAGGGCCATTCATTCCTAACTTTCCTGTACTGGCCAAGGTACTACTTACACATTTTCCATTCTAATATCCCTTGAAAATTACCAACAGGCTTGATCAAAGAGTCCATCCTTACTTTACACAGATTTTACTCATTCAGTTAAAATAAGATAAGCATTTTAAAAGTGCAGTTATACTCATTTAAATCCATCTTAGCTGTTCTCAACATGCTGAATCACATCTGAGAATCCAGAACATAGACAACCCAAATAGCATGCAAACAAAACCACTTAACGTATACATACAAACAAATTTTTATACATACACACACATTTTATGTATGTGTGGGTATATATATATTTTTTTATACAAACCCACACACTGCAGGGCACATTATCTTAAACACCGAAAAAATAGGTCATAATACTTATTGTCCTTCATTTTTATTGGGATCAAAGCCAAGAGCAGTAAGCTACAAAACACAATGCAAAACTCTTAACACGATGGACAGGTATTACTCAAAAGCGATGTCCTAACCAACTAAAAGTCCAAGTAAGCTTGATCAAGAAAACAAAACACTGTGCAAAGCACCAGCAATAATGAAATTGTTCTAAATTGATTTTAGATGCTGAAAAAAGTTCCCCAGCCACAGAAGGCAGCTTATTTGGCTCAATCAGAAACAGTGCAATTACAAAAAAAAAGAACCAAAACAAAGAGATTAGCAGTGGAAGTTGTATGAATAGTAACTATGAAAAGAGGAGTTTTGCTGCATGAAAAGACCTCTCTACATGATTAAGTATTCCCTTCCTCTGCACAGCTCTTTTCTCAATAAGCACACAAAATAGGACTCAGGTAAAAGGACACTTACTTACTATTTTTAACCTGATTTCTTAAGAGAATAAGGCTTATGCAATTTTGCTGTGTATCTGTAATTTTCCATACACATTTACAATAGCCTTTGAATCCATTCTTTTATTTCAAACCTGATTTTAGAGTTGGAAGAAACATCCTTGAGACCTCCACTTTTTTGGGAAGGAAAAAAAAAGGAAAAAAAGTATCTGTGGCTAGATGAGGTAGACAGACACAAATTAGTACCCCAACAGAGAGGAAGGCAGTTATAATCCAACCCTTTATTCAGAGAGGCAGCACTTAGCACGCAGGTAGCTCTAAAGCAAGCACAGAACACATTGCAATTCATGCAGTCAAATAGGGAGATAAGAGGGCATTCACAGCAGAGTGTGCCTGAAGAGCAGAGGGTGGTATAAGGGGATGTAGGTCAAAAAATCTACAGGAAACCATTAGTTTTGCTGGTTATAAAACAGCCTCTTACTTCCCAACATTATTAGCAGCCTCTTGAGCACTATCCACAGACTGTGATGAAAATACATTTTAATCACTTCTCTTCTTGGCACATTTCTAAAAGTATTTTCAAAATTGCCTCCACTAACAATTTATCTTCCTACCTCCCCTTCTAAGAGGCAACACATTACAAGTCACATTTTAAAAGAAGATATGCTGAAAATTTTGCTGAAGGCCACAGTAAGTTCACTGGCAAAAGAACACAAGTCAGAACATCCCCCGCTTCCGAGCTGGGACTGTGTTCCTCACTCGTGCAAAGCATCCAAACTTCACAGGACTCAGCTCTGCAGGTGGCAGATGTAACCAGTGATCTTTAACTCAAGGGATCTTCAGCTTTGGCCCCTTACGCTCCCTGGATGCCCAGTGCACAACAGCTTTTGCTTAAACGTCTGCCTCTGCTTTTTCTTTTCACCACAAAGCCTTGACAAGCAGGAACAGAACAAAGTTCTGCTGTGTGGAAAACAGCTTATCAGAAAGTAGAAAGATACCTCCTTGCTATCCCAGCTCGTAAAACATAAAGGCTTTTAAACCACACAAGAAGCAAGCATGCGACAGCCAGCAGCTTCAGTCACTTCACCTTCTTTGTGTGAACACCACCCTCTTCTGAGCTGAATTTTAAAAAGTCTCTAGGTACGATAGCACTGCCCAATTACATTACAGCATATCACAAGAAATAGAGAACAAGTAGGAGAACAAAAGCTCCAGAACTCAGATTTTTCCAGTCTATCTTTGAAACCTAGAACATAAAAGCTATTTCACCCTTAAGTTTACCACACAAACTTGCATAACATTCTGGAGAAGCTTTCTTCCAGCTGACAGGCGTAGTGAAACATCATCTCAGCACAGAATGGCTGACATTGGAAGGGACCTCTGGAGGACATCTGGTCCATCCTCTGTGCTCAAGCACAGTAACCTGGAGGAGGCTATCCAGGTTCACGTCCAGTGTCCATCTTACGAATACTCCAAGGAGGGAGGCTCCATGACCCACCTGGGCAACAGGCTCCAGGGCTTGCTCACCCTTCACCATGAGAAAGGGTTTCCTTGGGCTCAGAGGGAACCTCCTGTGTTTCAGGTTGTGCCCATTGCCTCTGGGCCGGTCACTGGCAACCACTGAGAAGAGCCTGGCTCAGTCCTCTTTGCACCTTCCCTTCAGGTATTCATACACATCGATGAGATTCCCCCTGAGCCTTCTCTTGTCCAGGAGTGCCTCATCCACTTGTTATTCCTGGTCAGGCAGCCTATAGCAGACACGCAACATAATGACACCCATACGAGTTTGCTCTTTAATTCTTACCCATAAGCTCTCACTTGGTTCATCATCCATCCCCTGGCAGAACTCCAGGCACTCCAGCTGCTCTCACGTATAAGGTATCTTTACCCCCTTACTTTCATGGCCTGTTTTTCTACAAGAGTCTGTATCCCTCCTCACTGCAACACTCTAGTCATTTAAGTCATCCCACCACATCTCCATCCCTCTCCACATCTCCCAACCACATGCAGCCCTGCAATGGCACACAGCTCTGTCTCACCGTGTTTATCCCCCATGCTGCACACATTATTATACATGCCCTTCAGAGAGGTGCCCTGGCATGCCGATTTCCCAGAAATGGTTTGGGGGATTTCTCCACAACAGTGCCTGGTAGGCACTTCCTTGCTCATATGCAAATACTAGAGATGACTCTGCTTAAGCCCTGTTTTGTTGATTTTGTGATCTCTGTCACATCGCTGCAGGCTTTTTGCTCATCCACCCTGTCTGTCACTCCCTCACCAGGCTGCTGTGACTCTCTCCTTCCCTCATCGTTCCCAGTTCAACACTGTCCTTACAAGGTCAGCCATTCTGCAGGCAAAGATGCCTTTGTCCTGCCTTAGCCAGGTGGATCCCACCTCCCCCAGGCAGACCCTGCAAACAGGGTCTCATGGATGTAGAACACAAAACCATGTTGCCAACACCAGCTCCACAAACAACTGCTGTACATTGCCAGTGCCACCCTCCTCAGGCTGGCCCTTTCCCCTTATCAGCAGGATCAAGGAGACACTCCTGGGTCCTGACAATCACCCCCGGAGCTCTGCAGCCAGTACACTTGCGAAACTGGTATCGTGTGTAATAAATACCACACATACTGACTTGTATGTAAAACAGACACATCCATAATTTCAACCCTTCTCAGGGCAAACACCTATGGACTTTAACAACCCAGTAACTCAAAACAAACATTTCAATGTTTGATACAGACTATCCTCCATGGGGTTAGCACCATTATTGGGTGAAATACGCTGTTTTAACAAGTATCCAAAATGAACACTGGCACTAACACAACACTGTGAACTCTGGCTGAAACGAAAGCAAATCTGAACCCTGAGTAGGGTGAATAGAATACAAAATTTAAATTCTACCCAGTCAAATAAGGAAACAAAACTCATTTTAAAAAAAAAGAACACTATGTAATTATCGCACTTAAACTGCAGGAAAAAATTAACATTCTGAGCACCGTTTAAAGAACATAATAACGGAAATTAAGTGCCAGAAATTCCAAGTGCTCATGCAATTTATATCTAATTTAACTTGGAAAGTGAGCCAATGACTTCCAAAAGCTGAGGTTTTTTTAATTTCTTTGCATTATCCACAATAAAAAGACACATCTTAAAGCCTTTTTGGAAAATTATACAAGTGTGAGCAGGTGGAAAACCTTTGCTTCTCCAGGTGGTCACTGTGCACCTAAAACAATCTGCCAATTCAGAAAACGGTCCTTATTGAAATAAGCTCATAAATGGCTATAGACAATGTACACAATTCTGTGAATTAGTTACAACTGAGAATACAATGTAACACTAAATATAAATATCAGAACCAAAAGACACACAAAAATGAAACACAGATGCAGATCCTGCTCCTGGTTTATTCCTTGACCTTAGGAAGCCTCCCTCTGTGCTCAGCAAACTTGCCTATTATATAAAGCTTTCGAATGCTTTACAAGCTCTCTTAAGAGCATTACACAAATTCTTTTTACTTTTATATGCACTTTTTCAAAAAAAATCAAAATATGTATTTATAAAATATTTAAGTACTGCAAAACCACTTTTTATACAAAGATCTGATAAAAAAACTTCACCAAGTTGTTCTATGGAAAAAAGTAGTACTAAATTTACTGTAAAACTTATAGAAACTAGATCCCCATTTGAAAGTTTTCCAGTCTTTCTGTGAACTGTGAAAGCCTAATTGTCACTAACAGTCAGCCAAATTCTACATAGTTTTTCCACCATTTGATCCTAGGCGAAATAGGCTGTTATAAGTTCATTAATTTTGTGATTTTAAACAGTCTAAAGCCGCTCCATGAGAGTGAAGTTCCTCAAATACGCATCAGGACACTTGAAAGTGAACCAAGGCATGAGCCAAACACCTTCTCAGGACCACCTGGAATTCTGAAGCCAGATACGCAGCCTCCAAAGAGCTAGGAGCTTCCCCTTGCTACTTATTGTCTCAATCCAGGCAACTATAATGTCTTGTATGTTGGAAGTGCTATATGCTAGGTGTAGACCTACGTTAGAGATACTGTCTCCTGGAACTTGCTCTATTTTCACTAGTATCTATCTCATCTATGAAGAATATTTGTACTAGCCTACAATGGTTACAAAGAACAGTGAGAGAAGACCTCAGTGACGATCACAGTATATTTCAAAAGGCACTTTGCAGCTCTGGAACCGCTGCAGCATTCTGCGATACATCTGAAACTGCCAAAACCAGGTTTCAGGTAAAATATTATTTATCTGACACTCCTGATAGACCTTTTATCTCAGCCACATTATATTCACTGAAACATAGAAGTTGTCAAAATCCAGAAGCAGATCCAAAGGCCAAACAAATGACAATGTACCAACAATGGGTTCCTCGACGTTCTCACTAACAGACCTTCCACTCCTGTATTCTATGCCTTTACGTATCTAGCTGTAGAAGTGCTAATCTGCTGCTCTTCAAAGAATTAAAAAATTCTGGAGATCATCTGCTAGGTACAGTGCTAACAAGGCTGACTCCATGAAGGTAATTCACAAAACCAGAAATTTCAGTCATGCTAGTATGAGCCAGGACTGTTCGAGCATGGTGGTCACATTATTGAAGAGTACTCAAGCACAAACGTATTATTATGACCAAAAAAAAAAAAATCAAGTAGAAGAGGCAGGAGACCTGCACGGATGAGCAAGGAGCTTCTGGAAAAACTCAAATGGAATAATGAAGTTTACCGTATGTGGAAAAAGGGACTGACCATTTGGGAGGAATATAAGAATGCTGTCAGTATGCAGAGATATAACAAGAAAGGCTAAAGCACTCTTGGAATTAAATCTGGCAAAGGATGCAAAAGACAACAAGAAGGGCTTCTTAAAGTACTTCAGAAGCAAAACGAAGATTAGGAAAAACATGAGCCCGCTGTGGAATGAGGAGGGTGCCTGGTGACAGAGGACAAGAAGGAGGCAGAGTTACTGAATGCCCTCTTTGCTTCAGTCTTTACTGCTAAGACCAGCTTTCAGGAATCCCAGTCACAGGAGGTAAGAGGTCTAAGAGAGAAAGTCTGGAGGACAGAAGGTCTCTCCCTTGGTCAAGAAGGATGGGTTAAGAGATGGTTTAGGCAAGCTGGTCACCCACAAATCCGTGGGCCCTAATGGGCTGCACCCAGGAATGCTGAGGGAGCTAGTTGATGTTATTGCTAAGCCACTCTTCATCATTTTTGAGATGTCATGGAGAACAGGAGAGGTGCCTGAGGACTAGAGGAAAGCCAGTGTCACCCCAGTCTTCAGAAAGGGCAAGGAGGAGGACCCAGGAAACTACAGGCCAGTCAGCCTCATCTCCATCTGTGGAAAGGTGATGAAACAGCTCATTCTGGAGGTCTCTAACCATGTAGAGGAAAAGAAGGTTACCAAGAGTAGACAGCATGGATTCACCAAGGGGAAATCATGCTTGACTGATCTGATAGCTTTCTATGATGACATGACTGGCTGGGTAGATGAAGGGAGAGCATTGGATGTTGTCTACCTCAACTTCAGCAAGGCTTTTGACACTGTCTGCCATAACATACTCATAGGTAAGCTTAGGAAGCATAGATGAGAGGACAGTGAGGTGGATTGAGAACTGGCTGAATGACAGAGCTCAGAGGGTTGTGATCAGCAGCGCAGAGTCTAGTTGGACGCCTGTAGCTAGTGGTGTTCCCCAGGGGTCAGCACGGGGTCCAGTCTGGTTCAACATATTCATCAATGACCTGGATGAAGGGACAGAGTGTCCCCTCAGCAAGTCGGCTGATGATACAAAACTGGAAGGAGTAGCTGACACACCGGAAGGCTGTGCTGCCATTCAGCGCGACCTGGACAGGCTGGAAAGTTGTTTGGAGGGGAACCTAATGAAGTTCAACAAGGGCAAGTATAGAGTCCTGCACCTGGGAAAGACTAACATGCACCAGTACAGGTTAGGGGTTGACTGAGGAGAAGGACCTGGGAGTTCTGGTGGACAAGTTAACCATGAGCCAGCAACATGCCCTTGTGGCCAGGAAGATCAATGGTATCTTGGGGTGCATTAATAGTGTGACTAGCAAGTCAAGGGAAGTTCTGCCCCACCTCTACCCCAATGAGGCCACATCTGGAGCATTGTGTCTAGTTCTGGGTTACCCAGTTCAAGAGAGACAGGAAACTACTGGAGAGAGTTCACTGGAGGGCTACAAAGATGATTAGGGGACTGGAGCATCTCTCTTACAAGGAAAGGCTGAGAGTCCTGGGTCTGTTTAGCCTGGAGAAGACTGAGAGGGGATCTTATCAATGCTTATAAATATCTAAAGGACGGGGGTGTCAAGAGGATGGGGCCAGTGTCTTCTCAGCAGTCCCCAGCGACAGGACAAGGGGCAACAGGCACAAACTGGAACACAGGAAGTTCCATCTGAACGTGAGGAGAAAATTCTTTACTTTGAGGATGGCAGAGCACTGGGACAGGCTGCCCAGACAGGTTGTGGAGTCTCCTTCTCTGGAGACTTCCAAAACCCGCCTGGACACGATCCTGTGCAACCTGCTGTAGAAGAATCTGCTTCAGCAGGGAGGTTGGACTAGATGACCCCCAGAGTTCCCTTCCAATCCCTACCATTCTATGAGTCTGTGATTACCCTAACTGAAGTACTTACCCACCTAATACAAAGTCCCATAAAATCGATGGTCTGGCTATGAAAAGCTATACGTCAGGAATCACAACAGGAGTCATCAACAAGTCATGCAATAAAAACCAGCTTGTCACTGTGACTCATATGTAGGGTGATCACCAAAAAAAGGAGTAAGCCTTTTACAGCACGAGATTTGTGGCAACTGCAGCTAAGGATCATGGCAACTGCAGCTAAGGATCACCAGAGCTACTACCTGGTGATCCTTACTGACAAACCACCCTGGATTCCTTCTCACAAATTGCTATACATCCAGGTTTAGATCAGCAACAATTGTCCAAATTTTACTACTTATCCACATCACCAAGACAACTGCCATTCAGTATTAACCTATAGTTTCTGATGTCCTCTCAGCCTACATTGTGACCAACCTATGTCAGAAATGCAAATACTGATTTTCAAACCTCTCTCCAATTTCAGGCTTGATCTATAGCAACTTTAGTTGATTGTTTCTTCCAGCTAGTTCTTCATTGTTAGTTGTGCTTAGGACTTTCACACTTCTTGGTCAACTCAATTTTGTTCTACCCATTAAATCCATCAGTAGCAAACTCAAAGGTATTTAAATACAGTAATCTGTAGCTAAAATTAAGAAGTGTTGACAACTACATGACCATACCCATTCACCGCTCATCTTCACCCTACAGAGGACATTTTGAAAAGTAAGATTCTCTGTGTACTCTCACTGAATATGTTTGAGAACACAGTTTTGAAAAGCAGTAGAGCCTTTTGAAACCTACAATTCAGTGCTGTCCTTTGGGAAAAAGCCCTAACCAGTCAAGGTCAAGAAGGTCCAATATTCCATGTACAACTCAGTGGAAAGTGCTTCTGCAGTACTCACTAACAGAATAGGCACAACTTCTGGGGAAGGATTTGCTACTTGAGAGATTCAAATAGTAATTACAGCTCTATGCTGTATCACTCATGTATCATCAGCAGGTTGTTCATTATTTGATAAGAGTGGATTTCATCTAGTATTCATTAATATTCAAAGTAAAATTTCAACTTGGGTGATCTACCCACAGCATGGCACATACTCCACCTGCAACTCTTCCCTATTACAAGGACAGGTGTATGACTGACTTAATTTCATTTGGTTTGAGCTAACTAAATTCAGATTACAATTTAAAAGAAGAATTTGCTGATTTAACTACTAAGTGCTATGGTCCTGTATGTTCTCTAATTACAGAGCCTGTGTTTATCTACCTTTGTCCTGAACCATTCCTGCTTGCTAACCCGATTTTTAGGCATAAAATTAATCAGATTGAAGGAAATAAAAAGGCGGCTGTACAATGTTTCTGCCATACTAGTTGGAAGTACAGACTGAACAGGAAATTGGCATTGCCGCAAACGAGGGCTATGAATCTCACAGCCAACCAGCAGTGGAAAGGGTAAGACCAGAAACAGCAATTCCCACAGCATAAGCTGACACAGAACCAAAGCTAAGCCAACATCTTAGTTTGAATGCTTTGCAGGTAAATGAGGCAAATCTACTTAATTGAACTCCTACTTTTTTAGACCCAGGTAAAACTTATATTAAAAAGCATATGGTAATGTGGCAATTTGCAAATTTCAGCAGCAGATCTTTTTTTTTCCCCCCTACCTTTCCAATCCAGTTTTTAAACATTTAAAAATATCTTGTGTCACACTACCATATCCCACTCTTTGAATGGAACCTGACAAAGTCAGGCTCTGCTCTAAAGATGTGCTTGTTGCTGTTCCACTTGTTAATGAGAAACCCACTTTGAACCCATACCATGAAGTTGAAGAAATCCTTAACATCATTTTTATGTTGTTAGCCAGTGAAACATTATCACCCCAACACCAGGAAAAAACATGCAATAATGCTGATGTTCTTTAATACCTGATGTGCACTTTTAGCTTACTGTTTATTAAAAAGATCTGTAGTCCTGTTCTTCCTTCTCTTTTTAATATAAATCATAACAGCAACTAAATGCCATATAAATAACTGCTATCAGATACAAGAACGGGTAGGACCACATCATCATCATCTTTACCTCTTTAATTTTGTTCCTCTTCTCTCGGATATCCAGGTCTGCTGGTTCTCCACTGTTTATGCCTATAAGATTTGGTAAAGGAACAGGGGGCAGTGGCTTGCTGTCTTTCTTTTTCAACTCTTGCACTACTTTGTTCTTTTCTGTCTGAATCTCAGCTTGAATCTCATCACGCGATTTCTTCAATTTCTCCTTAGCCTCTTCCAGAGCCTTTTCATGATCTGCTCGGATCTTATTTCTCAGACGTTCCTCTTCTTCTCTAGAGACACAAATGCTAGTCAGCATCTCATTACTAACAACACATTGCTTATAAACAAACTGCAGCTTCGAAACAGAAGCCACATCCCAGGTTGGTTTATTCTAAGTAATTCTAATGGTTCAGACAAGGTTACTAATTATGTTAGCGTACAATCCTACACTTTTTTTGCCATAAACCCCAAAATCAGTACAGTGCACAGATCAGCAACACTATTGCAGAAAAACATATCATAGGGGTTTTCTAACTTATCTCTCAGCACCTTTGCTTGTTCTCCAAGAATGTAAGGAGGAAAAGCCCTACATCCTGTACTTCCACTACAGGATGTGTGGAGGCACATGTAGCAATCATTCAGTTTAAAAAAAAATCTGAAGGGCTCTTCCTTGCTTTCTGCACAATAAATATGTTGTACACAACTTCCCAGGATCTGAAGTAACTACTAAAAAAAAAAATCACAACCACTCCTTTTATTAATAATGAGATGTGAGCTGCAAGAGCTGCAAACCCCACCACAGCATGTTTTGTCTTGAATTCAGAACTCATTGCTCCAACCAGTACAGTCCATAAATCACACAAGTTAAATGCAAAGTTAATTTTAAAGCTATTTAGGAAGGTAAGAGCTTTTAATAAAGCATGATTTTGAAACTCACGGTCAACAAAGCCAACACCATCTCGGTTCTAAGCACAACCTTCCATCATGATCTTTAATGGTCAGTAAAAGTTTCAAGATTCACACACAAAAAGAAGAGTGCTGTTTTAAAGCCTAGGTTATACAACAGGTTATTCTAGCAGACAAAAATCTCCCATTCCAGTCCTAAAATATTTCAAAGCATTAGAAAGATACACATCAGACTCTCAATATATCACAATCTTTTCAAACTTCTTTAAAATACAGAGTTGCTCAATGACTAATGTAGGCCAAAATAGTTGCAGGGGTTTAAAACAAGCACTAGCTGGAAACAAAAAAACACCAAAAAAAAAAAAAAAAAATCACCCTCCCTCCCTGCTTCCTCCTCCAGACAAAAATATCTTTTCCTCAAAGAGCATTAAGGAGAAGACAGTGGATGATGCAAAGAAAGCAAGCAACAAGCCATGTAGAAAATATCAAGCTTGGCCTAACTGCTTTTAGAAGAAACTAAGACACTTGATCCATATCACATGATTTTCCCAGTATACTGAAAACAAAAAGGAGCAACCACCATTTGATATGAGAGATTAAAAGAGTTCAGTTGGAACTACAGCGATCATCTAGTCCAACTGCAATTAAAAGCCAATCCAAAGTCGATATGACAAAATAAATAAAAGATTGACAACAAGACAGGAATGTATCTACATAGTGAAATTGGGATATTTTTCCTACAAAGATTATTAAAAATATTTGACAAAGTCTATGAAAAAACAGTAACGTGTCCAGAGACTCAAATGAATTTTAAAGTAACTTGCTGGGGTGCTGTGCTGGAATATTTGGGGATATGGACAGCCCTTAGTGAGCTTTGCAAGTATAATAGAACTGGTTTTATTAATCTCACAGATCAAGGTCATGTCATGTCCATTATGGAGCACTGCTTCACCATTACAGAAAAGGTCAAATAATGAAGCTAATAATTAATAAGTTGCATAGAGTTATGATGCAATAACATCAGAGCAATCCCACCACACCGGCCCATTTTGTGCAACGTTTAGGACTGTTACAGTCCTCTGCCTAAGGAGAGCTGATTTAAAGTCAAAGTGCAATAAATCAAGCTTTTAGTTCCAGAAACTCACAGTTCGAATGCCCAGTGCACTAGCCCTATCTATCTCAAACATCCAGTATATTTTTAGGTTAAAATTTATACACCTCTTGGGTCCAGTCTTTAGCTTGGGCTCAAAAGCTCAAACAGAGACTTTTTTGTAGGCATACATTTTATTCTCAATTCGACAAATTCTGGCATCACTTGATGTCATCCAGAAAATAACTTCCCATGCACAGCATGCAGGGGGAAAGCCACGGTATTATAATATAAACGCTCTCAGCAAAATTCTTTGTTACACAAAGAATGGTTTTATTAGCCCTTATATTTTGCTCTAGTGCTATTAGGTTTACGCTTAAAATTATAGTAGCATTACTACCTTTCAATGGTTCAGTACCAGAAATACAACGCACTGTTTTAACAGATGCATTGACTGAAAGGCATTCAAACCAAAGTTCTTCAGCCGCTTTTCTCAATATGACCCAGGTCACATCCATATTTCTCCCAACTATAAAAAAGGAGGACTGAGCTCCTCACTTTGACTATCAAATCCAAACTCATTAACACTGTTGAACAGTAACAGTTCTCCTCTCCCTCAACTGTAAAGAAACAACTTTCACAGTGGCAAAAGACTAATGAGAGAAAAAGTAAGTAGTCCTGTTTAGGATAACTTTTAGTTCTACCATGCTCCCTTTACAGGGGAAAAATAACTTTCCTGTATTCCTGTAAAAGTTACTCATGTTCTATTCTGGCAGCAACATGCTCAATTCACTAACAAAAGGGGCTGAAAATGTCTATCAACCGAAAGATTTGAAACCATAGATCCACAGTCTGGAAAGCTCTTCCAAGGCTAGTAGAGGGCTCTGCATAAAATACAGCCAGAGAGAACGAGAATGAGGTCACCAGAACAAGACAGCATTCCCCCCAGTCATGTTCTCACCAAGAGACAGCACACTGTACAGGAGCCAAAGAGATGGCTTACAGAGAATGACAAGTAGGAAGTGTTACTGAACATTTTGGAAACAAGTATTTCAGTACAGGGATAATGTATTTTGGAAGTACATATCTCATTTTCAAAACTCTGTTTCTGGAAGCAAGCGACAGCCTTTATCCTCTGACTAGATCTACTAACATTTTATAAATAGATATTGAAATCCTCTTTGCAAAGGATCAACCATCATTGAACAACCTGAATTTTTAGAAAAACAATGTAAAAATCTCAGACCTTAATTAAAAAGATTATTAAAAATCTTAATTAAAAAGATGTTCAAGGTATATCCATATTAACCTAATTTGAAGAGGATGCTTTGAGTATACTTTATTCATAAATGTTTTTTGTAAAACCCATGATTAAAATGCATGTTGATCCCCCGTTATGAAAAAAATTAATGCTGTTTGAGTAGTTATAGTGCGTCTGACTCACTAGAATGAGTCCCTGGGCAGGTGCTTAGTGCACCTTCACGATTTTGCACCATCGAGACCAAGTGCCACGAAGATTTTTGCCTCTACCTTTCCTTTAAATTTTCAGTCCCAGGTGCTGCATACCACAATAATAATAAAAGCTCCATCACTTCACCAACTTCATCTATTTCTAGATTCAAACTGCGTGAAACAGGCATAAATTGGAAAACAAGTTTTGAACTCGCGACTGTTCACATTGCAGGAGCCACTACATAAGCATACAAAAGCTGTTGATTTCTACAGCACTATAACCCAATTAGAGTCATTAAGGAGGTTTGAAAGACAGTTTACTTTCCTTCAGTCACTCAGCAGAATACCTGAGTGCCTGAAGAAAACGCAGAGACTCAATAGAGATGAAAAATTCTAATACTGACTGTACGATCAGCTCCCTGGCTTCCAGCAAGTGACATTTTGAGACAAACATAAGAAAACAGTAAGATGGAGAGAAAGGTTAACAGGTATTTGAGGAAGTTTACAGGAGATTCTTCTGCAGATGGATATTCTCTATGCAATTACCAGTGATGGACAGCACTGGAGCTACAAGAAATGTCATATTCCACATCCCAGCTGAAGACGTATTTTTACTAAATATACTCAAGGATATGACCCTAATGGAAGAAAAAAAAAAAAAAAAAATCACACCCCTAAATACCAACACCACATGTTTCTTCTGAGTTCTTAAGCATCAAGGACTAAATGAAAATATGGAATAAAGTTAAGAGAATAAGAAGATTGGAAATGTGTGAGCAGCTGACAGCCCCCCTCCCAAGCTACACCCAAACACCAACAAGCTCCCCTCATCCAGCTTAAGAAAAAGTCAGCAACAGCTTAATGCATGTAGATCGTACTCCACTCAAATATTCAGAGTTGAAGAGACCTCAGAAAGGATCAATCTAAAAATATAAGACTGGAAAGAATCCCAGTAAAAACACATAAATCAAAATGCGCCAAAGAGTACCCCCTATCCAACTACCCACCCCAAACCCCCTGCTTCTAGGAAACATAAGAAACTCTTAAAATACAGAGTATTTTGAGTAAATCTTCAAAAACCTTACCTAAGAGACAGCTGCTGCTTCCTTCTAGTCACCTCAACAGTTTATTCTAAGCCTCAGACAGAGGTTCAAATACCATGAAACTACAGCAATAGCTATTTTAAAACAAGTGATATTGTCAAAAGAATTTGTGATTATTTTTGCTAGCAAAAATACCATAAATAGATCCAATAATTAGGATCTGAAGCTGGAAACAGGTGCATGTTTCTTAAACAATCACCGTAAGTATTGCAGCTGCTGTACAGGAACACTGCACGCTCTCCAAGTGGCCACGAGCTGTCTTAAACATAATTTGTGGTGGTTTCTGAATGACAAAGCTTGGTAACCAAATCACTAACCTAAACTCGATGTGCTTTAATTAGTTACCCTGTAGTAAGCCTTCTGAAACAGCTACTAAAGCTTTGCTTGCCAAGACTATGACTTTTAACATCTCTCCTATCTGCTATGACACAATAGGCTCTTTAGAAACCAAATTGCAAAAAAAACCCCAAAAATGCTTTCAAGCTTCTTCCTAAGATCCAAAGTCAAAATGAAAAAAAAAAAAACAGGAGTCAAGAAAAGAAAACTGGCCACCACCAACTGTTCTCACACTAAAAAGCAGAGCACTGGGTCACTGCAGCAAAAGGACAACCAGTTTTTTATCATTTGGATTTTCAGCAGATGGATAGACAAGAGCTGTTAAAGCACAAATATTTGTGTCTGTCACCCAGAAACAAAGCCCTGTGGGGAAATTCTGAAACTTTTTGTCAAGTTTAAGTCTTCAACCAGAGGGTACTTCCAGAGACACAGTAAAACAAGAAGATAGGCATTAATTTAAAATAAATAAATACATCTTTGAAAGTCAGTGCCTAAAAAATATTTTACATGTTAATGGCAAAAGTTGCTTCTCCCTCCAGTCTTGTGGCATACATGATTTTATAACATCCACAGATATTGCAACCCCATCACGTTCTCCTAGTATATGGAGGATATACATTCAGGACACACAAGGACATTGGAGATAGATAGATATAGATATATATACACTGCCCCTCATTGCCCAGAAAATTAACCCAAATTGCCAATTCCTTGAGCAGTTTCTTTCAGACAAAGGTGACAGCAGAATTTATTTCTAGCAAGTGGTTAGATTTCCGTATGACATGAGTACTGCTCCTCAAACACAAAGAACATGACAGAACCCTTCCTTATTCCTTTCCATCCAGTTTCATAAGTCTCTCCTCTTGCCATCACACTTTCCCTTGACCTTTCTCATGGTCCTTTCTCATGTTTCCTGCCTTCCCTTACTATTATTTGTACCAACTCAGGCTCCACTAGTTTGCTTCCTTGGTCTTCTACACAGGCACGGCCACCACTCTGGACACCAGTCTTCCCCAGTTTGATCATCCAACTTTGGACCATGCTAGGGAGAGAATTAACTCACTGACACAGGCTCTCTCCTTTAATCCTCTTTTCATCTCCTCTGAAATTCCATGTAGACCTCCTCCAAACAAAACTCCCTGCCTCTTCTGTGCAATAAATCACGTCTCTAACCGACGTCTTTTGCAGCCAAACCTTACAAGAATCCGGGCCTTCAGTCACCTTTGCCACTGCTCTCAAAACCTCTCATCTCTATGACGGAAGCTCACAGATCCTGTTCCAGATCTGCTCTCTTGTCTAAACCAAAATGTCAGTCTCTGACATTTCTTTGTAGATAGCTGGGTGTCACCTTCAAGCCAAACGAACTGTTGCTTAACTTTTAATCTTCCTCCCATGTCTTTTGTTCAGCAGTGGAAACTTCTCCATTGCCCAGATTGCCAGCGTCTGGGCATTCTTCCCACTTCCTAGAACTTGACTACACCTAAATTGTTCAGTTTCATTTCCAGGTATTTTAAACGCAGTATTTCTTAACCTAGAGTTTGAAGCCCGCAGAGTTTGATCTTGTTCTGTTCATCCAGCAATCCTGTTAGGAAGACAATCCACTTAACTATTGGCATCCTTACACTGCCTTTCTGGATTTTTGGGGGGTTGGTGGATCGGGGTCTTTTTTGTTGTTGTTGTTGCAAAAACTGTAATTTATTATGTATTTTTTTCTAGGCACAACAGAAAGAAAACGTGGCCACTTCTAGATGTCCGATATGTTAAATTCACAGATTTCCATGCTATCATTAAAGGCTGCTGTTACTCCTGTACCTGCGTCTATCCAGTAGTTTTCCTTTGTCTTGTAATTTAAGCAGGGACTTTGGAAACAGCTCTGGAATAAGGACAAGCAAAACCCTTGGGGAATATATTTAGAGAGGATTTCAAAAACACAAAATTAAATGGGCACACAGAAGAAGGGAGTGGAAAGTTGAAGCACATCCCTTATGCATGAAGAGCAAGACCTCTGCAAAACTGAAAGCCAAAAAATTCCTTAGTATTGCTAGGCAACTTTTAAGATTCTGGAACACAGCCAAAATCTTCATAAAATATCACAAGATAAAACACCCAATTAAATACTTCATTAATAAAGTGAATTAACATATAGGACATAATCTCTTGTTTCCTTTCACAATGAAAATAAAAAGTACAACTCATACCTTCCAGCTAAGAACAAAACAGTACAGATTCCACTACCAAATGTAGAACACGTATAACTTTTGGAAGAAAAAGACAGATATGCAGGCAAGGATCATCCTTCCGGAATTATTTGCTTCCTATGTTATAAATGTTAGCATGAACGGAACTGGGAAAACGTACCTTGAGATTGTCAAGGGCTGTGACCATTAGCAAAGGCATTTGTTCCTCACCTCTGTCTACCGCAGCCATGTAATCCCAAGCATCAACTCAAAGTAAAGAAGAAAGTGTCAAGCTCAGGTCAATGGCTTTCTTGGGACCTGAAAGTGCTGTCACAGCTGGAACAATCAGCTCAAGTTTTACCAGTAAAGAAAGGTAGATGTTTTCTACCAACACTCAATTTCCTTAGGCTTGTAGTTACAGTATCAGCTGAAACAGATTTTCAGAAGAATCAGATAAACTATTTCAGCAAGAAATATGATACTTCCGTCTTAAGATTTCAAGAGCAAAGAACACAACTTTCATTAGTGAGGAGCAAACAAAAAATATAAATTGCGCATAACACTTTACAAAAGTTTTCAACTACATGTAAGCAAACTCATTCATTTTTTTAATGTCTTAATTTCATTCAGCTATGAAAACACAAGGAAAAGCAATAGATGCAGAGGGTTCAACAACACAGAGTCTTCAACCACTACAGCTGCAGAACAAGGTCTTAAATATGACTGTCAAAGCACTTACAATGTTAACATAAAGGAAAAAATATTTTATTTTTTAGGAATCAATCTTAATTCTAAAAACAGACACTGAAAAGTCTCTTAGTAAAAGTTAATGAAATTTAGGGTCTCTTCATGTTTTATCAAGAAACGTGAGTTAGAAGAATGTTGTAACCTGCCCCGTGTCAAAGGATTTTAAATAGCTTCCTGTCTCCAGGCACCAAACTGACTGGAGCACCAGATCTTCCTTTACAATCAGTACCACAATGAGACATATTTATTTTTAAGTAATAAAGACAGAAGAACTTTACAAGAAAAGTGAAAAATACATACATATAGACTATAGTAATAAGAGAAAAGCAATCAGTGTTAAACAAGAGAATTGGGTAGGATAAAAAGTTAAAAAATGAGCAAGATGGTAAGAAAAAACATCTGGAAACTGAGAGTTTATTTTGATGAGGACTTCAAACTGCACCAAAACCTAGTAGGATAATTTTAATTCAAAACTGCAGAAGCCTACTACAATTAACCACAGAATCTTCTAGTGTAAAGCACTCTAGGTTGCTGGAAACACTGCTATTGTACAAGTTTAGATACATATAGCCATGTATTCACACTCTACTCACCACAGTCAAGTCTAAGACAGTATGGACAAACGTCTTGCATACTATATTATTTATTGATACAAGACAGTTTGACCAAGGCAGAATAATACAGAGCTGTTCCCGTGATGCTGAGAAAGCAATGAACGGGGTTCTCACGGAAGAGCAATGCGTCATCTCTGCTTCCTATTGAAGAAGGCATCTTTACAAATAAGCACATTTACACAGGGGACCAAGCAGTCCCGCTGATACTGATGGCACGGATCAAATACTGAAGCATATGCTCGAGCAGAAGTAAAACGAACCAGAGCACAGCATCAAGCTCTTTAAACATTATTTTACGTCCAGTTTACTACTACTGCCAAAAACTAAGTTTCCAATAGGAAAAAAAAAAAAAAAATCATCAAGACAAACCCAGCAACACAAGCCAGGAAGGAAAATAAGAGTGGTACATTCTATGATTTGGCATATATTATAAAAGTTGCTGCAGAGTCTGAAGTATTATTGTATTTTCCATACCACTTGAAGCTCATCTTTCTCAGAGGTCATTGTGCTACAATCTTTACAGAAGTCGTTTATTTTTCTCCATTCTATACAAAATTAGATATTTGTAAACACTCATTTTCACAATGATTAAAAAAACCTGCTTTGATAGCAACTTTTCCCCAGGAAAACCACACTCCTACTTAAGCTGCCCAATATTAAACAGAATCCTAAAATCAGCCAGACTTAGATGGTTAATTTCAGATTCAAAAATTAGATTCAAACACCTGCAAACCAAGCAGATTACTGGTTTCCACCACACCTTAATTCTCACCATTCTGAACACATGAAGAGCCATATCAAAGATGCATGTGCAAGTGCAGAACTAGCATTTCCTACACTTAACATTTTAACATTCCCTGGAGTGAAAAGTTTTGGTTTTTCAAAAATAATCTTACATACTATTTTATCTGAAGAAAATGAATGATGGGTCCCTTTTGTATGACACCAGCAGCTGTTTCAGTACATGCTCTGTGGAAGTTTGCAATACATCTGCAGCACTACAGTACTGACTTGCTACTCCTTCACCCTCTGCACTAGCTAACTTGCCAAGATGGGCTGCTGGGTTCATAACCTTAAGATTTGTACAGGAATTTTGGGAAGAGATGGCAACAGAAACAAGCACAAAGTAATGACAAAGCAACTCAAATCATATATGTGCATTACACATAGCCTCCATGCTCTCCCTTACTTTCTGATCTTCTTTGCCCCAGAATTATAAATCTCTGCTTTTGCACATGAGAATCCCAGAGGAGGAAAAAACGTTTCTGGAGGCATGCAGAAGATCTTCAGGAGTGATTGAAAGGACTCAAATAGCCTCCAGAAATTGAACAAGTTTTAGGCAGTAGCCGTAACCAGCTGAGAAATCCCTTATCCTTCTAAATAACCACACAGAAAGAAGAAAAGGAACTTCTTAGTACATCTATTGATTACAGCATGCTCTTGTTCAGGTAGTTGAGCCCAATAACAAAACACATGATACTGGTTTGACTAACAAGCTATGAAGAGTTTCCTAACACTTCACCTGAGACACAGAAACAGCAATATATGAGAGAACATTTAAGCAATAGAGAAATGGAGTTTTACCTATTCACCTTCACAAGACATAGCTTGAAAACTTTCCTCCAACAGATACCAAAGGCTTGTTGAAATCACTTACCTAAGACTGTCACAGAGAAAGCTGCATTAATTCCTTGCAATGGGATGTGCTAAAGACCAACATATTAAATACTTAATATACCAGAATAGCCTCACTCGCCACATGTGGTAGAACAGATGACACTTATGCCACATTCCACATAGACATTATAAGCTTGTTCTAAAATTAAAGAACAAGAGGGGACATACTTGAAGAGAATTTGCCCCCAAAAAACCTCACCAAAACCTCCTACACTAAACATGAGAGTCCAGGTGGAATAGTAGAAAGAAGGTAACTCCTGGTCTACTCTTGTTTTAAAAAAAAAAAACGAACAAGCAAAACATAAAACAGACCAATAAAATTCTTCAAGCAACATAGTTAACAAGCAAATACCGCTATCAAGCCACTTCTATATAATTAACTTGATTTTATTTTCTTAAGAACAGGGCTTGAAAGTTTTATTTAGTTTCAAACACCAATCAGAAAAAAGTTAAACACCAACTGTGAGCAGTAATATTTTGCTGACTTTTGAAAGTGTAAAGTAAGTAACCTTAACAGAGCTGGGGACACTGGAAAAGAAAAATAGTGCACTAAAAGATATTTGTTGTATAGAATGGTGTTTGGGGGCAAGGGGGTGTCTTTTAAGCAAACTACGAAGCAGGAATCACTAAAAATTATGACCATCATTTTAACATCCTAGTGATTCAAAATGGTAAGGCTGGAGCTCTACATCCGTAAGAGGCTCTGCCACTTGAACTAATAGAAGACAACAGCCTCCTGCTATCAGTTACTATGTAGGTCAACAACAGAGAAAGAAAAAAAATACCTTGACAAGGTTTCACACATATCCACTTGCAGTAGGGAAAAAAAAAAAAAAAGTGACTCCGGCTACAGTTTCACATTATATTTAAGCTGATTAATACGTAGCTACTGGCAAGTGAAAGGTCCACTCAACCTTGCATCAGCTCTGGCACCTGTCAGTGAACTGATCGAGGGTCTTAACCCTGTAGACTACCTGGGGGCTTGGTAGTGCTTTCCTGGGCATTTGTTTGTTCTGAGTTGGTTTTTTTTTTTTTTGCATGGAGTTAGCTCCCTGCATTAGCTGATAGTGGGGTCAGATGACACCCAAAACTACCATGGGTAACAAAGCAGGAGCAATCTTCCCTCTACAAGTAAGTTCACCCAGCCTGCCAGAGCCAAATGCGTAAATTGTAGCTTTAAGTTTACTGGTATAACAAAAAATGAAACTAACTATAGAGCTCTGAGGTTTTCATGACAAACAGTAAGAAGGCAAGAATCTGCTGGAAACTGAGGATTATTAGATAAAATCATCCTGAGATAAATACACTGACTGGATAACCCACGCAACACCTAGAGCAGAGATCACCAACGCAGCACGCACAAGCAATAGCAAGTTAAGCTTTCAGAAGTTCTTCTGACAAACTCAGGGGGGACCCATCTGCAGACCCGGCTTCCAGACGGAGAAGAGATGACACTGCCTTCAGTGTATGCCTGAGGTAAAGAAGCCTACCTGTGTGGACTGCTAAGAGAATATCCCTGAATGAGTAAGGGTTGCCCACCAGCAGCATGGGTCCCCTCTCCTGATCACCAGCCAGACAGTGCACAGAAACACAGATTCCCTGGTGTTGCCACAGTGAGTCACTGATGGTCTACAGAACCACTAAAACATTAGTGATTCTGCAGAAACAAGTCAGCTAGCATGGGAAGGATGCTTACACGTCCACACATGCACTAAGTTAAAGATTAGTTGTATGATTGCAATATTAATAATATGGTCAACAATATTAGTTGGAATATTGGTTTATGTAATAAAGGTTATTATAATTCCATAACCCTTGTGTCAGTCATCATCTCTGTGCAAATCATTCTTTATCTTTCAGGACCTTAGATGTCCTACAAAAGCAACCTCTCTTTCTCCTTATGGCAGTACTCAGGAGACCAGGCAACGTGCCAGTCAGCCAGTAATGAGCTGAGCCAGATGAAAAATCACTTATCATTTCAGGCCAAATCGGGTCTCCTGACTGCCCAAACACTGCTGTTGGGGCAAGCATATAGGCAAGATTAAAGGGCTGGGGACACAGCATAACAAGACGTGAGCTTCAAGCGTTATAGACCTGTATGTTCAGGGATGTTAAATTAGAGCCCAAGCTATAAGGAATGTGTTTTCTGCACACAAACTCACATGGCCATTAACCACCATCATTCCCTCCCTTCCTGTCACCTCTTTTGTCTCACTCAGCCATATGGCTCTTCGCCTCTATTTTATACCAATGATACCGTTTCCTTCATCGAAAAAGAGTGACTCCCTACCACCCCAAATTTTCTTTACGTCTTACTGAGCACCTACTTGCTTCAACGTCTCCTCTCCCCAAAGCCACTCTGATTAGTCTTTGATACCTCACCCAGCCAACACCCACCTCTTCTTATGCATCAGACAAAGTTGTTTAGGGCAAACGGGCAGGAAAGCAAAAGGCATTATTTCAGAGTTAGCCCACCCCCTTTTATTATGTTCAGTGTCCAGTTCCCATTTCCAACTTCCAAAGAGAGAAATTAATTGCTGCCTCTCAACAAGTCCCTCTGCTAGCCCTGGCTCAATCTCCCCCTCCATGTTCCTGTTCCTAATCGTGTATTTCTTTCCCTTTTCCCACACTCTATATCAGAAAAAATGATAATTATATTAACTGAAGCAATGCCCTCTCCCTGGCACCTGTGTTCAAAAGAGGTACCACAGTAAGTATGGTAGCTTCCTCCTTTTACACCATGAGTCTCCTCAGCAGCCAGTAGTAAACCGCAAGACTTCCACCAATTGAAAAAAGAGCTGGACAAATATAGCAAATTAAAGCAATAGCCATGATATTAGTGTGGACTTATTTTATATTTGAACAATTGAGAATTTTTAGACTAAGTTGACAGCAAAAATACACATAAAGAGAGAAAGGCTATTGCAAAGTGAAAGTAGCAAACAGCATATACTGCAGACTCAGAGGTGGCAAACTTTCAGGTAAGCAGATGGTACTAGACTTCTCTACACAGGAAACCCTCCAGCAGATCCTCCAGAGCTCTAAGGAAGTGACTACCCTCACACAGATGTTCTGTCGACACGACCACACTTCCATACTGCTATTTTACTTACCCAGCCAGAGCTGTTTTGCACATCCCAGAAGTGACACTGCTTTAAATATCCGATTGGAAGCTCACACACACTGCTCAGATTTATCTTCCTCCTTCACCAATGACTGTTACCATACAGCTGTATGGTAAATTGATACCTGTGTATCTATGCATTTCAAATAGGAATAGTAGTGAACATGCACGGTGCCATAAGCCATGCACTAAAATGTGGTATGGCAAAGAGCTTGAAGAGGAAGAAGAGGGCGAAACCCCTGGGATCTGCCATGAGACTGATACCAGCTCTTCATTACAGGGGAACAATATTACTAGGGTTGTGCAGCTTACCTCAAATACAGGTCTACAGCAATTTCTCTTGACCTGCTCCTGTCATCACCAAGAAACAGTCATGCACAACCCTCCTGGCAAATACAGCATCAGTGCTCGTAAATTAGCCTTGCCATGGCATTGGAGCAACACTTGATTTGTCTGAAAGACACAGATCAGCTCCTTGCACCACAGGATTGGCAGGATCACACCAGTACCAATTTAAAATGCAGCCCTGCGTAACAGAAACTGGAAGAATTATGGGGCAACAACACAAAAAAAAAATTAATTTGAACTCAGCCTCAGAATATCAATAGCTTTCAGAAGGTATTCATGGCATGTTGTGAGAAAAACCAATCAGGACAGGAGCTGCAGGCAATGTTGTGTTATTAAACACACTCCTTATTTATTTCAGGGTAAAAAAACCAAACATATCTAGCACTTATACTGAGATCCAAAAGGATTTCATGTAAGAGGACACAGACTGCAGTGTGGATATACTTCTAACAGTAATATTGGATTAACTAAAATAAAGGTACTTTGTAAAAGGTCATCTCCCATCCAGCACCCACTGGGAGTAGTTAGAAGGAAAGAACAGCAAAGCCTTATTCCTCTCTACTTGGCAAATCAGCCAAAACAGCAACTAAAGATAGAGCAACAAAATACTTGGAAATCATGACGTACAGTCTAATCTGCACTGTTCCACAAAGCAAAACGGTATCTCATTACTCTCAAAGTTCTTTAATCTTGTCAATAAAGCAGAGGATGAAAGATAACTGTGCGACAAGTTATTTAGCCTTCCAGGTGCTTTTAATAAGTTTCCATATTAAAATAATCTACCTGGCTAATAAAGCACACAATTTTGCTCCAAGAGACAGATAATTGGGTGCTGGGAGTTTTTTTCCTCTTAAAAGAGGCCAGAAAAGCAACACTGGATCAGTAACTCCCATCCAAAAAAATATAACAATGCAAGGCTCGCACTACTCAGTATATTCATGAATATGGAAAGCGGTTTTTTCCAAGTCAGAAGACATTAGTCCTCAAAATAGAATCACAGAAAGGTTCACATGGGAAGGGACCTCTGGAGGTCATCTGGTCCAACCCCCCTGCTCAAGCAGGCCCACCTAGAGCCAGCTGCCCAGGACCCTGTCCAGACAGCTTCTGAATATCTTCAAGGATGTAGATATCAGTACCATAAATTATGCAACGGAGTTTCCTCATATATGAGCGACTGCAGAGAATGAGTGATAAGCTTCACTCTGAAAAAAGACACCTTCCCAATTGCTATGTCTTCCCAAATGAGTAAATAATAGCGCTGACAGCCAACTAGGTTAATAAAATCCAGCACGGAGACTATGGAATGACTGACCCATAAACAAAGTAAGGATGTTAGCATCACAATGGGAAACGCAGCAGAATGCAGAAAAGTACAAAAGCGGAAATTGTGATGTGTAAACTATTCTTACACATTGCAATTTAGTCAGCTAAAGAGCACTTGGCATTCTTCAGGAACAGCTAAGCGGATCTTTGTTCATATACATCTGCAATAAAAATATTGGCAGGCTATAGGAGTGAAACAAAATACAGCAAACGAGCAGTGTTTCAGCAGTGCGCACATCTAGGACTCCAGTATAGTAGTACATCTGCTATATAAATCAAGAACTATCAGGGATGTTTTTCATAAACCTATGATAAAATTAACAGATTAATAAATATTCTATTGCTTTAGTTTAACAGCTATGAGTGCTATTTCCAGTACCAATTAAATGCTTTAACATTTTACAGACTACATATACAGGCTTCAGAGGTATGCAACAGACGAGTTGGACACAAACTACTTCTAACACGATCAAGACAGAAAGTACACAGAAGTTCTGTAGACCAGAACATGAATCAAAACCAACAGAAGAGCTGGAAATAGAAAATGTCTCAGCAATTTGAGCTTTGCATTGTCTTAATCAGTAGAATCTCAGATTTTTCACATAGCTTTATAGACAATACCTAGTACACACCATGCTATCTTCCTCTGTTAACTTTCTCAATACAACTGCATATACATCCAGCACATAAAGTCAAATTTCTTCCTTCATTGCCACCACCGTAGTCAACTTTCTAAATTCCCAGCAACAAAATGCAGCTCTTGGACCGTTGTAGTCATATGTTTGATTTCTCTAAGATTTCTCTCTCAAATACGTTTCATTAGCTCAAATTATTATGGCAACTTTCTTACGTCTCTCAAGACAGATCATTTATGTACTGTTATATTACAGATAATATATTTGTTAGGGAAATAAGAGACAACTCGAACAAGACAACGTTGTTGATTTGACTAATGGAAAGTCTGGAGCTAGAAAACAACCCACAACTCTTCCCTTCACTGGCTGTAGGCAACAAAATAATGTTTATTTTGAGAAGTTCAGACCCAATAGTTTCAAACCTACCAGTCCAGAGTAAACAAGCTTGCAGTCCCAAGATCACCAAACAAAGAGATTCAACTCTACCACCCAAAGTCCAGCATGAACTTAGGTTCAGCTCCACCAAAACCAAACTGCTACGAGAAGATACTCTTACAGCTGTAAGCCACAAAAGGTAAGAAAAATAATGAAATTGTGGGTACACTAACTTAATTCAAAAGAAAAATAATAACTCAAAAAGGCATAAAATCTGAAAAAAAAAAAAAGTGGAGTTGAAATATGTTGACTCAGCAAGCTCTAGAATCAACACACTCCATGAATCAAAGGAGGTTGGTATTTGCCTATCCCTCACCTTCCAGGCCAACAGAGACACATCGAGCTGTTAAACACATCAATCTTCAGTAAACAGCCTAACTGGCCAAGCTCTCTGCATGAGCCAGCCAATAACGGCTCTGTATCTCCTGCTTAAAGAACCTCTGTGTATGCTAGAAGATGCCACACGTACCCATGGCAATTTTATAGAGAAAGACTATTTCTGAAGATTAATGCTGTGGCAAAAGGTCGTGTCCTTGCAGCCACCGTCATGCATGGGAGTTAGTACGAGTTGGAAGTTCTTTCCAACCCTAAAGTAAAGACAGAAAATCAAGCACTCAGACTAGGACATAGAAACTTAATTCTCCACCTTATAAACATTATGTCACTGTCAGTCATTATCATTTTGGATCCCAGAAAGAAGGGATGGGAAAAAAAATTAAGAACACACAGCATGGTATTTAGGAATGGCTGTCAAAGCCTAATCCCTTCTCGAGGATTTCTTTAGTTTTACGGAGGCTTTTAGTTACTCTTGCCTCTCAGAGGCTGAAGTTCAATCATTCTTAATGGGTTAAAAGAAGATGAAGCAGTATTAGACACCTGTCACCACAACCTGTTTCGGGACCACTCTTAGCCGCTGTGGGAGAAAGGTTGGAGCAAAGGCTGTGATCTGAAAAACAGCATGGTTTAAAGAAACATTAGAAAAAAACCTCTGGGTTACACTTCCGTCCGACTCCTCCCATCCTTCCCTCTCCTCCCAGTCTTCCCATCTCCACACAGCGGAGAAGATGGTGATGCTGTTTTAGATGGCTCAGACTATACAACCTTGCCACCTTCTCAGCCCTCTTTTAGTTCAACTGTCGAGCGCTTAACTGAGAAAAGTAGGGTTAAATTGCTAAAAATAAGTGACCGATTCCATAAAAACGAGAGGTAGAGCAGATACTGAAAATAAAATATAAAACTGAAACCGGTCTGCCACAAGTGTTTTTGAACAGTCTGATGTAAATATAAGGCTTTCTAAATCTCAAAAGGCATTCTATTTTAAGCGTTATTGAACCCATCTGAAAGCTGCTGAGGCAAAGTTATGTCTAATGCAGTTTAAGGTAATTTTTCACAGGAGCTTGGAAGAACTCTACTTGCAGCCTGCACAGGTTCTAGATTTTTGTCTTCTTAACAGAAGTCAGATAGAAAAATCAATTTGTCAAGTATCAAATTTAAGGAATATTGTATTTTTTTATGCTTCTAAATATCTTCTAGTTACTAGTACATCAGACCATATTACATAGTCTGTTTTTCTAAAAATTCCATACTATGAACCCATGAACGTTCAAAACAAACCCACTAGGGAGCCAAAGAACAGCAAGTAATCACGACTTGCTCAAAAATTATACACACCCCTTTGGAGTTTGGGCTGGTTGTTGGTTTGTTTACCTATTACTATATGAAAGGATGTTCCATAGATATTTCCTTGCTTTTCTTCCTTCTAAACTGAAAAAGTACTTTAAATTTTCCCAGGATCACCACCAGCAAATTCTAGAATACGAAAAATTTTTAATGAAATTACATATCTTAATGGACTAAATCACAATCTTGTGCTGGGGATCGATCAGGTGACTTCTGTCAGCATATGAACCTCAGAGACCAAGTAAAAATGGCATTTTCTTCGCAGTGCCTTAAGTTTCCCCTGCAAGTGTTCCTGCAGGTTACGTTACTACTTGAGACGTCGCATATTTCATTGAGCATAATGATTCAGGCATCTTGCCAAATTGACACGAATATGTCAAGCCTCATTTTTCTTTGTAATAGCAGTAGACTGGATGATCTAGTCCCACTGTAGTGTGACGGCCAGATGCTATTCTGAGAAAATTATGTCTGAAGAGGGGAGAGGGGGTGTCAAGCAAACAACTATGCATAACTGCAATAGCATATCCATCTGAATAAACTCAGGGCTCAAGTGATTTAGAGCAACCAAAATAAACATATCAGAAAACTACAGATGTATAAAAACCAGAGCAAACCAAGGACCTAGGATTCACATGTAGTGTTAGCAATATAATCTCAAAAATCCTTTTGTTTCTCAAACTCACAAAAGAACGAAGTCACCATTAGGCATTTGACTTTATTTTTTTGAGTCAATAAACTGTCCTCATTGCCTTCTCTGGACAGCAAATAGCTATCAAATGCTGTAAAGCCAACACAGGACTAAGCAAAAGCCACCCAGAAAGATTCCAGGTTCTATTCCATCACTGGGGGGTTTTGTTGTTGTTGTTTTTCACATCAAGCAATATGAAGAATGATGGAGTGATGGGGGGTTTTTTGTTTGGTTTTGGGTAGGGTTTTTGGTGGATTTTGCTGTTTTTATAAAAAGGGCTTCCTTTGGTTACCAATACAGCTTTGAATGAATCCCAATTGTTCTGTTAATCAATACCGCTACAACAAAAAGCTGAACCAAGTTCATAACTGAAATTATTTATAAAAACTTCCAGTAGAATTATCACTCACCTCAACAGCCATTGGTTTTAAAGTCTCACGCACAAGTATTGAAATGACAGCAGTGACAACTGATTACCCACTTCACTAAGCAGTTTATAGATATCACATATACAGATATGTTGGTATCCTGCCGTAAGTATCAGTCCTTCAATATGCAAAAGTTCCCAGACATGACATAAAACTAAAAAAAATTCTCAGTTATCAGGGTGACAGTTACTGCAGTGCAGTTAAGTTCCCTTCCATCATCTGGGATGTGAATTAGTAATTCATTTCACACAGAAATAGGCATAACGTTCATACTCTATGAACTTTGCACTGCACTGCACCAGCTTAACAAGTATAACAGTTAGTAGATCCAACTTGACTGTTTTTAAGTGCCTAAATGAATATTTTTAACAGTTTGGATAACACAACCGGTTGAAATAACGTGCAAGATATAGTAATAAAACTGAAGTTAAAAATGTGTTTAATTCTTAGCACTGTTTCTCACTGTTTTGATTTTTCCCATTTACTGGAAAACGGCTGTTTCACAGACCCATTAATATTTTAATTGCCAAGTATTCCACTGTCTCTAGAATTATTCACAAAAGTAGAAATTTGAATTCTTTGAATACCCTTTATAACATTAGAACTCCAAGATGCAGAAGAGGCCACTTACCCCTCTGCAGTATTTTCTTCTTCAGAACACTATGCATTGCAATTCAGAATTCAATATATGTGTTAACTTAATAATTTAGATAACAGTTTTCACTCAAATAGAACCCAACGACAGCAGAACAGATGCCTTTAGGAAACTACGGATGTGTGATTACAGCACTGGGAAAACAGACGCATGCTTGCATCATTATTAAGTCTAGAATTAAACAGTCTTCAGTGTTTCCAAGATAAACCTGATTAACAAGAGATTTAAAATGTCACTAGAAATATGGTTCTTACTCAAACTAGTTCACGCTATCATTTTTTCAGGACTAAATTTTCTCTTCTTTTAGAGAAATAAAAAAAGGGGGGGGGGGGGCGGACAATATTGCATCTTATCCAGGAAAATAACTCTGCTCTTTCTTTCCCTCTGATTTTGCCATCTCAAAAAAGCCCACCAGAGAGTGGCAGGGTTTAGGTTTTTATTTTCAAGTTTTGTTTTTAAAGCACAGGTAATGAAAACAAACAGGAAGTTTGCAGTGCAGAAAGCCAGCTCAGGACTATGATTTTTTTTAAATGCTGAAGTAGTCTGGAGCAAAATCAGATCCCTTAAACTTGCATATGGAAAATAGCAAATAGCACTCAAAATGCAACACATTTGTGAAGATAGCAACATATCCAGAAAAGTCTGCTGAGGAAATAGCACATGCTGCAAGGTATTTTTACTAGCCAACAAACCTAAACCACAAGTACAGCCCAGTGTGTTCGGCACAAGTTTACTCATCCCGCGGGATATTCGGAGCAGGAACATGGCAGATGTGATCTTCCCCCTGAAGGATTTAAGGGATATGGCCTCTCCCACAGACAAGATGGTTTTGTTACCCTTCGTGAGTACATTCAGTTTGAGCCAATAAAAAGTAAAATGGATTATTTTGATTTACCACTGACAGTCACCTGCTCCTAAGTGGCCTGACTGTACACTTCAGCCACTAAAACATGTCAGCAGGTCTCGGAGAAAAACGATAACAAATTACTGAGAGGAAGAAACTACTTTTGCAGCTTGCCTGTGCAAACTTCAAATGCCTTGCTGGCCTACAAACAGTGCTAAACCTCCGCTGAGATGAATGGCATTTTGCAAAAGCCTTCCAAGCTGCTACCAGTGCACATTAAATCTGAAAATTGACATTTCTGCACGCTGGTGTTAACAGACACAAAGTAATCTCATTCAAGAGCTCTTAAATCTTTATACAGCAAGAAAATACTTTCATCATATGCACTCCCTTAAAGCTGTAATTTTGCTCATGCCATCCTGATCAGATTACAAAACGTTAAGCCAAATGAGAACCTCAAACTTGCTCTCTCAAATAGAATCGTAGGAAACAGCGACCTGTACGTTGTCAGTCTCAATGGCAGCACTATGGCAGAGTTGGGAAAGCATTTACAAAACCCTCTGGTGGTTTAAGGGGTGACTAACAGAAGAAAGCACATAAACTATTAACGAAACTGATGCTGAATACCACACGCGAGGTAATCCAGTTCACGGGTTTGCACCATAAGACTATTTTTAAAAAGGCAACAAGACAGAATCATAAATAGGATTCAAAGTTTGGGCTAATAAACCCTGTAAGGAGCCCCGTATTTCATGTATCAATGTCCCAATATTTCTCACCACCTCGGTAATGCACCCCGTTGTTACTGGCATCCCATAAAACCCAGCTCTTTCCTGCCACGGCGTTTATTTCCAACCTCCCTTCTCCAGGGATCCGTGAAGAGCAGAGGTCATGTGCTGTGGCTGGTTAAGAGTTAAACTTGTGCAGCTTGACTAGCAGCAAACCACGGTTCACAAATAACTCTGGGGCTCATAGCTGTGACCCTTCCTTCAGCACTGTCCCTAATTAGGTCTTTCTCTTCCACTCAGCACTGACATATACACGAGATAACATGAATGGACTTATCCGACAGGCCGCCCTTCACTGCCGATAGATGTTACGGGAAAGAAAGAAGGAATACAGAACCGACCAGGGTGAGCGAGCGCTGCAGGTGAACACAGGGCACAGCCACATAAACTTTGTTTGCTTAGGAGGCAAGGCTAAGGATACCTTTAAGAAGCGGTCTCTAGCTAAGTAAAGAAGGCTAATAAATAACCTATAACATATCTTCTCTATTATTATTTTTTTTAATTTTAGAAGCAGCAGCATACCTCGTTTGATACTCAATAAACAAGAATGGAAGTTACCAGGGAAAGTTCTCTCCCCTCCAGTTTTTTGTTGGGGTTGTGTTTTTTTTTTTTTTTTTGAGATCTTCAAACACTAAGTAACACAGAACCTACAGATCTTTGAGTGAATGGACGAAGCTACATGATTTGCTCAGTATAGGACACTGGATCAGGCAACAACATAAAGACAAAAGGAATCAAAAACCCACAAATTTTATGAACAAACACATATTACAAGAACTTAGCAGTTCTCAAAGCTTTTCCCAATATCTCCTGCCACCATGAATTAGTGTATTTGCTCTCAATACAGTAAGAAAATAAAATAATAATAAAATAAGATAATAAAATAGTAAAATAAGATAATAAAATAATAAAATAATAAGATAAAGCTAAGATCTACCTGTTGACTTTGAAGACTAATAGCAAAAGTCATATTGATCAAGTAAGAGGTAAGTAATTACATTGTAAATGCAGGTAATTTGGAAAAGTTACAATCATACAGAACATTTAGAGTCCTCGAGACTTTTTATTTCAGGGCTTGGGGCAGCAGGGGAAAGGTACTTATTTCTCCCTTCTTGGCCTTACTACCTCGTTGGCCTGTTGAACACCCCTCTCCACAAACAGTTAACTTGCAACAGAACTCCGAATTTTAGTTAGCAAGTGAAATCCAGTTACTGAATTAAGACAGCTGATAGCACTCACTTGAAGTTGCAACTGGAAGTGAAGGGAAAAGAACAAATTCCACAAGCTAGATCCAAACACACGCCCTCAAGTTCCCACTTTGTTAGCCTGAATGCACACTGTGAGAAACAGCTGCCTACCCATCAGACCACACTTTTCCCAAAATTGAGAGCTGCAATATTGAAAGTGCAGGATGGTGGAATAAAAGTACTGACCATGTTTACAGGCTTCTTAGGGAAAGGCATAAGAAGAGAAGAAAGGCATCGCAAAATTTTTCCTCTTTGCCCATATTCAGACTTAGTTCAATGGTTACGAAAACCTGTATACATATAACACATGATGTCACCAGACTTGTAACTGGTTTTACATACACTTGTTGTAAGGAAGCAAAAACCAGTAACTCAGAACTAGCTGAGCAGGACTGAAACGTCTCTATTTACTACAGGAAATAGAGAGGATCTGAAGACAGAAGAACTCTTACAGTGCGTTATGCCCACAACTAGCCACGCTGCTTACTACTGCCTACACTGCTACCACCCTCAAGCAACTCACATTTACGCTACAGTTTTTTTGCAACTTTCATCCACAAAACTCCGAATGAACCAAAGTGCTACTGCCTCCCTCCCACTAGCTGGCCAAAACCCAGCCAGCAGACTTTCTGCAGTTTTCCCACGCCTGATTGTTTCCCTGCATGTAGACAACATGTAGATCACGCAGAAAACCAACAAGATAAAACTTTATTTTACTGGAAAGGATAGGAAATGGACAACACCAGCTCTTGACTCCTGTCTTTCATAATATAGGAAATACTTTGACAAACTGAAGTATAGCAAGGCAACTTGAAAGCAGCACTCTACATATGATGTAGGCTGTTCAAACAGATGGGGAAGGAGGAGGGAGGACATCTAGACAGATGGTCTAGAATTTGCATTTTGTAATTCGAAGATGACAGCATTTCTCAGCCTACAACATAATGCGCTAATTTCAGCAGAACCCTAGAAATAATACAGGAGGGTCCCTCTCCCACAGCCCAGTACACCTTCAGAAGAAATTCACATGGAGTTTAAGGGTATAACGTGGGGACTCCAGAAGAAATCAACAGAAATCACACTCCCATAAATCTTCAAGTACCAGCATCATTTCTCAAAATGGAGTCCAGAACAGAGAATGACACATGGCTACTAAAAACTCCAAGTGAGAAGTCTCCAGATAGAGATGAGCCGTGCACTTGCAATAGCTTCAACAGTTGAGGACTGACACCAGACAGTTACCACTTCTTTGCCCTAGACATACAAGATGTTTCTGAGCCCCAACTTCCCACCCTCTTCAGCTCCTTAAGTGTCACCATGAGGACCTGCATCTCCTGTGTGCTGCACCCTAAAAACCCCTTGCTTCTAGACCAAGCACCTCAGCTTCAATTCAGTGCCCGCATTTCAGTGCGACTGTGGAGTCTGAAGACAGGCTCAACACTGGACAGAGTAGGAGTTGGGGCCAGTCACTACGGTAGCTCCTGACTTCTCAGGGAGGAAAAAAAACCCCAGGTTCTCTGAATCACAACAGCAAATACTCTTCATTACACTAATGAGCTGTGCCTCAAGTAAAGGTGGGAAAGAAAGAGCAAAGAGTTTTATGCACTTTTATACCTGATGGAATGGCAGAGGATGACAAGAGTCATTGATTCCATGGAGTAACAGAGGTTAAATTATCTCCTATGCCCACTTGTACTATGGCTAATTAAGTCATATAGACCAGAGAAGATAAAATAATTCAAAAGTAGCATATTAAGCCTTTCATGTTTCTTTAAAAGAAAAAATAATTGCAGGATTTAAAAGAAGAAATTAAGACTGAAAGCTCTTCAGGATCATTTTTGTTACTTTCATCTCCTAAGAGTAGACAGCAGCTGCCACTGCCAGAGACAACCACAGACAGAGCAACAAGAGCGAGCACTTCCAGACTACTGCCATCCAGCTGCTGACCCACAGGTGCTCATCTCGGACTGCTAAGCTTAGATCTTTGCATTACACAGAAGCCAATATCCCTTAGCTTCACAGAAACAAAGTCAAAGGTGTTCTTTACACTGATATCTACCTGCCCACACACAGAAGCCAAGGCAGTTGAGGAGGTGTGTGTATTAGCAGCACCTGCTATCAACCTGATGACGTGAGTGTTGGTGGTGGTTTCTTTAAGCACAGGCAGGAATTATGACTTGAAGTAATACATGAGAATTTATCTCAAGATACAACTCTGCAAATTCCAAAGGACTGAATTGTTGGCACAACAGTAGTCCAAGTGCTATTACAAAGTGGCTTTGCAGATTCGATCTCATAAAATTACATTATTCGCTGCCTCTAAGACTAATGCACTTTTACAACAGAAATGATCTCAACATCTTGTCAAATAATGTAAAGAACAGCTGCTTGAGACATCGTTAAAGAAACATCTGCTCAATCTTCACATTACAGATAATCTTATTTTTTAAAAAATTTGATAAATCAAGGAGATTATAGGTCATGTGCGTTCTCACTCATCTACAGTAGATGCCATGAAAAACATTCTTATGGTTGCTTTGGTTCTGAATATACCTTTCAGACCTGATGCTGAAGAATAAAATTTCTAAGGTAGCTGGAAAGTAACTGGATAGTGAGAAACACCTTAAGTGTTTTTACGTGGCAGGAGAGATGCAGAAGTTTGGGAGCAGTAACAGTTATCTAAAACCATGTAACAAATTTTGAATAACACAGAATTTTGTTTGGCAAGATGTGTTTTCAAAACCGTGCTGCTCTCACTCCAGAATGTCTGCGATATCCTATTTGAAATGGAGAGAAATTCATCTTTGGCAAATGAAATTGATGTTTTAAAAGCATGTGTATGCACATATCTTCAAGCGTGTGTATGCACATATCTTCACAAGTCCTGGACTAGTCTTTTCCACTCTCCCTCCTCCCAGAGGCAAAATTTTGTGGTACACTTTTCCAACAGTACTAACCCAGTCCCCATGTGGTATCCTGCAAGGGCACACGAAGAGCTTACCCATTAAACGAACAGCTAAAAACGAGTACTGACTTGCACTAGAGACCATCCATTTCCCAGAATATAAATGGCAGGTTTATTTCAGATTTTAACCATCTCTTACAAGATGTTGATCCCCTCCGGATGACAGGCAAGGACACTGTAATCCTTGAACAAATACTTAAGATCATTAGGAAGGGAGTGGGGTTTCCTCCCCTTTTCTCTGCCTGGAAGGGGAGAAGAGGGACGGGAGCATTAAAAACACAGATTCATGGAAGATGTAAAGTTAATGTTGCCAAGGGGTAACCACTGTAACAGTAATGATAAAAACAGTCCAGAATGTCAAGGGGACCCAGGGGAAGAGGTGGGAAATGCAAATGGGAGGAATGCAGAGAAGGTCCAGTGAGAACCATTGTTTGTATACCCAACACCAAAGCATGGTTGCATTACAACCCTCTACTTACATCACTGCTGTATTTTGCTTGAAGACAGAAATATGAATATCCTCCAATAGCCTACAAAGCTCAAGATTTAAGGGGCAAGGGAAAATGAGCTTTAAAATATTATAGTCTATATACCAAGGGAGCAGCGTAATAATGATATCTGGTTTTTATCATCTGATAAAGGTCAATATCAGCATTCACAGGACACCTTCCTTTAGTCACTAAATCAACACACCTGTCATGCCATGATCAAGGGTATACTTCATGTGAATAACCTTTGATCTGATTCCTCTGCAGTCCCACAGTTCTTGGAAATACAGCTTGTCAATCCGTCACCTCACATGTTAGACCGCATCCTCCTTTTAATTACCAGGAGGTTAATTTCTCTTGATCTTTTGTACTGGAACTTCTCAGTGCCATCCAAAAAGCACTTACAGAATAGCTGACACCTGACTTCGCTCCTTGATAGCAAGCCGAACAAAGTTTTCTGTTCCAAACTGAGATAATGAGTAATCTAGAATTCACTGTTGAAGACCCAATACTTTCTCAAAATATTGTCTGTCAATGCCCCTGCAATCCAGGAGCAGGAACTCAGCAATGAAAACGCCAACAGATGTTTTCCCTTATGGAAAACAGTCGCCACATCAGCACAGAGCTAGCAAATAGCCTGTTGATAAGACTATGTGGTAATAAGCCAAAAAAGCTTCTGAGAAGTAAAGCGTACAACCTTGCTTCACAGTGCATGTTGTGGCACTCACACAAGTGACTTACAAGCAGGTAGGTTTTTTCAGTAGTTAAGACACGCCTGGAGTAATGCAACCGTTTGCAGGGCTAAAACAATAGGAATAACATCTATTCTTAGTGAAATAAGAACTCAAAAGGCAGCCATAAAAAAACCTGCATGTGACAGGGAGAAGTTTGGGTGGGCTCAGGAGGGGGAACACGCATTCATAGCTAATGAGGCAACCAGAAAAGAGTTAACTGACAACAGGATAAGCGCTTTGTTTAAGAACATATCCCAACAAGCAAAACACATTGAGCTCCAACACTTACAAGTTACTGCTTATCTACACATTACAGACAAAAGTGGTACATGCTTCACTACTAAAGCTGCACCCTCAGTAATTACACTTAAAGAGGAAAACTGAAAAGGACCCACATAAGTAGGTTAATCAAAAGCATCACTCCAGAACTATCAGTAACAAACTCCCTTTTCTACAGCCCATCTACTGGGCAACGCAAGGTACAACAGTCACAGCTGGAGTTTTAAGAATTTCTGAACTCTTTGTTTAATCTGTCTTCTATTTTAGAATCTGATTTTGACTGCATGTACCACAGTGACTGGAGAAGGTAAGATCACAAAAAAAAAAAAACAGTGAAAGATGAGAACTTCAAAGGCATATAAGAGGGTGTCTAAACCTATGTTTTGTGCAACATTTAACCATACCAGCTATTAACATCATCGACAAAAGAAGTCCTTGCTGGATATTAAGCATCCATGTCCTTTCGGTTAGGGAGAAAGAGCTTACTGTAAGTGACCCAAAAATTCAACAGCAAAGAAGCATTACAGAAAAATACCATAGTATTCCAGGTAGTCTTTATAGCAGATGAATAAAAAGGGGCAACTATACCCTCTCCTTTTAATCTAACACAAAAAACCTTTAAGTAATTCTTATATCGTGTCCATAGGATATATTTTAAACTGTTCTCAAAGGAACACTGTCAGCATAAGTAACCTTTACATTTCACTATATTCCTCATCTGAGTATGGAAGAGCATTTTATCACCCATTGTCGACACATTTTACACATCTTTAACAGTGAAGACAGATCACTCAGCTTCACTATGATGCAGGCACCAGGGCAGGATTTAAACAATTAAAAAGTATGTTAGAAGCAAACATACTGGATAACCCTCATTTAAGCTTTTTGCTCTCTAAGTTTTGAAGGCTTAACTTCACATGACCCAGCCTCGAGCATTTAGAGGCTTGCACCACACAAAGCTTTAGGTGGCCCCAAAAAGCTATCAACAGTATAACGTTTACCCTTGTTACGCTTAACTACTGTATTTTTATCTCCAATTTCTTTACACTGGCAAACACAATTAAGGAAACTTAGCCACCGGCACCTCCAGTTGTCTGGAATAACATTATGGCAAGTGATATGGCCAGAAAAAGTGATTGTGCCATCTGCACTGGTTCTGTGCCCTGCACATCATCAGCTGACAGCCTCTGGGTCACAGCATGAAGTCTTCGTCAGATCAAAGTTCTTGCTGCACTATTCAGCAACGAGCAGCTGGTTTGATTGGGCACATAAAAGGTACGGAAAATACGCAGTCTTTCCGTTACTTGCACTGTCCCCACAAATGCCATAACTCAACCCCCCTTCCTTCCACGACTGACCCAGGGTATAGGCTAGGGTAAGAAAACAATTCAGAAACCGGAGGAGAGCTCATATTTATCCTCCCAGCCCTCGCTAGCCACAAGGCTAAACTCACCCTGGAAAGCAAACATGGAGCCACAGCTACATAGGGCAGCTGGAGGAGAAGCGGCTAGCGCTCAGGTCATACACGCTGGGCAGACCCGAGGATGTCGGAGGGAGGTGCGACAGCCGTACGGGAAGGACCTATTTTAACGGATCTCCCTCTCGCCCGGTCCTGCTCCCCCAGGGACACCCGCTCGTCGCCACCGCGGCAGCGCCGCTCCCTCACCGGCCAGGACGGCACCTACCTATGCCGGTGCTCGTCGTGCCCTTGCCCGTGGATGAGGAAGCCGCCGAGGTTCTTGTCCCCTTTGCTGGTGTCCACGTGAGGAATGAGCACATCCTCCAAGCCCAGGTCAAAGCGCTTGTGCTTCGAGGAGTCGGGGAGGAAAAAGAACGCCCCGAAGCACAGGGTGATGAAGGCACTAAGAATAAGGAGCAGGATAAATTTTTCGGAGAGTCTCAAGGTAGCCCTGTGGTGCGGGAAGGCGGAGGCCCCCAGGTTCAGGGGGGGCAGCCTCCGCCCGGAGAGCGGCAGCAGGGCGGGAGTGGTCATCCTTCCGCTAGCGACCACCCCGGGGGGCACGGCTCATCCCCTCAGCCCCTGCGGAGGGTGGCCCTGCTGGCGCGGGCCCGGCTCGGCTCGGCCGCCTCCCGGCCCGGCGCGGGGGCTGGGGGCGGCTTCACCATCCTTCCCGCGGGCGCCGGGCCGCGTCCCCGCTTGCCCGCCGAACTACCGCGCAGGGGAAGAGAGGGGAGGGGGGGCCGGGCCGCCCCAACGGCCCCCGCCCCCCCGGGGCTCGGACGCCCCACTACCTGCGCGCCCCCCCTCCCTCGCCCCGGGGCCAGCAGGGCCCGAGCGGGCGGCTCCGATCACCAGCGTCCCCTGAGCTCCGCGGCCCCTCGGCTACGGGACGCCGCCGGCAGCAGCGAGCGCCAACGGGCTGCTGGGGTGCCCGGCCTGGCGCACGTCGTCCCTCCGCCCGCGTCCCCTTGCCCGAGCCGGGCGGAGGTTCATCTCCTCCGCGCCGCCCCGCTGCGAACGGCGCCGGGAACGGCCACCGCAATTCCACTCCGGACCCTGTCCCCGCCCCCACGGCGCCTGCGCGGCCGCGGGCGGCGCCGGCGCACTAAGGAAAGCGAGGTCTCGAGGAAGCCGCTGCCAAGAGAGCTCCGCCCCTTCGGCGGGAGGGGCGGGGCGAGGGGCGGGGCCTGCTCCGCGCCGTTCCCCGAGGTGGGGGCGGCCTGGCAGGGCTGTGTGGGCGGGCCGGGCCGGGCCGGGCCGGGCCGGGCCGAGCCGAGCCGAGCCGAGCCGAGCCGAGCCGAGCCGAGCAGGCCGCTCGGCAGCCCCGGCGCCGCTGCCTCCCCGGCTGCTCAGCGTTGCCCCCTGCGGGAAGCGGCGTTTCCGCCACAGCGCTGCGGCGGCGCCGGTGTCGCTCGTGGCCGCGCTCTTCGCCGGGTCGGCGGCGCCGGTGAGGGCGGCGGGTGGGGCAGCGGAACCCGAGGGGTTTGGTGGAAAAGATCGCGCAGACCGGCTGCGCGCGGTGCCGCGTAATCGCCTTGGGGACCCCGTAAGATAGGCCCCATGGAGCAGAGGTAGCTGTCTCTGGCACGACACACAGCGCCCCGAGGGAGCCGCACCGAGCTCTGATGGGAGCACGGTAACGCGTGCTGGTGCCCCCGTGCGTCCCCCGGCGGGGCAGGTTTGGTGCCTCGTTGGGGTCATCCTGGGTAGCAGAGCTCAGTGCCCGGGGCAGCTCTCCTGGGACAGCTGAGGGCTGCGCGGCCACAGGACCCACGGCCAGGCCCAGTGACTGCAGTGCTATGAGAAGAGACGTGGATGAAGTGACAGGCAGCAAATGTATCTGAATTACCTTTTAGGAATATTAAATATTAAATATTACCGTGCTTAGCGACAGTTTGCTGCCTGCACGCGTGCACGAGGCAGAGTTGCCCAGTCCGTAAAGATTTGTGGAAGGCAGGTCCTGCCTGCCTAACCTGATCTCCTATGACAAGGTGACCCGCTCAGTGGACGACGGAAGGGCTGTGCACAGTCTACCTAGACTTGAATAAAGCCTTTGACTCCATTTCTCACAGCATTTGCCTGGAGAAACTGGCTGCTCATGGCTTGGATGGGTGTACTTTTCACTGGGTAAAAAAATGGCCTCAAGTGGTGTCAGGGGAGATTTAGGTTGTATATTAGGAAAAATTTCTTTAGAGAAAGGGTTGTGAAGCTTTGGAACGGGCTGCCCAGGGAAGTAGTGGAGTGCCCATCCCTGGAGGTATTTAAGAGACATGTAGATGTGGTGCTGAGGGACATGGTTTAGTGGTGACCTGGCAGTGCTGGGTTAACAGCTGGACCTGATGATCTTAAAGGTCTCTTCCAACCAAAATGATTCTGTGATTCTCAGTTTCATGCAAAAGCAAAAGGAAAGGTCAAGTGAAGGCCTGGGTAAGGTAGCTGCAGATTCAGAGGAGTTAAAAGAACAAAAGCATCTCCCTAAGTTTGGGAGACAAGTTACACTGCAGGTCTTCTCCAACTACGGTGTTTTTCACTTTTTAAAGATTTGACAGGATCACCAGAGCCTTGAGTACTCCCAGATTATGGAGAGCAGAGAGTGTTTCGCAAAGCTGGCAGACAAGGCTGAATCCCAGCCAAGGGAATATAAAGAGAAGATAGGTCAGTTCAGCCTGCTGAAGTGAAGTTAGCTGGGCTGGAGAGGACTTCCAAGGTGGAAGGCAGCGTCCCCAGACTGTGGTAGGAGTGACAGGAGGAGAACTGAATGGAAGTGGCAGGCAGCAGCTCCCTGCAGGGAACCCCCAGGCTGAGCTCCAGAAGGGTGAAGAATCCAGTCTGCAGGTGTAAAAGAAAGTGCTGGGGCAGACAGAGCAGGCAGGGAGCCAAGAGTGGCTTCCACTGCCACTAACGCTGCCAGTGCCCGTGAGTGGGGTGCCCTTGATGCCAGTCACAGCAGCTGCTGCTATCTGAGCAGAGCAGGTTGGGTAACAGGGATACCAGGCATTTAGGTCTGTTATCAGTCTTACACTTTGCTTTAAATGTTTTGAATCTTTGGGGAATGATGCTGGCCTGTGAAAAAAACCATCCCAAGTCCAGCTGGACATGCTGAATTGATGAAGGTTAGTGCTCAGCCTCTGGTCTGAGTGTGGTGTGCTATGGAAATTCAGCCCTCAAGAGAGGTTAGTTTGGGAGGATTCCAGGGAAGGAAAGCAGCTGAGCTAATGAAAAACTCTGATGGTCAATGTAGTGGCACAGGTGTGGGTGGGTAAAAAAAAAATCTAGATTAATAAACACTTAGGGGCAGTCAGGACATCTGAAGTTACCTGATCAAGGTGAAGGAGTCCCATCTTCTTCTGCACTGAGATCCGCTCTGATTACTCCCTGCGTCCTCACATTCAAGCTATGAATCTCACCTTGCTGGATCTTTTTGCATAGAGGATCAGAAATAACGGCCTTTCCCATCTGTCCACCCAGCTGAACTCTTCCGTCCACTTACATTTTTGCTTCCTCTTCTCTGTTTTTTTACGAAGAGGACCCATGACAATGCCATGCAGCAGACAGCTGGACCCTGCTCACTAGTCCTGCGCTAGTAAAAAAACAGAATAAAGTGAGAAACTCTGCTATGAGGTGATAAAGACCAAAGAGCCCATGTGGGACAGAGATACCAAAGAGAGGGCATAAACAAAAAGAGCTGTGTTATCAATACTACTGCAACGCGCTCCAACCAGAGCAACTGAACATAACATTTTATGTTGTTACTATGGGATCAACAGGCTTCAACTGGTCTGTTGGCCATTTCAGCTGCCTCCTAGTTTTGATCTGGTAAAGTATCTTCAAATACGTTCAAGTCTTCACTTGTTAAATTGCTTTCACGCACAGTCTCAAAGAAAAAAGATCAGTCCATGAAGAATTCAGTCTTTTTGCCCTTTGTTTCACTCTTCTCTGTGAACTGCTAGTTTTTCTTTTGCTTTAAAAGACTGAGCAGAATCTTCCAATTTCTTTATAAAATGTTGCTTTGTGTTTAGCTCGTTGCAAAGAAGTGACATTTTTGTAGGTTTTGTAGTTTATGATGACCTTTCCAAATTCTAAAGTATCTGTGTCTATGAATGTTTTGTATTTCTGATGAAGTTTTATATTTCTACGGTTTTGTACTTGTTTTGACTCTAGTCTTTTCCAAAGTTGAAGAGTAATTTTTCATCCTTTGGTTCTGTCATACTGGGTAATATGCATATCCCTGTAAGTTTGCCAGTGATTTTTCACGCTGCAGTGGTGTTGCTCTGTAGCTGAACAACATTAAATATAGAACTGTATTGAATTAGTTGGTTTTTTGAGCCTCTGCTACACTATATAGATTCTGCATCTATTAGTTTTCTCTGAGATGCCTAGAACATTCTCAGAAGTGTCCTGTGCTGAAACCTAAAGGTTTTCACAAGAACCAGGAATTTCCTGTGCTCACTGCCTTATCTTTTATCAATTACTAATGTAACGGGAGCTTGAGGTGCAGTAGTGCTTGATCATCAGCACTGAAGTCACTGTATTTCCACAAGCCAACATTTCTGGAAAGTTACTGGGGCAGTTCACATTTTTCAAAGGTAGACAAAGTAAGTCCTGTGGAAGTACAGATCCATATCCATGTATTACTTCTTTCTTCTTGAAATTACCACAATAATCCCTTCTAGCATCACAAACTGGCACACAGTCTGCAATCATTATTTGCAAAGCTGCCTCTTCAGTTTTCTCCCAAGCAGTTTCCAGTTTTTCCTCTGGCCCCCAGGTTCCATGGAAAGTCTGACACAGCCCGAAACAGCCTCACCAGATGGCTATTGGGCTCTGGTGAGCAAATTCTTTGTGAAATTTAGTCTCTAGTGGCTCCTGTGACTCTCTCTTCATATTTCTCATCCTATCCTTCCAATCATTGCTTCTTTGGTAAGAGACCCTTCACCAACAGCCGAGGTTTGCCAGAAGAATTTGGTCTTTGGCCCATTACCTTGCTCTCTATATACCTCCTCCCTGTGTTGCTGAATGTATGTAAGCATACATTTTCCTATTATTTCTATGAGGACAACTCACAGATCAACCTCTCCAAGTCAGATCCCATTTTGTTCCAAAAAACCTTACCCTTAGATTTTTATGAGGAAGACTAGCCCTTTCTCAATCTCAGTGTGGCTGTAGCAGGATGATTAACACTGCCCTAATCTCATTCTCCAACTTCCTTTCTTGATCGAGGTGGAGAACACAATATTCTCTAATTCAGACCCATAACCCATGCATGGTCTTCTGCTCTGAATTCTCCCTACATTTTCACATCCAACTTCTGAATCACACCTTGTTTTTTCATGTAACATATCAAAGATATGGACTTTCCCACCATCACCTCAGCCAAACTGTTCCACCTAGGTATTGTCTTGCTTCCTTATCTCTAGTTCTTACAAAGGCAGTCTTACACCTTTCAGGTCCATTCGAAGTGCTTTGGAACAGATAATTTCTTGGGTGTGATTGCCTTTGTGTCACTTCAAGCTTTACATCCTCCCAGTCTTCCCTGACTTGCCTCCTCCATTCTCCTAGCATTTGTGATTTATCACTAAACACCAGCTCCTCCTACACCCGACTGCCCTATAATATCAGCCTCCAGCTCCTATTTATTAATGTTTCAAGTATTTCCATGCTTTCTTCTGTGCTTCCCTAAGGCATGAAAAGACTTGCACGTCAAAAAGGAATTTGGAACCATGAAAGATTATTAGACTATGTATATATACTATATATATTGTGGTTTAGACTCAGCTGGCAACCAAGCACCATGCAGCCACTCTCTCACTCCAGGAAGGAGAAAATACAACAAAAAGACTTAAGGGTTAGGACAAAGGACGAGGAGGGCTCATTCACCCATTATGGTCGTGGACAAAAGACAGACTTGACTTGGGGAAACAAAATCAGTTTAATTTAAAACAACAAAACCACTACCAAATGATCAATTGAATCAGAGCAGGACAGTGAGAAAAACAACAAGATCCTAAATACATCTTCCCCCGCCCTCCCTTCTTTCCCAGGCCCAGCTTTGCTACCTCCTCCCCACCACGTGGCACGGGGAAGGGCAGAGGATGGGGGGCACAGTTAGTCCCAGTCTGCTCCTTGTTGGTTTTGCCGCTGTTCCTCCTCAAGGGAAACACTCCTCACAGTCTTTCCTTGTGGTAATGTGGCATCTCTCCCCCAGGAGACAGTCCTCCTTGAACTTCTCCAGCTAGGGCGGGGGTCTCCCTCAGGCAGCAGTTCTCCCAGCAACAAACTGGCCTCCCTCAGAGTCATGGCCTCTTTCAGGAACCTTTCTCCACCGGTCATCTCTGAGGACTGCAGGGCCCCTGCTCCAGCGTGGGCATCTCCACAGGCTGCACACAGCCTGCCATCCCGCCAGGGGCGAAGGGAAATGGATGCTCCAGAGTGTCTTCCTGCCTTCTTCCTCACTGAAGTGGTGGTCCACAGGGGGTGTGTCTCTCTCAGTCCTACACCCCTCCAAAACAAAGGAGAGCTCCCAAAACAAAGGCTCTTGCCACACTGGTTTCCCCTCTTAGACACGTTTATTTGCAGAGGGGTTGATCGGCTCAGCCGAATTGGAGCCAGGGGAGCTTTTTCTCGAAGCTTCTTAGAGGAGCTGTGCCAGCAGCCCCTCCCCCACTGCCAAACCCCCTCCAGTCCCCAACCCAACCGGTAAATGTGCAGCTATGAAAACTGAACTTACTCACGGCAACTTCTGTACGGAGACACAAAATGGGTGTGGGTATTAGATTGTAAGAGAAAAAGCAGGGTCTATGATCAGCAGCAGCGCTGCCATTCTTGTCTGAGGAAGTGAAAATAAGCTTTCCACGGATGCTTAGAAACAAGGGTCAGCAGCTGCATGGCCTCAGGTCCTTGAGACCAAATAGTTGCCTGTAGCGTGCACTGGGAAGAAAGACCATCCCTAGATTATTGGAGCTTGTTAAACATATGGAAGAGATTGTGTAATGAGTTAAATATATCTCCTGCCTGGTGGTCTGGGTTTGCACCTGATGTGACTCGATGACTGAGGTTGTCCCTGGAAATAAAAAAACAAACTTACCATTCAGATGGACGCAGATCTCCCACGTTTGATGTTTTACATCCAAGCAGAATCTGCTCTAAAAGAAAAACAGGATTTATGCCCCATTTGTGCAATCCTAAAAATAGATTGCTAAGACATCTTTACGATAATGGAGATGAGAAATTTCTAGTAAATAAATTACAGCTTCCCGTTGCCAAAAGTTTATTACAGAAGTGAGTCAAGATAAAGATTTTCAACATTATAAAAAACAAGTCAGAGTCCTCATAGAAACATAATTTAAAAACTTGTCACCCATTGCCACCAGCACACTGAGATGGACAACACTTAACTGTAGCAGATCAATCAATGTTTTTCTTAAAATTGCAGCCCAGGTCTGGTAACCACTCCAGGGAAGCATGAAAATCAGCTTCATATTTCACAGTGAAGTGTTCTTCCGTTCTGGAGAAGGCGGATCAAAATTTGGCTAGAAAAGAGAGAGATTTGCTTCCTCACAGCTATGGTTTGGAATATCTGCCTGTCCCTGTTCCTCTACACAGATCTTCATGCCTGTCTCGATGAGCCTCCCTGCAGGCATATGGGCCCAACTGCACTGATTACTTTGCAGAACGGGGGGTTAGAAATGACAAAGCCACATGCTTTATAATTGCAAACTCACTAACTTATCCCAGTCTTGTTCAATGATCCTCTCCTTCTCAGCAGGGCCCATCTGTCACCATTTCACTAACTCCATGTCTTAATGAGATCTAATTTCACTCTTTGGTTTCAAGTGATATTCTATATCCGTACATTGAAAGAAAAAAAATGTTTTCTATGAAAAGAAAGTCAGCCATAAATATGTAGAAAACTAAAGGGCCCCTGCGTATGTTGCCATTTCACATTTTATCCTTGCATTGTTCATTGTTCTGCATTATCTTCATTCCATGCTAAAAGAGTGATTAAAAGACATTTCTCTTTAGCAAGAGAAAAAACATGAAAGAAGGATGAACATTCAAATCTAAACTGCCTTAGAACTACAACAAGCTGATAAGCCAGTCCTTTGGAAGCCTAATCTTCTCAACTTAGACTCGGTCCATGGACAGTCAGTGAAGAATTCTGCTGTTAAGGGAGAATATACCATTTCACGTAAAAATGACAGAGCCAGCTCTCACGTTAGCAGCTTCCTTCATTAGCCCAGCCACAGGTCCAGAGAGAAGAAGGGCTCTACACAAACAGAAGCTCTCCCAGCTATAACTATATTCTCTTTATAGCTGGGATCTCCTAGGCTAGCTCAAGCCTGAGGGTGGAGTTGAAGACATCAAGGCAAATTGACCAGACTCAGCAGCTGTCATTTGGCATGATACGCCGTGAACTATATGAGGTTCACCATTGCTCCCTTGTTCCAAATGAATCAAAAAAGCCAGATCACAGACACCATCATCAGCTACAGTGGGTAAATGCTTGACTTTGGTGCATGGATGCTATGCTCAGGCAACAAACTCCTGGCGTACTGTTGTCTTGCCTGCATATATCCAGCTAACTGCAGGCTGACATGTGCGGCAGGGAAAGCTGCGCTGCCATGTCCCAAGCATTGTGCCCATCCTTGCTACCTTGTGAAGCCATTCAGGGTGCCTATCAGGACAGGCTACAGTGAGACAGGGATTTCCCATCCGCCTCTGTGCAGGTTGAAAGTCAAGCCAGTGGAACTGCTTTCCATGAAAGATCATATTCATCACCCAAACACAAGGCCTTCTCTTCTTTTATTAGCCTGCCCATTACACTTTTCAATAATCCTCCCCTTCACTTACTTAGTACTTTCTCCCTCTCCTCCACCATTCTCTCCAAGTACTCTAAAGCCACCCAGCCCTCCGGTGTCCACCATTCTTCCTTCCCACAGTCTCTGAGCTGAGTTTATGCTTGGGTCTGTAATTACACGTACCCAAACACCAGGCTAGCACTGTAGGGCTTCCCTGCAGAAGCTGCAATGGAAATTTATCCAGCAAAGTCCCTACATGGTATCTCCAAAGTGCCTCTAGTCAGCAGCAAGGATATGTCTTGTGCACCTTCTAATGCCTTCCCCACTCCCACTGCATGAAGCTTCCTAGCCACAAATCCCAGTGCATCCCTGCCTGTGTGGCCAAGTGGCCTCCCACTGCTGGTTTGGGATTTCCCAGATGTACGTAGGTGTGCGTACAAAAGCGCACAAAAGCCCGAGCTTTTGGATCATACTGCATTTATTAAGGTATGAATCAAAGTCATACATACACAATGAACCCAGCGTTTGCTGGAGATGCTGGTCAGGCTCAACTGACTGAATAGCAGATAGGTGGTGACTGAGTCCAGGGCATCCCCTCGGCGTTGGCTCTACTTGACAGGAATGCAGCAACTGCGTGAGTTGTGTGTTTGAAACCATCATGACTTCCAGACATCCAGCCACCCAGCTAGAACAACTACGCAGGCAACTTGCAGCCACTTGTGTCTACTAGATAGTTAAAAATCCTGCGGTTCCAGTAAGTTTGAAATTCTGGATACCAAAACAGAGCTGCTCTAGGGAAATTTAGGCATGTGACAACAGGTGAAGAAAAAGGGTGCTTTTGCTGCTGCCTTTACTGGTCGTGGTGACCAGTGTTGTTACTGTTGATGGAAATACCCACACAGATTAGACTGGGAACTTCTGCTTTACTGCAGCTATGATTATAGACCCTCACCGTCATTACACATTCTCTTTCCTTTCCCTTCCAGAAACACACACACACACACACTCAGGCGTGCACACACTCTGACAACTGAGAACACCAAGTCATCTCCCCTCACGAAGAATGAAGCCAGCTTCATCCCTTCTCTCTCGAGCATGAATAAAAATCTGCTGATCTTACCTGAACTTCTTCAGAGCTCTACAGCTAGTCCTTTCATGCCTCAGAGAGCCTATCCAGCCTCCCTATAAATGCTGCGATGGAAATTTATGTTCCATCCAATAGTTACATAACTGCTGGCAGGTTGTTGTGTTGTACTGTCACTAGATTTTCACATACTCCTTCATGGATATAGGCAGAGACAAAGTCAGGCTGAAAGACAGCAGCATGAGTGCTGTGCTTTCTGTTTATGTTTTTCTTTTGCTTAACTAAAATTTGCGTTTAATAGGACTGGAATGCAATGGAGTCCTTAAAGTGGAAATCACAAGTCCCAGTAAATATGGAAAAAAGAACAAGGTGGTGGAAGATGATGCTGGACCCCGCAATCGGGTCACAACAACCCCCTGCAACACTACTGGCTTTGGGGAAGCGTGGCTGGAAAGGCACCCAGCAGAAAAGGACCTGGGGGTGCTGGTCGACAGCCGGCTGAAGATGAGCCAGCAGTGTGCCCAGGTGGCCAAGAAGGCCAACAGCATCCTGGCTTGTATCAGAAATATTTGGGCCAGCAGGAGCAGGGAAGTGATTGTCCCGCTGTGCTTAGCACTGATGAGGCCACACGTCACTACTGTGTTCGGGTTTGGGCCCCTCACTACAAGAAGGACCCTGAGGGGCTGCAGCACGTCCAAAGAATGGCAATAAAACTGGTGAAGGGTCTAGAGAACAAGTCGTATATGGAGTGGCTGAGGGAACTGGGGTTGTTTAGCCTTTAAAAAAGGAGGCTCAGGGGAGGCCTTATCGTGCTCTACAACTACGTGAAAGGAGATTGTAGCAAGGTGGGGGTCTGTCCTCCCAAGTAACAGGAGGACAAGAGGAAATGGCCTCAAGTTGTGTCAGGGGAGGTTCAAGTTGGACTTTAGTAAAAATTTCTTCACCAAAAGGGTTGTGAAGCACTGGAACAGGCTGCCCAGGGACGTGGTTGAGTCACCATCCCTGGAGATATTTAAAAGATGTGTAGATGTGGTGCTTAGGGACATGGTTTAGTGGTGGACTTGGCAGTGTTAGGGTTATGGTTGAACTCAATTATCATAAGGGTCTTTTCCAACCTGAATGATTCTATGATTCCAAGGTGTTTGATGAAAATTACCAACCTCAGTGCACAAAAATCACAATGAAAACGAAGTTCCAAAGTCTGTCGGGTGGCACCATGTAAATAACCTGACAGCTTTAAAAATTATGAGATGCTGATGGAAACTTGAAAAAGTTCAGATTCAACGAGCACTTTCTTTTGTACATGAATCTCATTAGGACTAGTAAAACAAACAGATGATGATTAAAGGAATGACACTGATTTGGGGAGTATTGGATGCATTTTCTGGAGGGAGATAAAGGGGAACCTTGTTTTGAAATGCTAATGCAAAGGTAGGGAGAACATTGCATCCATCGGAAGAAAGGCTACCCATTTGCTCAGTAACAGTTCAGAAAAAGAAGAGGAAGCGGGATATTTTTTTCCCCACCCTGAAGAGTTTTGTTGTTTGTTGTGCGTTTGCTGGGTTTGTTTGTTTGTGGGTTTGGGGTTTTTTTTAAATTCAGGACTATTCATTAATGATTAGAAAACCTGTGATTCATTGAAAAAAGGACTATCTGAAAGACCACTGAATCAAAATCCCAAACACCTTTAACAGGCACAGACTACGTTATACTAAGCAATCCATTTAAAATTATTTCAGTAAAGACTAGAGAAAGTGAAATAGCAAAAGGAATAAACATGCCAAACAATGTCAGCAAAACAGCTGGCAGGCATAACAGAAAACGTTCGAATGCCAAGCAAAAGCCCAGCAATCGTAGCAATGAGCCCAACTAGTTCACAACGATGCACACACAAGGCAGGAAAGTATTTGGGTTAAAGATGGAATGACTGGGAATAAGCTCCTCATAAGCAGGATAAAGGAAGAACGCCAAATTTCTGAGAATAACTGATAAAATCAGGCGCAAATGGTTCATATTCCAAAGTAGAAAACAGACAGAACACCATCAGGGAAAGTGAAAGCAGGAAGAGAAATTACCGAACTACAATGATTTACACACTGAAGAAGTTTGAAATATCAAAGGGTAAAATGCCACACTGAGGGAGAAATTCCCAGCCTGAGTAACAGTGCAGCATCGGCTTGGGGAAAAGGCAAAGCAGTGAAATACGAGTGCAGGGTATACCCAGGCAACCAGCTGTCAAAACCCCGGGGAGGGCGGGAGAGCGCACGTGTTTGGCCGAACGAGGTGTATGTAACTCCAGAAAATCAGCTGCCTTAACGAAGCTGACCCAGATCTGAGCAAGCCCCGGCATCACGCAGAGTTGTGCTCACAAGAAAGAGATGTCTCTCAGAGACAGAAGAGTATTTATAGAAGGCCCTAGTGATCCCCGTAACCTGCAACACCGAAGGCTTGTTCTGCTGTGTTTGGTAGGTGTTGCCTCACAAACCTCTCGCACGGCGTGCTCTGCAGCCGTGCCGTTTCTGTGCAGACACAAGGACCTCTCGAGCTACGTCCAGGCCTGGTTTCTACCTGATGCTTGCTCCTACTTCTGCACAGAGGAGCAATTCTGGCAGGAAGCCTGTGGCTAAACTGACAACCTCTCCAACCGGTCATTCTCTTATCATTAGGTCTATCCGCTTCTTAATTTATCAGCTACATTTTTATGAGTTTATGACATCCCATGTCCACATTTTCTGCCTTCCTTGTGCTGTATTTGACTCGGCCTGGGTTGCATCTACATCTCAGTGTGCAAGGACTTTCCAGAAATTCATTCTTCACTGATTAAAGTCTAGGATCCGTTTAAAATTTATAATTCATAGCCTTTCATTTTTGCTCAAATGCTACTCTTAAAGTATAGCGTTATCATTCAGTTTTTATGATTTCTTTTTAGGAAGACTTTGAAATGTAGTTCTGGCTGAATTTTTCTCATGGCAGAGATTCAGAGATTGTTCATGGATATCCCATAATAAATAATGCAAATGTCTGTAGCATTTGGTGTAGATCCGTGCTTGGTATAGTTCTGCTCATGCTATTTCATGTTTTTTCATGTTTTTTTACCTAATTACCAATAAGTAGAACAAATGTACTGTTTACATTAGACAGAAGGCTTTTAAGTACAGCTTAGTAGCATTAAACTTCATGTATGGTTGGTGACAGCACATAAATCTTCGATGTTCTCTGTCATCAGCTACATCACAGACATTGTTTAACGATTGAAATGTATTAGGAAACTAATTTGATGCACTTATAAAGTCATTTTAAGGTACACAGGTATGTAATAGTCTTGGCGTGGACCCTGGGAAGCAAAGGAATGAAAACTTAGGGCAAGCAGGTGGCAATTCCACCTTCCACACCTCTCCCAAATGCACGTGCATTGTGAAAGTTCACCTCAGAATTAGCAGCTCAGCTTCTCATCGTCATTTGCCTGGGGACCCCCACTACCTGTCTCACCAGCCCACTCTGCTTCCAGGACAGCACCAAAGAGCCACATGGCCAGTCACGGATAATCCTCTAGTCCCACTTCTCTTTTTGTCAGCTCCATCTTTTCTTGGAAATGTGCTGGCACTGCTGCACTCTTCACTGCCTGACACGAGGTATGATTAATGACAGTTCTTAAAAACTACAAATGCCTTTTTTGTCAGCATGGCCAACAGCTAGCGCTTCATATGCTAGCAGCTTCATCAGTCTTCAGGCAGGAAACAAATCATGACACATTCCCCACAGGTCAGAATAAATGTCCCACTGCAGGACTTCTTTATCATTACTAAAAGAGAAATGTACCTAAGAAGAAAGCACCCAAGATTCATTCTGAAAAATCCTTCAAAAATTCCCTTTAGTCTGCCTTTGCTCAGTGTGCCAGGACACAGGTTGTGGGAAGCAGAGAAATATATGCCTACGCTGAGCCCTTTTCTTTTTGGAAAAAAAGAAAAAAGGCTGAAAAGTTGAGATTAAACAAATGATACATCAACTATGATATAGTTTTATTGGATCAGTAATGCTCCTTTTGGTTAGGCTGCATAAGGGTTTAAGTTCTAATCCCTTGTTTGCAATTACCAATAATTGTCGTCTGACAAAAATTTCCCATGCCTTGTTTATCCAGTTGCTGAGTTTTCCTCTGTTAATTTTAAGCAAATCCAGTTTCAGCCTCTTTCATTGGGAAAGTGGGGGGAATTCCTGTTTTGTTACAATCTTATCTGCAGAGTGTCTCAAACTTGAGCAATGAGTTGAAAAAGTTCTGACTTAATTCACTGCTGAGACTTTGAAAATGTCTTGCTAGGTGGATGCTATCAGGGCATTTGTGCCACAGCCAGGGAGGATTCAAGGTGGCTTTCCCACCCCAGAAAAGCCAGCCCATGGTTATCAGACCCTCTTTCCTGATTTGCACTGAGCTCCTCTGAGCTACTTGTCTGCGAGCATGGAGGATCAGCCAAAGTCTTCCACTGTTTTGCTAAGAAAGTGGGCATTTTCTGTCAAAATCATCAGGGGGAAGCTGTGGTCCATTTTATATATGGTTTAGAGCTATCATGGTGAGATTCCTCTGGGTGCTTCACCATTGCTTACATCGCGCAGGGAGCTGCACCACCACATCGTCCCGTTGAGCACAAACCCACCTACAAGCTTGTGCTTAGTCACACCGTGGCTGCCCAAAAGCAGACTCAGAGGAACCCACACCACACCCCATGCGACGAGCCCACTGCCAGGTGACACTTCTGAGGAATGAAACACCATCGCTCAACAACAGCTTCTGCTTTGCAAATAGATGCTGGGCACCGTCATTTAGCCAGTCAGTAATCCCGTTAATGCAGGCTCTTCTCATGGCACTGTGCAAAGTTTTTTATCAGTGCAATGAGGTATTAAATGAACCGCCTTACATATACTATATCAACGTTGTTGTCTTTGTCAGTGTAACTTGCTGTCTTCCCAGCACAACTGTTTGATCTGACTAATTTCCCTAAAAATATGCTAACTGACATTAACTGTAATCTTACCCTTCAGGTCTTTCTCAGCTAATCCTTTATTTTACCATGACTGAATCAGGCTAACTAACCTATGATTACTGGTATCATTCTCATTCTCTTTGAATATTGACACAGTATTATCACCGAGACTTGATTTTCTGGTGGTTTTCTGTCATTCCAAGATTTGTTAAAAAATCACCAGAAGTGCAGAAGTCAACTTGGGCAATTCTTTTATGGCTCTTAGGAGCAAGTAATTTAGGCCTGCAGATTTAACAATGTTAGCAGCTGTTACTTAACGTGTCAATAATTAGTGGGTCAGAAATTAGTTCATTAATCTAATTTGACATATATATATATATCATGCCACTTTCTCCCAAATATAGTAAAGAAATTATTATTCTGTCTTTTCTACACCGTTAGAAGCAATTTGATCAGCTGCATCTATCTTTGGCTAAACATTTCTGGGTTTTGATGTTGGGGGTTTTTTTTAGTGTTACTGTTCTTAAATAACTTGATAATGTCCTTAGACTTCCTAGCCAGAGACCACCTTCTTTGGCAGTCTTATTCACCCGTATCAATTTCCCAAGATTTTTGGCTCCTCATTCATCATTCTTACGACCTGTTTCCAATTTTTCCATTTGTTATAAACAGTTAATTTGTTTCTAACCACGGCTTTCCCTTAGCAATTGAAAACCGTATTGCCAATGTTCTTTTCCTTGATGACGACTTTTGTACAGCTAATAAACCCTCCTCAAGAGCCACCATCTTCCATTTAGATTGTTCTGCCCAGATACATTTCCCCAAATGATTCTGCTTATCATTTTCCCAAGATTTGATAAATTAAAGCTTTGAAGCTGCCTGTGTTTGGGACTCGCCTGTGGTTGGCCATGCTAAATATAATCAGGCCATGAGCACTGGTCTCTTGGCAACCCCCAATTTCCAATTCAGCAACTTTTATCTTTATTCTTTGTAATGAAGTCTAAGATACTTACCTTATGCTGGCTGGCTTTTAAGTTATGTAAGTGGCATTTTACCAACTTTTTTGGAGAAAGTGGTTAGGTCACCATCCCTTTGAATGCTGAAGATTTGATCTCTTTTAAAAAGACATTCTTTGATCTAATTTTGAAAGAACATTATCCAGCCTGCGCACAGGGAGGGTCAGCCGAGGTGAACAAGGAGGTCCCTTCTGGCCAGAGTCTGAAAGCCTCTGAACAAAAAAAGAAACTCTATTGATGTTTAAATGTTAACTGCAAATCTTCCAGTTTTAAATTTCCCCACAACAGTGCAAGTTTGAGTTCTGCCTATTGTAGAAACCTGCTTAGGTGTAACTAACTCATCAATGTAATTGCTAGCTTTCTAACCCTTCTAAGCTAAAGGGTTGGCCCTTTTCATGTTCCTCTTATTCTTTCCATTCTCCCTGCTACCTCAGTCGTATTTTCCTAGACAGTACTAGTCGGCATACTGGTCCATAGGCATTCAGGAATCTTCCCTTCTGATTTATCTCTTCTTGAACATGCACAGCAATAGCATGAGAGGCAAAAGACACAAGCTAGAACATGAGAAATTCCAATTATACATCATATATTTTGGTTTGGTTTGGTTTTTTTTACCTTGAGAGTGGTCAGATGCTGGATGAGTTTGCCCAGAGAGGTTACAGCATCTCCTTCCCAGAAGGTGTTCAAGACTCTACTGGACATGGCCCTCAGCAACCTGATCTAATTAGACCTGCTTTGAGCAGGGAGGTTCCCCTAGGTGATCCTCAGAGGTCCCTTCCAACCTAAATTATTAATGGTTGTATGATCTACAGGCCGAAACCAATGTAATTGTATCTTCCCTGTATAGTCCTACCTCTGAAACTCTTGTTCTCTCCACCCTACTTAATCACATCATAATCACAGATGTTAACATTCAAGTCATTAACATTTGAGCAGGTCAATGTCATTGATAATGTCAGTGAAATGAAAATGTCTTTTTATTAAGGCTGTTCCATTTCTTCAGGTCTTTTCCTCACCAGACTGCAACGCAATGCTTCATAAAAACAAAGTCTTTCAAAACATGTCTTACTTCAAATGGGAGCATGCCACAGTACTGAGGTACTCTAATGCTGGTCATGACTTTCTGTAGGGTGAAAATAGTACCTAACTGGAATAACGAAAGAGATGTTTGAATGGTACCACACATAGGCAGATACATCTGTCTCGATTAAAGAGGTTTAGACTATACCAGTTTTGCACAATACTGGTTTTGGTACATGGCCCGTTCAGGCCTATAGAGATGAACTGGGCAAGGCAGGTGGAACACTATAATGGATGCAGGGATTCCTGAGCTTTGAAGAACTTGCCTTTGCAATATAAATGTAAATCTAGAATGGATAAAAAATACGTTTGTGGATTTATAATCCTTTTTTGGCATATTCTGATGGACTAAATATTTCAGAGCATTGCTAATAAACTCCACAGCTTTTCACTTAAGTTTGCCAGAACTGGAATGAGATAACAGAAGTATATTAAATAACCTTGACTATTCCAAGATCCATTGACTGTTACGTGGAATGCAATTTCAAGGTGAAGTACACTGAGTCCTAGAAGTTAAGAGTAGTTCAAAGAGTAAAGCCTAACGATGAGAGATGACAAAATACAACGGGAACTGCAGTGTGGACCAAACAGATTTTTAGGAGACCATAACTACCCAAACAGTCCATCAGCTTTCCTGAATTTATATGTAATTAAAAAAACAACTGTTTGGTTTTTTTTTTCCTGGTGCATACACTATTAATAGAGTATGCACTCACACACAGGTGTCTAATGTAATGGTCTTAAAAGGTAAGGTAAGCAAGTGTCTTACACAGAAATGCATAACGTGCTGTGAAGAACACAGGTACACATAAAGAGATAGATCTAAATATTTACCAGCAGAGTGACTTTAGCTTTTATAACCTTACTGCATTTCTGAAAGGAAAAAGCCCTACACCCGTGAGCCTTTTACCAGGATGATTACCTATGAATAAACAAACAAGCTTAAAATGCATTCATATCCTAATAACACAATATTTCCCATTGCACTAACTAAAGTCAAGCAAGAGTATGCTCAAATTAACATTACAACTAGAATACAGTGGATTAATACGGTTTTAAGATAGACTATGAAGTCAACAACTGCACTTCAGATGAATACAAGTGGGATTCAGCTTGTCTGAGTCTTAAAAATGCATAATAATGGTAATATAACAAACTAACCTTTCTCCAGTCTCTCTGAGGCAGCCGCTAGACTTATCAAAATTGCTGTTTATTGAGCAACTTATGCAATTTTCCATTATTCAGCCTAATTGCTCTCGTTTCATTCAAAATGGCTTAAACCCCTCTGTTTTCCATTTTGGCAAGCTAATACTCTACAAACACAGTCTCCAACTCTCTGAACGCAATATTAATTAAGACAGCCATTCCTGCATATTTGGATGCATACTAGCTGTCATGCACACACACTCAATCACAGTTTCTGAAGGTTACAAAAATTACTCACCAGTAGGCAAGCTCTCTGTAGGCTAGTTCGCAGTCTTGAGCCGTCCTCTGCTTTGGATTACCCTCGGGACAGCAGTAGTCTGCGTCTTGCTGGTCCAAGAGGAAAACACCAGTGCTGCTTACCCGTATGGATGGGATCCTTCTTTCTCTGTAACTCTCCAAATGTAGTGAGGGATGTCACATCTTGCATCTCTGAAATATGCCGCTTCCTCTCCTTTTGCTGTTCCCTTTGACTTCAGGGGATTATTTTCAATTTAGCCCCATGGCAAACCCTGAAAATTGAACTCTTTGGCTGGCAGTTTGCATATTGTCGCCCTCTTTTAAAGTAATGATAGACGGGTCTCCAAATACAAAGCTTTCAGGAAAAGGAAGAGGTTATTGCAGAGCTCTTTTATCACATCCCACAGAGGATAAGAGATGTGTTGATGATGTCCATTTCCCTCATGTCCTCTGGCTGTTTAGTTTCACTGATGACCTAATTCACCAACATTTCTCTGACTTCATTGATACTCCCAGTGCACCTATCAATATTTTGTACTCCCTCAACGCTTCTTCAATCATCCTTGGTCCTATTAGCAGCAAAGTGTCGGGGAAATAAAGTGATTTTGTTCACCCTAGTGGCTAGAGGAAGGTCAACCCTGCCAAAAGAATTGTCTGTAGTTCCATTAATAAGAAATCTAGTTAGGCAAAGAAGAACAGCATTAGAGGAGCATAGCATAGGAAAGCGTGGAAAGAGAGGTTTAAATACCCAAACTTTGTTCAAAGGGGCTTATTATTTCAGAGCTGCCTCCAAGTGATGGCTTCAGAGAGAAATTAGTTCTTCTCAATACTTATTAAAAAAAAACCAACCAAAAGTGATTGTAAATTGTCAAACTCTTCTGTGATCATTTCCATTTTTCAGCACTGAGTTTATTTTAAGTTAACGTATAGAACCCAAACTATTTAAGAGCAAAATCTTCTGTTTCATGTGTCAGTTTTCTGTGCAAGTGGACTTGCACTGCAGAACAGACTACAGTCATATTCTTCCATTTTCATCCAGTTGTTAGTTTTCACTAGGAGGACTGTCAGGTTCTCTTATGCTGTGGGAGGACTTGAGTTGAAAAGAGTGTTCTCTCTGCTCTGGTCTCAAATGTCATGACTCTTCCAGTTAGCATCATATAGAAGAAGACTGAGTCTTCTAGGATGCATGAGCAGGAGCAGTTCAGTACATCAGCATATATATGGGGTTAAGTGTTTGTAAGCTCATTGCCTTAATTTAAATTTTATGTATTTAATTCCCTGTATGTTACCATTACTTCCACATCAAAGAATCACATTTTGTTTAAACAAGTTGCTAAACCAGAAGCCATGAGAAAGAAATCCTCTCCAAATGCACTGGATACTTTAATCTTCATCTCACAAAACTCCGGCGTTGTATATTAAATGAACCTTGCTCCCAGTTTAACTGGAACATCCTGCAGGACACAGCCAATTAAATAACCTTAAGGACTGAACTTTAAAGGTAGTTTCCCAGCCCCATAATAGCAACTGCCTCTTTCTCTGAATCAAAACTAGAAAGGGTGTGCTTGAGAGCTCTAATGCATTTCTCATTCCTGGACAACTGTTAGGACTTGCCAGAATGGGCCCTGGGACCAGCGAAATTTTAAATCTCAGGCTTTCCTGAGGGCTAGAGTGTTTTCCCAGGCACTGCTGGCCATTGCTGCTAGGAACTGCAGTAGGTACCTTCTATGACATTTCCTTTAATCTCCAGAAGTTTTTGCCATAATATGAGATGAGACGATGTAGGCTGTTATTTTCATCAGGCATCGGTAATCCCCGGCGACAGAAGACCTAACCAAAAGCAATGCAGAAGCTGCCCCTGGCCACCGGAGGAGGGGAAAAGTCTGTCCAGATAGGGCCAAATCCACCAGAGTTTCTCAGGAAAGATGGCTCGTGGCTGGATTGAAGGCATCCAAACACAGACTAACACAAAAGCCACTTTTCAGCTGTTACTTAACCTAAATTCAATAGGTCTCCAGAGTTTCAGGTTTCCAGGTGACAACACTTGAGATGCTTAGAGAGGCTTTACTAATTCAGACCCTAGCAAGACCCAGCGCCAGCCAAGTCCTCTTTTTGTCTTGTTTGATGGCCTTGACATAGTTGGTTGTCTCAGAACATATTTATGGAATCTGCCTCTGCACAAAATCGGATTGCAGGCACTTACTCCTTTGGAAATATGGTTAGAAGGATGATGTCTCTCTCTCCCTATTAGATTGGGACTGTTTTTGCAGCAGCTTAGTGGTTTGAGCCCTCATTCAACGGTGGCAAGGGTACAGGCTAATTCCCAGTCCTGCCTGTGAGACGTCTGCGCGATTCTCTCGCACGGAATAGCACTATAGGCAGCTATTCGCTGGGAGATGGCAATTCCCAAGCACTCCTGAACCTGCGAAGCAGAAAGCAGGAATACTGCTTTAGCTGTACTATAACAGCAGTCTCATGGAAGAGGTCATTCCTGGTCTTCTTTGCTCAGCCCTCAGCCACTGCCCATATATTTGGCATAATAATATTTATCACAGTCCTGGGAGCAGCAATGTGAATCCAAAGCTCCCACGTCCCCAGCGAGGCGCTACAAAATGAGGGTTATTCCGCTTCAACTTCTTCTCTGACACAGAGGCTTTGTAATTCTTGTGTGCAAAGTGGAACTGGTTCAGAAGTGATTCAGTCCTGCTCCGGGACTGCCTTTAGCCTGGTACATGGAGTAGCCCTGCAGTGCGAAAAAGTGAGCCAGAATGTTCTCAGGAGGACCATGAACCTGGGCCTCCTGGCTCCTGAGCGAGCGGCCTGGCTCCTGAAGACGAGAAGGGATTAGCTTGCACTCTTCTCAGATAAAAGAAGGATGCATCCTTCTTTTTAAAGGAAGTGCTGAAAGTGCCTATTAGCAGGAGAAGTTTCTAGACTGTGAATCTGGAGGGAAAGCAGGTACCTATTAGCACAGAGTAAGAAAGCCACATCCTAGAAACTGCTCAGATCGAAGATGTATTTGTGCTGGTTTTTCCCATAGGCTCACGTAGGTGGCTCCCTCCTCAGTGTGCTTGTCAAAATTTCCACTCTGAAGTATTGCATTCTCCCCGTGAACTGTGCAAACGCTACGTTTAGCATCTCTTGTTTCCTGGATGTGGGCATGCAAATTAATTATAATGACAGTCTTACTGTAGCCAGGATTGTCTAAGTGAAGCAAGATCTGTAGAGAGAGGATGTTTGCTATTGGAGCAACTCATGTAACACGAAAGTCAGGCCTTTTCCAAGCCTATTCCAAGCTCTCCCTGTTTTTTCCCATCAATATTTGGATCTAATAGAAGATATTTCTCTGTCTCCAAACTTGTCTAACCAATTTTCCTAGACTTTAAAACTTGTCATGTAGAACCCATGTGGGGAATATTCCATACCAGGGCTGTTTTCATTTCATGGAGTGAGCTGTGATGGGGGAGTATAAGCAAGACAGTTTGCTTGCTCGATCTTTTTGTACTCTGTACCCTCAGGGCACTTCGTGGAGGTTTTGGCCTTAGTGGTACCCAGAGGGTATCCAGAAGGGCTATGCTGAAACAATTTCGTAATCGTACCTCCAGAGTCTCAAGATACCGCCTCACAATACCTTGGGTACTTCCCTGTTGTTTCCTGTAACACTCCTTTGACTGGAGCTCATCTTGTGTTTTAATCAGTCAAGCATCATTTCTACATCAGCATTTTAATATTCTGTGGTTAATGAAGAATGTCTTGGCATCCTTTATGCCTTTAATAGAAAACTGAGATCCTACACAGGGCTGAAGGGGTTCTTTCACTGTAAACTGGGTTGTTCTCTTTGCCATAGTTGCCATCATCCTGGATCTGGGCTGTTGGCAATTTCTCACCTGTCTCCCTGGTGGCTACTTCAGCCTTAGGCAGTGGATCACACAGTTCCCCTGGAAGCTTTCTGGGTTTTCCAAGGAAGGCAGCACTTACTCACTCGCAGGCCACACCATTTCCTAGGGCACTAAGATTCCTTCCTTCAGAATGTCCTTTACCCCCCTCCCAGTAAAACCCAATACGCGCTTTCTGAGAAAACCTCCCCGTAGCCTCACATGATTCAGATTTTCTTGCCTTTGGCCATGTTATCCCATGCTTTCCCCACTCTGGCAAGTACCTACAAAACGCCTGCCCGCCATTAAGCTGGTAAGTAGTACCTGTGTGTACAATAATCAAGATTTCAGCCATCCACGCTTTGGCCCTCTCTCAGCTTGGGGCATCTGCTGAGCATGGGGGATGCCGTCTGAGCTGCTTCCAGCATTCACACCCATGCTGTGGGTGGCAGGCGTATGTCCACACGTGCTTCAGTTAATCTCTTGCACATCATCGTATCACAATGCAAGTGTCTTGCAGCATCAGAAGTAGCTCCAGGTTGGCAAATCTTTTCAGCCAGCACCCCTGCTCCACAGTTATGCATTTCACTGAGGCTCCGTGCAAGTCCATAGTATCTTGTCCTTGCTGCTACATATCTCTGGGGAAAACTTCTACAGAGCTGGAATCTAGGCTGCAAGGAAACGTCTCTCCAGACATCTGTCAGCTTTGATGTTTGTACTGTATTAGAAATATACACAATTGTTTCATGTGACCTATTTCAACAACAAACATGCTTCCTCTTTCTGTGTGTGCTAACTTGGAGATCTATTTTCAGTCCTTACTTTGTATCTTCATATTGTTTCTCCAATTTCAAGGTTTTTCTTTCAGCAACAGACAAAAAAAGTGGCTGAATAGTTGCTGAAAATTCAGACCCAGACTTCAAGTTCAGTCTGTGGTTTTGAATAATTGCTTACCTTTTCTTCATGATCTACCATCAAGTATTTTTTTTCCTCTAACACTCTTAGAGGGTGCTCTCACTAACCTCTTCTTACAAACCTTATCTGCTGTTAACTCCTAATTCTATGCCACAAAATCCCTGCCTCTCTGTGGTCTTCTTACATAATATTTACGTGTTTCCATTAAAGCCCGATCTAGTTTCTGTTTCCTTGCCTACTCACTGTCTCTGTCTCGATCCAAATCTTTTAGATTCTCTTTTGATTTCGCCACATTAGTTTCCTATTTTGGATGCCCCTCATCAAGTTTTTAAGAAAGAGAATCACAGGCAATACATTGCAGACAGAGAGAAAGACAAAGAATATTTAGCATTTGCAATTTGATTACTCCCAGTACAATGTTTAGGTCTCATCCATCATTACTTTTGGTGACATATTAGAGCGGGAGGAAGATAGTCCATCATCTCTGAAAATCCTATGCACCTCCCCTGTTTTTCTTGTTAACTACAAGACCAAGTTGCAACCAAGTAAAAAAAAAAATGAAGCCTGTAAAACACCTAGGTTTTACATTTTTGCTGAACTTGTTTGGAAGACACTTAAATTAGATCCAATTAGTTTTTAATCAATCTAGCTGAAGAAATTATTCTTTTGGCTGCTTTCACCGGAAATTTAAGTTAAAAGCAAATAATAGGTCTCTGGTTGCTACAGGCTGGAGAAAAATCTTTCCACTTCTCACTCATAGCAGCCTACTTCCCTATTTTTAATCAGAGCTGTTGTGTAGCTTGTCCTGGACAAAGACAGACGTGTATAGAAATAGATTTGGAATTAATTTCTAATAATGTTTAACAGGCAATAGATACAGGATAGGTTTTTCTCCCCAGATAACTCCTTTTTGAATGCCATGTACAAACTGTGATTCAGACAAAAAAGACTCAGGTGTGAATAATGTTTGATCCACAGCTGGCAAGCACAACTGCAGTCATTAAGCTGGGCCTTTATGAAGCTCAGTGCATGCTCATAAGGCAAGTTAAAACAAATCTTAATGGATGATAAAGTTGCAAGTTTCACTATGCTGGCAGAATCAAAATGAGGTTACAGGAGAAATCAAAATCCATGTAAATAAATCGGCAGTACAGGAAAATGCAGTTATCAATTTATCAAAGAATCATGCATAGTCAAACTCATAAGCACAACTTTTTTACTGAGTCATATAGAAAAATCAATTAGAACATGGCAAGCATGGCAGCTGTGGTCAAGGTATGGGCTTAAATTTCTCTAATTTCCCTTAAATGTTATGGAAACAGTCCTGATACCACCATTCTTATAAATGATCCATTCAGCTGTATTTTTATTGTGTCATCAGATCTTAAATTAACTTGGTGACTTTCAGCAGCACGGTATTGGGGAAGGACAGACAGTTTTGTCTAATCTCATTGGAGAAACTTCAGTCCTTGCCAACAAATCTATTTCCCATTCTATTAATATAAGACCTATTTAAGCAAACAAATGGGAATGGAATTTGCCAGCCCTGAAAACTAAGCCTTTTTCAAAAAGGGTGATTTCCTTCAGGCAAAATCCAAGCAAAGGTTTTCTTGAAGACCAGGGCTACACAGCAGCACAGAGACACTGTGAATAACACTGACACTTGTGAAAGAATTAAATGTGCTTTGAAGGAAGGGGAATTTCAACTTAAAAAGAGGAAGCTTCTTTTGGACAGAGGATGTTTGCTGTAAGAAGCATATTCGTGTTTGTGATAGGAAAGGGTTGATTTTCTGTGATCTGGGCTTTCTGCACATGGTGGAGGACAGAGGACAGAATGAATATTTCTGTTGTCAAGATCCATACTTGAATATTTTGCTGCCTCGGAGACAGGAAGCCTGGAGAAAGAAATAAGGTACCCCCTAGTATTGTAATAATGCTTTCAATCGAGTGTTTTTGCTTTTTTATTTATTTGATAGATAATGTTTTGAGCAGTTATTGAAGCAAGCCTTTGTAATGCTCCTATAAACAAGTAGGAACATACATTTGTAAAAACATAATTGCTATTAGTAAAGTGACTCCACGGCTGCTCTCTATTTCATTTGAGTCACGGCTGCTAATCGTAGCAGCTTCACACTCATCCCTTATTCCCTGGAGCAAGCTGACCAATCTATAGCAGAATGAGCCAGAGCCCATTCTGTAGTGGCATCAGCACAATTATCTACCGAATTCCGGGAGAAGGACATTTATAATCAGAAACTGGGGCAAAAGGACCAAAGGGGATCTGCAGGGCATTTTCCAATTATGCATGTTGTAAGAATGGTGGTCTTCATTTATGCCAGTAGGTAGGAGAATCACGTCCTTAATTCCCAACCACTGTAATTCTGGTGGCTGAAGGGAGGGACCCAAAACCAAGAGGCAAAACCTCTTCAGCTTTGTAAATCAGTTAATATGCCATGAGAAGCGCTGTGAGAAAATCAGTACGTGTCCCCAGAGTGACTTCTTCACTAGAACTGAGAGCAGGAGGGCTTGGCTTATTTAACTGCACGTCTGAATATCACACCTTCATTTAATAATTGAGATCAATTTACTGCAAGAAAAAGTAGCTCCTGATCAGTGGTCCTCCTGTTTAAGAAGCAGTATGAGGTTGAAAGACACTTACTGAAATTAAAGAATGTTAATACTTGAGGACTAAACATATATTTTTTACCCACCCTTGTTAGGTGGGTATAGGTTAGGAATCAGCTACAGGTTTGTCCTTCTGTGTACAGTACATATCTTGCCATTAGAGGTGCTCTGCAAACTGCTGTTTGAAGATGTGCCTGCACTGCATTGTGTGGCCAGGCTGCCATTGCCAGGCAAAGGGTCCTGTGCAGAAGTAGGAGGCTCAGAAGAGGGACAACCTGGGAGCGGGCATTTGAATTCTCTCTTCTGTACAATGACTCTTGAGGAAACTCCAGCAACTGACTGGTCTGTTAATCAGCTGGCATCTCTAAATTGTCACCTGTGCGGGAACAGGGGTGCGCTCCTTCTCTGTTTCACGGCAAAGTCAAGCAGGTTAGCGTGATCTGGTGAGAAGCGGATCCGGCAACTGCTACTTCCCAGATGACAAATTTGCTTGATTAACCTTGAGGCAAGCGCGAGGGCTGGGAAAGGACAACAGACGTCACCTGATGTGGTACCTGTGATGCAGAAGTAGTTCAACCAACTTGTCAATTCTGTGGCCAGGTGTAGTTTAGAGTATGGAAAAATACGTCAGCCTGACCTGTCCTTTAGGTGGAACTTAGAGTAAAGACCACAGCTAATCCCAACAAATGTCTCACTCTGGTTGATGACGTTCTTCCCCTCTGAATTTCCCCTGCAGTTTCACTTGAGTGGAGTACATGTTCGTGTCCTGTGATTTGTGCTGTGGGACCGTGCGGCGTTCGGCAGTTGCTGTGCTGTCTTTCAGAGATACCTGCCCTTCAGTTGTGGATGAAGAATTCTGCTTGCAGAGGCAGTGGAATGCTCCATGATCTTTGGACCAAAGGTATTATTTAAATAATTGGTGTTGTTTAATTGTTATTAAAAGAGCAGTTTCTGAATGTTAGAGCAAAATGATCCCAGAATCATAAAGCCATAGTTCTCCTGAAGATCTTAAATTTAATGAAAGTATGTTAAAAAAAAATACTTTTAGAGGGATAGTGGGAAGGAATACAAAATCCATTCAGAAATCAAAAATTAGGGAGATAGAGGAGGGGTTTTTGTTGGTTTTTTTTCATGTAATAACAATATAATTAAACAACAAGCCTAGAGTTTTTCAATGTAACTTGGAGTAAAAGATTGTTCTAAAAGAATGAGCAAAAAAAGTTTAGCAATTGGTTAAAACAGTGCCACTTTCTAACTGGAGAAGCACACAGGAAACACAAGGTGCCTGGGTAATGGTACGTTTTTAAAATGTGTCCCCTGTTGAATATTTGCGTGGTTGTATGGCTTAGCATTTGGGTGGAGGGCATCCTAGAATTCTCTGACCTTGACATGTTAAGGGAATTTTCTTAAGTTCTGATTTCCTTTGATAACACTTATTCAAATCAACCTGTGTTTGCAACATGGGAGAAGGCTGGTAAATGTGATTTTTACAGAATTTCATTTAGAAGTTTCCAGGATAGCTTTCAGGCCAGCAGTGGAAAGTGTTTGTCAAAAATGGTCTGTCTCCAGGAGGCTCACAGCACTGCTCATGGAGCTGCTCAGTGTTTCACAGGATGGAAATTTTAGAAAAATTCCCTACACTAGAAAAGTCAAAAGAGTAGGTTCAGTGGCCAGTTTTGTTTTGAGCTCATCATGACACATGGGGGAGGAGAGTCTTGCCATAGAATATATGTACCTGATGTAAGAAAATAAACTATTACATGTAAGAAAGGAACATTTTGAAAGGAACTGAAGGGCAATGAAGGAACGTAGGTGTCAAAGAGCACAGATTTGGCGGTGTCTTTCAAAAGATAATGACTACATCCAAAATGAAAGCAGGAAAAAAGAGAGCAAGTGAAAGCTTAGGCAAGCACACCAGATACAAGGCTCTTGTTTACTCCAAGACCTTCACGCTTCACTGTGCATTATTGGGTTTTCACATGCTGGATTCACATGCTGGATTGGGAGGAACAAGAAACAGAAAGCCCAAGCCATATCAAAATAAGATGCACAGGACTTTCTGGCTATTGCTCTCAAAAGTAAAGTGAGTGAAGCTGCCTCTTTTTCCCAAACATTGATCTTGGAGTTCTTCAGGGAAGGAATCCCCCTGTACTCAGCCAAGTGGGAACTGCCTCATGACTTTTCTCAGACTGGTTTGGGCCAAACGAAAGCAATCATGAATAGAGCCAGTAAAGTGCATATACTCATAGGGTTTCTTCTCCTTTCAGTGATTGGTCTGTGGTAAATAAAAGGTCGAGTGTGAGTACCGAGTGCATACTCACATAATTTCAATTAATATAGTTCTCCATTTTTTATCTCTGACATCCACACATGATTTGTAATTGTGAGTCATGAAATTGTGAGTCTCCAGAAATGGCTGATAAAGCCTCAAAAGGCAAGAAAGACACCCCACATAGTGCTAGCCTTATTTGGCCAGGGAAAGTGGTTATCTTCCCGTGGACCGAGCTCACATAATTCTGGATGTCAGAGACAATTTTTAAGCCCTGCGTCTTCAAACCACTCATCATTTATCACTGGCATCGTGAAAAAGTGCCACTTCCACAGACAGAAGCAGCCAGCATAGGTGACCAGAAGAAGTGCACATCTCTACCCAAACCCCCAATGCTCTGAAGTGGAGCAGGGTGCTCAGGCACCGGGCCATGGCTCTGAAGAGGGCAGTTTGGTCCGCACCGTTTGCCAGCAGCAGGCCTGAAGCAAAATCTATCTATCCCCCCTTACCTAGTCCCCTTTGACTGCTAACCAGACTTCCAATGGCCTGCAGATATAAAAGAGAATTGAGCTCAGAATTTATATTTGATATACCATAGAAATGGTGGGAGTAGCCAACACAGAGACTGTGTAATTCTCCTTCCCCCCCTCAGTCTTCTGGACACTGTCTCCAAAGATTTGCATTTGCTGGTTAAAGGCATCTTGTAAAAAAGGGGAAGCTGCCAGCAGCACGGAAGTTTTAGTGACCTGATTCACGATTTAGCAACTCTCCATAAAACAGCTCACATATGCGAAGATGCTTGTCACACCCAGTGACCTCCCACTGCAGGGAACGTGGGTCTACACCCACGCCTCTGCAGACTCACTGGATCCTACTTCACGCAGCCATCCCCAGCAACACACCTTCTCCTGGAAGACTGGAAACAGGAAACCATGTAGGGTCTTTGAGAATTCCATCCTCACAGCTTCAGATCGAACCCTTAAAGAAAGGCGGGCAGTGTTATCTGGTATTTTTGCCTGGGTTTTATTTCTTTCTCTCGCTCTTATTTTCAGTTCTGGTTTTGGTCTTTGCTGCTGTGAGACAGTCATTGCAAAACATGCCGAGCTATAGCAGTACACTCTCGCTACTTCACTTATGTTTCCAGTGCCAAATGGCTTTAATTTCTCCTCTTACACACCTGCACTGGATCAAAAAAAATAGGGCTATCCTTTTTTCCTTTTTTTTTTTTTCCCCCCCTTTTATTTGACTGGAAATAAAAATTCTTATTCACAGGAGGGAAATATGACTTCTGAGAAGGAGCTCCTGTAGTTTTCAGTGGCTTGGCACAGGCAGTTTTGTTCAGGCAAGCAGTTGTGTGGTTTAATTCAGTGAGGCCCAGCCTAGGAGGAAAACCCCTTCATAAAAGTTCACCGTGTAGTAGGGCAGCTGGAGCAGAATGACCTGTTTACAACAATGAATTCTGCAGAAGACCTTCTGCTGCTGCTGTGACAGATGGATTGCAAAGAAAATTACCTATATCCTCTGGGACATTTGGGCTTCTTTCTCCCCTTACTTAAGAAAAGGCACAATTCACGTGGTCTGGGAAAAAATTTCATTTGCAGTTCTCTATGTTACAGTACACACAAAAAAAACATGTCAGCGATTGAGGGGAATTCTGTATGAAACAGAAGAGACTTGCTCCCAGAGACCCAAAGGTAAAGACCCAAGTGTACCAACTTAAAACATGACAAAAAATGTGAAAGCATCAGGAAGCTGTACTACCAGTGAGGACAGCAGACAGCAATCCCACTGGTTTTGCGTAGAATGAGAGCTGAAGAGTTTTTACACTGCTACAGCAACAGAGGACTCTTTGGAGCTGTATAAAGGAGGAGAGTGAAGAACCTTGGCAGGGGTGGTGTGGAGGCTTCTCCCAAATATATGGAACAGGCACAGGAAAAACACAAAGGCGCTGCTAAAATGCAAAGCAGCAACCACAGATCAGTCAGACCGTTCTCTCACCGGTGCACGGGAATGACATGTGGCTGTTTATCAGGATATAGGCCCTTATACCATACGAACCCAAGCAGCCATAGAAGAGTTTTTCTTACGAGATACATCATGGGGTTTTTTCTTCTTTTCTAAACAGAGACCAGTTTTTCTTGACCACAAGTTATGTGCTGTTTAGCCTCAACTCTTTAAACCATGTAGAATTTATCTCAGTTATCTTTTACTGTTGCAAAGGATAGGTTCCTGTTACAAGATTCAAGGTCACACACTTCATTGCTTCTGGTAGTTGACATCATCGTGCCACTTCCCCCACCTCCTCCTTCTGTGTCACCCTGCTTTCCTCCTCTACTTTCAATTCCCTCATCTTCCCCACACTGCTAGGCCAAGCATGCTCCCCATTCCTCTATCCTCCACACCAGGCGTTTTGGGTACTTGTCCTGTTCTTTGCACCCGCGGGACTCTCCGTTCCTCCCATGGCATACCCTGTCTGCAGTAATCTTGTGCCACATCGCCTTCTCTGTAAACCAGAGATTTGTCATGGCAAACTTGTTGCTAAAGGTTGTGAAGCACAGAGAAATCCTTGCACCAGTCCATGGGAAAAGGTGAGATTAACTTTCTCAATAGTCTCTCTCTTGCTAAAACTTCTTGTTTTACCACTACTTTGGGAGTACTGGAGAAGGTACTGAAGTGCTTTCAACCATTAACTTCTTTCTTTCATTCTTCCTTACAGCATTATGGAAGTCTGCATATTGTTCTTTTATGCTATGATACTTCTCCCAGGTAAAAGGCACACTTTTAATTGTAAAAACTGTTTTGATTATTCGTGTCCTGCTATATGATACTACCTTGTCTACTAAGAAGCTAATTCATTAGTAGTAATTAAACATTTCTGTTGCACAATCAAGGTCATATAGCCTATGTGACATGTACTTAAAATTGTGCGCAGGGATTCTATAAAATATACAGTAAGTACTTTCTCTCTTCAACTTTATATCTTTACATTACATTTATTTTATGTTGCTCTTAAATTTTCAGTTTAAATCTCTAAAATGTGTGTATATCACCTCTGTATATTACATTGCACAGCAGTATTAAACTAAAAACTGACAGTTTGATATGGGACAATTGGAGTTTTAGGCAGACATGGAGATCATTTTGCAGTCTGGTGCTCTGGAGGAACAGTGAAAACTTTACACCAGGAGAGAGACTGTAAATCTTCTCCTCCTTTTGAACATAGCAAATGTGTTTCTATCTTCTGGGACAGAGGACTGCATTTCTCATTCTAAGAAAAGACAGTCCTCCCAGCCCATCGCCACCGGTAGTAATGGCTACATGTACGGAGGAAAGCGGGAGAAAAATCATCCCTTGTACAACACAGGTCATGCTTTCTTTGCATGAAGGCATAATTGTGTTTATTGACTATTATTTGTGTCAAAAAGATCAGCAACAGGATAGTTAGGTTTGACATTTAATCTGTCATTAAATCTAGATTAATTACATAACAGTTAAATCTGGCATTTAATTTGTCATTAAACTTCAGATTAATTCTTCAGTGAGAATGAAAGTGTTCACCTGTTTCTGACCTTCTGGTCATATATTCCCTAGAGACCAACGTTTACCACCCAGTGTGCACTTCACATTTTCTTCACTGCAATGCTGTGTTATTAGGAGAATGACTGAACTTTTTAAAAAGAAATTGTACGACTATCTATCTCCTTTGTGGCAGAATCTTGCTACACTCAGGACGCTACATACAAGAATGGTTTGGATCTTTTGCCTGCATATAAGTCTTTGAAAATACAGATGTTCACATCATCTGTGTGATAGGCCTTCCTTGAAAAGTAAAATATAGGAAGAAAAATAAGAAACAGTTTTATGACCTGAACTCCACAAGACTTAAGCGCATCAGTTTGAGGAACTATGTGTCCTGTCATACCTAATGGGAGAATTTGTGTCTAATGCTGGTGGTTTTATTGGTACTGTTGTTAAATGATGCCTCTCTGAGTGCAAATACTTGGTGTTCTTTTGTAGCTGATGGAAATCTTAATTTCTTCTCTTTCTTTAAGGTATTGCTGCCAGTGTTCATCAGGTGAAGTCATTTCTCAATCATACTGCATACCTATCCTGCTATTTTTCAAATTCTCAGAAAACTGACATAAAGGATTTAAGAGTTTTTTGGCAAAAAGGTGCTGATGAAGTAGTGCATGAAGTCTACTACGGCCAAGAAATACATGATAACCTTAGTCCTAAATATATCAATCGCACCAAGATGGATATGGACAAATGGACCTTGCAATTGTTAAATGCAGGAATTGTGGACGAGGGGCCGTATACATGTATTATACAGCACAGAGATAAAGGATCGCCAAAGGTCATACACACATCTGAGTGCTTACTGCACATCATTGGTAAGTAATCTCTTCTAATTGTCACCTGGTCCTGGGGTTTTTTTTGGGGGGGTTCTCTGTCACTTTGGTCAGTCCAGAAATGCATGGTACTCTTCCCAAGCCACTGAAGACACCTGCACTGGAGCAAAATTTCTAAAGATGAGTAAGAGCATTCTCAATAGAAAATCCCCAGCTCTGAATGAAAAGTGCTCAGGTGGAAGCAATCAGAAGAAGTAGAAAATGAGGCAATAATTTGCTCAATATTGCACCATTCCTGATTCCCACCCTGTCATACTTTATGGTGAAACCATTCTGCCTTCTTCGTCTTGCCTCCCACAAGTTTTATGGGTTTTAGGACTCTGGAAAATACACTTCTTTATTTGCATCTGATGCACTGCCTTCTATTAAAAGCAATCATAGTTAGCATGGTGGGTGGTAAATTACAATTGAAACATAACAACAAGATTTCTGTAAATACCCACCTATTTTATGATTATATAAATTGCAGAGAAAATAAAGAAAAGAGCAGCTCATATGTGGAGGAGTAGAAATGCATATGCTCTGTTAAAGAAAGACTGAAAATATCTCTGGAGAAAAAATGCAGGCATTGATGAGATTCAACCTGATTTCTTGCGTGTTATCCGAGGAAAAGGCAGAAAATCTTTTAACAGGGGAATGAGGTTCAGTGAGGAAGCAAGCTTTTCCTATATTTTCTAATATTTTTAGTAATTCCTAATATATTTTCCTAATGTTTTACTTTTTTAAGCTGTTCTGCTAGTAACCTTTGTCCATGTGCCTGTATTCTCTCTTCCACTATGACAGTGCTAGTCATTAATAATAACTCCATTGGTGTTTTCAGGCTCTAAAACTGCTTCAAAAGAGAAAAGATCGTGTGTAACAAACAGCAGCCAAAAATGAAGTACCAAAACATCTGAGCCTATTTAGCTTTGTGCTACCAGCAAGTGTTCCCTTGATTTGCAGATAGAAATTGTAGATTGTTAATTTTGATTCTCCCAGAATCTACTCGACAAGTATTTTCAGCAAAGTTTTAGAACTCAGAAACTCATAAGGTGCACTCAGTATCAAGGCCTCCAGTTTAAGAGATGCCTAGCATCAACCATTCAGTTAATTCAAGCAGTTAAATCAGTTATCAGCTTAGCCAACATCTGAGCAACATGTTATAGAAGACTCATACTTGGGCACTAACTCTCCCAGACCTTTTGAGGTTTAACTTGGGAAGACTGTTTTAAACTATTTGCTGCTGTGTTTCCTTCAAATGACGCTGTTCAATAAGCTCCCAAAGGAAGGAGCAGTATAAAATCATATTTAAAAAAAAAAAAAACAAACCAAAACTTAAAATCTAATTAGAAGAAAAACACAGATGTGGAAATGTACTTACCTACCATTTCTTAATAGGAATCTCCTGTCATAAGTGGAGAGAGTTTTGTAGCATGGTGTGTCACAAAATGGACATACAAAAGATCAGGTGCTGTACAAGAATGATAGGGCAGTCATACAAAGCTATCTAGATCACTTGGTGACCAAGCCCATACAGAAATACTGAGGTACCTTCTAATACAGTTTACATGTATTATTTATATGTATTACATTAAGAAAATATATAGATACATGTATGTGTATTGTATATATTATGTACAGCCAGGATGATTTATATAAGAACAATGAACACAGATCATTCTCCAAAAGGGAGAAAGAAGGGAAGGCTTCACAATGCAAATCTTTGGCTCTTAAAACAGGCAAGGTAGAGACCATGATGACATGCTGTTTAACTGGAAATTCTGCTGCTATAGAATGGCTCTGGTGCTTCCTTTGGATGGATAAGGGAAGTAGGTGAGACCAGGGAAGCTATTTCAAAATATGTGCTATTCAAACAGTTGGGAGTGAAACTGATGTCAGAATGGAGACTTAACAGGTTTTGTCCTCATTTTAAAGGGGATGTTGAAAAACTTCAAAGCCTAAAGAAAAGTTCTATTAGTTATCAGAAGGCTGGAACAAATATAGTCCAACTGGGGACATTGGAAGGTTGATCTGATTACCTTTTAACGCAGAAGACTGAGGAGAGTCTTGTTTTCAGAGTGTGAGAATCTGAAATACACATAAAATACTGGCTATTTTGGAAAAAGGGTAATTAATTCAGTGAAGATATAAGAACAGTCAGTGGCTGGAAGCAAGTGAGAAATAAGGCACATTGTCACTTTAGGAAATGGAACAGAACCAGGTAGAGTGATTAAGCCACTGAGAAAAACATTAAGCGCTTGATAGATCTGCTGTCTCTTGAGGTATTTAAATCTAAGCCAGTAGCCTTTTTGGAAGACAAGTTAGCTTTAAATACAAAAGACTTCCTGAAACATGCTTTTCTGTTAACTATCCAAAGCTCATATATATGTAACCTACACTCTTCATGCAACCATCACTTTTCAGTAAATTGAGTTTCCAGAAGCCATAAAACCAGAATTGCTTTGATCAGGGTATATTCCACTATTTCTACTTGTTTACTTTCAATAAGACTGAAACTCTTAAATCACTTGGATGATTTGGCAAGTTTCACAGCCATGGATTACTTTCCTGCCCTCCCTATAAAATGCCAAGGAGAGAATAAATACTCCAGACCAGAAGCTGAAGTGAGCAGTCAGCTAAGCAAGTCAGACCTTGAGGAGAGAGAGGAAGCTTGAGCTCTCCTGAGGGACAACTTAACTAAATTTTGGGGTCTGAAAAAGATGGGGCTTTTTCCATTTTGAATTCACAGCCATGGAACCTCTTGGGGATTTAAGTGACTATGCTAAATCCTTTTCTCTCTGTGTTGGCATACAGCAAATAAAAGCAACATCATGTCTCTTCATCCATCCATCTTAAGAATTCACGGAGTCAAGGGTTAGAGCCTGGATCAAACACGTTGAGTGTGTGTGCAGAACAGTCAGACTCTCTTAGGCTCATATTTTTCTAAGAATCCTTTTCTCCTTCTCCAGTATTTCTCCATATTGTCTTAGTCCTATTGGCACTAAAATAATGTTCAATGAAGCCTTGATTCTGTTTCTTAGATTTTGTTGTTGGTTTGTTTTGTTTTTTTAAGCTTGCTATATGCCAATGTGCAGTCAGTATCATGTCTACAAAGAATCACAGAATCCTTTTGTTTGGAAGAAACCTTCAAGATCATCAAGTCCAACCGTTAACCCAGCAGTGCCAAGTTCTCTCCTTCTCCTTTTCCATTATAGTCTACTATGTCTACTACGACCTTTTAAACAAACAGATAATGGTTAAGAATATTTGGGAGATCATTTAATAGAGAGTATTGGTTAAAAGCTTCCATTTATCATTGATATTTTGTTTAAATAATTCTATCCAGTCCTGTTTCACTGATTATTTCTTGCCTGGAAAACTTGATTTTTTTAAAGCAACAGGTATGGGTTTTTGTTGACTGGGATGAGTATCTAATGACACAAAGAGTAGAAGACTGTGTACTGTGGTCACTTCCACATAAAATGCCAAGCTAATGGAGGCCTACTATCAAGTTGAGTGAATTACTTTATATGCTGCAAAATGATTGCTCATAATACCGAGAGACACCAAGGCTATTTCAGTCTATGACAGCACTGGACTTCCAACTTACCCCATCTGAAGTGCTCAGATGATTGCTTTCTCTACAGTTCACAGCTAGAAGTTTGTGGTTTTTCCCTTACCTAACCAGGAGATCAAGAGTAGGCAGCACCGTGTCTCATTCCCATTTTGTGCTTATGCACTGACCTGCAAGGCAAGGTTTGAGTATTCTGAGGTTTCAATGGAGCTAAGAAGGTGGGAGAGACAGAGGTCCATTGTCTGGCTGATCAGACTTATGTCCTTGAGACATCCTGAGAAGCAGCGAGTCTACATGTGCACCAAAAACATAACAAACCCTTCTTGCGAGCCCCATTGTTTTCCTAGGAAAATTGTTTAGGCTTGCTTCTGCCTGAAAATCTTAAATAATTGGCAGGAACTGTCACAAGAGATGATATGTCTGACTCATGATGGTTTCTTTTTGGTCTGTTTCAGCCAACTATAGTCAACCTGAGATAGCACGGCTGCACACTGGGGAACTAAAGCCCAGCGAATACTTGAATCTTTCCTGTTCTTCCAGTGGAGGTTATCCAGAGCCCAAAGAGATAACTTGGCTAATTTCACACGAAAACACAACACGCAGTCGTACGCCTCACATGGATGTCTCACAGGATGCTGTAACAAAGCTGTACAATGTTACTAGCAAGCTGAATGTCACAGTTCCTACAAATACCCCCACTAATATTACCTGCTTGCTTCACCTTGGACAGCAGCTGGGGAGCCTTGTCTCAGAGCCACTAGGCATAGGTGAGTCTCCATTTGCCCATTCCAATATGTGCATGCATAGGAGCAGGGCACATTGCAGTAGAGCTGATCACAGATAGCAGCATAGTCAGGGCAGGGAATAAACCCTTATTAGCAGTAGGAATTGGTTACAAGGGTTTTATGTTCTCCATCCTGTTCACCAACAGCCATCGCCACCAAATTCCTTCACCTTTCCATATGGGAAGTCTCATTACAGCAAGGAGAGGGACCAGAGAAGGAAGGCTATGCTACACAATCCAGTACACAGCCCTGTTCATCACCCTCCCACCCCCAATGCTGCTGCAGTAGCCACAAAGTAACCTGGATGTCTGGATTAGGCAGCAACCAGTCTCTGGGGGTGACATTTAGCTGCTAAGAGAGGTTGCCACTTCACAGAATCAGAGAACTGTTGAGTTTGGAAGAGGCATCTGGAGATCACCTAGTTCAAACACTGCTCAAAGCAGGGTCAACAGGTAGCACAGGACCTTATCCAGTTGAGTTTTAAACACCTCCCAGGACAGAGACTCCCCAACCTCTCTCAGCAAACTGTTCCAGTGTTTGACCGTCCTGACAGTAAAGAAGTTTTTTTTCTGATGTTTAGATGCTTGAGCTGCTATTCTTAAACATTCCCTAGAGAGAAGCAGAAGCTAAACAGAAGAGTCCCTTGGACCAGATTTGGCACACAAACTTCCAGATAGACTGTGCTGCGTTTAAGAGTAAAGGCCATGGAACTTTGGCTAGTCTCAGAAGCATTCCTGCTGGTTCTCATAACATTTGGCAGAATGAAGTGTGCATTCCAAAATTACTATTTGGGTATTATTTTTCCCTGGGATTGTGTCTTTTTTTCAGACACCCCTTGCAAGAAGCTAGGGACCTGAGTTCCAGTAAGACTTTACTGCTGGATTATCTCAGGGTGCCACATGACTGATCCTTTCTTTAAACTAAAACTGTATTTTATTTATCTCCTGGGACAGGAAAACATCTTTTGACATATTTTTGTTCATAGGTTTTGGCACAAGCACATCAAAATAAAGACAATTCCCACATGACTTCACATGTCTCCTTTAGACAATGTTGAAGTTGAAGAACTGATAGGAACAGGGAGCCAAGAAGGAATAGTAGCATTGCAGGAAAGGCTACCAGGCTAGTACAGGCATGCACCTTACTACTGCAGATGTAAAAGAAGCTTTCTACTCATTCTGAAAAAAGTCCCACAGTGCAGTTTTCTTCATATAAATTTAACTAAAGGGTTAAGTCATCAATGCTAGATATTGCAAACTGCCTCTGATGTCCTTACATTACAGAATTTTAAAATAGTATTAAAATACAATACAGAAGTCTTCTGAGCATTGCACGTTTCTACATGTTGCTCATGAGTGTTAGCATGGCTATATTAGCTTTAGTGCTGCATCCTCCTCTTCCCTCTTCAATTCTTCTTCCCTCCTACCTGGCTTTATGAAAGTAGCCACCAGATAAGCAGTGATGATGGGTAAGACTAGGAACTCCACATAAACAAAAGCTTTATTTGGTGATAACTGAAGCTCTCTCAGTTTCTCTAACCCCAGCAACCAAAACCTCAAAAGCACAATAACCAGAAATGGAGGAAAATAGAGGGAAACTCATTTGCATTCCCTGCTACTTTCACGTGCCTTACAGCATTTCATTTGGCTTTGACCATTGTTTCCAACAGATACCAAGTAGTAATATATCCTAGGTTCTTCAAACTGGCACAGTACCACAGAATAGCAGTAGAACAGTAGTAACCTCATAGGGTCTTGCATTAGTCGAGTTGCTGATCTCTAACATGTTACTCAAACTTCAGAAAGAGCACTTCTTTGCCTTACTGCTATTGAAGTGGTTGTAAAGACTGGGTAGTTTCGCTAGTTATTGAAAATGGAAATAAAGCAATGTGGATAGTGATGTATTGACATTATTAAAGCACTGTAGAAGCAAAGGATGCTGAGGGCCTTTCCCTAAACTTCTACTTCACATCACTTTGGAATAGATTGTTTAAGCTAATTGTCACCAAATTAAATCTTTGCTGTGTCCTGTTTTCTTATTCAGAGATACAGGCAGAAGAAGTGGAGCAAGCGAAGATAAATTTCTTTGGCCCACTTATAGCTGTGATTATACTGATCACACTTCTTCTGGGTTTTGTGATATTGAAGAATAACAGAAATATCTCATCTACCAGCCAGAGTAAGTTATTACTTCTCAGCTTCAGCTCTACTGTCCCTCAAGTCACAGGCTTTGCTCTTTGTAATCATCCCTTTACCTACATTCAAGCTGCAGACAGAAAGTTAGGTTTCATGCTGGACTTAAGCTAAACCTCCTTAGACAATTTAGTTACTGCAACAGCTTAGTCTATCTTGAAGAAAGTCAAAACATCTTCCTCCAGTCTTGTCCTAATCTACTTCTCCATCTTCTTTGTGCTCTGTGAAACTGCCATGGCACCAGCTTACCATGTTTTTTCCTGCAGTTTCATCCTTTTTTTCTGGTTTATTGGTAGATTTGGCTCCTAAAACCACTGAACTGTATAAACTTTTCTTGATAAACCATCACCATTTATAAGAAAGGTAGAACTGGGGGAGGGATGAGATGAGGCTTCCATCACGTGCAAGTATCTCTGTCATCACAGAGCTGAAGGATCGAAGGCATTGCTCCACCACAGGCTGCCCAACACTGGACAGAAAGAATCATCTTGTTCTAGGAATAGAATTCGATCTTTGCGTTGCATTTCTCTATTCTGTTCCAACACTAGGTCTCAGCAGTCCAGGGTTTATTCTGCACTGAAAAGGACCCTTATGTTGACAACACAGTCTATCCCTCCTTGTAGCAAGAAAGAAATACATTGCTCACAGTCAGACCTGTTTCCTTACACAGCCACAGGTCCCGAGCCCCACCTCATTCTTTCTCCAAATCCTGAGATAACTGGACAATTACTATCAACTCTTTCTTCAGCTCCCATTTCTCATGTTTCTGGAAATAACATATTCATCTCTTTTAGGAGTCAGTCTAGCAGTCTAGAAGCTATCCAGCTTGAAACCGAGGCCATCAGCCAGACTGCTGATGGCGAACTATCTCTGAACATAGCAAGACCTGAGGTCGCATTTTCTTAGATGCTCTGCCAGAAGAAGAAGCCTCCCCAGATGTACCCTACAGAACAACATGCAACATTTTTGTTTGGATGGCTGAAATTCACTATCCAGTGTTGTCTGCTTTTATTTTTGCTCCAGAATGGTAGTAAATATGATGCTCTGCCTATCTGCATGACTATCTTGTTGCTGTATCTTCCATTATGCACTGTGACATTGTAAAATCCCGAGAGTCAATGAAGAAAGCAGAGCTGCGTGGGTTACAGAAGAGAATGTCTCAGAAATAGAAAGAGTTAGGCCACAATCTGTGAATCATAACCATCACTGGAAACATGATCAGTGGCAGGCTATTAATCATAAGTCATAAATGGCAAAGACAATGTGGCTTTGTACCAGTAACTTCTTTGTAAAGCTCCACAGCAGAAAGAGGAACTTCAGGGCACTTCCCCACCTTCTGACAAAAGTCAGGCCATTCCTATTAGGCATTTGAAACTAGAAATCGCCTGAAAAAAAGACTTGCTTTAAACATAATTTCTGATTATCTTTTTTTTCTACCATCCAAGATTAATATGCCCAGACAGATAGTACCTCCATGCTTGGTTCCTCTGTATTCTGACTGGATGCTGTACTAGTTGTTCAGGTGGATGCAGGGATAGAAAATGAAAGCATGAAGTATCACTCATATGTGTATAAATCTAAATATACAAAACTAAGCTAAGCAGGTAACAAAAAAATATTATAGAAGTAGGTCATGTTCCAATGTGGTTGACTATGTTCCCCCTTTCTTAATTTTGCTTTAAACCTTGAAGATAGAGCAATTTGTACACTGTGGTATGGTAGGAAGCTGTTTTACCTTTCAGAAAAGATTCTCTGTTTCACTTACAATGTGCCAGTTCTCCAATCTTGAACGGTCTCTGCACTTTATATTCTTCAACAGCACTGACATCTCTCAGGAGGAATAACGCAGCAGAATTGAGACAAAATCCTTCCAAGGTCTTAATTGTGTTTGTAGGTCTGACAGTTTCAGCCAGTGCAGGGACATTAGCATCACATTCTCAAGACAAATTTCAGCTCAGAGTCACAGTCTGGGGACATAAATTCTCTACGGTTTCTGCTGGGTACAAATATTCTTTTCTGTTAAATGATGTTGTGAGTTGCTAGATTCCGCCTCAAATTGTACTGCATTTTCAAGTATGTGAGAGAATGTGCATGTCCTTTTGAGTTAGCTAAACCATTTGGGAGACAGTTTATTAAGCTATTACACTAACATTTCAAATATTTTACTCCAGATAAACTTCATTCAAATTTTATTAAAAGTTAAAGGTTTTATTTTTATGTAAAAGTTTATATTTGCTAGCAAACTTATTTAATGACTTATTAAAATATACATCTTTTTCTGAGTTGGTGTTTTATTTTCCTGCCATGAAAGCAGTATATTGAGGAATACCCACATTTGGGTGTTTCTCAGGGAGGAAACACTCCCAGAATTATTTCTTGGAAGAAAATGAGTAAGAAAGGGATTGCTGCACTTACCAAGAATGGTCAAATGAAGCAAACCTTCAAACTGAAGGTTTCATGTGTTCATTCATGGAGCTGGATATATGTGCACAGCATTGTGTATGCATACCTCCTTGATTTATTGAACTGTACACTTCAAAGATTAGATACAAAATTCCAGTCTGAAAATTTGGCCTTTTTATTATGTGCTGCAGGTTGTCAAACATATCTCCATTGGGTAACACAGTCTTCTCTAACTCTTGATTAACACTTGATTCCTTAAATAAAGCATGTGTTAAACTGTCAGGTGTACTAAATCAGGTAGATACTCACTAGATTTGTGTTGTCTCTACTGCTTTTTTTTAACACATGCTGTAATTCAGTTCTTTTTTCAACATTTTTCCTTCCCACTCATCATCCGCCTCAAATCCTCACTAACATTGAGGTTGTGAGAACAACAGCTAAACCCTACTTTGCTCCTACCCAAACAACAAGCCTTGGGCGTCTTGTGTCTTCCACATGACTAGATTCACGTGTGTACATTTACATTCCTGAAGTCACAGTCTTGGAACTTTTACTAGTCCCTAAATCCTGATGTGCTGCTTATCTGGTCAGCTTTATGCACTGAGGGAAAAAACCATCACCAACCTTTCATGTTTGTCCATAGGAGAAAAATGGTAACCAGTTCCTCCACGATGGATAAGGTATCTGGAAATCTGTGCTAGGACTCATGCATCCTTCTCTAGCACATTCACTTTGCTGAAAAAAACAAAAAAAATCTGAGCACTTGGAAATTCAACAGGTTTTGCAACATGTCTTAGTACCTCTGAGGGGACTTTTCACTGATATCACTGTCTACTATCACTATCAGCAGCTGTAACTAATGGGAAAAGTCACACAGTAAGTTAGATTTATCTTTTGACAATGCCCTTCCATTCCTAATTTGTTCCTAATTAGTAATTTGTTTTCCCCCCTTGCCATCCCTCTATGGTAGGGTGTCAACCTCCTTCTATTACCTGATTGATTTTCTCTACCCCATCTTTTCTTGCTCTTAAAATCAACTCTGCACTAGCAGGTGTAATGAACATAGTAGCAAGGCACAAGAAAAACGTAGGTGATGTGCTGGCATTTCTGGCCTCCATACAAACACATTCATATTTCCAGTTTAACTCCTCACACACTTCGTAGTCTTTTCTTCAACAGCATGCTTTCAGTCATTTAGTGACTCTTAAACATGGCAAGCAAACAAATGAGCATATGCCTACTACATGCCACAGCATGTAACAGCTTCGCTTAAAAAATTAAACACACCAGTCCTTTATTTTTGGGTATAACATTACCAGTTTCAGAAAATGCCAACAAAGAAATGGAAACTGTGTGTTAAACCAGTATCCAATGCCCTAAGGTAAAATCCGGTCGTCAGGCTTACAGATAGATTGCTTCAAGTTCACTGATTAACCAGCACGGAATCACAGAACAGTTGAGGTTGCAATGGACATAGGGAGATTGCCCAGTTCAACCCCCTGCTCAAGCAGGGTCACCTGAAGCAAGTTGCCCTGGTCCATGTCCAGACAGCTGCTGAATATCTCCAAGGAGGGAGACTCCACAACCTACCTGGGCAACCTGCTCCAGGGCTTGGTCAGCCTTCACAGTGAAAAGGGGTTTCCTTGTGCTCAGAGGGAACCTCCTGTGTTACAGGTTGCGCCCATTGCCTCTGGGTCTGTCACTGGTAACCACTGAAAAGAGCCTGGCTCAGACTTTTTCATACCCTTCCTTTAGGCATTTATACACACTGATGAGTTCTCCCCCGAGGCTTCTCTTCTCCAGCTGAACAGTCACGGCTGTCTCAGCCTTGCCTCAGACGAGAGATGTTCCAGTCTCTTAACCAGCTTTGTGGTCCTTTGCTGGACGCCCTCCAGTATGTTGATGTCTCTCTTGTACTGGAGAACCCAGAATTGGACACAGGACTCCAGGTGTGGCCTCAGCAGTGCTGAGTAGAGGGGAAGAGCCACCTCCCTCAGCCTGCTGGCAATGCTTTCCCTGATGCAGCTCAGATACTGTTGGCCTTATTTGCCACGAGGGCGCACTGCTGCCTCATCTTCAACTTGTCCACTAGGCCATCCATGTCCTTTTCTGGAAAGTTGTTTTCCAGATGGTTTGCCTCAGCCTGTAGTGGTGCACAGGGTTATTCCTCCCCAGGTGCAGGACTTTGCATTTCCCTTCGTTGTTCTTTTCTGCCCACTTCTCCAGCCTCTTGAGATCCCTCTGGATGGCAGCACAACCCTCTGGTGTGCCACTTCTCCCAGTTTTTTATCGTCTTTAAACTTGCGGAGGCTACACTCACTCCCACCATCCAGGTCATTAGGGAACAGGAAAGTCAGTTAGTTTTACTATGTATTTCTTCATGTCAGTCAGCGCTACTGCCACAAACAATAATTCCCTACGGTTAACAGGTGAGGGGACAGTGTAGTGTTGCATTTCCAGAATATTCTACAGTCACTTCTGATGGAATTGTCATTAACCAACCATCTCATGGCAAATGTCCCTTAGTGGACATTTCCTCTTCAGGTTAATTATTTGCTACTGAAAGTTACATTTGATCTCAGAAATATGGCAATTCTATTAAAGAAATCTAGTTCTTAAGTGACTATGACCTCTAAGTTTTGGTTTCAAATTCTCTTTCTCTCTCCTTCCCAAACTCAGAAGGAAAAAAAAAAAAAAAAAAAAAAGGATATGAAATACTTATCTACACTGGAATGCTGGGCTGTCATAATTAATAACTGGCCTCTTTTTGCTTTTCTATCTTGCGCACTGGGAGGGCCATAATACTGGGGCAGGGGAGGGTCTAAGGAAAGACATGTTTTCTGATATCAGGATGGGCTACCTGAGGGTTCTCAAGAGAAAAAATACAATTAGGCAGGAAAGCTGGTGAAAGAAAAAAAAGAGGGAGGAAATGGATGAAGGCCAAGAAAGTGTAAGGAAAAGAGTGACCACTGAGCGGACTTGCAAGAGGAAGTGCACATGCATCCAGTCCAGAGCCTAGGTACAAGCCTCTGCTTCACAGACCCCAAGAAACTTCTGGCAGCTGTTTGCCTGTTGCCTCCGGGGAAGGCTACTCTCCAGCCAGCAGCAGTGCCACTAGCAAGGAGAGCTTCTACACAGAAGTCCTGAAATCCAGAACATTCTCACAGTCCTTGACTTGCCTTATCTCCTTACACATTTGTGAATTTTACAGCAGATACACAAGATCAAATTTTCCTGCAGTCAGTGTGTGCTTGGTACTAAGATCTGCATACCTTTGTCCACTGCTTTTGTTAATACAGCTCTTAAAAGAAAAACTCATGAAAATTGTAAAAATTATCCCTAGCCACCCATTCCTAATAAACAGTGCTTATTATTTCAGAGGGACAGAGAACTCGGAAGAAATGGAAAGATGATGCAGGAGTAGCTCAAATTGCACTTACATACATATATACACGCAGAGCTGATGAACCGTGTATATTGCCCACCCTCTTCTGAAACGTACAAGTTAAATTGAAAGCATAACTATTTTGTTCCAGAATAATTTTCTAAAGTTTTCCTTGGCCTAGATCTATTGCTGTTAGCATGAAAAACTGTTCCCTTTTCAGGGTGTTCAAAACTGAGAACCTCTCTACCACCTCAAAAACTTTTACACCCTTTTCCATCTTTTTCCTTCTTCTGCCCTACAAATTCTACAGAACTCACAGCCTCAGAGAGACTTTTCTCAAGGGTCTCAAGATACACTATGAAAACAGCTTTCACTTGCCTTTCAGTTTGCCAGAACTATAGTCTGTTTCACAGCTGAGAGCGCTAATGCCATCCCTGCAGGTATGAAAATGGGACTACGACACAGAAGCAGAGGAGAAATCATACTTCTTTACCTTGCGCTGTTAAATGCACTGTTGAATGGTATCCAGAACCGTAAGTCGTATTTCAAAAAAGATTATAAAATATTCGAAATAAAAAAGAAGTGCTAAAGAGTGACTAAGGCTCTAGAAAACAACTTTACAGTGTGAAGTTTATGTAGTTCAGCCTATGCAGGTGATGAAGAAAATGGAGAAAAGACCTGATGAATCTGTCTAACATTCAAACACTTGGAATAACTCGTTAGTTAAGGAAGATGTGAGAGATCCTTCCTACTGAGTGACTTTTGTACTGGGGAGCCCAGAACCGGACACAAGACTCCAGGTGGGGCCTCACCAGTGCTGTGGGGAAGGATCACATCCCTTGACCTGCTGGCAACTTTACTCTAATGAATCCCAGGATACCATTAGCCTTCTTTGCCACAAGGACATGTTGCTGGCTCATGTTCAGCTTGGTGTCCGTCAAGATTCCCAGGTCTTTTCCAGCAAAGCTGCTTTCCAGTTTGTCAGCTTCCAACATGTGCTGCTGCATGGAAAGGAGTCAAAGAACGTCAGTAAAAAGAGGGAGAGTAAGTAGGTTTCTGGAATGTATCTGAAAGATCCAGCTTATAATAAATGTTTGTACTCTGGACTAGAAAGGCACTGATTTAAAAAAAAATATTAGAGGGAGAAAAATTATCACACCTAGCAAGAGACTTTATGTGGGAAAAAAAAAGCCAAGACAAAGCCAAGAAAAGAAGATGCTCAATAGCACATTCTCTCATCACTAGATAGCTTCTTGAGAGAATTATCAGTGGTCACAGCTTCCACTCCTCAAGTTGCCTATGGCAACAGAGCACATTGCGAGTGAGAGAAAGACTCTAAAATTCAGAGATCTTCTTTATTCCAAGATTTTCTTTCTATATCTGGGATATTGTACAAGATCCACTCTCCAACTACTGTTTGGAGAGTGCCTCAGATGAGGACTGGTCAGACTGGATTGGCTGAAACAGGCAGAACAATTCTGATGGATAACAACAGGTCATATGGCCAGTCATCTTTGTCCAGATGCATTGGAAAAGATCATTTAAAAGAATGAACCGCTCAATAACAACTAATTCCTTCTTCTGCTTTAGTTCAACTACAGTTAGAGCTGATCATTGTACTTAAAAAGGTGTTGCTTAACATCTTTGAAATCATGGGGAAGCAGGTTAGAAGTGCTGAGGAGTGAAAACTAGATTGCAGATCTAAGCCTTCAGAGAAATTCAATTAGACTGTAAGCACTAGGAAGGTGGGTTTTTTAATTGGGTCAGTGGTTAAGTCCTTCAATATTATGTACGCACCCAGAGCAGAAAACGCATAAAATCAACTGCAGTACAGAGAGTAGGTTTTATCAAGCAAAATGCTCTATCAGCAGAACACACTGATGACACATCAAAGCCCAGCTTCCCCTGAAGTAATGCAAAGCAGCTGTTTGATCCCAGAAACCAGAGTTAGGAACCATGGTACATACTTATCTTCTCCTAGCAGTTTTTACCACTCCTTAGCGTCCTCTCGTTGGCAAAAAGTGAGCGGAAAACTGGATTCAAGGGTATCGCCCCCCAGACATCCATCTGCAGGGGAATTTTGGGAGGTTGGCTGTAACACACCTCTCTACAACCCCACGCGAACGCTCGCAGCGTCCGTACACAGCTGAGGAAAAACGGAGCCGTGCGTTACAACCACGGCTCCGAGTCAGGCCACTGGGCTGGGCTCTTTGTTTCCTCTTTCTTCTCCTTTGCTTCCCTGGAACGCTTGACCAGCAGCACCGACCGGCTCTCGAGCGAAGCCGCCCACCAAGCCTCCCCGAGGCACGGGGCCCCTCCAGGCGGCCCGCGCTACGGCCTTTGTGCAGGGAAAGGCCACCGGCGGTCAGCGCTTCCACTGACACCCCGGCACCCTTTTGATTCCCCACCAATTTTCCCCCTCAGAAACAAACAAAAAAAGAAGCGGGGGCCGCTGCCGAGAGCGGCGCAGGCCCTCACGGCGCCCTCCCCGCCCGCCCTCGCCCGCGACCCGCAGCGCCCCGCGGCCCTTGGCAGCGGCGGCGCGCGCGCCTCGCCTGCCCCCTGGCGGCTGCGCGCGCTCCTGCCCGAGGCGGCCCGCGCGCCCCCCACCGCGGCCCGGCGGGGCGGGGGTGTCCGGCTGTCCTGACGGCGGCGTCTGCGGCCGTGCTGCTGTCGGCGGGTGTTCGTGGGGTCACAGGCTGAAAGCGTCGTCGGGAGGTCTGCAGTCCACCCTGCAGCTCCACACGGGGTCGGCTCTGAGGCTGGGCTGGGCTGCTCAGGGCTTTGTCCAGCCAGGCCTTGAACGTTCACGGCCTCCAGCGATGGCGGCTGCACAGCCTCGCCGGGGCACTTGGACTGCTGCTTGGCTGTCCCCGCAGAGACAGACCCTTCCCTTACACCCAGCCTCTCTTCTTTCGGTTTCTGTCATCTCCCATCCTGCCCCCGTGCCCCACGGGGAACAGCGTGGCTCCCTTCTCTCAATAACCTCCTTGTACGCCTTGGAAAGATGCAGTTCAGTATCTCCAGGCCAAACAAAGGGAGCTCCCTCAGCCTCCCTTCACAGTGCAAGTGCTCCAGCCCCGTCACCACCCGGGTCATCTCCCAGCAAATCTTCTCCAAATTTTCCATGTCTTTCACAGAATCACAGAATTGTTTCGGTTGGAGGAGACCTTTAAGATCATCTAGTCCAACCGTTAACTCAGCACTGCCAGGTCACCACTAAACCATGTCCCTCAGCACCACATCTACATGTCTCTTAAATACCTCCAGGGATGGGGACTCAACCAGTTCCATGGGCAGCCTGTTCCAAAGTTTCACAGCCTTTTCTGTTAAGAAATTTTTCCTAATATCCAGCCTAGATCTCCCCTCGTGCAACTTAAGGCCATTTCCTCCTGTTCTGTTGCTTGTTACTTGAGCAAAGAGACCGACTCCTCTCTTGCGTTGGGGAGCCCAGGACTGGACACGCTATTGTAGAGGTGGTCTAGGAAGTGCTCAGTAAAAAGGGCTAGCATCACTCCCCTGACTTGAACTTCTGGCAGTGCTGCTGTCGACACGGACCCAATACCATCACTCTTGTTTGCTGCCAGAGCACTCTTCTGTCATGCGCTACATGGGCAGAAATCCTCTCACCAGTATCCCCCTCCCTACTGATGGGACTCTTTTCATCTTTTCCCCTGCAGCAGCTAGCGCTTTTGGAGGCGAGATATTGAGAATTTATGCATTAATTCTGCCAGTCTTTAATGTTGCATTGTAGTTTTCTTGTCATTTCTCCTCCTCTTCTCAAGCCTGGCTCAAGACCAATCCCACAAGTCTAGCCTACTCTCAACAAATTCTTTGTAATTTGTTCCACACATATTTTGGGAACTTTTCATGTAAAACTATAAAGTAGCCAGAGGATACAGAGAAAAGGAGATCTATTCAGGTGAACAGAACTGTAAGGCAGTCTGGGCAGAAAAGAAGCCATGGGACAAGAAGACTGAGGTTTAAAAAATGGAGAAATTAATTATAAGGTATGCTTGAAAGTGAAAAGACATTGAGACAACTGAATGCAGTAGGGAGAATGGAGTTCATAGAGACCACTGAGAACCTGGACATATCAGAGACAGGAACAAGAGACTCCCTAAGGGGAGAAGTTCCTTTTTCATGAAACTTATAAACCCGACACACCCATAATGACTCCTACTGTGCAATGTAGAGTAGTAGTGCAGAAAGTCTGAAGCTGGGTAGGGGTGGCACAGTGACATTTTGCAAAGCACTCTTTTGCCACATTCCCTGCTGACCTCAACATCTTAAGGAAAGACAGTGTTACCGTGTCCTTATGGCATTACCTAAGGCAGCAAGCACAGGAGATGTAAGGCTCTGTCAGAATGAAACAAGTACTCCTTGTACATCCTGAGATTATGGACTTTTAGCAGACAACTTTTGCTCCCCCTGGGCATTTTAGGAGGTAAACTTAAGACGACATGGGACTTAAAGTCTTGAAGATATTACCATAATTAGTTATTGAGTTTTTATAAAAATGTTACTTCCCTATTACTGATCCTCTCTGAGATACTTTGTGTATATTCCCACCCTGGCTATGCAAGCAATATTAACTAAAGTTTTTGGCTTGGCAATATCTGAAAAGTACTTTAAAACCCCACTCCTTTTTCTTTCCTTTCTCCCTCTCACAGATGCAGGAAAGAAAAAAAGAAAAAAAAGAAGAGGGAATGCCTCACCCTTCCAGTCCTGGCAGCAGCTCTGCATGTTACAAGAATACAAAATATTCTAGAAGAGAGCCATCAGTATCACTTCAGCTGTTGCAGTTGATACCTTGCTTGTAGTAGGAGCCTCTTTTTTCTACCTTTCACTGTACATGTCTCAGCAATTTGAAGAAAAGTAACAGTCTCTGGATCTCACCAGCTCTTAGGTCTCTTTGGCTCAGAAACAAAAGTCATTGGACCCTCCATGGGCTTAGCCCTGCTAATATGAGAAGAAAAAGTTGTCTGAAAGCCAACTGGCACAAGAAGCTTCAAAAACATGTGCAGGAAAAACATCCAAATAAGTAAATTTCCTGATTCAAGTGTCCTTCTAGAATAACCTCAAACAAGTATGTCAACAAATACATTATATTGGATGGCAGGCAGCTGCAATGGGTCTTTGTCTTCCTAGCTCTTCCAGGTGATGTAAATACAACCAAAATGCTGCTTATTGTGAAAAGATGAAGAAGACAGCAGATCACACAGGCTTAAGTGATTTCTCCACAAAGATGCTGAGTGAAAAAAAAAACCTGAGAACCTCTGTAGCTCCTGATGAAAAGTTTCTGAGCCTTAGTCAGGTAAATCTAGATCTTGGTGCATCAGGACCTTCACAGTAGCTCAGTGATAGAAAATCAGAAAAAGATGCATCCCTTAGTATATTATGGCAATACTGCTAGCAAATGCATACTGGGCATTCATTGGGAAGATCCACTGCTTTTATTTTAAGCAAGTAGTCCAATATAGCTAGTAGAAATGCAGTGTCAGGAAAAGGTGAGTTAGATTTTACACATGGTAGAGAATGCAGAATGTTCCAACATGTTTGTCCAGTGGTCTTATCCCACTGATTAACAAAAATTTTTATTATTGAAGAGGAACAAGCTTACTCTATTCCTCATTCTGAGAGCTGAAAGCAGCTGATGTGATTAAGCAGCAGAGTGATAAAGCCACTCTTAACGGAACTTAAGAAGATCTGTGAGAAGTGGCAAAATTCTGAAACTTTGTGCCAGAAAATATAACAGCCCCTGGAGACAATCCTGCCTGAACCATGATGGGAACTAGTAGAACCATCACACCTCATCCCTTATCTTTCTGGTAAGTATACATAGTCCAGCATCAGGAGAACTTACCTGTGTGAGTTCGCATATTTGGAGAGGTGGGTGTTTCCTGCTTCTTTACACAAGAAAGAGTAAAGACGTTTGCCTGAAGCTCCATCAGTTGAGAAACTTCTGCAGCAGAGTGCTAGGCTGAATTTCTTTTCAGTGAGAGAGAAATGTGGTTGCTCTGTTAGTCCTCTAGCCTCACATATAATTAAACAACTTGTGTGATGCCTCATAAGGCAAAAATTATTAAGATACGTTTTGTTTGGGAATTTTTTTTTTTAACTAAGTAAAATTTCTTGATTCACAGACCTCACAAAGGATGGATCTGTCACCTTTAAATCAAAGAAACAAAGAGTTATAGGGTCCTCTACAATTTCCGTGGTGAGAGCAAAAACCAAGTCACTGGTGTCATGGACCCTTTCCCTTAATGACTTCTCTCCTGCAGCCTAACCCCCACATGAAAAGAGAGAACTGAGATCCTACTGGTTTTCCAGGTGGCTCTGCTATGGAAACAGAGAATGACTCTGCAATGGAATCTCAGGAAATTCAGATGAGAGTTTAAGTTACCTTCAGTGAGGGAGCCACATGAGGGGGCCTGTATAATTCTGTACGTGTCATATTCATTCTATGTAGGAACAGCTCACTACTGAAATACCTGAGATGGACCACAGCAATTATTTAACACTGCCTACAGACAAATGGTTCAAAGTAGAAGGATGGCTGAGTAGCTGAAAGTTACAGGGAGCTTTATTCCTGAGTTTGAAAGTAGATAGGAAAAATTTTAAATGGCTGTTGCGCTTAGCTGCAATCTGATTTATAATCTGTCATAAATGACATCTTTCAGCAATAGGGAAAGCCTGGAATTGAAACAATGGAGCTAAACAGCTCTAAAGAACAGCTGAGGAAATACTTAGGAAACTAAATTTAAGAGAAGGCATCTGTGAAGATCCTGGTGTCTTTGTAGCACCGAGGTATGTGTCAGGGCAGATACAGAAATGGGCACTGGAGTTATCTATTCATTCAGGTTTGTCAGCATCACTATTATATGCAAGGAATTCCCAGGGGAAGTAGGAAAGTACTGTCACACTGTGCCATGGGACAACTAAAACACAGAGTTAAGCATTTGACTGAACCCATACATTAAGGCCTTGAAAGAGTAAGGTACAGAATCTGATCTCCTGAGAATCACTTCACTGTCCATTCTTCCCTGTTGAGCCACCTGGTGAACAACTGATCTCACTCACTGCAGAACACTTTTCCAACAGGGAATCCACATTCGGGGCTTCACTTGAACCAGGTTAAAAAAGGGTGTAGAGGTTTCTGAATGGCGAATGGATAACAAGCAGGTTTAGAATCTGGGCAGACTTTGACCTGCAAGGGAAAAAGAGCACAGTAGAGGAAACGAGTCAAGTCAGAGGCTTGAAAGTAGCAGTTTAGCAAATGTGGATTAAAGGAAGTATTGGATTATTGGTTTAAGTATGCTATGCTTTTGTACTATCTAGAACAAATATCCCCGCTTGTCATCCATCCAAGTGAGTATACTTAATCTTTTATTAATAACTGTATCTCTTAAACCAGCCATTGGTATTTCCATGGATCCTGGATCCTAGCCCATTGTACACGTGCAGTCAGTACACAGCAGCGTTAATAGATTTTCCATAGTAATCCTTTGGTAGTTGCTCACTTCCCAGACCCCTAAGGAAATGCATTACATCAGCAGTACAGTGCAGATACAGCTAGCAGGATGTGCCAGGACACTGGCAGTAGGAACCAGCTTACTAACCTGATCAGGAACTTATGAACTTTACCACACTGGGGCCAATGTAGGAATAGACAGATTGTCTTACAAATAATTTCTTGTCTCATTTGCAGCAATAGAGAACATGCTTCCCTGTGTGCATATCCCTGTGGCTCACTGACGCCGCCAGTAATGCCAGCCCCTGTAAAAATAACCAAGCTTCATATTATCATCTTACACAGTCAGGCCTCCTACTCAGGATACCTGCATCAGCACCTTTATTTTCTGTGCTGGTCTTGCTGACCTGTACCTTTTGACAGCTGTTGATAAAAAGCTAGTTACCACCAGGTGACGATAAGTTTGTTACTGACAAGCAGCATGTGCTCCCAGGCCCCCGTGTAAGGAGTTTTGTGTTGCTTTTAAACACAGTCCTTCTGTAAACTGGTTATGGATTTTCGGAAGTAACATTGCTCATTAGGAAAAGTGAATTATTTTATACCAGCCCTACTAGTGAGAAAGAGCAGCTTTTCATAAATTGACTCAGTAAAAGTCTAGGGGAAAAAGTATGTGGTTATATCTGAATTTACTGTTTTCAAAATGAAGCCGCCTTTTTCAACTGGGAAATCTTTTTGTTTCCAATATTTATGTTTTAAAAGGTTTAAATGGTCAGATGCTTAAATGGAAAAAGTGGTTTTCAAAATCAGCGTAACAATATCTCAAATCTCCCCCATCTTTTTTTCCCCCGCAGATTATTTCCCACGGAATTTCCGTTCATTATGGTTTTTAAGCTTATGGTCTTTCTGCCACTTCAGGAGGAAGAGATACTCCAAATCAGACCTTCACAGAAACAAAAAACTGTTTGAGACTCCTCTGTAAACTTTCTCTATTTTTTTCACATCCGTGATGCCTATCCAGATACTGCAGATCAGACGCTCTTCTAAAGCAGTTCTTATTAGGGCCTTTGCCAATAACTTTGCCTATTTTCCAAACATCTGCTCATGTTTAGTGTGGTTCCTTTAAAATCACAGACATTGGCAAAATGAATACATTCCATCATGCCCTTTCCTGTAGATCACTTTGGTACTCTAGGTGTTATTCAGACTTTCTAGATCAAAGAAACAACCACTTCGTATTTCAGTTCCAGGGTTTGCAATACTCCAAGAACAATCTGATCTATCTGTACTGTTCTGCGATGTTTCTATTTTCATTCCTGGCTGATGAGGGCAAGAGAAGAGATATGTAAGCTCTTAAAAGGATAAATTGAAATTGAATTAGAGCTTTGAGCACTGATGTTTAATACACTGGACAAAACATGCCTGGCATTTCTGTTGTCAAGCTCTACATCCAGTAAATAACTTCTTTTATACTGACTGCACTGGTAAGGCAATGTACAGGGCCCCAGACAGAGTTTTGATACTTAGGGCTCAGGGAATCGATCCGAGCCTGCAGTAAGGCTAAGATTTAAACAACCGTGATTCTGCATTGTCTAGCTGCACGTGTTTCAGCACGTGCACTCGTGTGAAGGTGGACAGAGTAGACGTATATATTGGAATTGTTGCAGTCATCGTTCATTCAACAGAACACAGGACTGAGTGTTGAGTATTTCATCTCTAAAATGGGACTGATAATACTCAGTCTCCCCTTTGGTAAATCAAATGATTTTTTCATTACAAAGTCACATTTTGGTGGTCCTTTTGGCTATAGGAAGGATTAGTCAGTTAATAATTACCCTACTAACAAAGTATTTGGCTCTTCTAAAAACTCAGTCCTTGATGCTATAAGAACAAGGTCCACAGAGAAAGGAAGTCTCTGCTGTTGCCAGCCCTTACTTTCTGATTGCGTGACTTGACTTTTCACCTCAACTCTCTGCACATTAGTGTCCCTGACTGTGAGATAAGGTAATGGTCCCCCAAGCTACAAAAACGCTTTAGCATCCCTAGACAAAAGGCACTGTGGAACCACAAAAGAACTGTTTACATGAGTTAAAAAATAACTTTTAACCTTTGATCTTGAACGTGTGCACCATATGCTCAAAGGCCTGACAGCTTCAGCTTCACCTTTTTCCTGTGAATGCACTCTTTGACTTCACAGCCCTTATGCTTTTAGCTTGATGGCATCCAAGATGTTCCTTAGCAATCATATTCTGCCAGCAACACACATTCTTTGCTCCTTAAGATCTGGGAAATTTGCTGTATTACTCCCTTTTCCAAACTGCTCTTTGAAAAAGTTAACCTCTGAAGAAACCCAAGCAAACAAACAAGAAATCCCGCAAGCATAAGGGATTTGCAGGACGTTGAAAACGCATAGGGGTGGAAAAACAACTCTGTAGTTGTCAGCTGAACCTGATCCAAGCAATCTGATCAAAGATGATAACTCGACTTTGTTTTCTGCAAAAAGACCTTTGTTTATACATCGGGTGCACAACAAGGGGAAACCATTACCAACATTAAAGTAGCTGGCCTGGAATAAGAAATATAATGGCTAGGAGAGAGGAACAACAGTCTGCAGAAGAAATTCAATTTTTTATAGGAATGTGGAAGGTTTACTTCAGGGCAGATATTTTTGAACTGATATCTTCCCTCTAATATTTGATTTAGGGAATGTCGTGTGACAGTGAAAGGGGCAGGAATAGGAACAGAGATGACCACGAGCACCTTACATATGCACCTGTGTGGTGTTCATGTTGAAAGATTTAAAAAAAAAAAAAAAAAAGGAGGCTGCTTGCCCAAGCCAAAGGGTCACAAAGAGAATGAAAACATGAGAAAGATAGAAGACCAAACAGCAGCCTCACACTGAAAACGGCAAAGTGAGTCACTTGAAAGTACAGGACAAGGTGAGGAAAAGGCAGATTCTTTCCCTGCTCTCCTCATCTCTGCCTTACCTACCTAGCAGTCAACTAGCAATCACATCGCCCAGCACTTTCTCACTGCTAACCTGATCTCCTATCCCTATGCATTCAACGATCCTCTCCATCTCTCTCTCCCTCCCTGGTCCCAACCTTCCTAAGCACATAGGAACAGCCATCCTCAGTTGTAGTAAAGGTCCACTTAAGAGGGCAGCATACCACCTCTGTAGGCCAGTGGCAAATGCTGAGGGAAGGAGTACAAGAAAAGTCCAAACGTGGTTCAATCCTCTCCCAGATTCTAGAAATCTACCGGTTCAAATCCTCCCCACAATCCAGAGCAGTCCCAGATGGAGTTTCCTTTCATGAGATTATCAAATCCTATTTTGACCCCATTCATACTTTTAGCCTCAATGACATCCTTTGTCACTGAACTCCACAGTCTGTGTGGAAAAGACATTCCATCCTTTGGTTTGTTCAACACCTCTCAATATCGTTTCACTTGCCTCCCAATTAACTTCTTATGTTATGAGAAATGGCAAATTCCTTTTTGGCTTTTTCCAGACCATACACGAGTATGCAGACCTCATGTTAACACACCTCAGCTTCCTCAGCTCCAAACTGAACAACCTATGTAGTCTCTCCCTGTCATTCCTGTCCACTGATTATTCTTACTCCTTTACTTCATGACTGTTCTAGTTCCAGTATACCCTGTTTTCAGTGGGAAAGGCCAGAGCATTCCAGATGTGGACATGTCAGGGTTTTAGTCTTCCCCTGGCATCTCCAAGTCTACTGAATTCAACAAGAAGCAGAAAGGCAAACAGCTGGTAGATGAATTGCACTCAGTTGTAAGCAGTGCAAGTCATCTTGCACTGTGCAAATACTTCTAAAAAATAGAGAAAGTAAAAAACAAAATTAGCAACAAAAAAAAAAAAAAAAGAAAAGGAAGAAGAAAAAAGTCAAATCACTGCAAAATAACAAAATTTTTGCCATCACCAAAACAAACCAGCAGCAGAAAAATCCTATACGGCAGAAGGCAGTAACATTTTTCAAATTTTACTAACACCAAGCTACAGTGCCAGATGCTGCCTTCTGCTGTATAAGATGATAAATCTGCAATGAATTGACTAACTAGATTCTAATTGTGCTTATATCAATCTTTCCTCAATTCCTAGAAATTTAAGGTGAGCATTGAGAGGCAAAAAATTGACTATACTAAGAGTAGGGGCCTTTCAACCTGAGGAGCGACTTTAGCTTACAAAACCATTTCGAAAACCCCTAAGCAAGGGCTAGTCATTTGGAAGATTTGTCCTCAGACTAATTAATGTTTCCAGGTTTATTTCTCAGCATAGTTTCAGGAGCCTTCAAGGAATACAGGCATTACTTTGGGCCACTTTTTATAGCTATTTCTTCTGATTCAGGCAGATTCCCTTTCTGTTCCCACCTAGCCTCCTTAGTTTTGAGGGTACCAATTATTGTGGGGCTGTACAGGGAACGGGATCAAATTAAAAACATATGCATTTTTAATTTTGATTCTTTAATTAGATCAATTCCCCTATTTCCTGTCCATCTCCACAGTCAACCACTCACAACAAAGAGGGGTAAATGACTGTTTGGGGCCAAGGGAGGCAAGTAGTAATTTCTTAACCTTGTGGCTCTGCTAGGAGGATTTTCTTGGAGCCATAGCCTCAGATACAGTCAGGTGGCATATGATAGTCATCAGTGTATCTTGCTAGGCCCTTTCTTTCTGCTAAAATTCCAGAACTATCTGTGTCATGATAATACGTCCGTTTGGTTTATTTCAATAGTGACCTAGTTGTTGAATCAGCTACCAGGCAGAGAAGTGGATGTGGCCATGGAATCAGTTAGTTAAACTGGCCAGTCACTGACAGATCATCAGGTAAACAAGATCATACCAATATTTGTAACAGACAATTAGACCAAGTCACAGCTGGTAAGGTGGAGAAATGATTTTCTAATACACAGCACTAGAGGCCTCTGTAATAAACGACTGGCTGTTTGTTTGCAGAGTTACTCAATCTTGTAACTATCCGAAACTATGCAATACGGAATATGGATATTAATTCAAGTGAGTTAATTCCTATTTGTAAGCAGAGGCAATACTTAACCAAGACTGTCTTTGGAGCAAAGAACTTTCTAAGAAGCAAAATACTTACTTAACTGTAACATTTTGTCATAGAAGCTATTAAGACTGATGTAGAAAAAGAACATAATAGGATATATAGCTAAATATGATAACAATTCTTTCCCCCTTGCCCTTCAAGCGTGATGTCAGTATTGATCAATAACTGAGTATTTAAAAGCCACCTAGAAAATTTTCATTGTCTATAACAGCCTGAAGACCCACCTTGCCAAACAAGTATGTTCTAAGGCATGGTAAGTGAGAAAAAGTATATGGCAAAAAGTAGGTGCAATACAAGAGCAACATTTTAAATTACTTTTTATGTTTTTAAAAGGAAACAGAATGTACTTTCTGATGTACATTATAGATATCATATCACCCCATTAGCAGCTGTGACACAGGAGACAAGAGGAGATTAATTATTTCCTTTCTTTAATGACTAGATTTATTCAGTAATGGCTGAACAGTATGTGTGACCATTTCACAGGAAAGCAGAGGTGGTTAATGAGAGCTTCATTAAGACTGATGATGAAGCAATACTGTGATAAAGGCATAAATTCAGAGGCTGGGATGTTATAAAGACAGGGAAAAGCATTGCAAATGTATAGTCTGACCTTTTCTGTAACAGAAACTGTTGGATTTGGAATTAATGTCCTGACTATTAAAAAAACACAGTTTTGAATTGAAAAGATTTCCATTGCAGGAGATTGTACCAGAAAATGCTGGTAATTGTTCTGAAAACTGTTTGTCAGCAGTATTGCAAAATTTATTTGATTTCAAGATTGAATTTTCTTACATTCAAATTCCAGTCAATGTCTCTTGCCTTGCTAGGAGTCTGGGTGTAAATGCAGGCATATGCTGTCTGTCCATTTCTGAGGAGTTGAGGGCTTACCCCTCTCTTTTTGCCTAGCTTGGGACACCAAACAGGTACGGTTATCTACTTTTTGCTTTACTACCACAAAACTGTCTTTGGCTTTGAAACTGAAGAGCTCTTTCTTACCATTTGCCCCCCTGCCATGTTGATACTTGTTGGCTGTGATAAACTCACACCTTCACCTTCCTTTTCATAAACCAAACAAATCTGTCTCTTTCACATTCTCACTGATGCCCTTTTTCCAAATCTTTAATAATTCTTATGTCTTTTTTCTTGCTCATCTCCAGTTTTAAGGCCATCTGTCTTAAAGTGAGAACACTTGCACTTGATACACCATTCCATCTGTTGCCACAGCAGTGCAAATCAGCAGCAGAAGATCCCTAGTTTATAAATTAACATTTTTCTGTGCAGCATTGTTGGGGTGAACCTGTTGTTCATCTACATGTCCATTGAGATGTCCAACTGCTTCCATAGCAGTTGAGGACTAAGCCATAGTGAATACACTCACAAGTGTCAATGTGTGTGGATTTCTCATCACGAATAAGACAAAACTCCTGAAGAGATTAGATTGTGTGAATGAATGAGTAGAAGTTCTGAGGTAAGACTGATGGCATTTGTGTGACTCAAAAAAGTCTGAGAACTACATTCATCCTGTTCTGAAGATTTTTTCTTTTTCCCTCAAATTTTAAGGTCCTGACTGAAGTATCTTGGTTATGAGCAAAAATTGCCACCTGCTGCCTCTCTGCTCCATAGAGACAGACACCTCCATGGCGGCTGTTCAGACCTTTTGATAGGGCCTCACACTTTAACTCAACTTCTGTTATGTGTTATATAGTAAGTATCCTAAAGCATCTGCATTACAGATCACCACTTGCACTGCTAGTTCTTCATCTATCTAGTGTTATTAGAGAACATCAGGAGACAGCAACTAATTTGTAGAAAGTCAGATCCCCGTGATTTATATAGAGAAGTGCATTAGCATTCAGCCTTTACTACAGTAAAAACTTTCACTGACAAAGCTTGAGGGGAAAAGTAGCTATTAACCTTCATCATCATGAATAATTAACCATGACAGCAGCTGAACTTAAGGTTCATCTCTTAGTTAATGTTTGTCCAGACAGATAATACCTGAACTGACCCAAACCAAACAAAAAAACCCCCAACACACCCAGACAATCTGTCAAAATGTGCTCACACCTGCAACCACATGAAACAGAATTGGCTCTTTAAATAAAGCTAAGTAAGATCCTTCTGTTTGTAGAAGACTGCTTATTATTCAAAGTGTAGATTCTCTGGGAGTGCTACAATTTTGGGACAGATCGTATGTGCAACTCAAAAGTGGAACAGAAATTACAAGAGAAAGGAGTTGGGAGAAGAATCCAAAAAAGCAAGCTTAGGTGCATATGGCTAGAAATCTGACTAAATGCAGTTCTTCTATGACATGCTCTCTTAATAGAAGTGCAGCAGGAGATCAGGAAGGACAGGAGTTAAGGAGCTGTGGGAAACATGAGGGAAGATCTAGAGACTTCCCAAGAGTAAATGAGCTCTTAAGGTTCAGTTTTGACCTTGAAATTTTGGAAAACATTCATATAGGTCCTCCAAAAGCACTACTAAATATGGGGGGGGGGGGGAATGTTCTTAAGCTATCCAACTGTAACTTCAAAGTCTTTTGATTTCAGTGTAGTTCTGTGTTTGCTTTTAATCCTGTGGTATAACTTTTGCTTAGGTTGTCAGTGCTGAAGGAATGTTTGAAAGCCTCCTTTAAGATCAGATTTGATGGTTCTCCATCCCAACTGCAGACTAACACAAAAGGACTAACATTTACAGACCTGCAGAATTAATAATCATTATTGCCTCAGGCAGATGTGCTACCTTTGTGCTTCAGTATGAGGGAAAAAGACAGGGCAGTGTGTGCACACGGTTTTTCTGTAGCTCTCCTGAACCAAACTTTGGAAATACAGAGAAGAAATAAAGGTATGAAAATGAGGAAAGACAGTGAGAGAACTAATATCAGAAGGAAAAAAACCAAACCAAAACTGACTGCAGAAAGAAGGTCAGAGAATACAGGAGCAGCCTGACTGGAAAAAGCAGACAGCCAGACACTAGTAAATTTTGCCTTCACTTCAGTTATTGTGCTAATGCTGGAAAGCTTCATCCTCAGTGGCCTGTTTTTTCATGCTAATTGTCTCTCTTCCTTTATGAGCAGAGGTACTGTTTACTACGCTGATTTTTAAACAGTTGTTAACAGGCTCTGGAGCTGAAATGTGGAAAGCAACTCCTACCTCTTGGAATTATTGTTTGAAGCTGGCAGCCTTCTGGTGAAGATATTACTATATCCATTTTGACTGGCTCACATCTGGAAAGTTTTCTTTGCAATCATAAAATATGGACGTGAAGCTGTTATTTTATCCATGGCTAGCTCCTGAAGAACAAGATGAATCTGTCATGAGGGAAACCAGCCAGCTCACTAAGGTGCCCCAAGTAAGCCAAATGTGACCTATAGATCAAACAAATGCAGGGACTGAATAATAAACAAAGGAGCTGCAATAGTTATAATAGTTCTGTTTTTAACAGAAAATTCGTGGCTGAAAAGTTATAGCAAAATAGGATTTTTAGAAGAGTGTGCTTAGCTGTGATTAATAGAGGGACAATGTTCTCTGAGTGCTTCTGCTTTGATATTCAGCAAATACCTTGGAGCTTTTGTTTTGGTTTTTCATACTCCCCAGGGCAGGATATTCCAGGGTTGCTCAACAAATAACTGCTCAAATGATATTGCTTAGGCTGCTTGTATCTGCCAGAGAAGCCCTGCCCAACTGCGCAGATCCTTTTAAAAAAGCTAAGGAGGCAGAAGAAACACTTAAGGATAACCAAATAAGAAGTGCCTGTGCCTGAAAAAGGAATAGGGGAGCAATAAAGATGAAGAGGGAAAGGAATAAGGAAAAGGTGAGAACGGACATCACCAGCTATTTCCACATCCGTATACGAGGAACACAGACCCTCACCAAGAAAGGAGAACATTTCAAAATGAGTTTGGAGGTGGTCCTGGAAAATGTACATGCAGAACAGTTCTGCAATGGCAGCAGGGGGGATGGACTGGATGTGAACTTACTGGGTCTCTTCCATCTCCAGTTTCTATGAAAACAGTCACCATTCTTTAGCAATATGATAAATATTTAAAAAATCATAGATACAAACTAAATAAAACATATTAAATAACATTTCAGCCAATTTAATCATGACTTTTCAACTTTTTAAACCAAGACAGCAGGGAGGAAGAAGGAACGGGCTTGAGATTTTTAGTCCTCTTTGTTTAAGGCTAGTTCACATAGGACACACCTTCATGAGACTTGTTCAATAACATTTGTGGAGCTGGGCTGGAGTTGTTGTTGGATTGTCCTCAGTCCACAGGGCTGCTGGTTTTATCCAATGCACACTGGGTGCTGTCTCTCTCTAGCAGCTCTTAATTCAGATTTTGCCTTGTTTATGCTTCATTCCTAGCTGAACCAGTATATTTCATTTTGGGTAGTGTAACAACAGCCCAGTCCTTTCAGCATTTAGTCACCAAATGCTAATTCCTTTCTTCATTCCTGCACTGACGAAAAGAACAACTGCCCTCCAAGAGCAAATCTGCTCCTCTGTGAGGGATCCATGTGTTGCAGATACACAAACTTCATGATCCTCAGCAGGGGAAGAAGAATTTTTGGCTCAAAAAACATAGAACTCATTATTTGAGCACGTGATGTATCCATAAAGTCTAGCTGCAGCGAGGGGACCTGTGTTCCATGGGACAGCCACTAGACAGTGATATAGCCACATCTACACAGCCAAAGTATGTCAGCTTCACACCCCTTTAATAGCCTCAGTCTCTCTAGCATTTCCATCACAGCCTAACAGCTCAATTTTTCTCTGAATCCCAGTCAAAACTCAGCTTGCATATGTTCCTTCTGAGTACTCATGCTGTCTCAGCAGAGAGGAAGGCTTTATTAAAGCCTATACAAGCCAAAGGTGAGGGACACTCTGCGGTAGAGGGAGCCAGGAATATGCCTTGCCTGTGGTGCTCAGCTTGTTCAATGGAAAAGAAGACCTCAGCCTTATGGGTTGTCAGTCTTCAAACTATCAGTCTAGCTTCTTTTATTAGCAATAAAAGTAGTTTAAGAAGTTGAGGCAGACCTAGTCATTCTCCCTGTCACATACTTCCCTGGACTTGTGTAACAGAACAAAACAATGGAGAGCCTGGGTTAGGCTTTATCAGCGTACTTCTCTTCAACACATCAGGCCTTGGGAACAAGACTCAGCCATTGGTAACCTGGCTCAAATTTGGGCTTCAGCTTCCTCAGGCAACTGGCTTTTACATGCACACCCATTTTATGAAGCATACCTCTGGGAAGCATCCTCAGAAAGCTTTGTCAGAACAAACATCAGACTTTCCTGTTATCCCATCTGCCTTCGCACCTTGCCATCTAGCCTTTACACCTTCTTCCTGACTCTTTCTTCTTCCCTAACCACATGCACAGCCTGGATTAGGAAGACAGATAAGCTGGAAAAGGCTAACTTGCAGGAGCAGCAAGCCTGTCCTAGATCCAATCCACCCTCCTGACTAGGTCCACGTGAATCAGGCAGTTTTCTGGGCATTTTTGGAGAGCTGACTGACTGCTGCACTTGAAAGCTGCAAGAGTTCTGTTTGGGAGGCCACTTACATCTTTGTCCAGATGATGGGCAAGGAGATTGCTATTTTGGGATTATTTTTTCCATCACACATAGAGGGGATCAGCAGTGGGTGAACAAAATACCTGTATGCTAAGAGCAACCTTCGAACTCTGCCTTATAAGCTGACATTTGCCCTATTCACATCTACACATGACCTCACCACTCCCCATGCCTTTGTGAGACTCCATCACCTCATGGCATCTGCACATCCCCTACTCTGGCTACTCGCTAGGAAATTAACTTGGATTGGAGAAAGTCATCTACACAGCGAATGTAAGATGGGTGTGCAATGCCATCCAATAGAGCCGTTATTCCTGACCAGGGACATCAGATGCATCATCGAAAGAATCAGCAACTTAACATAACTTGTCCAACTGTGCCCTAAAGGACAGCCCACGAGACCCTATTTGCCTTAATGCTGCACAGTAAGATGCGTTACATACATAAATCCTCAGTAGGTCCAACTGACTAGAGATGTCACTCCATCTGTAGCGATCCTCAGTATTTCTTGGTTTGCTTCTTTTACAGGCACTGTGTCGCTGAGCTACTAATGCTATTTAGTATTATGAAGAGATTACAGTGAATAGGGAACGGTATAACAAAAAGAATATATTGGCTTTTAATTGTTATTCTTTTGCTATATTGTAAGTGTACGCTGCGTATGGCAAAGGCAGAGAGAAGCTGGGATACAAGGACTAACTCCCAAATGAAGTCACTGCGGAAGCTGGCTTAGGTCCAGCTGCTAGAGTTCCAGCTTGGATCTCTACTGAAGATGGCAGCTTCATCGGCAAAGAGACTGATAGAGTCAAAACTGCAATCAACTGTCTTTAGCACAGGGCTCAAAATGTTAGAGTTTCCCTGGTGGAAGGAACTTTCTCCTTTTCCTACCCAGCTAATTAGAAATAAAATGGCCATGTGAAACAAAAGGAAGGACAGCATGGATTTCAAAAGGACGTCATGGGTAGTTCTTTCTCTGGAATGCTGTTGTGGCTTGTTGGTTAGGATATTTCCTTGCTAAGTGAGAGACATGGGTTCAGAACTGCTTAGACATGGGAGGAGCTGAGCCTTCTACACCCTGGCTGAGCTCTCTAAACACTGAGGTTTGAGGGGGCCTTGATAAATACATTCTGGTATTATCTGCTTGAACTCTGTGGGTGAGATGAAGGAAGAAATGTCTGTCGTGTTGCTCAAGCGTAGATAAAATGGCCCTGAATGGATGTAATTTCACGACTTTGACTTGTGTAGCTAAGCTCTAGGAAGAAACGAGTTGTCCAGCAAGAGTACAGAAGGTCCCTATGGGCTTGTCCTGCTGCTTCTGCATTGTCCCGTTTTTATCGGTGGAAACTGTTTTTGCTCGGTTGCCACTACCTATCATGGTAAAAGACGCACTCAGAGAGTGATGAAATGATGGACAATGGGGAGCTATAATTAATATCAAGAGAAACAAAAGCATAAAAACTTCTGTGACATTATTTGATATTTGATACAACCATGCCTCAAATACTGTGTGGCCATGTGTGGCATAAATTCCGTGGCTGTCTAATTGGGGGTAGTGCAGCAATGAATACAGCAATATCTGACTTACAGATTTTGTGGAAGAAGTTTGGAAAGGTACCAAAACCTGACATCTGACCTGGATCATTTCTCATTTTAAAAGTTTTGTTTTCTTGCACCTTTTCTGTCTCTGCCCCGTAACTGTAGCTAAGTGATTACTTAAAATAATTGACTTCCTCTTCTCCTCCAGTTTCTGCACAACCAGAAAATTCTAGTTTTGTTGCCATGCTGCAATGTAGTTGTTAAAAATTCTGACTCCAAATACTTGGTATACAAAGGAATTCTTCAAACAAGAGTTTATTTTGATTTGGGATTCGAAACATTAACTCTTTTGAGTGCTGCAGGGAAGTATTAGCTTTGCTTGGGTCCCTAAATGAACATTTAGTTTAACCTTAATAGGAAATTCTCTGAATTTGTAGACCTTTTATCTGGAACCATCTCCAATTAAGCATGATTAAGAATTAAAGAAGCTATTAATTCACCTTTGCAATCAGTAATTTATTTATTTTTTGATCTGGAAATTATTTGCGGTCGTTTCATTAGGATTGTGCAATTATACTGTAATGACTATCATAAAGATGATGATCTATTTCTTAAAAAGTTAATGTACCGCAGTAGCAGTGGGAAAATAAATACAATTATTTCCCCAAACTAACTGCATCCCAGTTGGCGAAATGCCATTTGAGGACCTAGGTGTCTTTAAGTCCGTTGGTAACTCTGCCAATACATGGACTAGTCATCTAGTAAAGTTAAGCTTCATGGATCTCCTTCAGAAGTAAAGGTCTTCGTCAAGTCTTCAGGGTAAGAAATGCAATACACTTTAATATATACTAAGTATGTCTATATACACACTGTATATATATACAGTGCATTGCAACTGTAATGACATTTTTGTTGTTATTACTTGGGAAAATGAAAACTGGACTCTCGGGACAGAACCAGACCATGAGGGTTGGGCTGTAGGATGGCACTAGAGTCTGAGTACAGGGCTACATACTGCTTTCCCTCTAAAAAGCGCTTTATGAGGTTAAGAGATTGCAGATATAAACTGGGTAATGATCCCAAAAGACGCTGTTGGTCTCAACCGACGCTGACAGATCTTTGGACGTGAAAAGCAGCGTAATGTAAGTGCTAGCAAATAATGACGGAAACCTTTCGTTCTCTGCATTTCCATTCTTCGGATCCAAATAAACTGCCCACTGGGGTGAATATAGCAAATTCGAAGCCGTATCTAGCCGCACAACCACACAACACAGTTTAGCTGCACAGAGCGAGCTGTGGATTTTCTTCTTCGGGAGACACAGGTCTTCAGTATCTTTCCTGCATGGGGTCAGGTACCAGCATAAAACAGGTGCCCAGACTTTTTCGGTGTGAACCCCTGTCTTCAAAAGAAAACTGAGCTAGCGATGTTTTTTTTCCCCCCACAGTGGTGTCCCGCCGCAGGGCTACGAACCCGGGTGCCAACCTGCCGAGTGCCGCCGCACGGGGAACCGCCAGAGCCAGGCAGCGCCCTCGGACCGCGCCCGTACCCCGGTGCCGTGCAGGGCAGCCCGCACATCGCTCAGCGCCGCGCAGCCCCGCCGCAGGAAGGTTCACCAAGAGGTAGCCGACGTTCCTGCACCTCCCGGGCGGTATGCGCGGCGCCCTGGCCGGGGACGCCGTGCGCGGGAGCGGCGGGGCGCGCGGGCCCCTACCTGTCGGCGCAGCTCGGGGCGGCGCGCAGCGGAGCGGGGCGCGCCCGGGCGGGTCCCCGGGGTCGCCGCCGCCGCCCGCCCCGCCTTGCGTGGCCCGTGGGAGCGGGCCCGGGTGCCAGAGGCGGCGGGGAGGGCTGGGACGGGGCCCTGGCCAGGGGTTTCTTTCTCCCCCACCCCCTCCTCCCCTCGCCGCCGGTTCCCGTGAGGCTGCAAGTGCCGCCGCGGCAGCTGGGGGGCCGGCGGGGGATGCTGCCGCCGCCCTGCCCAGTGCCGGAGTAAGGGCAGGAGCTGGTGGCGGCAGGAGCAGCCCCGGCGGCGGGACGAGGTGAGCGGGGCGCGGGCCCGCGGGGCAGGTGGGTGCGCGCCCGGGAGCGGGCCCGGGGCGGGCAGTGCTCTGGCCGGGGCCAGCCCGCCCGCGCTGGGGGCTGGGGGCGCGCGGGGAAGGGACGGAGCGCAGCCTGTGGGGTCTGCGGGGGCGGCCGGGCGGCAGGGGAGAGAGCCCGCAGTGCAGCGTCGGGGTCTGGCTTTGGGGGCGCAGAGCCCCCGGCGAGGCGGGGTGGGGAGCAAGGCGAGGGCGACGGGGAGCCGGGCACATTTCAGACGGAGCCCGTCCGTCCGTCCGTCCGTCCGTCCGTGCCGGATGCGGACGTAATTGCACGGAGAGACCCCTCCGCCTCCCCTCCCCAAATCCTGGGCAGGGTGGCTTGTGGTACATGTAGGATCAGGCAAAAGGAGAAATTTCCGTAGAGCTCAGAGGTGTTTTCTCTGGCTGAAGTTATCTAGAAATAATATTGAGGGGAAGAACAGTAATTCATAACAAAACTTTAAAGAGCAACAGGTTGTTTTACTGAAATCGCACGTGCTGGGAAAAAAGTCACCTCAAGTGGTCCTGATAGAAAACGGCTAATAGAAGTATCATGCAAACCAATTTAAAACACAATTATGGGTTTGGGGAGCAACTAACACTACTCAAAACAAATTTTACCGCACGTCTGAAAAGTGATTCTAAAAACCAGTGAATCTGCCCTTAATGTCTTAATTTTGACTTCAGTGAATACAGGATACGCTCCTTAGAATTGCTTTAATATGTTTGAAGTGTTTCCCCTTTTACTGATGTCTTCCTACTTGAAACGGGTGGTCCATTATGCACAGACCTCCGGCTCACTGTCAGGCTCTGCTGCCCCCCAGACCACCTCTGTGTGCCTTTCCATGCAGTCCTGGTGCAGACTACAGTTAACCCTGATGGACAACCTGAGCTGGACTCAGAGGAGCAGGAAAGGTAATGGGCCAGTAGCCCTGCATCTCCCAGCCGTGCCCAGTGCAGTGGTCCCGTTCAGTCATATGTGTGGGGAAAGTGGCTTTGCAGACTTAGGAATTCCTGTTTTCCTCTTTCCAGTACTGTCTCCATCACAGTCAGGCCTTCTTTGCTTTCTACTCGAGTTTCACCACCTGGTCTAAATGCAAAGAGGATGTGCTGGGAGGGGCAGGGGCAGGGGAGTATTAGTGAGGCATTGCTAAGGCTATTTCCCAGGCAGTGTAGCGTCCCTGAAAGTGTTTATGCTAATTGTGGAAATTAGAGCCCTTAACTCCGGTTCTTGGTTTAGGCTGGGGCTGGGCAACTGCAGACTCTTTTCACTTATTGTCCTACCCTTCTCCCCTCACTGCAGAGCAGGACTAAGTTCTCCTTTCTATGAGAAATGCAGGTTCCAGCCCTGGGCACAGAATCCAGCTCTGTTCCGTGCGCACTCACTGGGGTCTGGTCATTGATCCCAGTGTTGTGAAGTCTGGATCCATACCTCTCTTCTAGCTGTGAGAGTGGATGATAATTAGGCATATTTTTGCTGCGGTTTACTGAGCGGTGGTGAAGGGATGCGACGCCTGTTCAGGTGAAACACTGACTCAATAACTAGCTTACATTTAATTAATGTAACTCAAGTTGTTGAGAAGTAGATAGCTTTGAAGCAGATTGATTATGGCAGGTTGGTGATGAGAAGGCTTACAGACCATCCCAAAATAATTTCTTTAATTCTAGGACATGACATGGCTGATGTTTGGGGTCATCTGTAAAATTATTGCGGTGATCCCAAATGTGTGTCAAATCTCATCACAGTATTTGACACCAGCCTGTCCTACCCATAACCTCTCAAAGAGGTTAGTGATGGAGTAGGTGGCACTCAGGCAAAATTTTGACATCATTCTCAAAGTAGTGATAGAGAGATGTTGACAGAGAAGGTTGTACAGTTAACCTTTGTGTCTCAATGAAAGAATTCAGGTCTCAGGTCTGTCAGCGTGACACCCTTTGTGCTTTTCTCAAACCTCAAGACTTTCTTGATATTTGATAAGCTTGTTAGAACTCTCTTCTGAAATGTAAGCAAAAATGTCAAGTGAGACAGTGGAAGCTTTTCAGTCTGCTCCCATTCCATCTGTGTGTTGGTTGCAAACTGTTGCATCTACTGTTGGTTGCGAACAACCTCTTCTGCATAAGTTGATAGGCTTTCTCAGTCACTTATTAACTGCAAAAGTGCGGAATGCTTTACCTGCACTAATTTGTGCCAATGACTGTAAGAACGTTATTGACACCCAAGTAGACTGAGGGGGGTATTGACAAAGTGGTGGCAGCTTAGTACCAAAATCATCTCTGCTGATCTATCAGGGCTAATTCTGTATAAGCACATTTTTTGTTCACCTAAGAAAGTTATGATGGATGAACTGCTCACATCATAAAATACGAGAGGTTGTAATCTCTTCATGCAGACGTGAAATGCTAGTGAAGGCAACAGAAGCAAGTGACTTAATTGTAAAAATGATTCCAAAACCTGTTCTGGGCTTGGACACTGACCTCAGGCAAAGCATTTCCTTTCAGTTTTCTGGCTTCAAAAGTGGGGATAAGAACTGTGCCTCACAGGGTCTTGATAGAAATGCCTTGTTTAGAAACAGGGGTTTTTAAAGCATACTGGAGTTTCCATGCAAAAAGCTCTGTGTTGTTTTAGGGTATGGTTACCATATGGGAGCAGGCAAAGGGGTTCAGAAGTTTCCGATCCTTTTTCCTGTCATTTTCAGGAGGTTCAACTGACTGCTTCTTTGTTCTGCAGCCTTCAGGTGGACCTTATAACTAGATCCCCTGCACCTGCAACTAGCTTTACTGATCTAAATCTATTCTGGACTTGGAGAGAAAACTTCATGCTATGAACTTGCCAATTTCTATTTATTAGTAGTTAGTTTGGGGCACTTGGGACTGGCATATTAACCTGTCTCTGCCTATAGTGCCTGGCACGGGGACAGAGACTACTTGGTGCTGAATACTTTGGTGGGCAAGATACTGAACACCTGTGTGAGTGTCTGGTATGGCTATGGCGATTAGTAAGTGCTTGGGTTCTGATTTCTGCTTCTTGAAAAATGAGGGGAGTGCGGGGAGGTGTGTGTTAAACGCAGCTATGACGTTGCAGATACAGATGTGCAATATTTCCATGCGAAGAAAGCGAGGGTTGTTGTGCTGTGTTCTAAGTCTGGAGGTAGATTTGAACAGTTGGTCCTGAGGACTTGTCACAGTGCGAATAGTCATGGTTAGTGGTGGTACTTCGCATACTAACGGTGACCGTTCCAACACTTTGCACAGGGAAAGGCAATTTGTGGTGACACATACAAAGAGAAGAAGACAGAGAAAAGAAAGAAGGATGGGGAAGGAAAAAGAGACGGGAGCAAGGGTTGCAGTAATTCTAGCAAAGGCAACATTTTCCAGTAAGCAGTTCTGAATGTGATGTAAAAAATAACAATTGAAAGTTTTATTTTACTACACAGAGCCCAAATTCTTCCTTTGATCTCTGTACAAGCTTCCTTTTGGCATCTGTGGGAGATCAGTGGAGAGAGGGGAGTGTGTAGTCTTAAATTTATGATGCAGCCTGTGGACAGTCATGAAATGGAATCCAGTCCTCTCAAAAAATGAATACATAGCCATGAGTCAACCAGAAAGGTCACTCCTGATCCTGAAATAAATGATAAAAATCAGTCTGTTCACAGACATCTCACAACCAAAATAGTAGGTAAGTTATCTGGATACTCCATTCATTGCAGCTAAACTGTTGGCATCTATCTAAAATAATTAATCAAGTCTCTGCACTACTGTCTACAGGAATTCCTTAATATGCTTGATTTGTGTAATAGTTTATAGAAATACACTATTTTTGAGACTTTTACCAGCATTCAGCATCTAGAAACAGCTATTTCAGCGTAATAAGTTAGGAACTCATCAAATGACTTCTAATGAATAACAATAAATTCTCTGCACCACTTTCTTAAATTATGGGATCAGTGTAGTAAATTTTGCTAATTAAACTTACTGCCTGAGAATAGCAATATGCAGGCTTTAAAAAACAGGTAACAACCTTTCTGAACAAACCAAGTACACAAGAATTCATAGCGCTTAAGATGGTTGATTTCAGAATTTTTTTCACCAAGTTTATCATGAACAGTCAATATATAGGTCTATTCATCTCCAGAAAGCTCACTTTAACTGGAAGGAGTGTGGTATCTGATGCTTCTGTTTGCTTGTTGTGCCACTACTGTACTCGGATGCTTGATAGCTTGAATTAAAACACTTGGACTTTGGGTTTCTTTACATACATCTTATCAGAAACAGAACATTTAGGAGCAACCCAAAGCAAAATCTAACATTAGAGTGCCACTATAAATCATCCCTGCTGTAAGAAGCTCTACCAGCTCTCTGCCTTGAGTCAGCAAGTCCTTCCAGCACCACAGCAGTGCTCAGAGCACTCCGCTGGGTTTTCTAAGTGGTAGGGCTGCTGGCCTGTTGCTGTTACCATCACTTGTCCCCACCTAGGAGGACATCTCATAAACCAGAATAGTGGTCTACAGTATGCTCTGCAAACAGAAAAGAGAGCTGGTCCCTTCCGTGAAGTACTGAAGTTACCTCCAGCATATTAGGTTAAGGAGGTGAAAGACATTTTGTCTTTGTTTCCTATCATCGTCTCCTCGAGGCAGAGCTTGACAGAGGTAGTCCTTCTATCCAAGTAGTAGCATCAAACCTGTATTTTCTGCTTTCTGTTCTCTCTGCTTTCTTATTACCTTGTAACCTTAATCTTCTTGAAAATGGTACGTTGATTCCCCATTTCTGTTTTTCTACTCTCAGTTTTGCCAATGGCCTGGCGCTATTAATTAAGCATTTTCTTGTGAAATGTCTTTGTTTGAGAACTGCCTATGCTGAAGGGGCACCATTGAACATAAATTTGTGGAGGGATGTCATATTTTGGGGAGATTTCCTCCAGCCCCATTAATCCTGGCTCTTCTAGTACCAGCTAGAAGCATCAGGCGGGGATGGGGATGGCAGCAGACTGACTGTTTTAGTCAGCGTGCAACAAATCTGCGTCTGTTACACCGGCTGTTAGTGTCAAAGTGTTCACCAAACTCAGGAGCCCTCCAGGAGTATCCGCTTGTGACTGTGGTTACGTGGTCCGTTGCACAAAACTCTCCACAGAGGGAAGGCAAAAAGGGAAGTTGAGGTCTGGTGGTGATGGGGTTTGTCAGTGAATTTACAGTTTAGGGACTGAGGTAGCAGATGGGTTGTTCATCCAGTCTTCTGCTTAAATTCTTCTTTGAGAAGCCTGAGAGGATCTAGAGCTTGCAGGTGGTTTTGTTGGCACTCTTCCTAGAAAAGTTCAGGTACCTTTAAAATGCACAGGAGTATGATTTGAGGTGCACAACAGTATGCCACCTAGCCTGCAGCTGCTGTGCCCCAAAAGGGGAAGGACCTTTTGCAGGTCCTGTGTCATGTCTGCCAGAATGGTACAGTTTTCTCTGATATTCTAGCAAGGCATGATGTACACAAGTTTAAATGTCTAGTGCCTCGTCTAGACTAGTGCCTCATTAGATGGTGCTTGTGGCAGGGATTGCCTCCTTACTCCCGTTCTCCTCTACCTTTTACCTCATTGCTGTCTTTGCCGCGCGCATTGTGTGGGAGCACGTTCCGCTCAGTTCTTTGGCACACTTGAAACCCGGTTGTGGAATGCCATGACTGAAGGGGTCCACATGTACCACACTCGGTCTGCTATGGTAACTGCTTTCAAGACGCCTTATTTAGCTGTATGTATTTTTAAATATTTTGGACATATCGTAATTGGTACTCGTTAGGAACTTCTGACTAATCCTGAGCAAGCCAGCTGTCCAAGCCCTGCAACAGCAATCCAGTTTTCAGATCTCTCCCTTTGTTTACATTTTTGAACATATTTTACATTTAGCCTTTGAAGAGGCATTTAACTCAGCCGTACCCAGTCTACACCAAGCAGTACACTCTACACCATGCAGTGTCGCAGCTGTTCAGATGCCATTCCTTCTACACAAGTGTCTTGTAAGTATTTTGAACTGTGGAGGTAGTTCCTTCCAGGAGACTTTGGAAAGACAACAGTCTGCTCAAAGGACAACTAATCTATGCCACATTTAAGTCCCAAAGATATTTTATGTCTTCTGCATAGCCATATATTTTGCAAGACTGTCATATTCTTGATAAAATGTCAAACCCTGCTGATGAGTTTCTTCCGTTCCGTGGCCTTCAGTCTAGGGAAGACGCACAGATTTATAAACCAAACTGTAGTCCTAAATCTTCTGCTGCCTGCATTTATTATTTCAGGGAACCTGCCTACAGTCCTTATCCTACCTTAGGGAGGCAACGGTAATTCTCGCATTTTATGTATTGGAGGTGGAAGGGGCTGGATCCAGTTAGTGAATGACAAGCTGTGTATAAAAGTCTCGTTTCTAAACAATAGAAATAGGTTCTGCCTGTGGCACCACAATGTCCTTTGAATACATTCCTCCATGTGATACCCTTGTCTGTAGGTTTGTAACGAGGATACAAACATTAGTCTCAACAGTGGTGTGTGTTCATGTATATATGAATGTATAAGCATGAATTCTTGATATGATTTAGATTTCTGTCTTTAACAAATACACCAATAGCAGATCATGCTTCTGTAACTTCTTTAACTAGTCTCAGGTTGAGTAATTGTAGCAGGTAGCTGAGGTACAATTACTGCTGCTTCCATTTCTCAGGAAGCAATATTTGCGCTGTTAATGGTCTCTGATGTGTCATGTCCATTTTCATGGACATTTGCATACCTGAGCCTTTGAAAGCAGCCACCAATCAGAAAGCGCTGCTTAATCTTAAGGAGAAGCCTTTACCCTCCCTCCTCCACGGTTAGATCGGAACACGTACTTTGCATATGCTGCCTGGAAGCTTTCAGTGGAGAGCTTTGAGCAGTGTCTCTCTATGAAGTGGTGCAGGAGGCACAGTGTCAACATGCTGGCTTGCAGAGATGAGATCTCAACCTTTCAGGCTTAAGCAGCAGCTGGATGACACTTTTGAGGATGGAAAAATCTCTGTGCCTGAAGTGGGTGATGAATATCTCAAGAACCTTCAAGGACCTGAGCTTTAGTTCCTCAGAGTTCAGTAACTGCAATCCCTTACTCTTCTGGACTGTCTGCAGCATTCACTCTACTTAAGCATTGAAGTTTGGGTTCACAGCCATGAGAGCTAGAAGTGTTTATTTTTAATTGAAAACTGAGTTTCAAATGAAACCACATGGTTCCTCATGACCAAAGTCATAGGCACATTCTTGCTGAGTTTGTGCTGTGCCTGTGGATGCATCAGTAACTCTGTGACTGCAGTCTCACACAGACATGATCTGTAGCCATATTTGGAAATAGCCAGCATGAAGCAGATTAAGGTTTGGGGAATTGTTTTGCTGTAATTATTTTCATTGCTTTGAAAGAGTCTATTTCAGTTTTCAGTTGGGGCAATGAAGTATTTTATGAAGGAAGAAAACAAAAATTGGGCACAAGGCACTCTTAATGGGAAGGAGTTTGCTACAACCAGAAATATCTGCATATACCGATCTGTGTCATAGGTGAACAACGTGAGAGAAGTGCAGTGGTTCTCCTTGTTGTTGGGCTTGCTGTATGCACTGATAGACGTGAAGGTCCTCAGATAGGGGCCTGGATCGAGGCATTTTTCAGTACTTGTCAGGCTGGAATGGCAGTAGCTGAAGTAGAACATGTCTGACGTATCATCAGCATTCGACAAGGTAGCTGGCAGCACAGTGCAGTGAGAAATGTTGAAGTGGTTCGCTGAAACCAGCAGTAGTGAGAGGGTCTGGAGGAGCTGTGGAGACCTGACCAGAGGCAGTGGTGGGGTGGGAGTTGAGGCAAGCACAGTGCTGGCACTGTCCATTCTCTTACACACCTGCCTAGATGAAATGTGGGAAGAACGTTGTCCCTTGCATGGCTGTGGAAGTGAACAAGGTCAACGAGGTGAAACGAGGGACTGCGAAGCTGAGTGCTCCCCATTTGTAATTTGTATGAAGATGACGTGCTCTTCCTATATGATACTTGATTCCTTTCTCCCCTAACAGCCTGTTGCTTGCTTTGTACATCAACATGTTGTTTGTAGAAATAAATTTATTGCCTGTTAATGACACTGAGGCATAGCACTTCATTTCCGTGATTCTAGGTGGGGACTATTGCTGGTGATAGCTGTATGTGATGGTATTTTTTAAGAACCTTTAGGTTGGTGACAGTACCTGGCAAATTACACTAAAGATCCCATCTACATCCTGCAAGAGGAGACTACTGACAAAGATTATTATGGAGGAACAGATTATTTGAATGCCACTATATCAAAATAATTTAAATAACTTATTCTGAATTTACATCTTTTTTCTGAAAGTTTTATGGTTTTGCCAAAATACCTTTCTTATAAGCAATGCCATGATATTGTTACTGTTCGCGATTTTTAAAGTGAAATCTTATCCTGGTGAGTGATTTGTAGTAGCCTCGTTTTCTTACTCAATACGTCTGTTGCCGTATTTATCAAGCTGATAGCTGCAGTTACTAAAGACTAGAACAAATCTTGGAAGCTGTGGTTTCTATTAACAGTGCAAAACTGGCGGAGCTGACAAGACTATTTGTATCCTCTCTCTTTGTGTGCATTGCCTAGAGAATTACTGACATGTAATTCAGGATTGTTGACAGCTGTGGCAACACACTGGGGCATACAGAAGAGTGTAGGTGATGCTAAGGGCGCAGTTTGGTCCGACGACTTGCTGTTGCTGTTAGCAATTTGCAAACTGGCAGATAAGTTTGGCGGGATGGCCATTAAAAACAATAACATCTTGTAAATTATAAAGAGTACCCTTGCACGCAACACATGCGGCATATTAAGATTTTTGTTTTTATAGGCACTTTTTGAAGCAGCCCTACATTATATGGCCTTGTTTGAAAACTCTGTTCGTAGTAAATCAGAGCACATTGAAATAGCTGTCTCAGAAATAGGAAAGGTTGGCTTGATTGAGCCAGGATTTGAACGGACAATTCCAGACAGTAAAAAGAGTTGACAACAGCCTAGCATCCAGATACTGTCTTTCATCCAAAGATCTAAAAGAGCTTTTAAAAATGTCTAATTACAGCATAATGGGTTCCCATTTTGTAGCAAGGACTATCGAAATAGAAAAAAATACACAACTCTAATTTTCAGGTTCAGATTTCTAATGTTGGGTACTTAACATTCATATTATACTTCATTATTGATCTATAAATATGGGTTTAGATGGCAACTTGCATTAAAGTTTGAAAATGATCTGATTTCCAGGCCCAGAGATGAAAAGGGAGAATTTTTGATGAGCATATGAAATATTTAAAAGCCCAAATTATTTTGTTTTTCACTGGGATTTGCATTTTTAAATTTCTTTTTTTTTTTTGGCTTTTGATAGTTTGTCTCTTGACTTCAGCCTGTAGTTGCCAGCTAACATATCTCTATGATGCTTACACTAATATTATGCTACCTTCTTCAGAAGCAAAGCAATGACAAAAATTAATCAGGGAGCATTACAGGGACAATAACTAGGAAGGAACTCATAGTTAAGCGTGTAACACAGCAGTGCTGCTGTGTACCTAGCAATGCACATTTCCTCCTAAGTGACGCATTTTAGGTGAGAAAGAGTTCACATCCTGTTGGGTAAAGGGATTATGAGATATATTCCTCTTAATTAAGGGAACACAGTTTCAGTAATACAGCTGGCAGTGGGGTTAGGTAACTTATGGCTCTAATCTTCTCCTTTTGATACTGTGGACTGAGAGAAATTGAAGATGAACATCATGACCTGTGGGATCTCTCTGCTTTGCCTATATACTTTGTCCAGTTTAAATTTAAGTGCTTTCATGATAATTTTATGGCACTGTTTCATCCAAAAAGTTCATGGAGTACAGTTTTTAAATTGAGATCTGTCTAAAATTCAGAGACCTATTTCCTCAGTACCAACCAGATCCCTTAACGTTTCCCATCCCTGGGGAAAATACCGGTGGGATTTAAAGTTCACCTTCTCCCAGTGGTCCTCAGTTATCAAAAACCCCCTTGGAACCTCAGGCAAGTGGGTGATACACAGACCAGTCCTGTAGCTACATGGTGGCATGCAGAGCTGGGGCTGGCCTCCCTGTTTGTTACTGGATTTGGGCAACCGCAAAGATGGCATTAAAGCTATTTGTGTTTCACCTTCTCTGGTCTGTTGCCAAGAACAGCTTGGAGAATCTGGGCATGACTTGTACAGCAACATTCACTTACGTGTAATTGTTCGTAGCAGCACATAGTCCCGTCTCAGTCAAATGTTTAAGCCATGGGTTGTAACGGATGCTTAGATTCATTGCTTTCTACTATCTTTATTTTTTATTATTAAAGTAATAAAGTCCTTATCCTCCTGGATTATGTAAATCTTAAAGAGGCAAAAAAGAAATTCCTCTTCCACTGCTTATTTCGTTTGTAAAGTCCACTGTAGTCCTGGCATCTGTTTAACACAGTGTATGTTTACAGTGCAACTTAAATGGTTTAGAGTAATAATTACTTATAAAAATATACAGATGTCCTCACTGAGCAAAATTCATAACCATATCGTATGGCAAACCTTACCCAACTCTTACTCACTATACCTCTATTTTTCCTAAAAGCCTGTAGAAACAGAAAGGCTTTTGTGATTCCTCTGCAGATGGCTAAACGAACTATCCCTCTTACACAACCTTCTTAGACCATTTCTTCAGAAATATTCTGCATGTTCCAAGACGCTACATTGATAAATATAAAATCACAGTAACAGCTGCTTGACGTGATACTGTTCTAGGAAAACTGTATGACTGTGTACATAAAGATTGCATGATAATGCAAATCTCACCTAGTTGAAAAATCAAAAGGTCATTCTCATTCATTCTCTACTGAGATGAAAAATGAAAAAATGAATGAAGAGAGCTGTACAAATTTGAGCCCATGTTGTGGAGCTGAGCTAGTTAATTCTTCAGCTCAGTTCTAGTTCACGTGCTGCCCTGACTGAAGTTATTTGAGCTCATTTAAACAAAATAGCAAAATAATCATTCAGGTTCAGCTGTGATTTGAGGAAAAGCTCCTACTCCCTGGTTACAGGATGCTTTAGTCATGCATTAGTAGTAAGATAATTCCAAATTGAATATAAGTAAAATTGATAGCAGGTTCTGAAATTTTAATTAACTTTACACAGATGGTAATATTTGTTCAGAAATTTGTATCAGGAATGAATTTCCTTTGCATTTCTTCATGAACTGTTCACTATTTCCTAGTCTTAAATTATTTTTAGTTTAGAAATTTTAAAGTGTGTATGCAACTATTGGATCCTTTTAAGGTCACAGGATATCAAGAGAAAAATTTTTTCGAATGTTATTTGAACAACTCGTCTGCACTCACAAATTAGAGTTTGAACCTTGGTTCAAAGCTGTGTCCCTTTAATCCACCTCCTGGCTTCTTGTACTGTGCGGTTTTTTTCACGCTGCCCCTACATTTCCTATTATCACACCTTCCCCACGCTGGTCGGTTTGATTCAGTCCTCTTGCTGTGTGGTCTGACCAGTGGCAGAGCGTGTTGGAAGGTTCATGCTCTGCAGCTGAGAGAGATGTGTTCTTCAGCCTGAGTCAAAAGCCCTGCTTTGAGACCTGAGCTGGGGGGCTGCCAGTGTGTGCGGATGTGTTCACAGACAGAACTGCAGGTTCTTGCAGTTCTGCGTGAATAGGGAAGAAGGAGACAAAATGTTATGGATGATACTGCTCTGAAGGAGAAGTGAGGGTTGGATTTGGTAGAGAAAGTGAAATGATGTATATCAAATCATGGAAGCATATAGAAGTTGTATTGGGAAAGGGTTTTTTACAAATACACAACACAGTTTTGGGTCAAAAAGAGGAAGTCATAATTGTGTGACTGTAACCAAATGTGCAGGTGGCTCCCTTGTAAACATAGGATGACACAGTTCTAGTCTTCCAGCCAGATCAGGGCCAGGTAGACTGGTTGGACTCCCAAAGCTGTGTGTTGCAGACAAGTGCCCACCTCGGCAATGGTCCTGGCATTCCTGAGCAGTGTTTCTGGCTTAAAGCTGGGAAAGGCATTGTAGTTCTTCTGATATGGAATGGAAAAAACATCTGAAGTTCTGCCAGCATTTGCTACGTGGGGGAGCTTTTTTGACGTAGCTGTATTGCAGGGATGGCTGAACTGTGTTTTCAGACTCTGAATGATGTCCACGTGGTAAACAGATACTTCTTGGATAGGTGTGAGCCAAACTCCTGCTGCTTTTCAGCACCACTTAGGTTCTCAAGGGTCAGATTTTTAGACCTAATCAATACCTGAACGTTTGGTTAGTAGCCGACTGGGTTTTTCCAGTGTCCCTAATCACCTAGCTCTTTCTGGGCTTCAGTTCCCAAATCTAAGAACCCGACTCTGGAGTGAACACTGAAGTGGCGCGGGACTGTGGTGTGTCGTAAACTATTGATTCAACGATTCGATTAAACTGCAGTCCAATATGTTCTCTCCCACTGAATCTCCACTTTACTTTCAGTTGTTAATTCTTTCATTTTCCATTTTTATCAATCATTGTAGCTGTCTTTATTCAGCAATATGCTTTGTGGGAGGTATATCAGAAATAAGTCTATATTTATAGGTCTATATACATGCATTAGTAGATCTGTACCAGACTCTGGCTTAGGGAAAGCTGAACTAACTACAATGATTGATCCATTTCAATGTATATCAAATATATAAACAGTGAATGATGCTTCAACAGATGCCTGTCTCAAGGGCTGAACTTCTTCAGGTGGATTTTTGAAACCCATGTCCTTGCAAATGAGACATCAGGAGTTGTTTGGTTTTTTTTTTTCCCCCTAAAAACTGTGTTGTTTTAAAGCGCTGGGTACAGAATACTTTGCTTATCTTTAGTGGGTTGATGTGATGCAGACTTTATTCAGCATGGCTAGATCCCAGAAGACACAGCATAGCTGACTTTTTACTAGCAAGGCCAAAGACAAGGAACAGCAGACAGACAGACAGACAAAGACACGCTGCTAGGTTTGTGCGATTCTAAATACATAAATACATGAAATATCTGAATATAAACATATGTTTATGAATGCAGAATTATTAATCACCCAAGTATATAAGTAAAAACAGTAATGGTGCCCCATTCAAAGTTCTTGATAGACAATATGACAAGCACACGTGGGAAGGACAGTTGAGTTCAAAATGGCTCACCTTTGAAAAAGGAGAGGGAACAGCTGAACTTGGGTTTCTGGATTTCAGCAGAGTGTTCCTCATTTTTTGTCTCCTAAATACAGTTTGAGCATTGTCTTTTCCTGATGGTCTTAGCGTGTGCAGAGTATGTCTGGGGTCACTTACCCAACTCTCTCCTTCAGTCAGGATAAACAGAAGATCAGCGTGGTTTTTTCAAAATGCTCTGGATATGTATGTCAGTCAGTGGAAAATTTAAACACCAGAGAGAATTTACTGAATACAGGAGGCTTGCAAAAAATTATTTTATAAAAAGGTAATGAAGAATAGTCATAACAATAAGACTATTCATTGCTAATGATGGCATTTACTGGTAGAAATATGAAGTCCTTTTGTCTCCGTGCTTAAACAGCTTATAGCTGTTGGAGATGAAGATGGGACCTGAGGTGGGAAGTTAATTATCCCAGTTCAGTGTATCTTGTTCTGAAATAACTAGTGATGGTTTCTGCTGGAGAGAGAACTTGGGCAAGTTATACAGAGGTGTGGATACATTTTTCTGCATCTGTATGTAAATTTTGGTGCTCTAACTGGAATGCTGATAATCACAATAATAACATGCTTGTATACTATTCCCTTCTTGCTAATCTCTCTCTAAAATAAATAATCGAAATCTTTTCTCTTCAGAAAGCTTTTTGCTGGCTTCCTCTAAACTCTGAAGACACTTACTGTCCCTTGATACTGATGTTCCAGACAAAGCTATTAGTGCTGAGCCTCCAGACACAGAAATTGAATTTACAGGCTTGGTGTTCTAAGGCTTCAAAGAGCTGAAGGGGTGGAGAGAGGCTGGCATGAAATAGTATACTTTTCCCGATTTCACTTTTGGGAAATTAAATAAACATTTCCAAATAAAATCATGAAAGCATTTTTAAAATTAGGCCCATAAGCATTAGCCATTCATTTTGTTCTCCCACTTGCAAATTGTAGTGAAGAAACATTTGTCTTCCAAGAGAGTGGTGGCAAGGCTTAATTTAATGTTCGTTACGAAGTCTTGAATCCTTGGAGAGCAGCTATGAGGAGTATCATTATCAGTTTATATACAATAATATTCTATTCTTCTATTTTGCTGAGGAGCAATGATTCAGTCTCAGCATCTTCCATCCTCCACAGAAGGGGTCAGAGCTAATTGTTATCTGTTTACTGGCTGGGGAAGCAGGGATTTTTTTTGCTGCATTCAACATTGCATAAGAAGTAAATGACTGAGGAAGAAAAAGAAGCTGGCAAGAAATAAGGCATATACAGTGAGCACTCCAAATCTTACTGATGTAGTTGTTTACTGGAGTGCCTCCTACTACTGTTTTCTTAGCGATGTTTTTGTTGCTAATGGGTTGAGCTCAGAAAGAGGTTACAAATGCTAATGTTAGTTCTGTGCTCTCCTTGGTTCCTTGCAGAAGGACCAATAGGGGGGTGCTTTGTTTTGTTTGAAATCGTTTCCTTCAGCTTTGCAAATAGCAAGAGGTGAATATGCTGTCTCCTGAAGGTTTTGGAGCAGTCTGCCTTGACATTTTATAATTTGGAAAGGTGATTGTGCTGAGTCTTTAGCAAGGCTCTTTAACAATGTTATCAGACGCAATTGGATTAAAAAAAAAAAAAAAGGTTGAACAATTTGATTAACATTTGCTGCTCCCAGTCACTTTCTGAATGTTTGTTGCCATGAATGCTGTGGTGGTACTTTTTCACTGCCTGTCTGGTATTTTCATAGAGTTTTCTCGTTTGCAGAAAACCAGATTTGCTCAAGTGCGTTTCTGTGGTACACCTTAGGACTGTCTGCAGTAGTGGGGAGGGAGATAATATGACCACTTTTTCTGTTGATAGGTGAATTTTAAGAGCATTCCCTTTCAGTTTGTATCAGATTGGCTCTTTAGCTGGCTACAGATCTGGTAGACTTGGGCTTAGCAAGGGCATGTTTTTGGTATTGAACCTGTACAGCCAAGAAGAGGAGAAAATAGGACATCCCTTTAGCGAGAAGCCTCAGGAGGGTTTGAGTTGTCAGGTGCAGCGTTTTCACGTCCCCTTGTAAGGCTGGGTAGCTCTCATAAAAGTGAGCCATCAATGAAATGACCTCTTCTCATCTGTATTCATTCTCCTCTCAAGGCTTTGTCTTTGCTCTGTTCAGTTTGTAAGCCAAAACAAGGTATCACACCACTGCTAACACTGCAGGTTTAGCCTGCTATCTGAACATCAAGCCAGGCTTGTTCTGCTTCACTACAGTAGCACCCACAGGAAAAGGACTCTGGGTCTGGAAATTATCAGGGTTTTTTGTTTATGCTCGAGACAAGTATACATGTGACCTAGACTTCAACTTCTACTGTGCTGACACTATAGGAAACACTTCCCTTGTCAGTAAGTTGATATGCCAACACCAGAAGTAGTTAAAACAGTTATAAGTAGTGACTACTTTTTTAGCTGGTTTTCTGGTCATTTTTTTAGCTACTGTAAGAGGACTGCCTAAACAGCTGAAACATGACAGCTCTGCTAAGTGAGTTATTTTCTCAACAACCAAAGTTTAGATAATCTGCAGCAGAATTCGGCGTCACATCATTCCCATCTTCTGGCAGTGACATATCTGTAGCACACTCTATACACGTCGGCTTTCGTTATGCCCCGAGGCTTGTATTACGTCTCGAGTAAGTAAAGTAAAACTTGTAAAACTTGTCATGAGACATACAACATCACATATACCCCTCCTTTACCCAGATGCTATGCATGTCTTTTGCCCCACATTTATTCAGAAGAAGCAAGCCTCTCTGAGTCATGCAGTGATTGCATCCCCTGAAGAAATAGGTTTTACTCTTTTAAGGTCTTGCAAATCTACTAAATCTCTGGGTTTTAGTTTGTTATTTGCATCTCCCTGTGCAAGTCTAGGGAGATAAGAAGAGAAAACAGTTGAGTTATCTGCAGTTGGGATTCTCGCCAGTCTTTGTGGGATGGAAAATTCCTTCTTAATTCCAAATCTGACTTTAAATTTGACCCTCAGCATGTGAGCAAGATAGACCAACACAGGCACTACAGAAAAAAAGATCCTCTCTGTCCTAGTAGGACACTGGTGCAGCTTTTCCAGGGTCCCATTCTACCTGCTGCCAATCAGTGAAGATTTGTCTTCCCTCAAGCATCCTAGAGCGTATGGGTAAATTGGGCATCAGAAAAAAGAACTGTCCTTTCCCTCCTGCAGGCTGTCAACAGAAGCCTTGAAACATGAGATTTGGTTATAGAGCTCATCTCAATGCAGAGCTACCAGAAAGACGAGTATGTTGAGCACAATACAGAAACCCACTGGTTCCCAGGGGAGAATTGCAGTTTTGTATATTCCAACCTTAGTGATAATTTATACATTAAAACTGACATCTTTAGTGATAGCTTTTGTGTTCTCTGTTTTTAACATGGTTTCATTCTACTATCTAGAGGACTGATTTAACAATATCGAGTAGGTCCAGAATGAGTTTGATCTCTGAGTGAAGTCTTCAGAAATTACTCCACTCATTGATACCATCCCTTTAACAAAACCTTTGAGATCTATCCATAAACTCTTTTTGAATCTCTCTATTAACTGCAATTTTTAAATTTTTACATTCATATGCCTTGGAGAAGCCCATGTTATACTCTATACAGTTACCTTTATCGAGTAGCTTCTCATAAAAAAGAACAGTGTGGGTTTTTTGACAAGACTGTTCACATTGTGTGTTGTCCTCATTGACTTGTAGAAAGAATGCTGACTTAACTCACTTCATTATTGTATCCAAATTGGTATTGGGGTGCGGTGCCTATAATTTCCTGGGCCTCCCTTCTATAGTAGTTATTCAAAACCTACAGTTCTCTGACCCTTTGGAATTTTCCCATTTTTCCATGAGTTGTTCAGTATCAACACTAGACGTTCGGAGAACTCCTCATTGAGTTTATGTAAGACTCCAGGCCTGTTGATTTGAAAACATTTAATTTTAGCAGATCGCGTCTCACATCTCCTTTTATTACCTACAGTGAATTTTGTTGTGCTGACGTAATATGGGATGATACGTTCTCCAGCTTCATTCCAAGGGCAAAACAATGTGCAAAGGACAAAATGTTTATTGGATATTTCCGCCTTCTTTGGATTGTCATTTACAGTTTTATCACCCACATCAAGCAATGGGCTCATGGCCAGTCTCGAGCACACTAATATTTATAAAAATATCTTTTTTGCCTCTTCACCTCTGTTAACTTCCTTGATTTTATTAACTTCTCTCATCAGTTACCTGCATATTCTATCTTATAAATTGTTATTAGCTTTTACTTTCCCCTTTCTTCCATGCTTCAAGTAAGTGATTTTTAGTATGTTTTACTGCCATCTCTTACCCCAGATGGCTTCTGGTTTAGTATAAATATTTTTGTGCTTAGAAGTGCATTTTTGGCCCGTTATTGGATAGGCTTCATGCTTTATTTTACATTTCCCATTTGATTTTATGCTACCAGTCAGTTGGACTGATGATGGTTCTAAAATTTCAAAGTTTGTCCTGTTTCAAGCTCCAAGCCTACACTATGGAACCACAGTAAGAGTCCTCTCTTACTTCTGATGCCACGTGCTGCTTGTGTATTGTACTCGTAACCACATCATCAGTATTGGTACCCAGGTAATTGCCAGTTTGAGGCAAGCACTTAAAACTTCTGGTTCATCAGAAACAAGTCTGTGGCTGAGCTGTCTGAGCAGGGAATTTTTTTTGTTACCACTAGAGCCCCAAGAAACTTAACTGTCCTTTTGTTACTGACCTCCTGACTTGCACAGCACATACTTTTTGCAAGAGCGCATACCCCATGACACAGCTTATTTGAAGTTAAGCACAGTTTATTTCAAGTTAGCGAGGAAATTGTAATAAGAGGCGGGCAGGAGATCTGAGTAAAAAGTCATTAGGAACAATTCTAGTAAGATTCCCGAAGGAAGCATGAGGGGTTGCCTGAAAATCCTTGGTCTTTTTTTCCTCCCACTGGCTGCTGGTGCTTGCTCCACGCTGTTTGCCACTCCTGCTGTTGTGCTCGTGAAAATGTTTGTAGGGCTGTGCTGTAAAAAAGAGCACCAAAACCCAGTCAGATTTTTAAAATGTCACCAATGAAGATGTGTTCGGATTTATAGCAGGATCCTCTGGAACTTTTAGCAGCAAAATACCTAGTCTTGGAAGTTTTAATACTAGACTGAACAAAGCACAGAATAGTATATTTTATAGCAACCCTCAAGGCAGAGAACTAAAATGGATATAGGTTTGTTCCCTTACACAGTGGCAAGTAGAGCTTTCATGTTGCTTCTGTGACTTTAATGCTGTATGAGCAGTCTTGGCTCCAGCTTAAGGAGGCTCCACTCTGAGATATTACAGGGCTCCACCTCAGAGAGATAAGGGAGGAAAAAAGTCCGTTAAATACCTGGGGTCTTGTTGGGGATGGTGAAAGCACATGAAAAAAGGAACATCAGAAGGGAAGGCTGTCCTTTCCACTACGCAGTACATTCTGGGTTTCTCTTTTGGAGAAGGGGAATCTGGTTCATCCCCTAGTCTGGCACCCGTGCTGTTGCTGGAGAACAGACCCCTAAATGAGGAGGCTTCTCAACTTTTGGAACTTCAAAATGGTCTGTCTTTCCTCCCTCCAGTTCTTTTTCTGAGATTTCTCAAGGTCAGAAGTAGCATTTCCTTCTTTGGGGGTTTATAGGCTGCCAGTTGGGGCTCAAGAGAGGGCAGGATGGTTTTCCTTTGGTAGGGAGCAAAATTTCTCCCAGTATATGGGGAAGTATGGCTAAGAAATGGTGAGTGAATATTTGATTAATGGCATGAGCTCCTGCCTTTCCTGTTCCTGGAATAGTGACTCTCCTCACTTGTCTTTCCTCCCACTTGCCATTCCCCTCCCATGTAGGTAATGAAAGTACCCATTAACTCTGCCCCTACCAAGAACCGTATGGTGATGGAGTGAAGCCCTGTAGATAGGGGCTGACTCCCATGGAAAACCTTTCTGGAAATGAAACGCGCATCCAAGTCTGTCCCTCTCCTGATGTTCGTTCATTTGCCACGTTAATCCTGACAGCAGCACAACCAGTCAGCTTAATGCCATGTTACAAACATACATGCATTTTTTTTCCCCTTCCTTTTCTTTTCTTTTCTTTTTCCATTTGCTTAAATAAGCATGGCAGAGCTGGTTTTTTATCACGCTCCTGCTCCTGCATTTTTCCAACCCAATTAGGCCATTACCAGGGCTAAATGAGGCATGGAGCCTCCAAAAGTCACACCGTCGTCCCGGAGGTGAAGCGCGTATAGCTGCAGAGTTGGCAGGCAGGCAAAGTGGCTGGGGCTCACTGGAGTGTGACCCTGGGTGTTTTTCTGTTTCAGAAAGATCACCTTCAGAAAGGAGGGGGAGGAAGTCAATTAAAAAGTATTATTTAAAAAAGCACTGTCTTAATGAGGGGTTGCTATGTTGTGGTCAATTAACATGGCTGTGTTTCTTAGGGATAAATGGAGGAAGTGGGTGGCCACAGCGTCTTCTGATTTCTGGACAGCGTGGCAAAAATGGCCATGAAGACCATGAAAGTCTTCATGTATCTTCCAGTGGTTCTGGTCTTAGTTTTTTCCTCACTGGTCAAGAGCTCCCTCCCTGCCAGAGCATTCCCTCAGGTCTGTAGTCCTCCCGGGCAATCCCACTCCGCTGGGAGTCAACTGGTACTCCAGTTTCCAGCTGAGGGCTCTCAAGTCATTTGTACTGTGCCAGCTTGTGCAATAAAGCAGGGCACTCTTCAACTCTTTCCATGACACAAACCCCATGTTTGCTTCTGTTCCCAAGCTGCTGGGAACTCTTTGTGCTGGATATAGAAATGATGCAGAGGAGCGGGTCGTCTGAAGCTCTGGTAGCCCTCAGTAATCATTCTTACATTATGAACTGGAAAAAAATGAGGTCATGTCTAACACAAGGGGATAAAAGGGCTCCATTTAGAAAGACAGAGAATACAAAGCCTAGCAGTGAGACTCATCAAAGCCAAACCTGGGATCTCTTGCTTGATTTCAGAAAGGAGCTCTGCCAGAAAGGATGATGATTTTCTGTCATACCCTGTTCTAATTACCTAAGTTTTTGCCTCCTGAAAGAAAATTAACACGTGCACTTTTATGAATTTTATTTTTGTACAATAAAAAGAATGGATGAAGTCCTTTGCTCTGAATGCAGACTGTTTTAGAAGCTGAATAGCTTTCCTTGTCTCTACTTTCACCTCAGTTCTGCTGTCTTTACTCGCACTGCGTAAAGTTACCAGCTAAATTATACGCAACTTCTTGCAGAATATGGTAGTAGGATCAGGTGCAATACTGAATTCACTAGCTAAATAAATGTGGAAGTGAGAAAGATACAATTCCTAGCCTTTTTTTGGTTTAGAAGTGTGATAATAGATCTGTTGAGATAAATGTAGTAAAAAGAAGCCCACACTTGCGCATTATTGACGTGTTCTTCTGAATCTAGCTGCAGAGATTTGAGGTCTTATTCTTATATGAGCATGCTCTTCACCTGGGCACTCTGCCCAGCAAGAACCACGCTCCTGATCTGCTTCAGTGCCAAATCTATCCAATTTGGCACATCAGTTTGAGCTAAACTGCCAGAATTTGCAAGGAAAAGCTAAGGTGAAGGCTCAAGATCTATTTTGATGACACTTTAGAGATCCTAATGACCTCCAACAGTGGTGCAATAAAAAAAAATCACAGGTGAGATTGGGATATCTTAAGAGATTGTATCAACTGAGGAGAGTGATAGGGATTTCCAGTAGGGGAATATCCCTCAGGGACATATGTATATTTTGTTCATAGGAATGTATGTGTCTCAGTTGTGGAGTGAAATGAGCTTGAGAAAAGTTAAGGTGATGATTAATTTATTCTAGGGATGACTTTTTGAAAACTAGGGCTGGTCCTTTGCTTAGGACATAAACCAACTGCTAACTAGTGGAGCTAGAAATGTCCCTTGCCAGACACTAAAGCTGTGATTGTCTAGCACAACATTTTTGAAGCAGGTATCACTGGGTACTGCCAGAGGCAGGCTCTTATACCAAATGGACTGCCGATTTGAATCGGGATGGCAATTTCCATCATCTTACACATTCTAGGGCAGAAAACATGCATCTGTAGGGCTCGAGATGAATCCTGTGAAGAATCTAAGTGGAATTAGTGAAAAAATGTTTATGCTTCTCTCCCCATCTTTTACAAGTGAACTTGGAAAGTTTGTGCCATACAAATGGGTAAATAATACAGTGCATCCCTGAAGAGGGCAGGCGGAGCGATAGGGGAGAGCTACGCTGGGTGCGGACACGCTGCTGCTTTGGTGTTGCTACTTGCTGGAACTGGCTGTATGTCATGGGTCTGTGGTATCCACTTACTGACATCTTCAGCAGCCCCACAGGCCCAGCCAATGTTTCTTGGGTGAGTAATATAAATAATCATAACTGATAAACAAGCCCTGGCATATCACATCGATCTTCCGGCGCGTTGCATAGGCAGATAAGGGTCACTGGTCCTATTCAGGGGTCAGTGTGTAGTGTACAGGATTGTGTTCCACCCTGTGCTTCGTTCCCCGTGGGACATGCTAGCGCAAGCCAGCTCTACAAGGGAGCGTCAGCAAAACCTGCCTTTTCTCACTGTAGGACTGTAGTGGGACATGTGCCTGTCCGTGCCAGTTACTCTTCCCCTTTCGTGCCTGCATTTCTGCTCTTGATTTTCTTCGCTGACTTCCACTGATCTATGTTTAGTGATTTTGTGGGTTGAACAGAACTTCTGTCCTTGCTAGAGTCCAACACTTCTGATGAGATTATTGAGACTACCTTTACCTTGAACCTATTTTTCTTTTCTGGGGACCCTATTCACTCCCACCTAATTTCACAGGAAGAGGTTATGCATAGTATACAGCCAAAAGAAATACAAAAATAGCCAAGAGTGTTTTGGTATTAGAATGAAAGGAGGAGAGAGAGGAAAGCTGGAGACGGAACAATAATTACTCCGTTCAGAAAATCATAAAGAAGAGAAAATAAGCAGTGGAAAAATAGGGAACAAAAGACATCCTGGGACAATAAAGAACTAGAAATGTAAGAGAAAGGGTAGGAAAAAAGACCACCAAAAAAAAAATCATAAGGATTTCTTAATAAATCATGCTGGACATAATGTAAAAATAAACCATCCGACACAAAGAAAGTGTTGTTTGCTTTTAATAATAGCATAAATGAGAAGAGAAGAGCCAGCCAGGGGCTACTTTAGTCTCTGATTCAGTATCCCACTAAAGTACATGCTAAGCTTTTAGAATCTACTAAATTTCATTAAAGTCAAGTCTCACTAAAGCTGAGCACACACTTGTTTTTTCTGAATTGGGTTTATGTTGAAATTGGCTCAGAATTACAGTTGTCCTTATTGTTTGGTTCACTAAGGATTCTGCAGAGAAAAAATGGGATCAAATAGTGTTTTGCTTCATACGCAGAGGTAGAATTAAAGGAAATTACTAAGCAAAATGTTTTTCCCTTGTAAGCAATTTGACAAAGTTGAATTGGAAAAAAAGTTCAACTCTCAAATCTGTATTTTATTTTATTTTTTTGCTAGATAAAAGCCCGAATCAGCTTTCATGTTCAGATGATACTCAGTTTGACATCTGTTGACATGGGTGAAGCATAGTTCCCATACATTTCTGAAATTATTTCTGGCCACTATTACAAGTTGGGAAGCCAAGCCCCAGACAAAGAAGGTGATTGGCATAAGGCTGCCCAGCCAGGCAGGAGAAAAAGGCAAGTAACATGTCAAGGATCCTTCTCCATGGAAGGATCTGATGTTCTGGGAGAACATCACCTTCAACAAAACCATACCAAGCTGTTATCAGAAATCCATAATCCTAGTTTATTTGAAAGCTGAACTTCACAGCCAGTTTGACTTTTTTCGTGGCTTGCACTTAATATTGATGCATCACAGAAAGTTTTGCAAAGAAGAATATTGCTGATACAAACTATATTCTTCTCCTCATGTTTATTTACATGATCCAACCTTATTTGCTCTTGCTATTTCATAAAAGAATGATCAAAAGCTGGTTGGTTAATTCAAAGAAATACAGAAAGATAGCTATGTTTTTCCTTATTCTAGTGTTCTGTTATTTCGTGTTCTTTCAGCTTGTTAACCAACAGATCTTATGCTGGCCAATCAGAAATTGTGACTTCTGTTTTGAATGACACTGCACTGAATTGTGTAATTTTAACTACCTAGAAGTGACTGACTGCTTCGGCTATCTCCCCCACCGCTCCCCCATTCTTCCCTGCCTCACGATGTAGCACAGAAAGAACACGGTTTACAATGGCCCGATCCGGGTGACCAGTCCTTCTAACCTGTTATTTTCTAAGCAGGAGAGAGACAAAAATTAAAGACAAATGTAGAGTATAGAGCATCCAAGAGTTGATAACAAGGATAGTTCCTTTTTATTCTTTCCAAAACAGGCTAAAACACCGCAGTTTCATAAATTATGAAAGCATTTTTTCATTTGCTTGTAAAGAAGTGCATCTTAAAAAAAAAACACACTAGTGCAAAGAGCATAACACAACTGTATTGTTTTATGGCATGCCTAGCAAGAAAGAAGGAATATGCTAGGGGGACTGAGACCTCTTGTCAACCCCAGAGATGTTACTGGGAGAGAGGAAGAAGCTAGACTGGTAGCTGGGAAAGATGGAGAAACTTCCCAGTTACCTGTGAAGATTGTTCTGTAGAGCAGTGGTGGACTTTCCAGTGGAGGACTTGGTCTGTGAACACAGCACCAGTTAACACTTTTGTATCGTCTAAGGCCAGCCCCAGAAAAGCTATTAATCCTGCAAATTAGGAATTAAGAGCAATTCAGTTGGGTGACACTTGCTTCCGCATTGGATGTAGGAGGAAAGGCTTGCTTTAGATGCGGGAATGTATATATAATATGCAGGAATGTAAGGTACCCTGAAAGGCACGGGGATTGAGTGCCTGGCTGTTTCACCTGCAGGCAAAAGCCTGAACTCATCAAATTTTGCAAACAACATCCCAGTGCCATATGCACCATCCCACAAGGATGCAGAGTGTCTTCATTCTGCAGAGCATCCCCCAGGCTTTCTTTCTCCATCTCTCCAGGAGGGTTTAGTCACTTCCCAGAAATATGGAGTGGGGTAAAATAGCTATCACTGGAATGCACACTTGTTGGCAAGGGTCGTGGGTCTTTCTTCAGAAACAAGGGAAGTTAGGGAAAACAATTTAATAGAAAAAGGATGCCTTAGCAAAATATTTCACCTCCTATTTTATTGCAACTCTTACGGGTCCTAATCTCCCCCATACACGAAATCAACAATCATTGAAACTACCAAGAAGCCTTAGGCTGGTATTACAACTAAGGCATCTTTTCCCCCACCTTAAAGAACTGGTAAGATGGTAGTCTTTTAACAGGAGGGGTAGGAAACAACGAAGTTAGTAACCTATGACACAGCAAGAGAAGGCCAGTGTCTGGAATGCAGAGAGTCAAAGCAGGACAGCTTTAAGATGTAGACCAGATGGATTCCCTGGTACCTATATTCTCTAAATCTGAGATTGCTCGAGGGTCCAATGCAGCTCCGAGCATAAACTAGGTTAGTCAACAACTGGTGGGTTTATGGTGACTTCCCAAAAGGCTGCAGATGGACCGCTGTGCCTCTGGAACTCCCTAGGACTTGGGAATCCCTCCAAGCCCTGCTGTTCTGCAACAGCTCCTGTGCGGTGCTGTAGCTCCTCAGCATTTCTTAGTAGTTCATTAAGCAATCTAATGAATTTGTCACATGTTGTTTTTTGTCTAGTCATTATCCCAGCGAGCACTGGAGGCGCAGCAGAATACTTCGCTTGGTAGGATGCCGTGATAACCTCGTGCATTTCAGTACTCCCTTTTATGTATATGCACATGCACTTTTGCTACGCTTGTGCTGAAGAAAGCACTGGAGTGGAGAGATGAGAGGTTGCAGAAGTGTCTGATTCCCTTCTGGTATTTACTCCAGAGCTTTGTGATAACTTTAGCTCTTATTGCAGAAAACTCCTACCCTTCAGAGGAATAAACAGTCATGCCTATAAGGCCCCTGGAGCTGCTCCTCAGGCTCTCTTACAGCCATGCCCGTGTAGAAATGGTTCCAAAGACATAGGTCACCCTCCACATGGATTTCCACCACGCACTCACTGCTCAGAAAGCACTTACAGCTCTGTGTCTGCTAACACAATCCCTGTGTCTGCTGAGGGTTTAGGCTTCCCTGCTCTCAAGTTGCCGTGTTGAGCAGAATATCAGCAGTGACACCCTGGGCATATTTCTGCCACTCTGACCCTTCACAGTGCTAAACACAGACCAGGGTCTGCCTCCACACCCTCTTGTAGTAGGGCATTTGTTATTTGGACAGCAGTACATGATCTTAGGAGTCAAGAAAAACTAATGATATGACTGCTACATGAAAATAGTATTATAGATAAGAAACTTAAATGGTACCTGACTGATGAGCTTAACAATGTTGGGCATATCAGATGTAGCACAATTAAATGTGATACAATTGCCTGGTTTACTTTTTAATGTTTTAGTTCACCTTGGAGAATTGAGTGTTACTCTAGGACAAGTGCTTAGGTTTCTCATGGCCAACTTTAAACACATTCTTGGGCTTACTTTTCCTTCTGCAGGCTATTCCTCCCAGTGCTAAGAATATGGCTTTCTTCCTTTGAACTGGCCGGGTCTTATTGTTTACAAGCTTCAGCAGCTTCTTCAGTACCGTGGCTGATTTGTATGCGGTATTTTTGGCCTCCTTTTAGCTTTTCCAATGGCAAGTGTGACTGTAACGTATCCTTTTTTTAACATACATTTTCTGTAGTGTAATAGGATATTAGCATCCTGATTCCTGCCAGCAGAATTCCATCTGTAACAGATAACACCCCCTTAAGCTAATAGCAGGGTGTGGAAATACTGGAGATCCTGTGCTGATGGTCTTGATGATTTTGTAAAGTCTCATTCTCACTAAAAGCTATAGCAATCTTGGTTTGTATGTAGTTCAAACCCAAGTGCATGGGTAGTGTTTTTAAAACAGAGTCGTTATTGTAGATACAGTAATGTAGATTGTACTCGTCTTGTCTCTGAACTCTCCAAACTTTTTCAAGGCTGAAGATTCCATTTCCCAATCGTGCTATTTGGACAGAAATCTCCCTATTTTGGGGAGTGTGGTGTGTAAGAATTCAGCATTAGTAATTCGCTCTTCATAGTAATTTTCAGTTAACACTTGCCCTCTTTAAAGACAGAACAGTTTCACTCCACAGACAAAGTTCAAACTCAGCTCCTCCCTTTGAGCACACTGCAGTCTGCTTTTGACGGAGCCTTTGATGCGCTCATCCCTCATTTTGACCAAAGAGGTGCAAGCAGGCTGAGGTAATGCGTGCTCTGGTGACATACATGAACAATCTACATTTTCTCATATTGTCATGGTATCTCAGCACTAGAAGTTTTTTCTGGTCTCAAAACTGTGAAGACTTGTGTCCTGTGTCCATTGCCCACTTCACAGAAGTGCCCTCCTTTAGCTGTGTTGAGCAATGAGATTGGGCACAAAGTTGACCACATATATGCTCTCTAATTTCAGATCTACCTGAACCTCTTCGTTGCCTGTTGAGGGCAGGTGTGTTGCTCATGGCTTCAACCTTACCATGATCTAACCGTATGCCTTGCGTTAATAAGAGAATTTCAAGAACTTCAAGGTGCAGGGTATATGCTGAAGAGTTTCTGTCACTTTAGCAAAATACAAGTTTTTGTTAGAGTGAGACTTAATGAATCCCGGATTTAAAAGCCGCAAAAAACCCTCATGAGTTATTCTGGCACCTGCATTACACAAGGTGCAGTTCTCCAGGCAGTAATATTTTATCAGTTGCACAGCTCCTGACTTGACCTATGCTGGACCTTCTAGAAAGTTACAGAAACTTTGAAACTTCAGCAAGCAAAAGCTGAAGCAGGAGTATTCAAGCATTTTCTGACAAATCAGCATTTCGTTAGAAAACAGTTGTCGAAAGCAAGACAGTCTGTGGAATTCTCTTGGTGGGGCAGTGCTTTATGGAGCTGGGGTTCCCACAAGCTTTTGCTTTGCGCACAACAAGCCCCAAGGCGTGGGTGAGCAGCTTGGCTCCTCCAAGCCACCCAACATTACAGCTCCAGGGCAACCTCACTGTCACGCTGTGCTGGCCATGGGACATCCAGGCCTCACAGAGGTGGGACAACCCTGCTGAACAGGCTGTGTGGGAGTTCAGGGTCTTTTGGGGTCTGGGACATCGCTATTGCCATGGCCAGGATCAGGAATCATCCCCAGCTTTCTACAGTAAGAAGGTCTTAAAAGCCCAGGAGATTCAGCTGAGCTTGAGCAGGCCAGTTGCTTGTTGGTATTCAGGCTGATCCCATAAAGTGTAGCAGGTTCTACCTTTGGTCTGAATGGGAGGGAAAAGCTTTTGGAAGATGAGAATTTCTTGAAAGGTTTCATAGCCTTGTAGATACAAACATGCTTAACTTCTCCTTGTGTTCAGCTGAAGATCTACCGTAAGTTAACAATGCCATGCTGTTCCAAAAAAGACAAGTGCCACGCTGAGATGTATAAACACGGCTGTACCCTGCAAGACACACGAAGTAATCCTACCACTGCTCAGTGATGGTAAAGGCCCAACAAGGTCACTCTGTGTCCATTGCTGGGCACCGGTCTGCTCAAAATGTGGAGAGTGGCACAAGGAACAAAACAAGAGTAATCTGAGCTCAGGAAAGCATCTTTATGAAAAAAGATTAAATTAATTCAGTTTGCTTGTTCTAAAAAAAAAAAGAAAAAAGGGAGTTAAATACAAATCCCAAATGAGGCGGTTGTGAGGAGTGAAGGACTGGACTGCATGTCATAGATGGGAGAAGACAGGCTGAAGTTGTGAGAAAAACAGTTCAAGTTAGACGTGAGAAAGCATTTGCCGTGGTAGGAGCAGAGAAGCATTGGTGTAGGCTGCCCTGGGTGTCTGACAGGTCGTCTTCCTCAAAAGATTTTAAAGAAAATATGCCGGGAACAGCACTGCTATTGCTGAGCCCTTCTTGGGCTCCTGAGATCCTTTCCAGCCCAGCTATTATGTGAACTTGAGCAGCCACCCTTTACAGTTGTGGTTAGTTCCTGTTTGGTTAAGAAGTACTTCCTGAGTAATATATGCCATGAGAGTGCCATTCAGCTTATTTTCACCCAAAGAACATAGATTATTGAACATTTCTGCATGATTTCATGTAGCAACTAAAACATTAATTCAACTAGCAAAACAGTACCGATTGCTGCGAGCCCTTGAAATACCCGCGACTGTACCCCGAGTACCATCTCTCCCCTGTGACAATAGCAGCCCGATGTCTCCCCCTGATCCTGGAACCACTTTAAGTTCCTCCACTGAAGCTTAGGTGAGATAGCTGCTACTTTACTTCCATCTCCAAGAGAGTTCAAAATCAAAATGTCTCTTAGTTATGAAGCAGAGTGGAAAAAATAATATTAAAGAAAATTTTAAAAAGGGGAAGGGGGTTAAAAATAGGGCTGTGTAAAAAAAAAAAGTGGAAATGGCAATACTTATTTTTTGTATTTTTCTTGCAAAAGAAATCTTAGGGAATTGTATCTGCTGAATATACGTACAGGGAAAAGGTCTTCTGCGTTGAAGATTTTATAATCAAAGAATGTATGTGCTAATACTGAGTGATGTTTTAAATGTAAAAATATTTGCAAAGAAAAAAAATAGCAATGGTTTCCAAGTTTCCTTCTTAATTCAGTTGCTTATTAATTTAATCTTTTTAATTTATTAGCTGAATACTGCAAGACAACAGTAATTTGTTCTATTAGTAGTACAATTTCCACCTGCATTTTGCTAAGTTTTATGTCTTCAGGCGTGCGTTAGCAGGTAATTCAATCTTTGGCTGCACAATGCTCTCCTTTAATAAGGAAGAGGCTCATAATCTTGATGCAATTAAAGAAAAGAGAACTGAAGGAGAATTTGCTGTAACAGAAGTTGATACTAGAGGATATTATCTTGGGGTACTGGCAGTAAGCTAATAACTGTTCATCAGGAAATCAGTTTCTTGAAATATTTTCAACCTGAGGTGTGGAGAGCATCTGAGAGCAGCCGTGAGACCCGTGTCTCCGACTAATGAATTTGAGATACTTGGTTTTCCAGGTATGGAGAATTTGTAAATTTTGACACTGAGATTTATCGGGAGCTGGGCATACATTTAGTTTTGCTTTTTCTGGATACCATTTTGTGTCAGCACATCTTTGGACATTTATCCCTCAGTTTGCTGCCTCAGGGATGGGATTTATATATAAACAGCCCATCTTCTTCACAGACAGCACCTCTGATATTATTTCAATCCCAGGTCCTGTCCCTGAGAATTACTAGTTCCAAATTGTTCAGGGGGATACCAAGCATTACCCTATACCATGAATGAATAACTTAGTTTTTTTGTCTAATCCCTTGTCATGCTCTTGAGTGACACCTTGGAGTACTGAGTGCTGTAAATGCTGTTTTAGAATGAACCCTATTTTAGCAGTTTAGATCTTTCAAATTCGCCTGCTCTGAGAAAAGAGAAATAACAATGCAAATTTACTTTTTCTGCATTTAATAATTCAGCCACCTACTGTCTGGTGGCAAAGAGTGGTTCCTAAATATTCAGTTCCTAAACATTCAGCCCAACCCCCCCCATTGCATCCCAGCAAACTAAATTGCATTTTCTGTCTGTTCATGATGAAAACAGTTTCCTTTTTCATAAGCAAAGAACCTCAAAGGTAAAAGAAAGCCTTATTAAAGGAAAAGCAGAACAACAGAGTCATAAATCAGCAGGCTGTGCTCTTGAGCTCACTCTCTTCCCACAGCAGATGGGGAGGTCACTGGTCCTGTCCCACCTTGGCTAAGTCCTATGCACGGTTCCTTGCCCAGGCTCAGGGGACCCCATTGCTGGCTGCCTCCATCTCTGCCCCTGAAGGAACATGCCATCATCTTTGTCAGTTGAGAGGGATGCGGAGAAGGGGATACTCTATGCTTAGTAGCATCAGTCACACCATCCCATCCTCTCTGTAGCCTTTCTTCAGAAATTATGCTCCCTGCTTCAAACATGTCATCTGTAAGTACTGGTCCCACTGGTGCTGGCCCTCACCTCAGTACACTGTATCAGCTTTTTTTCCTGCTTCTTTTTTTTTGTTGTTTTTACTAATGAAGAAATGAAAATCCAGACCCCTCTTCCTCTTATTGCCTTTTCCAGGACTCCTCCCTGCTCTTGTGGAAGGCTACGTTGCTGGCTGGGGTGACTCCTCAGGCCTCACCTGCCCTTGATCTGGGCACAGCAGGGTTTGCCCATTCCGTACTCGATGCAAGTAGCAGCATTTTATTCACACGATCCTCAGACCTGGTGGTATTTAAACAAGAGTGCTGCACCCTAGCACGATTGTTGTGCCCATGATGCCAGCTCCCCTGGAGCCCTTCACTCTCCAGCAGATGCGGGCGACGGGCTCCCCACAGGAAGTGGTCTCTGGCCAAAACTCCAGGTTGCTCCTTCTTTCCCTTTGCCCGCAAGTGTCAGCCGTGAACTCTTGCCTATCACATCAGGCTGCAGGTACTATTGGTCATTTCAGATCTTTTCTGTTCTTCCCTTTCCTTCATATCCTATCTCAATTTAAAGAGTGCCAAACTTTTTAACCATGAAGTCACTCCCGGACACAACACTTTTTCTGGCTTTCTGAGCTGCTTTTGTATGTTGCTATATGCCACACTGGGACACGCGACACTATCTGAAGCATATTTAATTTGACTTCAATAATACTGCTGCATTCGTTCCTGGTTTTTAATCTCACTTTGCTACCCAGGAGAGCATTTAACTTACTTTTTGGCTGCTATTTCGTACTGAATTGTCCAGAGAGGACTCAATTTTGTCCTGCTGCTGTTGACTTTATTGTGTCTGCTCGTTCTGGAGCATGCACGGAAGTTAATGAAAATGAATGTAAAATTATTTTGTTCAATTCATAGTTGCTTCAAAGAATAGAAGCTCCCAGCATAGCTTCTTATGCCTGTGCCAGACAGAAATGGTGGTTAAGCTAGAGATTTATCTACTCAGATAGATGAATGAAGCAGGAAAGGAGGCAAATGCCATCAGCTGCACTGAAGGCAGAGCACCGGGCTCCACTGGGATGTGTCATTCACACTGGGACCAGCTGGACCTGAGCTCATGGGACAGACCTCACCTCTCAGCCCCTGGCTCTCACAGACCATTTGCAGGGCAATTCATGCAGGCCCTAACTGCCTTTGAATGTGGTTGAAGAGCAGGCTGCAGAACAGGTGAATCAATTCAGCTGGGGAGCAGACAACGCTTTTTCTCAGGGATCCCATAGTACCGGTTCACCCAGTGTTGGGCGGGTGCCCTTGGAAAGATGGCAGCAAGAAACAGTTTGTACTGCACGTCTCCTTGCTGCCTGATCTGAGCAGTGCTTGGGAAAAAGGACAAGCAGAGTAGCAGCAAGGTTCTCCATGTGGGTGGAAACTTTCCTAAGTGGTCCTCATAGTGGAGCAGAGGGTGAGCTGTGAGCAGATGTAGACAGCAGGCATTCTATACTTGACCTCCTCATCTGCAATAAATTTGATGCTCTCCCAAAGCATCGAGCTTGCTGCACATTCACCATCTGCCTGGCTGTATGCACAGGAAGGCTAGCTAGTGTCAGGACAGTGGGTCATGGCATAAAGCTCGCTTCTGCAGCTGGCAGTCCATGACTTTCTTCCTGCCACAAGACCCGACACCCATTCTGTAGCTGACTGTAGGTATTTCCATGGGGCATCAGGTAGCAGGAGGGCTTTGTGAACCATGACAGAATTGAAAGTGTCTGCAGCTGACTGCAATGATTGTTTGCCTTTCAGTTATTCATCCCATAGGACCTGATTTAGTATCAGCCAGGTGGAGAGAAAGAACATCAGTCTAAAAAATGTCTGATAGGCTTTTTCATACCTTTTCTGAATCCGTAAGTAGTGGGAGGAAGATGACCTTTCTCTAGCTGAAATGTGGCAGAGTGTTTCCTTCCTTATTCTGTTGGGCACCGACAAAGCAAGAACCACCATCCATCTGCCAGGAAAAATGAGAACCCAAAAGCTTGGGGACGCTCTGTTGTTGCACTGCTCTGCCACCTCCTAATCCTGGCTCTGGTACACATTCTGTCACCCTGCTGTCAAAGGGCCACATGCCAATACCAGAGACGACTCAGTAAAAGATTTTAAGACAACATGCTCACAAGTGATAGACGATATTGCATCCTGGCTAGAGCAGCGTGACATAACTCCAATTGCTTGCCAGAGGAACATCCTAAAATGTTTTCTGACCGCCAGTGTCAGCAGCAGCTGGATATTTCATGTCCATGTTTCAGATTTTGAGGATGGTGTTGAAATCCCCATTCAGAAGTAGGGACCTAGCAGCCAAGTTTGTAAAAAAATGGGAGTTTCTGATTTTGGATTGAGTCACTTGGACGCTGCAAACATGAAATGTGTATTTTTGCATATGAAAACCAGTATGTTCCTACAAAGTCTTTCAGTGAGACTCCACATCTCCAGGTAGAAAATTGTTTGCCTAGACGTATTTTGATCTCTAGCCAAAGATTTGATTGCCCTTGCCAATAAAAATGCACTTGGTCAAGCTAGGCCAAAAAAATAGCTTGGAGTGGACCTGCCACAGAGAAATGCAGCGTCTACCCAGCTGTCTAAGTGTGTTGACCTCGGGGCATGAGAATGATGTGAGCTTTGTCTCCCTTCTCCCATTGACTACTGTGCGTGGACCTTCATTTTAACAAAAATGTATGAAATATTTCCAAGTGCTTGGTGATCATAACAACATGCATAATCAGCAAGGCTGGCTCCTAGAAGAACCCCCGTGATCACAGTGTTTCCCTGCACTAGCTCCTTTTTTGACCTAGGTGGAGGTCAAATCTGTCTAGGTACATTTAGTTCATAATAAGTCATCCTCATAAAAAGGTTCTCAGCACTTTAAAACACTTGACAACTTGCTTCCGAAATTAACTGTCCTCAGGACTAGTGACATATGCCTAGCTTCTGGTCTGAACTTGACTAACTTCAGATTTTTACTACTAGCTTTTAGACCTATTCCAAACAGGCTGAAGAGGTGTTTATTGTGAATTTTTGTGCTACCTCCTCTGCCATAGCTGTTTTCATATGCCATAATTAAGTTAGTTCTTCATTTGGCAGGCCTGTAGATGCACTGCAGGGAAAATGTATTGAGCACAGAGAAGCTGCAGTATTTCTGGTCTCCGGGATGCAGGCTTCAAAGCTCTACAGCTAAGCTTGCGATGACTCCATCACCAAACCTCTCAAGCCTTCATGATTCATTATGGAGAAGCATCTTGATTTCAAATGCTTCCCTGGAAGTCATCCTCACTTTCAGCATGAAAGAAGTCTTTTTTGTGACTTAGTTTCATTATTAGCAAAGATAACTTAAAACCAGAGAGTTAAGAATGATCAATGGAAAGGAGGGGATGGACCAACACCAAGTGATGATCATAGTTATTTGCTTAAGAGAAAGATTTGATTCTTACTGCATTTGATGCTTCTTTATCCCCCACTTGCCCATTCAAGTCTTTCACAGTGTGCTCTGCTCATGGAGGTCTGATCACAAGTTTCACAGGGTCTATTGTGACCAGAGTCATGCAGAACCATAGGAAGATTTAGTAACCCACCTTATACGTGTGGTGGAGTATTCGGCATCTGACACTTGAGAGTCACTGGGGTGCCTGGCATACTCTGCCTAGGTTGGTATGTTGGACAGGTTGTTGGGATCACTTTTCATGTCTTTCTTTTACAGTTCTCAGAGATGGGCTCTCCGTAATGCTTTGGTCATGACGAAGGAAGGACCGCTGAATTGTTGTTTTGCAATGGAGAAGACAGAGGGAGAAACACCAGCACTGTGGCTCCCACGTTGTTGCTTATCTCCCTGCAGACGTGTCCCAAATCCACTCTGTGCTGTATTAAGGAAAGGAGAAGCTTAGACGTTACGACATCTGCTTTCTTACATCGTCTTTTCCAATTTTGCATCCTATAACCCCTTGGTGAAAAGAGGAACAATGACTTTATATAGCTGCTGCTTCATTCTTTTGCTATTTACCTGGAACACTGCTGCCTACGGGCCAAACCAACGGGCACAGAAGAAGGGAGACATTATTCTCGGAGGATTGTTCCCCATTCATTTTGGAGTGGCTGCTAAAGACCAGGATCTAAAATCAAGACCAGAATCAGTGGAGTGTATAAGGTAAGCCACAAAAAGGGAAAGTAAAAAGTTTTGGTGGAGAAGTCTTGACTTTCTAGATGTCAGGTGACATGCTATACATTGTATGAATAGTCTGTGATCTGATGCTTGTAGAGGCAGTAGGAAGGTACAGTGTAAATAATAGAAAAAACAAGTGTGTAAAGACAGGAAGTGCATATGTTAAACAGTAACATAAATAATATTGGGACAGTGAAAGAGGGCAATCTTTGTATTACCCAAAACTGCCAAAACAAGAATATGCTGATCTATCTGGCCATTCACAGTGGACATTTTAATAGCATCTGAAAATTTGCTTTCCTAGCAGGAGGACAGAAAATAACCCATAATACCCTTAAGTTCACTTGATTACAGTCATTCATAGCAAAATAGCTTAGAAATAAAAAATCTGGGATTTTTTTTCCCAGTTCTGCCTCTCATCTTCTAAGACTTTACAAACTTTTTAGTTGCTAAACAAGTGACTAGGTGAAAGCAAGATAGGTCACTCTTTTGAAAAATCCCACTGAATATATAGATGTCTCTTTAGGACCTTTACAAAGTCCCAGACTTGAACTCCCTACCCAGGCTTTCCCCACCGGAAGCCCTTTTCTTCTGTGTAAACAGTGCATATAGGTTTTGTCTTAAGTCTTGGGCATTAAGCTTGGAGGGAGAAATGCGCATGAAAACAAATTCTCTTATTATTGAAGTTTAGCCATTTTTATGATGAAACATGAGAAATTTTAACCCTAAAACCCTGCACATAATACATATGGAAGGTGTGACAGAAGCTGATTGTAACTGAAATGTTACATAAACAAAATATAAGAAATTGATGTGGGATTTTGTCATAACCATACGTGGGAAAACAATTCAGTGATATGGACCTCTTCTGTATTCACATGTGAAAAATATGGACCTCTCGTCCTAGGCTGGGGAAATCTAGCATGGTTTTGTTGCAGATGGCAGTGAAGATTGGCTGACAGCATTCCTGCTATGCCTACCGATGTCAGGTGTCATTTCCCACTGAGACAGCGAGCAAGAGACATCCATCTAGGTTACGAGATCATCCCCAGAGGCTCTCATGGGGACCACACAGAAAGAAGTGCAATTAAGCAGGGGTTCTTTTGGCTGCTTCTGTGCATGCACAGAAAGTCAGGAACTAAATGTATGTGGAATGTCTACATGGAGCTCTGCCAGATTTTCAGCATTTTTTTCTCTCCCAGTTGCAGCATTTTAAAAGTGGAATGCTGGAAAGCGATGGATGCTTTCAGCTCTATTGTGTTCTTCACCTGCTTCAGGTGACAGGCAGGACAGTGCAGATATTTGCAAACTGAGCATAGCTCTCATTTCTGTCTGCTGTGGGGCAGCCTCAATGACTGTCTTGATGTGGTCACACTAGAATGGATCACAGGAGAATGTTCCCCCACGAGTACTACAAGTGTGTGGTTGCCAAAAGATTTGTTAATGAGGTAGCACCGCCAACAACAGGCAAATCCTGAAAAGCCTGACCAGCTGTTTTAAGGACACAATGGGAGATCCTTCTGGGTGGCATTTGATCTGCTAAAAGTAATCCTCCACCTGAAATTTGCCTGGGTAAGATCCGTGTTCTTCTTACCCCTGCACCAAGAAGCTGCAGGTGCAAAAGAGAGGTGTTGATGGAAGAAGCAGGCATTTGTGGCACTTTGCTGCATTCCTTCAAAGAACTGGATAAACTGTGAGTTGATAGCATAGTGCAAATGGAGCAAGAATACGTAATGAAGGTCAGCGATCGAGCTGCAGGGGTCGTAGCAACTGTATAGGAACAAGGGGATGACTGGACCACAGATGACTGGAATTCCCTTCATCGCACATGTCTTTACCAGAAAATGCCCATTTCTAGGAAAGGTTTAATTCAAAAGAGGTTGGGTTGAGAAGACTTTTTGAGACTAGTCATCAGATTTTGATGATGATTAATCCGTGGGACAGTTTATGTGTATTCCTTGTTATTGGTACATGTTAAATTGAGAGCAGATATTTTTCCTGAAAGGATCTTCCATTGCAAGCAGTATATCAGTCAGAAAATTCCCCTGGCTGGACTTGTGCAGAGATCTTTCAGCACAACCATGGTGGTCCTTCGTGGTTTTGGACTCTGTGATCAGGCAGTAGCCTGTGGCAGGGTTGTGCATGCCAACTCTTAAGAGCCCAATACATTCTTCAAGTCATACGCTACAGTCGTTCATATATATTTGAGTTTCCTTGGTTCTGGGCAATTGGCTAGTTCGGAATGAGCGAACTCATGTTTTCGACGGGGGGGGTGGTGGAAAGTTTCAGTTTCTTTCCTAAGGAAAATCTCCCCTATCTTGTAGCGTCAAAAAGTTCTGCAGGGTGGGAAATCTGCTAGAGAAGCATAAATGTGGCTGCACCTGGTCAAACCAAAGGTGCTAAATCTGTCCCATATCTTTGACTGCCCTTGTTGCCCTGAGCCTTCTCCAGTGCTGCTGAATCTTTTCAAAGCTGAGGATAATAAATTTTATACCTGTCCCCTTTTTAGATGGCTGCGTACAGCTTTTAATCTCTTTATTACATAAGAAAATGTGTCTCATATCACATGAGAAAATTAGACCCAGGCCACTCGAGGAGTATGGGCATCCTCTCTCTTTCCTCATACTCTCCTTCATTAGGCAGCAGCAGCAGCAAGTCCTCAGACCATATGAAGAGCTCCTTGCTTTGAAACCAAGAAAAGACCTAAAGGTCCCCCTGAAGCCCTGTGGGTAGTTTGCCTCAATCTCTTCTGGAGTTCAATATCCAACAGTTTAAGGTAATGCGGCTTTACTTTCTTCTGAGGACTGTTCAACCAGATCTGTGCTGTTTGAACGTTTTCCCACACATTTAGCTGTGTTCAGGGCCATACATACGATCCCAAACGGGGCTTCTCCAAATGGGTGGGATGATTTTCTCTCCACTTTTTCAGTTTTCACACTTGGTGCTGTCATGGCACAGCACCTTTCTCCCCAGCTCAGCCTAGATACTGGCCTGAACCTCCTGTGCATACCTTGCACGTGGTTATTTGGAAAACTGTGTACGTAACTCAGCAGCGAAAGGGAAAGGGAACAGTAACCATCTTTTCACCATTCTTTTTGTGCTGTTGCTACTGAAAATGCATCTTCATGCTTTAAGCACTGAGCTGTAGAGTCCAGAGTGAAAACTTCCTCATGATTTTGCCACACCAAATGTCAGACAGGAGTACGGAAAGTGCGAGCCATTTTGTTTCCTGTTTGTTGTTTAAGCAGTCAAGTCTCCCACGTGTGATATAAATACACCTCCTGTCTTCGTATGCCTCGGGGGCTGTTGCAGCAGCTTTCCTTATAGCGTTGGCTGATGCATATCAGACGTGTGGAGGCAGAGGCTGAACACAGCACAAGCAATCCCCGACCCCCATTCCCTGCCAGCTCCCCCAGAGGTCTATTCATAACCGGGTTTCTCTGTCCGTGATTTCAGGTAGATTGGCCGTAGCGGTGGTGGTGTCGCTAGTTTTATTGTTAGCATTGTTGCTCAGGGGGCCATACCTATGTATTCCTCTCACCGTAATGAACTGTTTGCAGGGAATTTTTAGCTTTACTGAGCTGAGATACAGTGTTGGCAATACGGTGTCACTGGATCGTAGTTTTTAACGCATATTTTCTGTATTCTGATCAGCAATCTAGCCAAGGTCCCACACTGGGACACATAGCTTTCAGGTGTGAAACTGTGGTGAGACACTGTCACCATGTCACAGTGCAGGATTTCACAAAGCATGGCTCTGGGACACTTTATCGCACTGAGTCCGTCTGAGAGAACAGAGAATTTTAATTCTAGCCCTTGCAGATGTATTTGCTAATCCCACTGAAGAACAAAATGCATAACATGATATTTAGAATTTCCTCCTCAAGACCGAATTATTTCCTTTTCCTCTTCCACCCACCTTCTGGATGTTCGGTTTTTAATTTTTAATTTTCTTTGGTCTGCACAATTCCCCTTAACCATAGTCCTAGCTTGTAAGAGTGGTAAGCACCTCATTATACCTGCTGACTGCAGGAGTCCAACAGCAAATGACTGAAGGTTTCCCCTTTGCATAGCTTAGTAGTAGCAGTGGTAGTAGCAGCAATAACATGTAATTAATGTACTGGAAATCTAGGGAGGACAGAGAAATTAGTATGTGTGTACAACCACTAGAGAAGGAGAAGTACTGGCGTGAGGCTGTGCAGTCCTTGCCACCGCTCTTGGATAAACGTACCTGCCAGATCAGGGAGGGTAAGTGAAAGCTGTGTTTAGAGCTTTCACCTTACTTTCTCCTTCTTTTCCTTCATATTCTATTGCTTTTAGTTTCGTGCCTTGCAAGTGTTGATAAATGAAGGTCATGAATTCACACGAGGCTGTGAATCGCGCCTTTATGGAGACCAACAGGGATCGGGACTAATTTCCCTGCTGGATCCAGACAGATAGAGCTGTTCAAACCAAACCAAACCAGACAAACAAATGACCAACCAAATGGGACGGAGCTGTGGGGAGCTCACACCATGCAGCGAGCTCGTGTCGCATAGCTACATACCCTTGCTTTGTAACGTCGACTGAGACATCCTGAGCACCCGTTGACAGACGCATTTGTACCAAGTAGAAAGAAACCTGCAGGGATCAGTGAGATCTTGTGAGTTTACTGTCTAGCAAATTGGGCTGCTGCAAAGACAATCTGTCCCCTGCAGATGTGACAATTAAAATGAGGATTTGTGGAGGAATTGTTCCTGATTTCTCTTTCCCTCTGTGCTTCTGCCTGGGAATAGAAAAATCAGTGGGTTGCATACTCTGGCAGGCATCAGAGGGGGAACCTTTCAAGAACTGAGTGTAAATAAAAATTCCTATCTACACCTTTGGGCACGGAATTATTTACATTAAACTCTCATTTAGAGCTTAATGGCCACTTTTCATAGCACCGCAGAAATGTTAAAATACAAGACTATGTCAACATACCGGTAAAGCAATATGGCTGAAAATATTTTCCACAAAGAAAATACCAGTAGCTATTTAAAGATTCTGGAAATCTAATGAAAAGTTTACTTCTGTTAGCAAATCCTTTACAGTTTCTTCCTGGAAAGTACCGGTCAAATTTCCGCATGGTTGACAGAGCATTCCAGTGACTAGTCGTATTAGTCACAGCAGCAGCATAGCACAGGTCAGCGGGATCGGTGTAACCTGCTGCCAGGTTCAAAGGCTGCCCTCACCCATCACTCATGTACACACCAAGCCAAAAGGAACCTCTCTGCAGCCCCTTGCTGGGCTCTTACAGTACAATGGGAGAGAATTTATCCACACATTCACAGGGATTGAAGGAATCATGACATCTTGCTTCATTTAGACCAGTTTAGTGGCACTGCCTTCATCTGGCTATATCGGTCTTACACTACTGATACCACACCGTATCAGCTGACAAAAGGAGACCTTGTCTGCAGCTCTACCTGGTATTAGAGAAGACAGAGCAAGGTGAGTGTGTCTCCACACCATCTGGTCCTCTTCTGATCTCCTGGTGCTGCTATCAGCGGAGGTGCAACTGCAGAGAACTGCGCATCTCCTGCCCAAGCTAGTTTGAAGTAAATTATCAAAAGCATTTCAAAGACATTTTGGAGTCTAGCTCCCAGGAAACACCCCGAACTCTCCTTTCCCCTCCAAAATAAAACCAATCCAAACTCCAGTTTCTGAGGTACAAGGCTGTATGCTGTAAATAAACATTCATCAGGAGCATATATCGAAAGGAAAATAAAAGCAACTGTGTGTCATGGGTCTTAGCCCGCATTTACTGACTTAAATGGCAGATATTTTCTTTGAAGCCAGAGGGAAGACAGTCCAGTTCTCACTGCTTTTGATGATTCCACCCGGTGGCATTTAAAAAAGATAAAACCAAATTGCTGTCAAACAGGCAAAATAACTTTGTGTCATACTCTACCTGTATAATTTAATGTGAGTAGGCTTAAATTCACTTTTACCCATACTTGAATGTATGAAGCTTTTCACAGTAGTGTAGTGGTACCTTTGAACTTCCCAGCTTCTCAGCAGTCTTTCTTCTAAATATAGAAAATGCTTTCAGATTTTCTCTTTCACATGAGGAGCATGAATATAGTTCCTAGCTTCAAATCCTATTTTAATTTTAATTAAAAAATCTGTAAACACCTTTAGCTTTATAAAGAAGAGCCACAGCCAGTGCTGTGTCTCAGCTCACTCTGCCTGCCTAAGGCCATGAGGAGCTGACCCACCGAGTATCCCTGAGCCCACGTCCCTGGCAGCAGTGTGCTCAGCACAAGCTTAGGAGACACTGCCATCTGCATTCAGAAACATGTCAGAGGAGCCTGGAAGGAAACCTGGTAGGTGTAGCTTTGTGTCAGAGCATTTGCTCAGGAAGCACGAGATCCAGGTTTAGGGTCCTGAGCAGAAGAGGCAGACCAGAGTCAACACCCTAGGCATGCTCTCTTACAACTTGAACAGACTTTGTGGAACTTAGAAAAGTTCATCTCATCCTTATGACCTCTCACCCTCACGTCCTCTGAAGTGAGCTTCCACACTAAAGAGCTGAAAAACAGAACAAAACCCTGTAGCATATGCATGCCTCTTCTGTGACCACTGAAGAGAAAAGCAAAACTTCCCAAATTTAGTAGGATGCAAGAAATAGTGTAAGTTGCTTTGGCCTTTTGTATCTGGAATTCTTCACTCTGTCTCAGTCCTGATGTCCTCTCTGTTTCTCTCCTTCTCACTCCATTTTCTTCTTATTTTTGCACCCCCAGGTATAATTTCCGAGGCTTCCGCTGGCTCCAAGCTATGATCTTTGCCATAGAAGAAATAAACAGTAGTCCAACTCTCCTTCCCAACATGACCCTGGGATACAGGATATTTGACACTTGCAACACAGTCTCTAAAGCCCTGGAAGCCACACTGAGTTTTGTGGCCCAGAACAAGATAGACTCCTTGAACCTGGATGAATTCTGCAACTGCTCAGAACATATCCCTTCTACCATTGCAGTCGTGGGCGCAACCGGCTCTGGCATCTCTACTGCTGTGGCCAATCTGCTGGGACTCTTTTACATACCTCAGGTATGCTTCCACCTCTCTCGTTTAGCTCACAGAAGTGGCCTGCCTCTCTGCTCTGCAGAGATTAATCTTTGCCGTTTCCAATAGAGCATCAAGGAGAGAAACAATACAAAATGCGGGGGTTTCTTATGGTAGGAATATGTCTTGCTAGCAATTTGCAATCCCCAAACACAAAGGTTACCATGCAGCCAGTAACAATGAGCCAGCAGCAGCTTAGTCTACAAGGACTAGAGTCCTTTAGAGAGGTTTAGTCTGTGAATGTGGGTATTTTAGGTAAGACACTGGCAGTTGCCAGCCAGGTTAGCTGTGATGTTACTTCACTATGTTCACTGTCTAGTCATGCCCAACTCCCACAGAGCTCACTTCAGGCAGAGCTCAGTCATTGCCAGCTGCTCTTAGGTCTCTCAGCATCTCTGATCGTTCAGATAGGTGATCTGTAAAGTTGTTGCTTGTGCCGATCAGGTGCTGTGAAGGTTTCTTCTGGGCTGCCTGCCTTTCTTTTGCCCAAGGACCTCCAGAACAGGGTTTGTGAAAGCATGTGGATATGCCCCCTCCTTGCCCTAGGGTCATCGGTGTATAGCTGTGCCAGCTCCTGTGTCACAGTATCCTTCTTGTTATTTGCTGACTCTAGTGGGGCCAGTGCTGGCATCCCTGGTCCCATCCTTTTGTATAACAAGCTCGTTGCGCTGCCCATACCCTAAGCAAAGCATGACGCTGATGTATTAGAGCTTAATGTTGTTGCTCTTGATTTTACATTTCCACACTGAAGACAACTTTGGAAAAAATCCGTGGCCTTACCCATTTATGTGTTGCCTTGTATGGCCTAACATTTCCAATTCCTCTTCTAAAATGAATACAGGTCATAAGGGTCCTTGTAACAAGATTGTGTCACACTGCACTCCCAGTCTGTCCTGAGATGATGTTTTACTTCAGCCAGAGCTCCAATTCCTGTCTGCACTGCAAATGAAGAAGGAAGAATCCTTGACTGCCTGGTGCAGTAACGTATTTTGTCTGTTTAATGTTATCAGTCTGACTCCTCTGCAGGAGTCTGAAAAAAAAGGGCATTTGGTCTCTGACCAGGGCAAGAATGGCTTAAGCTAAGACCAGTATGTGCTATCTAGGTATTGCCTGAAGTAGCATTGAAGGTAGTGTGCAATAAACACCATGACAGGTGTATTGTTGATTTAGACATCGCATTACCGGGTGAACGAGGGCAGCCGAGAAGGGTTGATGTGTTGGACTGAACATAAAGAGATGTTTGCAGTTCTCAGACTTCCCGTTTGAACCGGGAATGGCATTTGTGCAACAAGGCAGTAGTCTTATCTAGAGGTTGCAGAAACAGGTAGCTGTCAGGAGGTTCACTTCTGGAACAAAATCGCAGCGGGGTGGTTGAAGTATGACAACTGAAAGCAGGCTTTTAAACTTGGAGTTATTGGGCAGCATTGGAAGATGCATTATCGCTGCCATTTATAGCAAAGCCATTAGCAAATCCATGCTTAATAGAACTTACATTTCAGTACAAGTTGGAGGTGTATTTCACAATTAGTGTAAGGCTCATTACTCATTCCGTTGACATAGAAACTGAAAATGTTATGACTTCTGTTCTGTCTCTCAGTATCTCACCTCAGAGTACCCTTACAGCACATGTGGGAGTGGGGTGCCTTGCACGAGTGGAGTGCCTTGCCTGTAACTCTTGGCAGTAGGTTGTAGGAGATGAGAGTCGCACTGGGCGGGAGCCTGTCCAGGGGAGAGTATATTTCTGTGAGAGGAGGTTTTGGTCCTGTGGCCCTTGAAACTGCTCTATGGGACCTCCTTTTTCTTGCAGAAACATTAAATGCCAGAGTTTAAGGAGAAGATAACATTTTCTGTAAATTCCCACCTTGTACAAAACAAACTTTTTATAGAAGACTTTTTTAAATGAGAGTCAGTCCTGAAGAGTTCAGATACCAATCTCAAAATGCAAAGATAAGTGAGTTTTAGAAGTTCTCCAGATCTTTAAACTATTCTATTCTGGGTTTTATGGTTTTCTTCCTACGTGTAGAAAATCCAAATTACATCATAAAAGCATATGGCACTTGTTCTGATTAGGAAAAAAACCTACTTCTTGATAGCTTTAGAAAAGGAAATAAAATCCCATTTTAATTGTAGAAGATGGTTGGTCATGGAACGTGGAATGCCTACTGGCTTCTTTGCTAGTTCTGGCCAGTAATCAGGGAATGCTGGTAAGGTAGTATTGACCAGCATTACCATAACGCTCCTCAGGGTCAAGATGACTGGTACACATCACACTCTTCTTACTTCAACTGGCAGAGATTGTGTATAACATGCAGATGGTGGCTGATGGAGCCTGTGTAAGGATGGGAACAGAGGTGAGAGGCAAGGAGAGACAGAGCAGGTTCAGAATGGAAATATCAGCCTGCTGTCTCATGTCTGGTTCAGGGTGGAGAAAGCCTGCATTTTGTTTGAATTATGTGCCTTGTCCTTGTTTATCTAAAAGGTACATTCTTCTTTTTTCTGGGTTTGACAGGAAGTGCAGTGAGGTGTGTGAGGCCACTTAGTGCTCACTCTTTGCTATTCCTCCAAGTTAGTGTCAGTGTCTCCCTCTCTCAGATCCTTTACCTTACAGGTGGACACAAGCTTGCTCCAGCCACTCGGATCCTGGCAGCTTCTCCTGTATATGTGCTTCTGTAAGACAGTCACAGTTACAAGAACGTACGAACTCTCAGAGTGGATCACGTGCAACCACGTGTGGTTAAGATGCTAAGAGTATGTGGCTGCTAGTGTGGTGCTCAGCTCTTTCTTCATCCCATTTGAGTTTACACAGGTTGACAGTGATGCTAGATAAATGTGGGCTATTTTATTCCCAAGCAGTTGACTTTATGGTGTGTTTGTTTTGTTGACTGTCCTCTCACAGGTCAGCTATGCCTCATCCAGTCGACTCTTGAGCAATAAGAACCAGTTCAAGTCCTTCCTCCGCACAATCCCCAATGACGAGCATCAGGCCACGGCGATGGCAGACATCATCGAGTACTTCCGCTGGAACTGGGTGGGGACCATTGCAGCTGACGATGACTATGGCCGGCCAGGGATTGAAAAGTTTCGGGAGGAGGCAGAGGAGAGAGATATCTGCATTGATTTTAGTGAGCTTATCTCACAGTACTCGGACGAAGAGGAGATCCAGCAGGTGGTGGAGGTCATCCAGAACTCCACAGCAAGGGTGATTGTTGTTTTCTCCAGTGGCCCAGACCTGGAGCCTCTCATCAAAGAGATCGTCAGGCGAAACATCACTGGCAAGATCTGGCTGGCGAGTGAGGCCTGGGCCAGCTCGTCCCTGATAGCCATGCCAGAGTTCTTCCGTGTCATCGGCAGCACCATTGGGTTTGCACTGAAGGCAGGACAGATCCCAGGCTTTCGTGAGTTCCTGCAGAAGGTGCATCCCAAGAAGTCCACCAACAATGGCTTTGCCAAGGAATTTTGGGAGGAGACATTTAACTGCTATCTCCCTGATGGGTCCAAAAATTCTCCAGCTTCAACATCCTTCCACAAGGGCCATGAAGAGGGTCTGGGAGCTGGAAATGGAACGGCTGCCTTCCGACCTCCGTGCACAGGGGACGAGAATATCACCAGTGTGGAGACACCGTACATGGACTACACGCACTTGCGGATATCCTATAATGTGTACTTGGCAGTATATTCTATTGCCCATGCCTTGCAGGATATATATACCTGTACCCCTGGAAAAGGACTCTTCACTAACGGATCCTGTGCGGACATTAAGAAGGTTGAGGCATGGCAGGTAAGTCCTTCATTTGTGTGCCTGTGCAATACACTTGCAGAAAAAAGACAAGCTGTCTGGATGCCTTTTAGGGTGTCTTTTGTAACCTGAGGCTCAGACACAGCGTAAGGCTTCTGGGATGAAGCGTATCACTGTGTGTGAGTTAAGCGCATGCTCCCACCCCTCAGAAAATGTACGGTAAGTTGTGTTAGGTTTGCCTGCAGTGAAAGGGGCTTAAACTAAGTTAAATTTTCTTGCATTTGCTATGGGCTAAAAGTGCGCACAACAGACAATTACCACAGCCTGGCTGACGCAAGGTAACTGGATCATATATTGAGCCTTTACATAAATAAGAGGGCCTGGAGAGAGCACGTAAACAAGGAAAACAATTTTTAGAGTTCATTTTATTTGGCAAGCTCAATGCCTTTTGCAGTCCCACAACAATTTTCCATACAGGCTGTATTTTTTCCCCACAGACTAAAGATTATGTAGTATCAAAGTAAAGCAGGTTGAGTAATGAAGGGAAATAACGTGTGGCTATTGGGCAAATAATAGGTAGCCGCTTTGATTTGGCAGTAATTTTTGTGAACTGATAAAATGATACTAATGACTTAGTTACTCAGTCACTCAAGGCATTCTGCCCACTGGCACATGGGTGGTATTCTGGCATTTTGTCTTCTGATCCTTTATGAATAATCTATACCTTACCTTACGTTTGAATGGGATATTCAGTATGTGTTTTAATATCTACTGCATTCTTAAATAACTGAATTAGTTTGTAAGGCTATCAAATGAAGACACGCCAAATACGTAGCAAATTCTGTTTGCCCTGTTCTGGTCGTTGCAGAAAACCTGCACCCAAACACGCCTGAAATCAGAACCACCCAGGTGAATATAAGGAGGGTCACGTCCCTGTTTGCATGTGTAGCTTCCTCCTCTATTCAGGATTGTCTAACCAAAATAAAGGCTCTCCGTGTCATCAACTTTGCAGATGTTGGGTCAGCATTCTCATGTGGGAACTGCACTTTGGTCCCTGCCTAGTCTCAGTCAACTCAAAACTGTCAGTCAGAACAAAGCAAAAGGCTTCGTGTCGGCATTTATGGGAAACCTGCATGGCTCAAGGTACCTGATTTAGGTCTTCTGAAAGCACTTTACTTAGAGTTGATCAGAGCAGGGTTTGACTCCGGTTTAGGGGTATTTTTAATTTGTTCCCTTATGCCTTGTCAACTTGGAAGGTAAAGCAGGATATTCATACCATAGCTAAGTAAAATAATGTGGTGCTTGTTGAGGATTCCACAATCGGGAAGAACGTCCTCTCATTTCTGTGTTGCTTGCCTGGTGCTGAAGGATGGTTATATCAAAATGTAAAGCATCCTGCTGATCTAGGCTTTTGGGTATGCATACTTGCCTTGAAGGAGGGGATTGGCATCAAGAAAGAGTTTGTGGGGGATAACACAACTGGGCAGGAATAGCGAGTTCTACAAAGGAGCAGGGTATACTTGAAGTGACCACCGTTATGTGGTGGTAGCTGTCAAGCATATTTGATATTTGTGCATTTTTTCACTTCATTTCAAAATCAAACACATGAATAGCAGGTAAGTGCCAAATTTGTGTGCACACCCACTTCATATCAGGCATTGCGGCTCATTAGCCTAGTAAAGCTTTCCTCAGCCCTGGGGTTAATGAGTTCACCTCACAAACGTGCATCCTCCAGCATCTCCAGAAAGCGGTTTTCTGACAACCCGACAGAAGAAAATCTTTCTATTAAAGTCAATCTCATTTGCAGCAGGACTTCTGCTGCTGGTCAGTGCCTGCTCCCTCTTCTCAAAATCAGCTTGAGGGTTTCTTGAGCAATCTGAGAGAGTGAGGACGGTGTTGGAACGCCTCCATGCCTGAAGCTGAAGGCAGCAGCTGCTAATAGTGTCTGCAGTCACTGACCAGGTGGTGTATGGGACAGATAAGGCAAACCTAGTGAACTCGTGGCTCCATTAACCTGAGCTCCTGTCCAGCACAGCCCTTGGCAGCAAGGTGGGTGGCTGGGGAGAATAAATGGTGTGTTCCACAATTTAATTATATACCATTTAATTTTGTTGCCTTTTGATGTGTTATTCCATTAACACAAATGAGTTATTATTCATTCGTTGTTAATTTTGTGTACTTGTAATACAAACCTTTTGCAGGAACTCTTCTATATAATTTTTGGAGGCTGCTTGTGTGGTTCTGTATAGAAGAGTAATGCTTTTACCTCAGTGATCAGTTCGTTTGAGCTGGACAGCAGGAAGCCTAGCACAGAATTACTGTGAGTTGGTTAAATTGATTGCAGATCTCCTATTAAGAATTTACCACCTACAGTTTAAGAAAGCTCTATGTATGTTTCAGCATAGGGAGCAGGGATTTTTCTGTGTCTCCCAAGCTGAAATATCAAATGCTAACAACTTTTTTCTCTACTTATTTATAGCTACTTGTTTAAGAAGCTGCTTACGTATTTTCTCCTCCTGAGACAGTGGTCTGTGGTAGACCCTGTCCATAAACCCAGTCTTGCTTCCTTTTGTTTTACCAACGCTGCTGAAGCCATGGGCATCCCCACTAGAGATGGGACTGGTCAGCCTGAGCTTGCAGGCTGCCTCAGCGTGTGCGAAGATGCAGCTGCAGGCAGAGCTGGTGAGCAATCAGGGCAGCTTCCAGGTGGGAGCTGTGCCACTTACTCCATGCGTGGACTGGCCCACAGGGCTCGGAGTCCTTGGTCTGAAAATGGGAAATGCGGTGCAAGGCAGAAGATAATCCAGGTGACACCTTTGCAAGATGCCTGCAAAGAGCAGATCGTATTCTCTGCACGTGCCACTGTTGTGTCCTGCACAATATTGCTCAAGATAAGATTAATTACTTCTTTTTGCAGTGCTTTGTTCAGGTAACCAAAAAAAAAAAAAAAAAGAAAAAAGGGTGCAGGGCAATCCAGAACAAAATGTATAAGCAATTTCTGTCACATTTGGAAAAGACAAAATTTTACACAAAGCATTAAAGGTTAAAGTGCCTGACTGCAAATAATGCAACAGAAAAAATCCTCTGAAAGGACTCTGTCCATTCTCTTCTGCTGGTGGGCTGTGATTTTTTTAAGAGACTATGTTGAGGAGGGCTAATTCTGTGTGTTGCTCTGGTTTATGGACTGCCCCCTCAAATACAGGCTCTCTCATAAGCTACAGAATAGCAGTGGGAAGGTATAGCCAGAGGTGGGACATGGGCTCAGGACTTCTGTACTGATGCTGCCTCTTTTTTGTTAAAATTCCCTGCATCTTTGGCCTGTTTAACAGCTCAAACAGTCTGCTTTTGAAGCCCTTTTTTCTTACTATCTTCCTTCGTAAGATTTCTCAGGTCGCTCAAGTTCCTTCATTTTCCTGGTCTCTGTTCACACGGCTATTCCCATGGTCAGCAAGTCCACCCGTTCTTTTTTCCGTTCCCCTCTGAGCAAAGATTTATAAGCCTTTGGGGCATTTACAGGGGCCTCTCTGGTGTCTCTCGCTCTCATTTGAAACACTGGGTAGTCCTGCAAAAAAATAAGGGGAAAACTAGGTAGGGGATCCTGATCTGTCCTTCAGAGCAAATATTTACCACTTCATATTCTTTCTGTGTGAGAAGAGAAAAACCTGTCTTCTTCAGATACAGTTCCCGCTGCGTTTCTGCCCATTTAGTTGAACTCTTGATGATTGCCAACAAGCAGCTGATGGCCTCTTTCTGTCTCGCAGTAAAAGCGTTGTGATTAAATGGGGAAGACAGGCTCCTGTGGGTTTGAGGAGGCAAAGGTGTGCAGTCACAGGATTACGGGGCAGAGCATCCTTAGGTGGACTGCCAGACGATTTGCAGGTTGTGGTTACACTGGAGGCTCTGAGCTTTGGCAGGTTCATGAGTAAAAAATGAGATAGCTCTTCTAGGCACGAAGGCAAAGCATTTTCTGCACGGGCTGAAAAATGTGCTGTCCTAATGATGAGCAGGTTAAAGACTTGTTCATGTAAATTATTCTATGCCTAGAAATCTGATTGACTTCATACTTAGTGAAAAACTGCCATATGCTGTTCCACAAAATAAAAACAAATACAAATTGGCTTCACCTAGCAACACCTAAAGTCTTTTATTACATCTGTGCACCTCCCATCCGACAGTTCCTTCCTCTGTGCTGCTGATACGCATTATGGAGAGGTAAAAATAGATTGGTGCCTTCTCCAGCTTTGCATTTAGGTGTGTCTGGCTGGCTGGAAATTGATTGTGCAAGGCTTTAAAGAAGTGAATGATGCCTTAGATGACATTCATCTCTCCAGACCTTTGAGCCTAATGGTTTATCTAATCAATTTTGTGTCTGTTGAACTATATGGGCCTGTCTGAACAATTAAAATGCTGTGTGGAAAACAGCTGCTTTGTGGTATAGAGAATGAAACAGTATCAGAGCAGGTATTAACTGGGGCTGCTGTGAATTAGTCATTTGGGAGGAATTGCAGTGAAGACAGAGGAAGCAGCTGAATATCAGGCAACTGCAAAAGCTCACCTACTCTGCATTATAAATGCAATGGACGTGTATTTGTTACCGGTGTGCCTTTGTTCTGAGAGACTGCATTGAGAGACAGCTTGAGGCACACACAGAAATGCGTGGGTCAATAGAGCAAACACAGCTATTTCCTCACAAGGGCAATAACCGATGATCACTTATTCATCAGTTTGGAAATAACAGCTTGCCATCAGCTAGAACATCACTTGTGAGCTCTTGAACTGAGCAGACGATAAATGGAGTATTATTTAGATGTCTCTGCAACTAAAAGGAGAAAGACTTAACTGGACCTTACCAAAGGGGGTGTCATCAGTAGAAAATGCTCAGGGAAACCATCGCCCCAAGAGGGTTGCTAGAAGAAGGGTGAATCAACTGCATGCAGCAAATACACATCCTATATGTCCTGAAGTAAAGGAGTTGTGGTTATTGATTACCTGGTAGAGAATGCTGAGATTCTTCTGAATCAGCGCGGTATATGCTGCCTGATGACAAACCCCTCAGTATTCCTGCCCACCCCCAAACATGCTGAATGTTTCATAAAAGTAATTTTAATATAACTTATAGCTGCATTACAACAAAAGCTGTAATTGGAAAGAAGTGTTTTCTAATGTTTATGAAGGTCATTTGTACCTTGTCGCTTGGGGAAAAGAAGTCAGTTTTGCAGCCCGTATTGGACCTGGGAATTTTAGGGAAGGCTCCCTGAAATGCTCATATAATGTCTCCATCTGTAGCTACCTCAGATAATATTATCCCTGGAATTACCAAGACATTGATATCTTTTACTAAGACACGGCATGTCTTCGTTACAAAAAGGATGTAAAGTTTCTTCTCGGACTGACCTTTCCTGATGCTACTTACAGATGGAGGTGGTGACAAAGGGCACCTTGAGAGCCCCCTAAGGCACTCAGGGAGTGAGGTGAGGAGACAAGTGGATTTATCAAAAATTCAGTTTCATGTTATAGTGATTCCTGTGACTTGGCTGATTTCCATTTACCCCAAGGTAGGGTTGAAGCTAGCTTCAAAGGCATGATCATCATAGCATAGTTTATTATTTCTCTTCTTTCTGGGTGGTCAGCCATCTTCACAGATGCTTGCTAACCAGCCAGATGGTTTTATCCCCGCAGTGAACTATCGTGTGCTATGAAGGACTGGTGTTGCTCCACACAGTGAAGTTTGGAGGAAGGAGAACAAATTACCTTTTATGAAATATAAAGGATCCTTTTGGCTTGTAGAATTATAGTGATCTGCTCACTGGACCAGAAGCAATACTTTGCTCAAAAGGACTTTTACCTGTGTCTCTAGGAGGAGTTACACGAAGGCTATTTAGGAACTGTAGAAATCAAAGCCTTGACATGGGGTTTCTTTGTTGTCCTAGACTTATATTGATAAAGGAAATGGAAAAAACAGTTTAAAGCTAGTAACCAAGTGGAACATGTGCCCAAACTGTACTGTGCTTGCAACAGATGCCCAGTCTAAAGGGTTGCATGAGTTCAGTAAACTCAGTGTGACTATAGGAACTTTAGGTCTCTCTCTCTTTTTTTTTTTTAAATGGATAGTAGATCTTGAGTAGATTATAAATAACCAGTGAACTCAGGTTTGACGAATGACCATTGTTTTGTTAAAAGAATGACACCAGTATGCAGTATCAGTTGGTTCTCATTCTAACAGAGAGAGGCAGCTAACCCAAGCACTGAAGTAATTCATCCTATTAGTTCCAAACAGGAAAGAATTTACAGTCAAAAGCTGTGACTTACTCCTGACCTAGAGAAAGGCACAGTTCTTCATGTCAGTATCAGCAGTGTTCTGTGCAGGATGCAGTTTCAAAACTTGTTGGGACTTCGAATAGACTGATCCATAAAGGGCTGTTAGAAGAAAGTGATAGCAAATGGCTGCAGATTTGTTCTTTGCACAGCTGGTAGAAAAGGCATTAAAACACCTCCTGGGAAAGACATTTCTGTCAGATTTTGATTATGCAAGACATTATATGTAGCTCCTGAGTATATCCTGAGCTTGTAGGATAACCATGGCTCTATTGTTACCTTTAATAATTGGACATTTCATTATGTATATTAGTATGAAATTTAGACATAAATTAATAAAAAGAGCCCTATCTTAAGCTTTTAGATACTTCACCATAACAGTTTATCGTGCAGTATGATGGCTCCCAAGAGCATTAAAACATCGTTGCTCAGTCAGGACTTCTGCCAATAGATCGTCACCGTTAGTACACGCAGCACCCTGGGCCGTTGTACCCAGTGGATTCTCCATCTATATTCGTTACAAGTGAAAAACAAAGCAGTTACGGCATTAAGTCTAGACTAGGTGGCCATGGTGGTTCTTTCATGTTGTGGCTGTAGGTAAAGACAGCAGCATACAGAGTACGCTACCCAATACCATCTAACAGCACTGACAGTGAGCTCTCGCTGTACCTGTACCGTTGCATTTGTCTTTCCAGAGAGCACCTCTCTTCACAAAACAGGAACTTAAAAATGTTCAAATGGAGGCACTTCCCAAATGATCATGCAGTTTGAAATCCTTTGTATAATGAGCTATGGGAATTTATGCACACTTCAGGAAGGTAATCTGATCCAGCTAAGAAATGCTTCACGTTGGATGTAAAGCCTAGGTATTTCACTTCTGGAGGCCGTCAGACTTCTGCTTAGCAAGATTTACTTTCCCCAAAGACTGCTGACTAGCAGGTTTTTTGAATTAGTGTGATCCGTGGCAGGTCGTGTTCTTGTAACTGATCATGTCTTATCTAGTTGGGATTTAACTGACCTTTCATTTCGTTTGTCCTTATTTGACCTTGCTCTATTAGACTTAAGAGTCCAGATGAAGTACTCATCATTTTTCTCCATGGTATTTACACGGATTGTTCGAATTGCTTCTTGGTCTTATCCTGATAATTTAAACAGAGTGGGGGTTTAGTCATAAGATGTGTTTTCTGCTTTATTTCTGTATCTTGTCCATTTACTCATCTTTCTTTTGGCATATATTCAGTATTGCTTTAACCGCCTCAGCAGAGCCAGACATTGAACACATTTACATCCTCTTATTACTTCCTCATTTGTACATGCACATTAGCCTTCCTTGCCACAGCAGGCAAGGGAAAGGTCGCATTAAGTGGCCATGCTCTGCAGGATGTGGTACCCTGTCTGCCTGTGGCTTGGATTTTTATGCATCAGTCTGAATTTCACTGTATTAAACACAGATGTTTGAGAGTGATGAGGGGAAATGCTTTGTCTTGATTGTTATTACCATTGCCTTAATCCGTGCATTTTCTGCAAATTTTCTAAGCAGCACTTTTGTTTGCTGCCAGAGTATCGGAGCACTGGGGACAGTGAGTCGGTTCCTGAGGCTGGAGGCATTCCCCAAGGACTGGTGATCTGTCTGTGCTGGTACCTGTTTTCAATCTGGGAGCAGTTCTTGATCCATGAATGGATGCTTTACATTAAATGAAAGCTCAGATATTTCACTTCTACAGAGGTGTGTTTGTCAACCAAACTTGGATTTAACAAGATGTGTATCCCTCAAAGCCTGTTGACTGGTGGCAATTATATTTCTGTCCTATAATTTTGTATTAATCAATCCTTAACCCCAAACTCTTGTTTTCCCTTTTTTTTTATGGAATTGATGTCAGGGTAACCAGCCTTTGGTTACAGGGGACATCCCTCTGCCTTTTGCAATATTATCTTTGCTTGGCAGCTCTTGCAGCCCGTCAGAGGCTGGCTCTGGACAGCCCACTGCGCAGCACTACAAGCCTGTGTAAGAGGGGTTAACTCTGATTGATGCCCGACAGGGACTGACAGGGAGGGGAACTTCAGGCACGCGTGGTGGGAGTGCGTTAACATGCATGTGTACCAGAAGGGGGGACTGGGATTGCTGTGGAATGGTATTAGGTAGCAATTGACTTTGTCATTCAAAGCCAGTGGCATTTTTAAGCTTATATCATAAACCAAGCGTATTAGCGCAGTTTTATTGCTCGTGGAGTGCTGTGGTGAGCTGTTCTGGTTTTGTCAGCCTTTCGGATCCAATTTAAATTGCTTGGGCTGTTTTCTAATCTCTTTTTAAGGACTTTATCTCCATTAGTGTCACATTATGGCTCCAAAACAAGTGCCCCTGGGAAGAATGTCCAGTGGTTTTTTGATAGGAAGGACAATAACATATCATCGTTTAGCTTTCCTGCCCTCCTTAGCTGTCTCGTTCGTCCATCCTCTTTAGCTCTCTTTATGGCCTTATGTCATGATGGTCTGGCATAACCACACCTTTCAATTTTAGTATGTTCAAGAAGTTTCTTAATATGTTCCTAGTGATTTTTTTTCTTTGTTCTCCAGGTTTTTAAATGTTCTACTTTCCATTAATACAATATTTGTGTTTCACAGCCTTGTTTGAATGGTCTGTTTTAGAGCACACCGTAAAAAATACTGTTGTTTGAGCTTCATTTGTAAGATGAGAATAGAAAGTATCATTACCCTTAGTTAATGATTATTTTAATGAACACGGCCAAAATTTCTGAACTGATAATGAGTTTATCATGCATGTGGTACAGTCAGTCAGTCCTTTCCTCTAGCTTGTCCATGGATTTTCTCCATTGTGCGGGGTACGGAAATCTCCATCATCGCTGGCCCGCACTTGTACATCACTGGGGCAGAGATTGGTCCGAAGCCTGCTTGATTTTTCTTGTGTTATATTTCATATCTAGGGATTCCCCACAGATGTTATTTTTTTCATTTTGCTACTGTGATTTTGTCCTGATTACTAGGAACTGCATTAACACTCACAGAGGAGACATGCTGTCAGTCCAGCCATTTTGGTCGAGAAGAAATCCTCTGCAGTCAGTAGATCAGATTACGTCTGTTTGGGATGGCACTGAACTGCGACCAAGGCTACTCCAGATGCCTTAACTCCTGAAGATACTTGTAGGAGGGATTCTTTGGGGCTTTAGGGAACTAATAGATATGTCATGCTTTAAGCCATACAAATACATTGGAGCACGTCATACAGCTGGATCTTAATTTAAAACAGGGAAAGGAGAAAATGTTAGAGGAAAAAAACTCATTGTCATCTCTCTTCTCCCCTGGAGTTAGTCAAACCCACTAACTGCAGTTAACTGAAACACACTGTCCAAACAAGCTTTTGACAGACTCAAAATTTTGCCCCTTTTCCCATTAAAAAAAATCAATTACAATTAAAAATGGAACTGTGACTTGAAGGTCACATTTTAAAGTTTGATATAAAAAACTTATTTGCACTGAATTTCAGTTGACTGGATTTCACATGACATTTCTGATGTAAATCTTTGGTTTCAAAAATCCTGTAGCTGAAATGTATGCAGAGGATGTTCCCACTCTGTTTATTTCCTCACGTATCATGTGGATCCAGTCAAGGCCAAGCACCTGAGAAGTTTCTACTGTATTTTTCAGTCACATCACACTTAGCAAAATCATTATCCTTTGTCATAGCATGCTTAAGTGATGTCTTGTTAGCTATCAGCTTTGCATTAAGCAGTACAAGCTCAGGACTTGCATTCTGTAGGCAAGTGCACTCAGAACAGCAGGCGTGCACATGGCCAGCATGAGTTTTGGAGGACTTCAGGAAGCAAAATATCCTGGTCTCATCCCTCTGTGTCCTGTGACCTCCAAACCGATAGTTAGATCAGTCTGGAAAACCAGCCATGTGATGCCGAAATACTGTAAGATCATTTCTTGATTCCGTTGGGAGCTCTGTGACTCCGCAGGCAGGTCTTTCTGAAGCATTTTAGAGCCAGTTTTGTAATGACTTTCAGGCATCCGCAAACACCTAATGGAATTTTCTAAAGGATCTCCATTAGACTTGACTTGCGCAGCCTCTGTTGTGAAATCCACTAGGCTGGTGTTTTGGAGTTCTTTGTGGACGCCCTTGTAAACATAGCACTGTATTAAATCTGACCCTAAATCAGATTAGTCCCATTTTGTATCAAGTCTCATTACGAAATGCATGTCTTTGACATTTTTGGGTTAATGGCTTGCTCCTATGTCATAGCAGCTATTAATTTGTTACTTCCATCACCTTTCACTGTCAAGAAATCAAAGTTGCTGCGGTTTGAATCAGCAAAGCAGCGTCCCTTGGTGCTGGCTAGAAAACCACAGAAGCTAACCCATCAAGCCTAGTCACCAAATGGTCCTTGTCATAGGAAACTCTGGGCTTCATCAGTTCCCAAGCAGACTGAGCCCTCACAGCGTGCATGAGACAAAGGAAGCACCAAGCACCTTCCACTGAGCAGCAAGTGAGGTGTTTCCAACACGTCCATCTGAGTTCCTCCCTCTCCCAGTTTCTGCAAGTCTTGTTTGGGAGCCTGCTTCTCTCTCCAAAGGAAAAACAAAATGATGTGGGGTCCATGTCAGCACCACTGCTGCCTCCTTGGGCAGAGGTCATGCTCAGTGGAAGAGGGGGAGACGCATCTCGCAGCTGCCTAGGTTGTCATGTATGTCAACTGTCAGACAGAATTCCTTGCACATGCGTGTTAGGAGAAGGAATTGTCTGTCTTTATGGGGACAGATGCCTATAATGTGCCCAGGTTCACTTCTCTTGCGGGACCATTTGACTTAGTGTGGAAACATGTTAGAAAGAAACTGCAGAAGGAAGCCAAGGATATTAAACCCTTGCCAGTATATGAAGACTAGTTAAGTACCTGTCGCAATTGAGACATAGTAAATGACAACCCACACCAGATCTGGATACTGACGTTATTTAAGGATTAACAAGACTAGCGCTTTTAAGCTGATTGATATCTACACACTTCCTTGCCCCCACATTCACTAGGTCTCACCTCTCTTCCCGGCAGGGACATTGTGGGTAGTCTGTCAAGGTGGAATTCATCAGTTCATGCTGTGCAGCTCTCATAGTTACCAGTCTCAAGCATTACTGGCAAGGTCACTGGGCATCCCCTGTCATTCATCCCCACATCTCCATCACCTCTAGGATCTTTCCCCATTCCACTGTTTTTCATCCAGACATGATCTTCACCATTTCTAGCCCTAAGCCCTAGATTCAGGTTGCATCAGCTCCTAACTGGTGGTTTGTTTGACATCTTGTTACTAATTGGAGGATTCAGGACATGCCACGTTTGTTTTAGTCCAGCTACCAAAATGGACAACTAGTATACTGCTTGCAGCTAGTTTGTGCTCCAGAGTACAGAAGTTCAGCTTTGGACATTGGTGCACACACACCACACTTACCTGCTGCCTGACAGCATTTACAATTTAAGTGGGTTTTTTGCCTGCTACCAGCCCTAATACTAGTGACCCAAAGTAAGTGTCTGTTGCAGATCAAGAAAAGGTGGAGAAAGGCCAAACAAAAGTATTAAGTGGTGTTTATTAAAAGCGAGTCAGCATCCTTCAAATAGCTGAGTTATGTCCAGTGAGTAAATTTGGAAGGATAATAAACTCTGGCAGCTTAAATGTAAAAATGAAATAAGGCAGGCCAAAACACAGAATGAGGAACAGGCTGCAAATGGGGTAAAAGCTCATAAATCCTTCTTTTAAACAGTAGGACTGTCTGTTGAGCTGTAGATTATCACTGCAAAAGACAAGGTAAGGCCAAGGCAGGGAAAAGTGTACTCTTTGTGGACAAACTTGAGAAGGTTCCTGAGTTTAGTTAGTTAGGAGAACTTGCAGAGGATCTGTCTGACTGAGGTGACTGTAGAAGCAGCTATGGGACACAAGAACGAACAAACCCTAATACTTCCAGAGGTCACCAGTGAAGTAGTTGAAGTGCTGTCTGTGGTGACCAATCCCTCACTTGAAACAGTCTTAGGCTGTGAGGGCTAGGAAGTTGACAGATGTGACATCCATTTTCTAAATGGGTTCTGGAGGAGATCCAAAGAGCCAGGAGAGCCTGACTGAGCCCATTATTAGCCCATTACTGTAGTAAAAAAAAAAATAATAATGATAAGGAAAAATAGAATACACTGAGGAGGAGTCACCATGACTTTTGTGAAGAGAAGCCCTACCTCGCAAACCTCCTGAAGTTTTTGAAGGCGTTGGGATATATATGGATGAGTGCTCCTATTCTTAGAAGATGCTCAGGTTTGTAAAACATTTCTGGTAGTCTGTCACCAAATTCAGTCTCACACGGATGAACAATTGGTTGAAAGATAGTAGAGGATAAACATAGATGGTGAGTTCTGATTAATCACAAATGAGATCTTCAAGCTTGAACAGGCTGTTGGGTGGACTCCTTATCTGGCTGAGTAATAGTCAAAGAAGCAAATGCACTGTTAAGAATAGTCACACTGGAAAAGGGACAGAAAGGTAAACAGAGTGCCTGGGGCCACTTTATTAACCCTCGGTGCATCTAACTTCAGTATCACGTGCATTTGTCAGAATTGGTGGAGGAGACTGGGAAAATTTGAAGAATGGTCAATGGAACAGCTTTTGTACAAGAAGCAGCAAAGTTGGATAGGGCTCATCAGCCTGGGCAAGAGGTGGCTAAAGAGAGGTCTGACAAAGGTTTGTAAAATTCTGAGAGGCATGAAAAAGGTGGCTAGCAAATGACAGTTCTCCGTCCTTTCCAACATAAGCAGGAAGATCAAAAAAGAGATTAGTAGCTGCTCTGTTCCAACAGGCAAGAGGTGCTTTTCTCATAAAATGTAGATCTCCTTGCTGTAGGAGCCTGTGGATGTGAAAAGTTCGCAGGGTGAAGAACACAAATGTACAACGTCATGGAAGAAAAATCCACTGCAGGTTATCAGGTTCAGAGACCCTTGGCCCATGAAGTCACTGAGCTGCAAAATGTGTGAGATTATTCTGGGGAATATTGTAGGCATCTGCTGTTGGCCACAGTCAGAAACAGGTCGTGGGGAGACGAGCTGCCAGTCTGACCTAAGACAACTGTGTTATGTTATGGTTTTATGATCCTTCCGTAGGAGTGAAAACCACATGACCCAGAATATCCAGCCTGGATAAAGCACGGGGCTACGTGGCTGGGAATGGCCTTACCAGGAATAATGGCAGGGTGAACTAGAAGGCAGCTGGCAGGTCCTCTCTAATAATAGGTGGTTTAATGAAAAGGCATTGCAATTCAACGTAGAGCTTGTGATAGAGGGGAAAAAAAAAAAAAGAAGAAAAATTACAGAAAGAAACATCTGAAGACAGGAGCTTGCATGATGCTCTCCCGCAGGCTGCCACCAGCTGCTGATGGTGTATCCAAGCCACGAGGTCAACACTTCTTTCGTAAACTCTTGGTTCCAGGATGTGATACACGTGCCCCCGACACACGCTTTTGCCCTCGCTGAAGCAGGGTCTTTGTGGATTGAGTCCTGGGTATTTATGTTTCTATCTTTAGTTACAAACCACAGTGACACGCTTTTAACTGTGAATTGTTAGCTAATCATTGATAGACTGGTGGCTAGAAAAGAGTGCTGTAGTTATCCAGAGCCGACAGCATCCTCTTTTAAAGTTTAGTGCTTATTCCTTTGGCTGTTTAAACGATTTTCATCCTGCAGAGAGCAGAACTTGTGTGATATACAGATACCATCCTGGGATTTCCTTAGCTTCTAAAGCAGGAACATGTCCTAGTAGTCGCTCAGTTATCATGTCACAAGCTGCCTCTCAGGAATTTAGACTTGAAGGCAAACGCTGGTATTGGCTGGAAAGAGAAAGCAGGTTGTTACTCCTATTGTTCCTGTTGCCCCTTCATTTGGGATTTTGTGTCTTTCCTGCATGAACAGGGCTCTCCTGCTCCCCAGCTATGGCTGCACTGCTGAAGCTGCTATTCTGTGCTGGGGGAAGACAACATGAAGTGCAGATCAGTGCTTTTATATGAATATTCACCCTCTGGATAGTGATACCAGCTCATACATGGAATGGCTTATAACATGGATCCTCAGGTGTAGTGTCTGTGACCAAGGGAAACACGCTGCTAAAACTAGTCCTACAAAACCTCCAGTAGCCAGGGGTATATTAGTTTCTGAGAAGCCTTGTATCAGGAGGTAAGGCAAAGGAATAGTTGAATTGAGGTGAATGTTATGAATTTAAACAAACAAACAAAAAATGACATCCAGGGAATCCAGAAATTTCTCCACCATTCATCTTGCTGACTCTAAGGGCCAGCCTCCTGCTGCTGCGGCTGGCCAGGAGAGGCAGGACTTGAACTGAAGAATCTTCAATACGGCTCTTGCAAGATTGTCTCTAGTGTGTGTGGTGACTGTAATCTGTACAGCAGTGATATCCAGTCAGGATATTGTGGTGTTCGGCAGAGTGTTACCGTGCTGCAGGAGAGTGCATTACTGAGTTGGAGTGAGGAGAAACATGGCATTTGGCTCAATATAACGACTCACATCTGACCTGGACATCAAAGCTGCAGGTGTCACTCTGTGGTAGGTATTAGAGTCTGCAGAGAAATGTGGGTTCCCTGCTTGGGACCTACACTGACAGAGTTCCTGCTAACACGTCCAGGATTGCAGCCCAGCTGCAGATGAGGCTAGAGTGAGTTGATGCAGTAAAGGTATCACTGTGGATCTGCAGACCGGTTCTGATTTCAGAGCTGCTTCCGCTCTGTTCTCACTGTTCCTGATGGAGCTGGGCAAGTAGCGTCTTCCTGGGTGCCCTCAGGGATGAGGGGGACGAGAGAGGAGCAGTCTCTCTTTTCTTCCCTACAGCCCAGCTGTGCCAGAGCACAGCACCTTCTTTTGCCATGTCAATCAGAGGGTGAGGTTTTCCAGGGACAGGTCCTGGCTCTTGAGCGAGGTCATTTCAGCTGCACACCTTATGGAAGAGCTGGTCTACAGAAGAGGGCAAACGGGGATGAGAAAGACAGAAAAATATCCTGCCTCTGCCATCTCACCCGTTATTCAAAGACTGAATACTGTGGCAATATTTTGATGTACTTCCATCAACATCACACAAAGCTGAAAAGGCGTTGCCAGCCATGTCCTGCGTAGTACCTCTGTGATTTGTCCAGGCTCTCTCAGGCTGGCATTGATACAGGCAGTGAGAGGAGTGTACCTCTGTAGCTGTTGGGATTTTAGCTTGAGATAGGAGGATCCCAAAAGGAAACAGAGAAAAATGAGACAATTTAGCAAAACTGATGGGAATTAATGAAGTGATTCTGTTCCCCTTTCCCTGTGTTTCCAGGTGAAAAGGCTTCATCAAAACGATATTGTCCATTCTATGTCTATGAGGTGAGGAGGGCCCTGCCTGCCAAGACAAATTGATTTCGTTTTGTTTTTCTTACATGTTGCTATGCAGGATTATATTTCTGGGCACTTGCAGGTGAGAGACAGGGTTTACAAGCTGTCATGTGCTTTACGCTGCAGTGGTCTGGGGGCAGCTGACAGCCGGGTGCCCTCAGAGTCATCTCAGCGTTCTGTAGATAAGCTCTACAGAGAAGCTAAGAACTTCCATTAAATGGTGGGGGGCAATATCTGATAAGTCCATAAACCAGCAACTAACTTGTGAAAAATACGATGTCGATGAATTGTATCACAGTTGCCAGCACAGGCTTTCATGCTGCAGCGTCTTTGGTCTACGTGCCAGGCTATCTAGATCATGAATTTTGCAGCTGCACTTGTCCCTGGGATTAACTGCTCTCGACCTCAGCGTATGAGTTTAAGGCATGAGGTGAAAATTAGAGGAGTCAACATGCAGGGACAGGCAGAATGTGATTACTTGAAACTACACAACTAGGAGACAGGAGGCAAAGAAAAAAGTGGTATGGATTCTCCAGGCCTGCCGTGTGGTGAACCAGCTGAAGTGCTGGGCTCGGGGTTTTTCACTCAAAAGTCAAGTTTGAATTGTTTCGAGCATTCCTGTTTCTGAGTGATTGATCATTCAGAGATGAGCGATGCCAATGAGAGCATTTATGCAGAGTGGTTGCAAGCGCAGGGGAGAGCTGGTGTGGGTGACTGAAACGCTTAGTGACTGCTGCCACTTCTCTGCCCTGACAAAGAGCTACGGGCTTACAGGGGTGGCTCAGAAGGACTGAAGAAGAATGCTAAATGGCTGATGAGAGGGTAGCAACTGGTAAGCGTGACAGATAGGTGCCGACCACCCTGAGGGCCATGATACCTTGTGCTGTCTACGAGGCTTGTACAGGCTCTGTGTGTGTGATTCTATGAGGAAAGCCTGCTACTGCTGTATTAATGATTTTTAAGAGATTAAGGACTGTAGTAAAGTGACTATTTCCAGTTGGTCCCCTAGCAGATTGTGCTGTGGCAGGGTGGTGACACGCAGACGTTCATGATGTCCCTCTGTTTATCTCTAGGTTCTCAAGCATCTGAGACACTTAAATTTCACCAATAACATGGGAGAACAAGTGGATTTTGATGAGTTTGGGGACCTGGTAGGGAATTATTCAATAATCAATTGGCATCTCTCTCCGGAGGATGGCTCAGTCGTCTTGAGGAGGTTGGGCACTACAACGTTTATGCCAAGAAAGGGGAGAGGCTCTTTATCAATGAAACAAGATCCTGTGGAGTGGATTCTCTAAGGAGGTAAGTGCTTAAATCCTCACAGCAACTTTTCCCAAGTTTGCACAAGCTGAAATTGAACTAACCCTGCACGGTCCTGTATTATGGCTCCCTGTCCCATTAAAAGATCCATTCATCTTACTGTTTATACGGTTTCTGCCGTAGTCCTTCACACCCTCATTACACACTTCTGGAAATAACAGGCAGCTCCTTCTCCCTCCTGTGCATTTGATGAGCCTGGGTATTACTGGTTTAAATAATGCCTTTTTTCCAGCCCAAGCAGGTAGGTTGGAATTCTGCAGTGCTGTTTCCACAAGGATGAGAAATTCATTACCCAAGTCTGGTTGTTGACTAAGTCAAGCTTTCCTGAGCTCATTAGTTTCATTGCTGAAACAATGCTGATCCCAGTATTTCTGCATCAAGCATCTCTTTGTGCTCCTAGTTAAATTCGCATTTTTTTCTGCTGGCTTTACCCTCCACATCCCAGAGCCTTCCTCACACCTTGCCTTGCAAACCAAACAGAACAAGCCCTGTCAATCTGCCCAGGTTACCTTGGACATGGTCCTCAAATAGTGGGAGATGACATTACCTGCTACCTACGTTTTTAATCTACCAGAAGGTGCTTGTGCAGTCTCAGAAGTGTGTTGTAGCCATTGACTTTAGTCAGGCCTAAGTCCTTCTCCCCTCCTTGATCTCTTCAGCATGACTGTCTTCACTAGCAGCCAGGGCTGTGTCTCCCCGTGTGATGGGAATGTGGTGCAGAGATCTCTGGACAAGAGCCAGGAGAGCTGCTGTCACAGCCAGCAGCAGCTGACTCCAGCCTAGACAGAAACCCCAGCTCCCAGAGGGGATACTGAGAGGGGCGGGCTTGTGGCCTGAGAGGCGACACAGGGAGTGTTAGCTTAGAAATGTCGCTGCCAGGCCCTGCTGCAATGTTTAGACGTGTTAATCAGCACCCGATTAACGAACAAGGCAATTCACGTCCAGGTTATTACTCACAGTGGCTGGCAGATCAGGTAACTGCTTCTGCAGTAGCTACACTTACTCATCTATCTACACCACCTTACCTCTACTCCAGGTGCCCCACCCTAACTTACGGTTTAATCGAGAGCTATCTGAAGGAGGCGTGGGTCAGGCAGAGGACATTACCACAGAAATACTGGGCTCAGGCTTTTCTAAGCCCAGCTGGAGTCTCCGAGCACAAACTACAAGTGGAATTAAAAAAACCTGATGTTCTAACCTCTTCTGATCATTACAAATGCCACTGGCACCTTTTCCAACAGTTGGGATTTTATTGTTATTTACTTAAACTGAGTAATTGTGTTTTCTTGGTCTAAATTCCTTCAACAGTGCAATATTTATCTTCATTCTCGTCCAAACTGTTAAAAATGAGACTGGATTTTGCTGAGTGTCATGCCAGGGCATGCAAATTGTGTGCCAGTGGAGGGATTTGTGATCTCTGTGTCTGCTGCAGCCTTTTATTCAACTTACAGAGTCTGAATTTATTCATCTAAAAGGCTGTGCTCAGAGAGAGTAGCCAGTACTTCCCTTACTGAAGACTTCTGTGCCTCTGTCATCCTTAAAAAGAGATTAAATGTAGTTAATTTTAACGCAGGAACTTCAGCATTGGCCAGACTTGCAAAGAAAAAGTTAAAGAATAGGTAAGATAGATAGATTCGTCTTGGCAGAACTTGATGAAATTCCCCACAGAATACTTAAGACGGCAGCAAAGCAATCTCAAAAGTACTAGCAATTCATCTTTGAGAAATGTGGAGGATGGGTGATGTCTCAAAGGATTAGAGGAGTGTAATACCTGTTTTAAAAGCAGATACAGGAGAGCTAAGGGAATTACACATGATGGAGCTGAGCTTCAGATACCTAAAAGACTAGATTAAAAAAAAAACGAACAGTTTATAAACACTTAGAGGAATAAACTGATAAGCAAAAGCCAACATGGATTTGTCAAGACGAACTCCTGCCAAACCAATTTAATTTTCCTCCTTGGAAGCTCAATCAGCTTCGTAGATAATGGGGAAGCAGAGCATGACTTCAGTCGGGCCTTTGATTCAGCCCTGTTCAAAATCATCAGTGGCAGCCTAGGGAAAGACAGTCCGGACCTGAAGTCCTCTTGGTCTTGGCACTGCCTGCCGAAAGCCTGTCCTGAGGAACAGGTATGAACAGCAGACTGAATTAATAGCAATAGGTAGTGACAGCGAAGAGTGCTTCAAGTGGGGAGCTGCAGGGATGTGCCCTGGTTACGTGTCCGTCCAATGAATAACACAATCCTGATTAGCAGCTTAGAAACAACGGGCCCAAGCTATAGCTATAGGTGAAGCTATAGCTATAGGTGAAGCTATAGCTGTGTTGCTGTATAGGCAACGGTGACCGCTCTCAGCTGCAGGTGAATACCTGAGCCACAAAATGGGCACCTCTGCATAGCAGCTGCCACCACTACCAAGGGCTTGCTTATTATCCTGTGGCTGAGGCCACACAGACAATTTCTAAACCATACCCTGGGCTCACTGCCTAAGTACCTCCACACAGGAGGTTTCTGGAGATCAACAGGTTAGCAGAACTTGGGCAAACTAGCAGAAAACTTCCAAAAAGGTGGATGGAGGCTTCCAAACAGAGGACCCTGAAGTATATACAGATCATGGTACTTTGCTGGCCATGGAAATTGTGGGTTTAACTCCGCTGAGATGAGAAAGCCACGTTCTGCATCAGCATTCTCTCCTTAATTTAATTGGGAAAAGGTGAGCTCAACTTCAGGTTGCGCTTCTGTGTAAAGAAGGCTGAGACTTCTACTTCTGCTGAACAGCTTGTTGTCAGCGTGCATTAGGCAAGCAGTGAGCGTACCCATGCAACCACTTGCTGCCAAGATATGACCATGCCCAAGTGGGCTCACACGCAGCCAGCAGGTGACACAGCTCATTGTTTGCAGCAGCAGAAGCCTGGAAGCCTTTGGATCTGCATATAGCTGCTGATTTGCATCTTTGGATGATCAGTGCTGTAGAAACAGGAGGAAGTGGATTTGAGTAAACTGTTTTAATTCTCATAAATCATTAGCAGTCAATATGCAATATATGGGATTGAGAATCAGCAGTCAGAGCCCATCATCTCCCAGGCTGACTCAAATTCCTGCCAGTAAATACTGATTTTCTTTTAACCACCTAATTACTGTTTTCTGGTCTGTGTATCATGGGTACACACCAGTTCGCAGTGCTCACAGCACAGTAGAGGTTACAAAGATCTGCTGATCTTCCCTACCATCCCTTGTTGTGTTCTTTCAAACGAATAATCACTGCAGTGGGTTGGGGAAGGACTACTGTGCAAAATGTATCTGTTCTGGGAAGAGGTGAGCCCCTGAGGCTCTCCATCCAGCATGCTAATCCAGCCGTAAAACCCTTGTAGGAAGCCCAGGGTCCTGCTGTGGAAAGACTGAATGTGGGCCACTGCCACCATTAACCCTCCTCGGGCTCTTTTCTTGCAGGTGCCTTTCTCTAATTGCAGCAGGGACTGCCTCCCGGGCACGAGGAAGGGCATCATTGAGGGAGAGCCCACCTGCTGCTTCGAGTGCGTGGACTGCCCCGACGGGGAGTACAGTGATGAAACAGGTAATACTCACAGAGCTGCTTTGGGGTTTCCAGAGGACCCTGCGAGCTCTCTGGGCATCAGCTGCATTTGTGCTGAAATCTCTTCCCTGCGATACTGAGCTGGAGGCCGCTTTGCCAGGGGGCTTCACAGAAAGTTGGAGCGACTTCTGTTGAGCATTGGCACTGCAAAAGACCAGAATCTCGGGTCCTATCAAACACCCATGGGCATCTTTCTCATTGGTTTTAGTGGGAGTTTGGATTGAGCTGCTCAGGTTCTTCAGTGGAGGAAAAGGAACCTCAGTTTTAGAGCTGGTTGAAAAATTCTGAATTTCCAACACCTTTAGTGCCCCCTCAGTTCTGGGTGTCCCCAGGGTAATGAAGGCAAGTAAATCTTTTCAGAACAGCAGTACCCTGCGTGCTGCAGAGTGCTCAGGATCTCCTCATGCCATCTCCAGCAGCGTTGGTCCCAGCGCACGCTGCAGACCTTGCCTGAGATGGGAACTTCAGTAAACTGCATGCAAGACTGAACAATTGTTCTCCTTTAGGATAACCTAATTTGCATCCTATCAGGAATGATAATTTTTTAGCATGAACATACAGTGCTACAGGATGCTTGGGAGCAGCATTTTCAAACTCTGGTCATGTGTAATAGGGGTCTTTTGGTGGTTTTCACAGGATTTTGTGAGCTGACACTGGTGTGGGAGAAATTTGTGGGTCTGAGGGGGTGACTGCCTTCTGACTCCCCAGCTATTTCAGCTGACAGTAATGCTCTTTATTTCCTGTGCTTGCCAGTTTTACAGGCGTAGAGAGCAGTTTTACAACCAGCTCATGTCTCAGCTCATCCAACTGAGACAGTGATAGTACCAAAGGAGACAATCTGTTGTGTCCTCTCCCAGCTGTTTGCTCCCACCCTTTGTCTGGGAGCAGTGCTGGTACCCATGCGACCATAGCGTGAGTGCTATCAGGTCTCTGGTCCTCCTGAAAACAAACTCTTGGCAGGCTGAGTTTCCAGCTAGAAGGAGAAGCTGCATGACCTCTAGTGCTAACACAAAAGAGTGGGCAGGAATGAGCAGCCTTGGGGGAGGAGGGGATCTGGCTTACTCCCTGCAGTGGTAGAGGCAGCTGAATTCGCTAGTATGCAACATTAGCTCTGCCTTGCCTGCAGTTTGCAGTAGCCCTCCAGGTAAAAGGCACAAGAAAATAAAAATGATAGGCTAAATGGATGTAAATGAAATGACGTGATGGTGGGAGCTTCTGACTGAGGTTTTGCATCAAGTGCAATTTCACATGAACAGCTTAGGTGAGGCAACCAGTCATTAGGAAAGCAGTGTCATGTCAGGTCACTGGTGCTCCTTCCAACCATCCAGAACGAGAGAGCTTGAAATCCTCTGCCCTCGTTAGCTGGGCATTCTCACTTAGCATCAAAGCTCTGCTCTGAGGCTATGCTCCGAGTCCTGTCTGTGCTTAGGTGCAAAGGTCAGAAGGGAGGTTGCTGCTAAAGGGGTTTTATGAACATTTGTTCCCAGAACTCACTGCAGCCCATTGCTATCCCACTGGGATCCCGAAGGCTGAGGTAGGTTGTGACTTCCAACTCACTGCTCTCAACCCCTTTCCGCTGCCATCAAGGGAGTCATGACCCTCCCCACTGGAGCACAAGACCAAAGAAGAAGAGCAGAAGCAGCACTTCTTTGCCTTTTGGTCGTAGTGGTCATTGGAGACATACATTGCCATCCCAGTAGGCACAACTCGTTTCATGTAGAAAAGAGGTGGAGGCATCAATTTTCTCTTTGCAAGTATCAGTGGGACACTTTGCTGGGTGTGGGGAGAAGGATATCATTAAGACACATCTTCCCCTGATGTTCCAACATGTAATGAGAGTGTGCTGGGAGTCAAGGGCATTGCCTGCCTTCAGGGAAGAGCTTTTAAAATGTCTAAGACCCGCCTCCGTGGAATATGGAATAGACTCTCAGAGCACTTAAGGAGGCAAGCATGATTTTAATTTTCTCTGTAATAGGGACAGGCAGGACGTTTCAAATGATGATAAAAGTATGAGAGGTATGAAGACAGACAGATGCAGATGGTAAAAATGAAGGAACAAGAAAGACAGAGGGACAGAGCCTGTGTAACAGCTGACAGCAATCAAAGTTTGCAGAGTTTTGCCAAGAAATGGATTCCAAAAACACGAGTAGGACTTGTTTTGAAGCTGGAAGTAAGCTTGCTTTGTGTTTGCTCTATAGCTCATGGGAGGGTGGTTGTTTCAGTGTAAAACACTCTGAGACACCAACATGATTCTGGGAACCTGCGGACACCTGGAGGGAACAACCCTTGTATTTACGGTGAAGACCAGTGCGTAGCTGCCATATATGTCATCACACATTTCAGCCTCTCATTCTGACAAACCTTCCCTCTCCCTGTCATTTCTTTTCAGATGCAAGTGCCTGTGACAAGTGCCCTGAGGATTACTGGTCCAATGAGAACCACACCTCCTGCATTCCCAAGCAGATAGAGTTTCTGTCCTGGACTGAGCCCTTTGGGATCGCTCTGACTCTTTTTGCTGTGCTGGGAATTTTCTTGACTTCTTTTGTCCTAGGAGTCTTCACCAAATTTCGCAACACACCCATTGTCAAGGCCACAAACCGGGAGCTGTCCTACCTCCCTCTTCTCCTTGCTCTGCTGCTTCTCCAGCTCATTGTTCTTCATTGGCGAGCCCCAGAACTGGACTTGCCGTCTGAGGCAGCCAGCTTTTGGCATCAGCTTTGTCCTCTGCATCTCCTGCATCCTGGTGAAAACCAACCGTGTCCTGCTTGTCTTTGAGGCAAAGATCCCTACAAGCCTCCACCGAAAGTGGTGGGGCCTCAACCTCCAGTTCCTTCTGGTCTTCTTGTGCACATTCGTGCAGATTGTCATCTGTGTGATTTGGCTCTACACGGCCCCACCATCCAGTTACCGAAACCATGAACTGGAGGATGAGATTATCTTCATCACCTGCCATGAAGGCTCCTTGATGGCTCTTGGCTTCCTCATTGGCTACACCTGCCTCCTGGCAGCCATCTGCTTCTTCTTTGCCTTCAAGTCTCGAAAGCTGCCTGAGAATTTTAATGAGGCCAAGTTCATCACCTTCAGCATGCTGATATTCTTCATGTGTGGATCTCCTTCATCCCTGCTTACGCCAGCACATATGGCAAGTTCGTCTCTGCCGTGGAGGTGATTGCGATACTGGCTGCCAGCTTTGGGCTCCTGGCCTGCATCTTCTTCAACAAAGTCTACATCATCCTCTTCAAGCCCTCCCGCAACACAATCGAGGAGGTGCGTTGCAGCACAGCTGCCCATGCTTTCAAGGTGGCTGCCAGGGCCACGCTGAGACGAAGCAACGTGTCACGCAAGCGCTCCAACAGCCTGGGTGGCTCCACTGGCTCCACCCCTTCCTCCTCCATCAGCAGCAAGAGCAACCACGAGGACCCTTTTCCTCTACCAGCCTCTGCTGAGCGGCAGCGCCAGCAGCAGCGTGGGTGCAAGCAAAAAGTCAGCTTTGGGAGTGGCACAGTCACCCTGTCACTGAGCTTCGAGGAGCCGCAGAAGAATGCCATGGCCAACAGGAACGCCAAGCGCAGGAACTCCCTGGAGGCCCAGAACAGTGATGACAGCCTGATGCGGCACCGGGCCCTACTTCCCCTGCAGAACATTGAGCCCCTCAGTGCTGAGCCTGGCTTCCAGGCAGCTTCCAGCCCAGAGACCAGCTCGCAGGAGTCGGTGGTGGGAGACACCAAAGAAGAGGTACCAAGCCCTGAAGCAGAGCCTTCCCTGCCATCGCTAACTCCCGAAATTTATAGGCGCTGGAGGTGGCTCTGTAACAGAGAACACGGTACATTCCTAACGAAAGAAGATTGTGAAAAGCACACTAGACCCCAAGAGGAACTTGTTTACCTCTTGCTTCTGAATGGGAAAGACAACAAAGACACCCTCCTGTGACACAGCCCCACAACACCTTACTGTTAGCGCCGGCAGGGTAACTCATGTGCCTCCAGAGGAAGGACTGTGTCTGGGGAGCCTTGGACTGAATTTGCGTTCGCTTTATTGAAACCAGGACATCTCAGAAGGACAAGTGAAGATTGCCTCTGGTGGGGCTTAAGCAGAAGTCTGCATGCTGCCTTGCCTCCGTAAGCTTTTCCTGCCAGACTGCAACTCAGCTGACTGTGGGAGGCACTAGGCAATTCCACTATACTCTGCTTTTACATTTATGTATAATATTCCTCTTTCCCACTATGTATAATATTCCCTCTATCCAGTATATGTGATCTGTAACCATGTGCATCAGGACTCTCAGCTCTACAAAAGCAAGGTACACGGTTTCGCTGGGGGAAAGCACGGTCATGGGGAAAATAAAAAGAGCCCCCGACATCCTGCATGCTGTGTACAGCCAAGGGTGTGGACATGTAAAGTATTTAATGTGACAGAGCGCCCCGCTATTTATATTAGTAATGTCCCAATCTCTCCTTTCTGCCCAGCAGGAAATACTGGACGATACTCTTCGTAGACTCCATTGCACTAGACCAAGCAACTAGGTTCCTACTGGTTTCCTTCAGATGGGGTAGCTTTACCTCCAGCCTGCCTGCTTTGGTGGAGGGGGAGAACAGCTTGTAAATAACCCCCGGAGAACATGCGAAAGCACAATGAGCTGTATCCACGATTGATTATGTCGCTAGTAGTTGTATGCGTAACCAAGTGTTGCTGCTCTAATACTCCACACGGCATACATGGCTAACCCTGTCACACCATAGTCAGTGTTGTGCTTTGCCATATTAATCTGCCTCACACCGACAGTGCACTGCGCTAGTCGTGATGGTACTGGTGGGCCCGATACAAAGCAAGTGAAACAAGGTGAAACGGATGAGTTAGGGATGAGGAAAGAGCCCCCAGATGTGGTAACGTGATTGCAGGAGTGGGCGAGTATCTGAAGTGTGCGTGCTGGTACACGACGGGTGAGGAAGGCATACAGGTCTGGGCTCTGAGACAGGCAAGTGGATAAATTGGGTATTTTTTGGCTCCTGTAGGCCACCTACCAGGTTATTTCCCCCCTGGTCTGCAATGAAGAGAGGACATCTAGCTCAAGAAGGGTGGACTGTACCTAAAGAAAACCAGTAAAGACTTCAGCAGAGAGCATAGCAGAACTTCTTTACCCTGGACACTTGTCCCGCTCTCCTAAAAGCAGACATAAGTGATGCTGGTTTTGCAAGGCACACCTGTTTCTTCTCCATCCATGCTGGAAGTGGCTGGAGTGAGGAGTCATTAGAAGAGGTTTGTTGCAGCCTGATGAGAGGAAAAGCACCCCTCGACAGCCTGGCAGGGGGGTGGGCTTATGGTGCAGAATTTATCTCCTCTTCCCAGATCCTGTGTGAAAGAACAAGTGTCCGACGTGAAGATGTCAGTACCCTCCCTCCAACACTACGTAGTCTAGACCACCATGGACAGGTAGATGGGCCTGCAGCGTAGTGTGACCTGAGACGAAAGGACTGTGTGAGTGCATTGGCAAAAATACCACAATTCTCTCATTACTGTTTTTGCTTGGTTGTTCTTTTGCCAGGGCAGGAAAATAAAACTTACAGGTGACATTACTGCATAAAAGCTTTGTTTTGGCACCTCCGCTTGTTGCTGACGAGGAGAGGAGTTTTGGCCTAGGAGAGCAAAGTGAAAGTCCGGAACCCCAAGGACCGTGCTATTCAGACAAGTTATTTTAACCCTTTTGTTGATCTGTTACATCCCCCTGAGAGTGGCCTCGACTTTTAACGACATCGTGTTAAAAACAATCCAACTTTACCTGTAAGGCCTGCAAATTACAATATTTGATTAAAGCCATGGCACAGCTGGTTAAAAGGAACAACAAAAAAAAGTTTGAAAACACAAATCCTTGCGGCCACAATTTTGGAAACCACATTCTACCCTGGACCCATTGAGAGGTGCTCACCGCTTCTGAAAAACCAGGTCCCTTCCCCAGGCTGCTGACTGTGGCCTCTAGGCTTAGTTTAAGGGTATGGAACTGAGACCTGTGGTCTCCTGAGTCGAAATGCACAAACCAAGGTGGGCACTAGATGGCAGAAAGGGCTAAAAAAAGTACTTGTGTTATGGCCCACACTTCCAAAATTTCAGTAGCCAAATAGTTTTAGTGCTAGTGAATCATGCCACAGGCCAACCCCCTACGGTAGCCCCTGCAGTGAAGCTGACAGTGTTGAAGACACCAAGAGCTTAATGAATGAAATGAAAATGACACAAGATACAAACCAAGGACCCTTCACGAACACACGCAACCTGAGAAACAGAAAGTCAGCATCGGCTGCCTTGTCTGGAGAACAATATTCACTGGCTATGCACACGTAGATAATGCTGACATTTGGGTGGTTTTCATCCTTTGGGTGGTTTTTCGTTCTTTAGGTGTTTTTCATTCTTTACATCTACTTAAAAGGAATTTGTACCCTGACGCACGATGAGGCTCCAAGAGCTGCCATAATTTTACAGACCAACCATGCTCAGTTTGCTGGGGAACCCCTGTCCACCCTCACTGCACACGCATCTGGAGCACTAAGCCTCAAGCTCACACGCTGTGTGAGAGCTGCTGCTGCAGTTTATCGTAGTGATGCACACGCTAGATGCAGGGAAAGTTCAGTAAAGAAGGACCCCCCTTTGTGAGGGGATTTGCACCCAAGCCCTTTTCCCATGCATAGAGAGGGTGTGTGTTCTCATCCTGCCAAGTCCAGGAGAAGAGGAGGTTTGCTCGGACACCTGTCCAAAAGCCTGTCTGTGTGTCACGCAATACTGATGAAGACGAGCGGGGGTAACATCCTCCTGTGGAAAGCTCAAGCCTGAGAACCTCCACTGGCATGTCCCACCAGAAGTGGCCCTTGTGAATGGCTGCCCCCTCCCACCCCCGGCTCAAAAACCTACTGGAAAGCCTGTGCCAGTGTGGTGTTTCCTGAACCGTCTAGTAGTGAAGCAACGCTAGAATTTATCAGCTATGTGGGGGATTTCCATGGGCCAACTTGGCTGATGGGCAGAGAACCGTGCTAGTGCGGAGCCCAAGCCTTCACTCTGCTCACTAACCTGGCAGAGCTCTGCCTGTCCAGAGATCAGCAGAGCACTTGCCTCTCTCCACGGAGAAGAGGGATGATACCAGGAGAAAGAAATCCTTTGTCCCCATTCTGTTTCGTGCTTCTCACCATGTCCTTCCTACGAGTCCAGGAGGTCCATTCAGTCAGCGATACCCGCTGCTGTTAAATTTAGGGTTCTATTTCCCAAATGTACCATGGGAGGCAGGAAAGCAGGGGGAGGAACATAGTTTTTGTTGTTTTTCCAAGGAATCTGGGTGTTTAAATTGGGGGATTTAACGAAAGACCTGAACGTTCAGACTGAAGTTTAACCCGGGGTTTTCTCAGAGGCTGGATCATTCACCACAGCCTTTGGTTTGCTGGCTGAGGAACGGTAACATCAGCCCGGGACGGGGGATGATGAAGCGGGCAATGAGGGGCTGCCAGAGGTGGGACTTTCCAGACTGCTGAGGCCAACATGTCAGAGGCGATGACTGCTGGAGAACGTGGCACACTGGAAAAGAAAAGCTGCTGGCAGCTCCCGTCCTCAGGGGCTGTCACAGAGGTGCCACCCGCCGAGGACAGCCCGCAGACCTGTGGGTCATTCTGCGGGCAGCTATTGCTCCTCTTGCTTTCAGCTTTTTCTCTTTTAACCGGCTGGCGGGCTCTAGGGGCGGGAAGCTTTCTGCCGAGCCCGCAGAGAGCTGCTCCCCTGCGCTCTGCTAAAACCCCGCGGCGCTGACGGGGCCAACCGCGCCACCCTGCCTCGGACCACCCGAAACGCAGTTCCGAGCCGCCGCCGGGCCCAGGCCCGAGCCCAGCGCCGCCCCCGCCCCGCCCTGCCCCGCCCCGCCTGTGCGGGTGGACCGGAGCGGTTCGGCTCGGCAGAGAGCGGCTGGCAGCATGCTGTGCGGCGGCACCTCGGCGGCCCGGCCCGCCACCAGCGAGACGCAGCAGATCGCGGACGAGGTGAGGGGGCCGCGCCGCACCCGAGCGAGCCTCGGAAGGGCCCGCGGGGCCGCGAAAGGCCTAGCGGCGGCTCTTCCTAGGCCCGGCCTGTTGGCGGTCTGAGCTTGGGGTCTCGGGCGGGGAGCCGCCTGCTGTCCGTGCGGGCCTGCCCACCGCGGGGGGGGGGCCGCATGTACCGGCGGTAGGTTCGAATGCACCGCTCGGGCCCCGTTCCCCGTGCAGGGGGTGGCGGGGGGCCCGGGTGCGTTTGGCCGTTGCTCTACGCCGCTGAAGGCGGAGCCGCCTTTCCTCCCCCGCGGTTTAAAAGCAGGAAGGCCGGGCAGCTGTGGAGCTGTGAGCAGTCAGCGGCCCCTCGGAGCCCGCCCCGGAGCCCTGGCTCCAGGCAGAGCAGGCTCAGCGTTTTAAGAGGACGTTTTCGGGGATTTCGAGGGGGCCCGCTGGCAGCGTTGGGTGCTTGCAGGTCCGAGCCTGGCCGGGCAGGTGATGTGCTACCGGCCGGTGTCAGCGCAGAGCCACCGCGTACCTCCGAGCTCTGAAAGGCCCATTTGCTTGGGTTTGAGGAAGGAGCTCAGATGGTTCTCACAAAGTCTAAACATTGTAACCGGGGGGGGGGGCGGTTTGTGGGGGAATAAGCAAGAAAACTTCAGTGCTGCTTCTGCTGTTCCAGAACACAGAGTTGAACTCGAACCGCTGCCACTTCCAAATCCTGATACTGCTTACAGTAAAATCCCTGCCCACGTTAATGGAGCACAAGCTTTTGCTCTAAAAATGCCAGTGTGCAACTAAGTTCTTTCAAAGCATACGGTCTTGTTTCAGACACGGGAACTCAAGTTCCTTGTGCTGTTTTATCAGCTAGGGTGTGCAAGCCAGTGAAGAAAGATGAGCAATGAGCTCCAGCTTCGTACGGTCTTTGTCATTGTCCGGAACCATTCCCTAGGCTGCAGCAGTTTCTGAACACATAGAGAGCACTCAAAGGCACAGCAGTCATTGAAATTAAGGCTTAGCTTGTAGAATCTGATGATTCTGTGTTTAAAAAAAGGAGAGATGTGCACCTCCTAAGCACCAACCTGCGTTTGCAGTAGTGAGTACATTATTGAGAACTGCAGAGAGTCACAGGTACTGCTTTGACCTGAAAAGGCCTATGCGTCATGTAAAGGTAATGCCAACATGCAATTAACGCTGCACATGGACTGAAAGCTAGGTTTGAAATCTTGGCTTTCTATTCTGTGGCAGACTGCAGTGGTTTGGTAATGCAAAAATAAGATGCGTGTAAAAACAAAACCCAGTTGGATTCAGAAGTGAACAGAACTAACCAAAAATCTGGCATTTTCATTTAAATCACATAAATATTTCAAAGTTTGTCCAGCTTGTTCTGACTGCCAGTTTAAATTATTTAATGAAATACAAGTGGGAAAACCCCAAACTGAAATTTGCGGTCATATCCTTGTCTGGATACAGACTGTGAAGGAAATATGAGTTTTGTTAAATCAAGGTAGACTTCTCAAATTGTTGGTTTACTTAAAACAAACCTTTGTGGGGATTTGTTAGGGCCTGCCAGTTCCCTTGCCATAAATACATTTCTGTTCCTGCTTTTCCAGTTATTCTCTCCATTGTTTGTTTCATAAGAATCGCGGCAATGGCCGAACATTGTTCGGATTTGTGGTCTTGGCAAGTGCTGCTGCTTGCCCAGGGCAGCTACAGTGTGAGACAGAGCAGGACAGCTTCCTTCCAGTGGTGTCTGCTGTAGGACTCCCATAGGAACCGTTTCTCCACGGCAAGGATTTCCACCCAGGCCTGCTCAGCCTTTGGCTTCTCACTGGCAGCTGTTAGTCAGTGATTTTGAACCGTCTGCTTTTAGTTACTGCTCTGGGAGAAAGCAAACAGGCCACGCAGAACAGCAAAGAGCCTTCAGGGCATGGTAATTTTCATGACTGAGTCACAGATTGTTTGGGTGGGTAGGGACTGTACCCCTGCCAAGCACAGGGTCAGCAGCCCCAGTCTGCTCTGGCCTTTGTCCAGTCAAGTCTTGAAAACTCCCAGGATGGAAACTGCAGAGCTTCGGGCAACCTTTTGCACTGCAGGAGTGTCCTCAGGGGAAAAGTTTTCCTTATATCCAGTCTGAGCTTCCAGTTTCAATTTATGACCATTGGGTCTCATCTTCTGCCGTCACCTCTCAGGAAAGAGCTTGACTTCTTGTAGGTACTGGAAAGCTTTCCTCAAAGCCTTCTCTTCTCCAGGCTGAGCAAGCTCATTTTCTTCCTCCATCACAGCGCAAGTGCTCCAGCCATCGGACCTCACAGTGGCCCTGCTGAGCTCGATACAGTTATGGACACCTTTCTTTGATTGGGGGCCCAAAACTGAACGCAGTATTCCAAATGTTCTCTAACAAGTGCAAGTAAAGGGCAGAAGTCACTTGTCTCTCTCTTGTGGCTAGACTCTTGCTGACACGGCCCAGTACGCTGTCACCTTGTTACCCCAGGGCACAGTGCTGGGCCTGCTCAGTGCGCTGTCACCAGGACCCCAGATCTAGACTGAGATGGTGAACTAGCAGGGGGCAGATCTTTCAGAGGGTCTTTCTCTCTGGGCTCCCTCCCCGTCCTGAATCAGGATGCCCTTTTGTCACATGCTGTGGTGAGTCAGTGCACAATAACTCAGGCTTGCAGCCTCATGCGACTCTGAGCTGTCTGCGGTCAAGGAGGCCAGTGTTCAGCTTTCTGGGGGAATTACGGAATGTGCTGAGCCAGGGCGATTTGAGACCTAAGAAACAACCTTGCACAGAGCCTACCATTGCTAAAGGAGCACGGGACAGGATACGGTCGGTATGATACTTTAACGTCTACCCTCTCCCCTGCTTCTGAAAATTTGTAGTAGTAGTTTCAGTGATGGGAAACCACTTGCTCCATCCTCTTACTCAGGGGAAGGGGAGGAGGGAAGACTGAATCCCTGTGCTTTCTGGGTCTGCGCCCTTCCTTGTGTCTTAGAATGCAAAGTTGTGGGGTGCACTTTGATTTCCATATGGTAAAAAACATATGCCCAAAAGCATCCAAACATCATTACCTTCCTTTTGACATACTATTCACAGCTCAGAAGAAGTGTGGAGAAGATGTACAGTTTGGTCACAGCTCCCAGGGACAGGATGGTCACTGACCAGCTGTCTTGGAAAGGCACCAGTTTGGTCCCATGCCTTCTCTGGTGCTGGAGAGGTAGGAGAACATACCCTGTTGCAGGAATTTTTCCTGTCCCTACCTCACCTAGGGCACCTGAGCAATTGCACTTGTTTTCCCCCAAGGAAGCAGGTGGGATTCAGGCAGGAGAGCAAATCTATTTATTCCTCTTGAATTTAGGAAGAAGGGAAGTACATATAGCTGGGGAGAGAAAATCTACTCGATCCTGCTTCTGTCGCCCTAGGAGTAGAGGGAGGGCTACGTAATGATGCAGTGCAGGAGGTAAGGCCTGGGTAGAACCGTGCTTGCAGCAAGGACTCCCAAGACTAATTCTTCTTGCCCTTGTAAACAAAGCTTGAAAGCTGCTGCTTTCCTGACCGAGAATTTTACCATATAGCTGTGATGTTCTGGAGAGCCAGTGTGGGAGAGGAGAGCTGCCACTCACACGAGTTCATGCTTTCCTCCAGGGAACTAGACAAGTTATTCTGACTTCTTGAGCACTGGTTTTACGGTCTGGAAACTGGGATGATAACTCAGAAGGCTTTATGCTTTGGTTATTTTTGAAATATTCGCAGTTTGAAAACACAGATTCCAGCAGATATGCTGGAAGAACTGTCACCTGAGTGTTGTAGAACCTTAGGCTTGGGTAGTTTGCTTTCAAAGCTTGATTTTGGACTGTCTGTCTGTGGTGCCGGGTGTTCTGAATAGAAAAGGCAACTAATGCTCAAGGGTCCTTTATCTTGTTGTAAGAATGATGTACATTCAAACTTCTCTTTAAAAAGACTGCAGTCTTGTGCATGTAGATGTGAACCACTTTATGTTTGTTGTTGGATACGCAGGACAGAGAGGGCAGCTGAGATATCCACAGAGGAAATAATTTGCCACAAAAAAATCTTCTAGCCTACCCCTCTTGTTGGAGCCTCCAGCCTTGGTGTCAGCCTGTGGTGACTGAGTTGGAGCCTCCAGCCTTGGTGTCAGCCTGCGGTGACTGAAACACACTGCTGTCTTGGCTTTGCTGCCTGTCTACATTTCTGGTCTGCTTTAAGACAAAACTAACATTCTTAACTTTTAGAACTGGAAAGCAGGAGCGCTCTGGGGAATTGAGCAGCAGGACCTGGAGGGTACTGAGGCACACTGATAGTGTGGACCTTAAGTCCTAAACACTTGAATCTTGCATCAGTTTAATAAACTGTTGTTTCCTTAAGGTGAAACCTCAGCTAGAAGAAAAAAGGGAAAACATTTGATGTCTTCATGCAGTGGAGTTTAAAACTCAGGTGGTTGCTGGAACAAATTTCTTCATCAAGGTAGGGACATTGGGCAATGGGTTTTCGGGGTTTTTTTAAATTAACATGTATAATTTTTGGAATGGGGGGTTTGGAATGGTTACTTACCTACAGAGGGATGCTTATGATTGGCCCTTAAGAAGAAGAAAATACGTTTAAAAAAAAAAAAAAATCCACACTCCCACCTCTCAGCCTGTCTCCCTGTCCGTATTAAATGGAGGTGAGAGTACTTCTCTATTTTCGTAACCATTTTTACTTTCCAGTTATTTTGTGAAATTTGATTTTGGGGATAATCACACATCTGTGATGTTGAGCATTAACATTGCATTACGTGAAGTCCAGATGTGTAAAGATACACATCTTTCGTATCAAATCTGCTCTGACTCTGCCTGTAGTGATGCCACACACAAAACAAGCAACTGTAATCAAAGCATTTAAGTGCTTGTTGTGCCAGATAAGATCAGAGCATTTTGCAGGCATTTAATGTATTAATCACCTCTGTGCAACTCCAGTTCCCTGCCTGTACGTTCCCTGTCTTGGACATGGGAGGATTAACAAGCACAGAAGGATTAGGTGATCTTCCCACAAAGTCCTGACTCCTGGTCTGGTTTAAAACAAGACCCACCTTCTGAGGTGATGTTTTTTCCTGCCACCTCTCTGCTTCTCCATCCTCAAAACACACCAAGCTACCCCATCCCTCCTGCTGAAGGCTGCTGTTAACTCCATGAAACTCACTGGTTTTCCTGCCTTGCAGGTCCATGTTGGCAATGACGAGTTCATGCACCTGCGGGTGTTCAGAAGCCTCCTCACGAGAATAAGCCGCTGAGTCTCCACAGTTACCAGAGCAGCAAGACTAAGCACGATGAACTGGCTTTTTTCTAGCAAGCTTAATCTTGTGCGTTTTCCGAATGGTTTTTCTTACGTGCATTTTCTATAGGCTGCAAAATGTTGATTCCTCTGCCAGCGAAGGAGAAGAGAAAGTGTCTTTGCTTAAACTTAATGCTAGAAACAATCCATTTCTTTCATGCCGCTCCCTTACTGTGCAGTAGCTAAAGTTTAGAGTTGCACAGCTCTCCTTCCACCTACACTAATGCAAACCTGAGCAGACGCACTGACTTGGGTGCAGCTTAGCCGGAATACTGTGGCTGAGTCCTGTTTGTGGACTTCCTTGGTGTGGAAAGGGAAAGGGGAGTGACACTCGGGTATTTACAACAAGGTGCAGGAGGAAAACCAGAATCTTTTCTGTGCTGTTTTGCAGCCTTGAGGGTGCCTGTAGATTTAAATTGTACTGTGTGTTGTATTGGCAAAGAGCTGGAGAGAGCTTGAGCTGGAGCAGTTTTGACAGCGAGAGGACGAGGATTACAGTTTTCCGAAACAAGCATTCCCTCGGTTTATCCTCTTGCAGCAGTAGGATATAATGACCGGTAGAGGGTGTACGAGTTTAAGAAAAAGCAAACAACAACTTTCTTTTCTCAGTCCTAAGGAAAAGTCCTGGAAAGGAACTTAAGCTGGACAAGCATTTCTACATTAATAACAATAAATATTTCTCTTGAATTGAGATGGCATATTTGACTGGTGTTTCACTGTTCTCCTTACTGGTTTTCAACACTGGTTATTATCTTGCTCAGAGGTTTTTTTTCCATGAGGGTTTTTTTTATATTCCAGATAACCATATGTTTATTCTGAGTGTTAATTAGAACTACTTTATTTTAATCTGATGAGAGGCATGAAAGATCACAAGAAAGGCTTCTGCAGGTATATCAACAGCAAAAGGAACACTAAGGAAAATGTGGGCCCTCTGTGCTCAGTGGAGCAGGGCATCGTTTGACAGAAGACACAGAAGAGGCTGAGGCACTCAGTGCTGCCTTTGTCTTGCCAGGGGAGAGAAGATGGATGTTATTTACCTTGAGTTTAGTAAGGCTTTTGATACCGTCTTCCAAAACATCCTAGTAGACAAACTGGTGAAGCACATGCTAGAGAAGTGGACTGCAGCCTCGCTGAACAGCTGTGCTCAAGAAATGGAGCAGCACATAGTCCAGCTAGAGTTCAGTCCGTAGCAGCGTACCTTCAGGGTGAGTATTGTTTTTGTGTTAACATCTCCATCAGTGGCCTGGATGAGGGGACCAAGTGCACCTGCAGTCGGTTTGCAGATGATACAAAACCGAGAGGAGTGGCTGATACACTGGAGGGCTGTGCTGCCCTTCAGAGGGATGTCAGCAGGCGGGAGGAACAGGAAGACAGGCATCTTGCAACCGTCAGCAAAGGGAGATGTGAAGAAGTCCTGCACCTGGGAAGGAATGACTGGTACAGGCTGGTGCCTGGGTGGCTGGAGAGCAGCTCTGCAGAAAAGGACCTGGGAGTTGTTCTGTTGGACACCTTGTGGCAAAGGTGGCCAGCAGTATCCATGGGCTGCATTAGGATGAGCATTGCCAGCAGATGGAGAGGCCATTCTCCCCGCCCGCCCCCACTGCAGCACTGATGATGCCACACCTGGAGTGCTCTGCCCTGTTCTGGACTCCGCAGTACAAGGCAGACATGGATGTACCAGAGCAAATCTTAAAGGTTTGTAATGTCAGACTGCAGGATTGAGCTCTTGTGGAAACTACACTAGATGCACAAGGGAAGGGCTACTCCCAAAGTCACAGGAGTCCACAGGCTGTCTTTACACTTTCAGGAATTAAAACATCTGATCCAGATACTGGCATGCAAAGAAATGGGCAGCTGCCACATTTTTCTTGGCACTATATGCCTGTGACAGCTCTGTACCTGTCCTTCACTATAGCACAACACGAATACAAGCAAGGAATGGCCTGAAACCCATTTAAGCACTTAAAGTCTTGCACCTGAGCCCCAGCTCCCTGGCAGGAGCTGCAAAGGCCCTTGCCTGAGTAGCTGCCAACAGAAAAGTAGGGTTGTTGTGGATTGGGCTTGTCCTTGACCTTTGTCACCTCAGAGCTCACTTGAAGACTGCTCTCACTACAGGTGGCTGATGCTAACAAAAGAAACCCCAACCACCCCCGCAACAAAAACCAGCAACCAAAGAGAACGTGCTCCACAGGACTCCAGTAAAACACGCTCTCTAAGCCCAGTCACTCCCTGCTCCAGCGGCTGAATGCTGGGACTCGGCTGTTGCGGCTGTGTGGCAGTGCAGAACACCCCGACTGCTTGCACAGAGCTTGCACAAAAGACCGGACTCTGCACAAGCACTTGATAAACAACACACCCCAGGGCTATTGGTGCCTTGGAGTTTAGACTCCCATAGCTGCCTCCTGTCGGAGCTGACTGAAAGGGACCACAGCTCACTCTCGACCAGGGTATAAACAGAGCCCCTGACCGAGAACCATTTTGAGTTGGTTCTCCTGGGAGCAGCAGGCAGTGCAGTCGGGGACTCTCCCCGTGGATCCGGACGCTGGTCAAGTGTATCTCACGGGACTGAGTGACCCTCACCCCGGCATTGGTGAGTGACCCTTTTGGTGTCTTTAAGTGGGAGCTTCCTCACCTCATATGAGTGAGTGTGCACACTGTGGTTTGTCTTCCTTAGTGTGTTCTTCAGTGCTCAGGAATCTGTCGTGAAGTAATAGATGCCAACTGACACCTGAACCTGTAATTAATTTTGGTCAGTCAGAGTGCTGGGCAAAATTTCATTGCCATGAATACAGGGTTTTTTGGATAGCTGCTGCTGTCTGTTCTGTGGGTGCCGCTGTGGCAGCAGGCCTGTCCTCCTGCTCCATAAAGGACCCTATTTCAGCCACCACCCCACCACTCCCATGCAGTGAAGCTGCACTTAGAGAGGGAGGCACAGTTGGGCTTCTCAGTTCCCTGGTGCCAGAAATCAGGTACCTAACTCCCACCCTTTGTCAGGCATGGCCAACAGCTTGTATTTAATGCACTTAAAGCAAACCAGAGAAGCCACGTGCAGAAGTATGTATGTAGCTTGTTAGGCCTGAAGTACACTCAGAAGGCCCAAGTTTTGCCTTCAGAGGCTGCCCAGCTGTTTTGGAAAAAGAGAGCTGAATGGGCGTGCTCTGTCTTACAGCTACAGGACCTCAGGGAGGCAGGAACAGCCTGCAGTAGTATGTATGTCAAAGCTTTAGCGAGGGAGCAGACCTGGACATCACATGCAGTAGATTTCAAAACTTATTTTAATATTTCACACATTTGCTGACCAAGGCAGAATCCACGTGAAACTTGCAGAAGTGAGGGACCTTTCCTCATCACCTCTCAGAAGTAAGTCAGAGGATCATCTCTGGTTTTGCCAGTCTGAAAACTGACAAGGCTGGGACCTTGGTTCTCATAAGGAAGGCTCTGAAACACCTTCAGGTGGACAAACTCCGTATCAGAAACTTGGACCTAGAAACCAAAACAGCAGGAAAGTGAGGATCATGGGTGAAGCCGGTTCAAACAAAAAGATGCCCTTACATACTTGGAAGAATATCTTTGCTCAGGAGCTTAATTTTAGGTCTATCTTCCTTTTTACTTCAACAGCTCTTAACCCAAGTCTGCATAGTAACCGGTGGCAGAAACTGTCCACACTGTAGAAATTTGTAAGAAGCACTTTCACACCTATGTGACTGGGAAATGAGGAGGAATGCTTGGTTTGGAAGCACCTGAAGCCACAAAGGAGAAAGGTATTGATGGTGTTCTATTTTGGTCATCGAGATCCCAGCACATCTGCTCCCAGCTTCTTGGGACACTCAGTGTAGGAGACAAGAGACATTGAGTAAATCTTAATGACTCAGGGGTGGGCAAGACTTCAGAGACAGAGTCAGCTCCTAGAAGGTACGGAAAGATCTACCCCAAACCAGCACATGGTCCTAAGCAGCAGTGACAGCCTGAAAGCCTGTATGCCTTGTCTGCAGAACTACTGCAAACGCATCAGTGCCTCAACACACAACTTGACACATCTTGGTGGGACTGAGCGTGAGCAGTCACAATAATTTTTAAAATAACCTCACCTTTCCCACCAGAAGTCCTCACATGAAGACTTACTACAAAGTTGTGCATGATTTTGTAGATACAGAGCCAAGCACAACAGGTGCTGAACGCACACTGAGGTATGTAGTAGTGAGGGAAAGTTTAATGCCTTGAGCTCTGAGGGGTTTTTACATGTTTTCCGGTAGCTGCAATGCAGCACTTGTTTGTTTTGGTCTGGATTACATCGCAGCTCTAAGTCTCTTGGTAAAATAATAGCGATGTAGAAAATTCAGAAGCGTGGAAGAATGAATCTTGTGACAGAGCTCATGCCACTTAATGCTAAAATGAAGAACTGTTTCCTGTCACTTGAAAGATTGGGCAAGAGAGACAATAATGTGTTTTCAGTGTTATAAATGGATTTCTTCAAAGTTCAGTAACATGCTGATCTTCATTTCTGAGTTGTTTGGTCATGAGGCTCAGCATGGACAGCAGACAAGTATTTTACATTGCCCAGGTCAGAAATAAGGTGCATTAAGGGAAGAAATGCACCTGGGCATGACTTCTGGCTTTTCTGCAGCCTTCCTGCAAGTTGTTACTCTTCATTACTCGGTACCTTGTCTGCAAAGTGAAAGCACATCTCACATGAGCAAGGGAGGGATAAACATTCATGCAAGGAAGACTCTGACTAGCCATATGATAGGCAGTCTGTCAGTACAATCCCCTGTACAATCCCAGTACAGCTGTTGAAGACTTATTTCAAGGAAGGACCTGGGAAAGAAGGTTTGGCAGCGCCTGTCCTTCTGGGATCAACCCAATATGAGAAGTGTGGAGCAAATGCTCACAATGTCTCTCAGCAGAATTACTAGGCCCAAACCCTACCTGCCAATTTCTTTAATAAAAAGATTCTGACTCTTGTCAAGGGAGCATGTCCTACCAGGCGCGTGGAGTTAACGAGTTTGCTCTACTTCCAGAAAGCCAGCCGGCCACTAAGCGATGCTTTCTGGCCTTCACTGGAAAAACATGCTCAGCAATTTCTTACATTGCACAGAAAGCTGCTCAAATCCATGGGTGAGGTTTCTAGTAGAGGATGAATGGTGTTGTCAGAGGGCTCCAAATTAATCATTACACATTTTCCCTCCGCAACAGAAAGGCAGTTTGGAAAATACAGAAAGAATTAGCAGGCAGGGTGTACCTCTTCAGCACGTGACACACACCACCACACCACACATGCTTACATGCAAAACTAGTCAGAGTATGGTAGAGTATGAGATGCTCACATTACAATTTTTAAGCATTAAAGTAAAGTCACACCAACTCTCCATCAGATCCTCAGGCTGACTTCAAATTCATCATCATAAACACAATTGGAGGACAGAGAGACAATAGGAAAGCTACTTTGCCTTGAAAAGAATGAGGAAAGCAGAGTTATGACTAGTTTACATAATTGGAGCTGATGATAAGGCACTCTATAGTCTTTGAGTGAGATGATCCTAAGAAAGCTGTCATTTACATCTGAAGCAGCACGCTGCGTGTTTCATATGTTTTTATATTCCTGGTCTAAAGCAGTGCCCAACAGAGGGATTTTATAAGCAAGAGTCTGGAGATAGATAGTCACATCAGATGGTTTTCTACTACATCTGCTTCCCTTTCTTGCTGTAAGCCACTATGCAAATCACCTATTGTTTAACTATGAAGCACTCCCTCCTATATATATACAAACCTTAATATAGTCCATTGTCCCAGCAACCACTTGAGACCTATATTCTATGGCTTTGAACATGCCGTACGTCCTGTTTACCCTGCTTTCAAATTGTGTCTTCACCTGTAAAAAGAAAAGGAAAAATTACTGGCAGGTTCATAGTTAGGCTTTTCTTTCACATCCACCACGCAAATTTTCATCCTTCCAAACACCCACCCTTAATAAAATAAACCCAGAACCCCCAGAGGAATTCAGTTTACACCAAGACCTCCAGCCCTCTTTAATCCTGTTAGGATTAGACTTCCTAGCTGACTTCCTTCCCACCCCAAAAGCAGTCCAGCTAAACCATCTCCTGCTCAGTATAGGAAACTGCTACCTGCTGCCCTTCTAATTCTTTGTCAAAGGAGCCAGGTACCGAGCCGTGCTCCCAGCAGGGCACACCCCATGTCAACCACACTGTTACAACGTGGTGCAAGACAGCACCCCTCACCCGGAAACCTGCCCCCATGCCAGTCAGCTTGGGGGCTTGATGACCTCTGCTGTGTTCCACGAGCCTCAGAGCTGCACTTGATCTGTTTACTGTTTTTTCTTTAAGGACTTGCAGTAAACAGGTTGGGAGTATCAAGACAACCACCCTGGTCAAGTAGTTCCTGAAAGTTATTCTAATGATGGTGAAAGCCCTGCAGCTAAAGCTGTAATTTAAACTAAACATGTTCTTAAACATCTAGAACTGGGTAAAACACAAACCACTGCTAACAGTTACAGTGCTCCAGGACTAAACTACAAACGTCGATCTCCAAACCGGATGTATGACCTTTAGGTTGTGAGCAAGAAATGAACCCCAGACCGGTATAAACATCACCAGCTCCTTTACTACGTAGCAGCTGCAGATACGTAGTTCCTGAAGAAACTCTGCTCTGTGCTGATGGCATTTGCTCCAGCTCAGGTAGAGGTGCTTATGCACGGTACCAGTTTGAGCCCTGTATATCTCAAAGTACGCACAGTTCAGGCATCCACAGCCTTCTCACAGGCATATTTAAAAAAAAAAAAGTGCAACAGGTTTTCCTGAACACACAAGATGTAGGGCCAGTTTAAGTTCACCAGCAATCACAGTGGCACTGTCCTCTCAGAAATGAAATATTCGAATAATTATTAAGCTGAAAGGGCAGGGGGGCAAGCAGGGGAGACAGCTGTAGCAGGGGTGGAAAGTCTGGCCAGGTGTCTCAGACGTCATGATTTATGTACACCAGCGACTGTTTCACTACAGTCATTGGCATCTGATGACACAACAGTCCCTACAGAAAGGCAAGTGCAAGAGAACGTAACCTGAAAACTATTTGTCATCAATCTTTTGCAGGCTGGGTAACCGCCTCCTCCTCTGCACGATGCCCATGCCGATGGCCTGAACATTCCAGAAGCAGGGCAGAGGAGGCGCAGCGTCACTCGGCAGCCTGCTCAGGCCGCCCCCAGAGTGGACCAACAGCATGTCAGCACTTCTCACCACCTGCCTGTTCTGCAGAAACACACAGAATTAATTTGCCTTCTCAGCACATCCACCTACAGCTGGCTGCCACTCCATGGCGTTTCCTCCTAGCAGGCACGTCCCAGAAAGCACCCCAGGAACATGCAAATCCACTGTTTCCAGAGAGCCAGAAAATTATCCACTTCAATATATCCAGGCTCCTCATGACCTCTACTCTGCTCTTCTTCGAGCAGCTTCCTCAGGGTTTCTATATCAGGGAACTGACAGCTATACTTGGGACTCAGGAGCTGCTAACTCTAGCATACCAAGGAAACTTCAGTTTCCAACCCTCTTTCAGCTGGCTGCGTCTGGAGGCTCATAGGATGCTCTTAAGAGGCAACTTTCGGTACATGTTATTCCTTTCAGAAGAAAACAAAGCCAGCTCTCCCCCACCCTCTGTCCACTATATCCCTCATTTGTTATTTATTGACAGAGTCTTCAGTAACATCAGGCAGGCAGACAGCTCAGATGGAAAAATTGGGAATCAAACTGAAAATCTGTACATCCGCGTTTCAGATGCCGTATTCGGCCCGTACTTTGTGAGCCTGAAATGAACGCTCACGTTTTTTAAGTGCATGTTTGCTCTCTGCCAGTTAAGCACTGTGGTTTCATCTGTGCTACACACTGCAATAAGGGTAGGATCCTCTGATCAGCCCTAACACAGCCCAGCGTTAAAAACATAGCTCAGGATCTGGCGTGCTAACTGTCCTAGCAGTGTTCAAAGGAGGCCCTTAAGGTACTTCACAGACCTCATGAGTCAAATTTGACAGCACCCAGCTGGGAAGAGACATTGCCTTCCCTGTGTTACACCGGAGAAACCAGAACTGCAATCACAAAGGTGCCACAAGGCCTTGCCTATGTCTCCCTCCACTGGTAACGTGAATTTCTGATCTCTGCAAGTGCTGCTCCTTCAACTACTTGTGCCAGCATAGGATGAACAGTGACACTGCTCCTGAGCAATTCAATCGGGTCTCCAAACTGTTTTAGGTAATCTTTTCTCCTTTTCTGCAGTAAACTCTCTCTCCTCCAAAAACCTGTCATCTCCACCCCGCAACACATGCTCCAGCCCCAACCATGTATGCAGCCCAACTCCAGCAACCCCAGCTGTGACTGACCAGTAAAGCTCTACAATGGAAGAAGTTTCAGGGGAGCTGGGCAAGGGCGATGTGCCTATGAAACTCAGGGGATAATGCAGGGTCGTGACTCTCCACACCTTTAGCCAAGAAGCTGATCTATCTCAACAGAAGATGACAGAGGGTGTTTGTCTGAGATAAGCAGTTGTATCAGTTCTGGTGAATCAAAACTGGTGGTGTACACCCCAGGTTCACAATGGGAACGTGAACCCCCTCCCGAGTTAGCCAGACCAGCATGGAGGAGTGAATACATGGCTCTGCCCAACACAAGAGTACAAAAATGAAACAACAAAAGAATTTTGAAGAGAACAGCGGGCTTGAGCTGACTTTAACCACATACTCCTTCCTGGTGACCAAGGATGCCCAGAGTCATGACAGTGAGCGTATTATAAGACCAGTAATGAAGATCACATTGGAATTGTGATTGAATGGTGTATTTCAATTGCCGTATTTTGTTGGGAGTAACTTTCATCTGTATCACTCTGCTCAATCGGAAACCTCACGTACATCAAATTATCATCAGGTAGGTAAGCGGCTATTAAACATCACACCCTCCACCTGTGGAATATCTAAAATAACCTGGTCAGAGAACTGGACTCAGGCATCAGCCTACACAGCCAGTTTACAGGTATCTCCTGGTGGCTCTGCCCCTCTGCACGCACAGCCCAGCTCACCTTAATCTGGTTTCATTGTTGCCTGGTCTTAAGCCTGCGAACTCACAGGAGATGTGAATGGTGCCGTTTCACAACTCTGTCCTCTATGGCACCGCAAAGGAGGAAGCTGAGAGCCCTGCACATGCAGGACTGTGCCACGGTATTGGCCAGCATGTCAGCCCTGCTACTTCCTATTTTTGTTTCCTCAAGGAGGGCATTAAGTTATGCTTTGTGCAGTTGCCAAAGGAGGAAGAGCTCATCTTTCAGAGCCGGGAGGGTGAAGGGGATTGGTGGGGTGGGTAGGAACACGAGATGGGGAGACACAAAAGGAGCTTTCCGGTGCATGCTGTTCCCCTCCCACTCTCAGGATGCACTTTGTGCTCTTTTATGAGCTGCTGCACTGCAGGGCATTAGAGGATCTGCAGAGGTGCTGTTCAGACAGCTGCTTCCAGGGCAGGATGGCTGCCTGTAACCAACGACCACAGCAACTGGCCTCATCCCGCCTGCCTTGTGTCAAGTTCACCTTGCCCCACTGGCTCACCACCAGCTCTTCCATCACAGCTGTGACTCCAGAAAACACAGATGCCAGCAGAGAACATGTCGTTTATCCATAGACTTGTCCTGTATATATCTTTTTTAGCGCATACTACCACATGGTTTGTCCTATCAGTGTCCTTCAGTGAGGAATTACTTCTACCAGGTACAGCTTTGTCCCTTCAAATACACCACCTTTAATTTCAAACAAGCGACCTCAGTGCTGGCATTTGAACTATGTGCAAACATTAACTGAAGGTAGCCAGTAGTATGCCTGGCTATGGACAAGGATGCGACAGAGAAGTCTTGGTCTCACCAGTGCACTGCCCATGCAGAATGCTGAGAAACTACTTACTGACAATCAGGCGCTAGCTTCTTCAGTTTCAACACTGGTTCAGTATCACCACCTGCTCTCCCAGCCTCTACACAAGCTTCAGGACTCAGCCCTTTGCACACAGAGACTTCAGATAGGTCGCCACTCACCTGGTCAACAAGATGTTGCACTTCTGCAGTAGCAGGCTTGGTCTCAGACAAGCCCCCCAGGCATCATATTGGCAGGTTAACTTCTCTGAAACGATGGGTGGTTCTGAAGAGGGAAGTTCAGCGCAGTCTGAGTGGAGTCACCAGGCATCTCGTATATATACATATACGTGTCATGGAATCATATGACCTGTAACATACGGAGCCTACCATTATTGAACTGGAGGAAGAGGAGAGAAACGGGGAAGACGCAATGTAAAGCACTGATAATATTATTACTAAATGTAAAAAGCATTTTAAAATCTTAAGTGTATATAGTCTCCACATCAAGAAGAAAAGCAAACGAAAGCCTCCAGCCACCCACATCTTAAGATAGTTGGTTTGGGCTGAACCTAGAGCCTCTTGCCTCTCCACCCATGTGCAGATGACTAGTCTTAGGAACTAGCACTTAGGAAATAGACCAAAGTCACACCCAGTATTTCTCAATGCCATTCAAGATCAGATTAAAGCAGGCAGGAGCTTCCTTAGAGCAGGTCCCGATCAACTTGAAATTGCATTGTCTCAATGTCCTTCCAACTGGAAAACAGAAGCAGATTGCAATTTACTTTCAGTGCCTTTACTTCCCTCTGCCTGAGCAGAAAGGTGCCAAGGTAAACACCAGCACCAGAAGGGGAGAAAATTAAATCCTAGGTTCAGGTAAGTACTGCAAAGAAGTTATTGCTGCCTCTTTCCTATCAAACCTATAGCTGCATTCAGGCAATCATAACAACAACTGAATATGCAGTACCATTTACATTTTTATGGAAACTCTAGTGCCTATCTCCTGGAAGACAAAGTATGATCCTCCTCACTACAACAGATGTGTGTGCACAATAGCTGTTCTAATTTCAGGGTACTTAATATTTCAGACACTGCTGAAATATGTTAACAGGTAGAATATATAGTCAGAAGTATTCATTCTGCAGCTGCAGTCACAGACACATGACATAGTCATATCCATGACCATCTGTGAATGTACAACGCTCAAAGCACACGCAACCAACTGAAAAAACGCTAGCAACTGTTAGCAGCCCTACCTGGTAAGGGAGAGCTAACACTTCAACACCACAGAAAAACAGCTCCCCTGCGGTATTGCTGTCATCCCTCTCTCCAGCACATGGGAGAAATGGTGTTCCACAGCCAGGACCAGAGAAGTAGCAACAGAACAGACAATTTTTAGTCCCATGGGGCGGGTGCATGCGAGGGGATAAAATGAGAATACGTGCTGCACACAGGCAATGGGCATTTCTGCTGGACTCGGCGTTAGGGAATTTGCTAGAAACGGGTCTGTTCATGGCCACCGCAGTGGTGGCCACACAGCACAGACTTACTGGTGTTCTCATCAGCCCACTGATCCTCCTCACGAATGCTGCAGTGATCCAACAGACTGTAAACAACTACTTCATCTCTAACTTTGAGGCTTGTTCTTGGCACAAAAGACCCGGGATTGAGGAACTGGGGCTGTCAGGACCCTGAACTCAACATTACATAGATCAAGATAAAAGTCTGTTACCTGTAATGGGTTACAGTGTCGGTTGCAGACCGGGGGATTTTCCCCCCTCCCCTTCCCTCATAGCAGGGAAAGGCTTTTAGCTGGCCCTCAGTTCAGGTTTTGCTTCTGCCCCTGGAGCTGAGACACGTCAATCAACGCCTCTGCGACTAAACCTATAAAAGCCGCAAACCACGTGGCTTCCCTGCGCGCACACTTCATTTTCGGAGCGGAAGGCCGGACAAAGTGAGGGAGCTACAGCAGTCATCCTCAAGCCGGGACAGTAAAAGATCTTCCACATGGCAGGTGGTCTTTTCGTTTGCCGACTACTGGCGGAGGTGGTTAAAAAGAGATTGCCAGAAGGGAAGAGGCGAAACGGCCAAGTCCCCAACTCTGCACAGAGGGAGACAGACCGCTGGCGAGGGGAAAGGTGAGGGGGTTTTCAGATGGCCGAGATGGAGACGCCGCTGCAACACGGGAAACTTAAAGCATTCCTCCAGAGATCCGGTTCATCTCTCATTCTGCAGATGGAGAGAGCAGAGAGCTGAAAATAGACCCTGGCAAACTGGTAACTCAACAATTTCAGCCACCCCAGAGAAAGACTGCATGTGGCCAAGGGAGTTTGTCCTCAAGAATTCAATTTTGAACTGAGGTCTTTGAGGTTAAAAGAACTGCGTTTCCCCATTCCGGTGTTATTCCTTACCCCGCCCCGCTCTGGCTCAGACCGTGTGTGTGGGCTTGTGGTGATCGGGGATGTGGATCGCAGTAGGCAAAATCTGTATTTATATGTATATACCTATTTATGTATTTCTTACCATCTCTCTCATTTTCTATCTCTGTCCTACCCGAATTTAAGTGACTGATTTATGGTTCTCATTGTTTCCTGAATTAAATTTATTTTCTTTCACCCCCTTAATCCAAAAACCTGTTTTGCTGTTTTCTTCTCCTTGCCCATAGTCCCAAGGCCCATTGTCTCTCCTCCAGCACAAACATTTCAATTTTTTTGTTTAGCTCTCAGAGATGTTAACATCTCTTTGAGGCTGTATTTGTTGCTTTGCAAACCTTTCGGTCCTTTTCAAACTATGACATTACCGAAAAGAGTGGTGCGGAATTTCCCAAGCAGAATTTCCCAAACTTGACCAATGGGGTTATCGGAGTGTACAAAAGGCATTTGAGCAAGTACAGTTGTCCCAAGACAACATCTTTCTGAACAGAGGGAAAAATGTTCCCAGTTCTTGGGAATAAAGGGAATGGGAGGTGTTAAAAGTGGAAGTCTGCCACTTTCTCCAAATTCACCACTCCAGATTAAAAGATCCTCACAGCCCAATTCATGGATCAAGCTGATGAGCTCAAACTCCACCTTTTGCACAAGACCCTGCTGATTCATGCAAGTGCTGGTCATTTGAATGTTCCTACCACACATCTTACTGACTCAGCAGGACAGATGAGCTAACTGTAAGAGCCAGCTCACCTTACTGAGGCCACAGAATGTGTCCAACAAGCATGCAGCACCACTTCTAAACCAGGATATTTTATAAACTTCTCCACTCACCAGGATGCACTAACTCCCCTGGGAAGGGATGTTGGTCCCCACGGCAGCATTACCTCTCTGGAGAACTCTTCATTCTGATTAGTAAGAAATACACTGAGCACAAAGACTAGGAGGGTTAATTTATAATCTTGGGAAAATTAGGTGTGAAGCTAAATGTTAATGTTCCATGGAAATCATTCATTGGACTCCATATTTCTGGGTTTTCTCGGTTTTGACTTCAAAACACAAGAACTTTTTTTTTGTTCCCAGAATGCACAAAATTGTTGCAGAAGGGATGTGCAATCAACACTAATTGCTGACATTTCACAGACCTGCTGTCAAAGATGATCAGTGGCAATGGACTATCCTAGGCAACCCTCATCTACACCTCTCTCCATTAAACTCTGGATGTGAAGAAACAGCATTTGGAACATTGCCTTGAGAAGAACAGCTGTCCCCATTCCACCTCGTGCACAACACTGACAAGCTAGTGAGCGTCTCTACCTGAGTATCTGAGATGTATCTGATATCACAGACCACTCCAGCCTACGCTCACCATTTGCACAGATGGCAATTTCTCTTCACGTTACTGTGCTGCTGTTAACTTGGAGAACCTGTGCTGGGAGAAAAGCACTAGTATTCTTCGTGGTTTTAAAGCTGAGGAACATCTTGCACTGTATACTATTCCAATAATGAAGAAACAAATCTTTACAGCTTGTGTGCCACTACTACATAAGGTCCTGTATAAGCAGTTTTAAGAAGTAGAAGCTATAGTCAATAAAAACACCAGTACAGTAACAAACCAAAGCAAGCAAACAAACAAAAACCCCAAACCCCGGGGTTATGTATTACGAGTTATTTTTAAACCAGAAATTAAGCCACTTCTGTAGAAATGATTGTGAAAGCTAAGTCAGTAGGTCAGCCTTCTGTTTTCACGGTGACATGTAATTGTGACTGGATGAAATGACACATGGTCTGCACCATATTAAGAGCTGCTAAAGGAAAGCAGCCGTCCATCTACCAACTAAAGACCTATTTGTCATCATCACAATAAAAACGGCCTTGACTTTCAACGTGCTGGTCTGCAAAAAAGGTTCCCCCTCCTGCTACCCACTCTTTCAAATGATTTCATACATTGTACATCAGCTAGGATTAATAGAACCCTGAACTTCAGCAGCACAAAGGTAGAGCCTATGGTATCAGTAAAGAGCCTCTTCCCCTCAGTCTGCTTCAAGACAACCAAATTCTATCCCTAACAAAAAAAAAAAAAAAATCTGTAAAGAGATTACCTGTTTCATCAGTCTTGAGTGCCTACAGGCTGCAGAAGGTAACAGCAGTTAAGTGCCAGAAAACAAACAGCACTTTTTCTTTCACAGAAGGAAGTAAGAAGCACGTGCTTGAGAGGACTCCCCAAGCAAGTGGACTCGATCCACCTGTATTCACCATTTCCAAGCAATAGGAAGGAGGTCTAGACTCTGGGCAGGGGCATCACTTGGGCTTTTTGTTCGAATGCCTGTACTTGCAGAAATAAAAGTTAGAACTAGGGAAAGGATGAAATCCTGGTATCTGTGGGGTCTGTTATTTGATTCACAAATGACATTAAGCAGACCAGTAATTTCATGAAGCAGGATTCAACCGCAGACTAAGCCTGATTCTAGAACAGACCGAGGTGACGAGACACAGAGATTTTACCTGCCTTTGTTTAGTACGGCCCACAGGTCATGGCAACGCTGTTTACATACCAACACAAAACACTCCACAGACGGATCTTAAGCATTCAAAGCATAGCAAAAAAACATTTCCCAGTGCCCCAGTGTCATGCAATTCCAGTGACTTACCTTAACGTTCCACTAAGTTCAACAGCAAGATTCAAAGAGCCTCTGATCCATGTGATTTGCCAGGTACTGTAAGAGATACCCCTCTGTGCTCAGAGCAAACTAAACAGAGTGATTCGACTTCTTAGTGCAACCCTCTGTATACAAGCTGCAAACACCTGAAGAAGGGATGTTTGGGACTTGGGAGTCTAAAGAAGCTTTTCATAAACAGGTTTGTATAGATCTACTTGTTTGGCCTTACATTCCAATGAAAAATAGTGCTGTGTTGGGGTTGGGCTTTTTTCACATAGTTTTCTCATAACAAATGCTAAGCTGGGCTACTGCAATAAAAAAAAAAATGTGTTTATGTATCATGTTCATTTCACAGGTAATTTTTCACAGTGCTTGTTTAAGTGAAGAAGTTTTCCTGTAACAGCTGAGAGAACAACTGGAAGGATAGAGGAGGACAGTGATTCTTGTTACAACCTCTAGTTTCTACAGAAATACAATACAAGCTTAAATTCCAAGAGTATTCATGCCAACTCTATACACACTGGTGGAACTGTCTGTCATACAGCTGGCTTAAAAGGAGAATTTTTGGTAGGTCCAAACCCTGAAGAGAACAAATATTTTAGACACCCATATTAGAGGTCACTATTAGAGTACCAATTCTGAAATCAAAACTAACTGTTGTCAACATCTCATGAGCAGACCACCTCCTGTGGAAATCAGGTCACTGGCAATTGAGCCCACAGTTCTGAGCAGTACGTGATTTCCACTTTGAGGATAAATGATTGTAAGAATTTAACAGCTGAAGAACATCATGTTTTCTCCTTTCAGAGTTGTGGGAAAACTATGAGAATATGTCAAGCACTCCAACTGGAGTAAAGTTCTGCTTAGAATCTTGGTAAAAAAAGGGAAAGAAATGAACATTTGGATTTATATCCTCAGAGACTTAAAACATATTTCTGCCCCATTCTCAAAGAAAAGTCAGACTAAATGACCCTGCTGCCTAAAAATAAAGGCTACCAAGTAGTTTGAGCCTCTGCTGGACCAACAACTATAAAACAGATGATGGTGCACAGATTTTTGCCAGCTTTCAGTAACACAGGTCCACTCCTCCATTTACTTCCCCCTCCCCATCTACACACAGCTTGTAGGGATAAGAGTATATAGTCATTTCAGGGCTATTACTGAAATCCAAAGATGGGGTCTGTATCTTTAAGGCTCTGTTCAAGCTGAATGGCTCTTAAAGACTTATCACTAATTAATAAAAACAGCTGGCAACCAAGCAGACACTGTCATTTGACTGTCAGCCAATTAGTAAAAAATAAAGGTATAATTACAGCAATTCTGCCTTCCTCATACTTATCTGCTTTTAAAATCTGTGTACTGCAGAGCTGTTGCATTAAAACTTTCTAAATACACCACTATGGCCAGAATCAATAGGGTCAGGTATGCACAGCTATCCTCTCAGTTTAAATGCAATTCACCTAAAGAATTAAAGGTTCAGAAAGAGGGTCAAAATAGGGTTACTGGATAGTTAACTGCCTCATTCCCAAGCGAGACATATCTTCATCTCCAACTCAAAGTGGTTTTAATCGACATCACGTTCCCTATTTACAGAGAAAATCCACAACTTGGTAACATAGACCAAAGGACACACAGGTTCTGCCTGTCAGCATTGAGGGAACAAAGGCAAACCTGTACCCACCGGCAGCTCTGAAACAATGCCGCTAGCGTTGAGTAGATTGGAACAATGCTGATGGCTTCTTACTTCCAGGGATACTGAACTTACACTTGCTGATCATTCTGCGATTTTTATTTCCTTTCAGATTTTAGTAGATTATTTGCACAAACACACCATGTTCCCTAATAGCTTGCCAAGCACCAGTTCAGGGAGAGCCCTGTCCTCCCTGCTCAGAGCTGGTTTTTACCGTTTCTTCTCCTCAAGGACTGCTGAAGCTGTAGAAGTTGAAGAAAGATGCCAGTTTTGCATTCCATTTGAAAATTATTTTAATACTATAAAACTCATTTGTTCACATATTTTGTACAAAAGATGAGTTGTTTTCTCTTAATTACAGGAGAATCATTTCAACCTTGATATTTCAGCTAAGTAGGTCCAAAACAAGACTGGGTTCTACTGGTTCTGGAGGGTCCCAATACAGCTCACCCAAGGTCTCTTTCCAGTTTGGCTCTCATGGTTATGGACCACCTTGATGGAAAATACGCCACATCATTGACTCTTCGGAGGCTTGTAGTGAATTCGGCAACGCTCGTTAAATACCTGAGACATCAAAACAGAAGAGCAAAAGCGAATCAGCCCTTATCCAGGAGATGAACAGAACTTCAGCGAGCAGTTCAGGCAACTACCTCTTCACATAGCACCCATCTCAAGCAGCCCAGCCCTGCTGCACCGATAAAAGGTACTTACCAAGGCATCTGTCTCCATTCACCTCCTCTCCTGGCTTTAGTGAATCCAAAGTTTGCAGCCTGATGCTGCGGGACTGCACAGCACTAAGTGTTCTCCCTCAGATAAGGCAGGTTCATAATCCTGGCAGTCCGTTGTCATCAAAGATGCTGTTGCCTCTTTTTTTTTTTCTCTCTAATTTTCTTTTTTTTTTTTTAAAGAGAGAGGGAATTTATCAGTTGTGGACTCCTGACTAGCTGTGTTCTGTTAAATTCGATCTGGCATTCAATTTGGACACTGTATTCTTCTCTTTCCTAAGCAAACACGTTTTACATTGCTGCGACAGCTAAGAAGAGGTGCAAGGGCTCTTGGAAGCCACGTTCATACTTTCAGTTATCTGACCACAGGTGCTGATGCTGCCAGCCCTCCTATTGCAAAGGGCACACTGTTCTCGCCTCACTCACCTCTGGCACCTTCGCTGGGTAAAATTTAGCACACAGAACTAGAGACTGAAGATCATGTTTATTTAGCTTGAACTGCAGGTCCTGTCAAGCAGACTGATTACCCTAAGGAGGGCAAATAAATGGGACTAAAGTAAGGCAGTCTGAGTCAAAAGCACAACACACAGGCTCACACCAAAGTTACAGTTGCTCTTTACAAGTGATTCAGTTATTTATCGCTTTGGCTCTGAACTTTGTCCACCACGTCCTGCAAAGTGACACGAGCACCACCTAGCATGATGTTGAGGCACTGGCAGTTACTAGTTCCCCCAACAGCACACTTTGCCAAGCTATCCAGGGACTTTTCAGATCCAAATTTCTGGGATCTTTAGGATGTCAAACTTCGTGAACTCTCCCATTGGCTTCACATGCAAAGTGAGTGGACTTGTAATTTTGGAGAAGCTATGCATCACTTTATACAAATACGTTATTTTAAACCTTATCTTCCTAGAATCTTCTACAGCTGATCTCCTTACTCAGGGTTCAGAACCTATAGCAACTTCAGCAACAATGATGTTTGCAGCATGCATTAGTTTTAGTGCTTTACAATTTTTGAGTAATTTTCAACTTATTTTCCAATTTAATTTACTTTAAGAAATAGAAAATGTGCTCAACGTAGAAATTGTTTCATATTGCAGAAAACAAAAGTTATGATAGTTTTTCACACACATACAGACAGCCTGTCCCACTACATTAGGAGTCAGGAGTACGTAAAGGTCTGAGGTCAGATTAAGTTATAGAAGGAAACTGCAGAGATTAAGAGCCACAAAGGGTTCCCATTTGGAAGCATTTTAATACTAAGCAAATTGCACCATTTTTGTCCATTGTTTGTCAAAGACATTTTAAGGGCATATATGTGTTGAAGGCTACTGGAAATGCACTCTGTAAGGGTCTTTTGCATCAAACAACACACCAGCCTGATACCATGCAAACTTTTAAAGCATCTTTAACAGTACCTCTGCAGCCTATGGAAGGAAGACCAATTTTCCTAACACTGCCTCCTACTTTTAGGATCATTGACCCACAGATTTCAGTGTGGTGCTCAGGTCAACTAACCCCATTGTCTACCTGTGAAGTGCTATTCTCATTTTTCAGACATGAAAAACAGTGCCTGAGAAACTTTAACATTCATGTCAACATTTAGAAGTTTGATTTTGCTGTCTTTTACATAACAAAACACTCCAACAATAAACCCCAGCGTGAAGGTGCTGCACAGAGACTAATGCAAGTGTTTTGTTTTGAAAGTCATTTCCTTGTCTCGCATCAGCCAAACAAAATTCCGCTGCATGCACTTCTATAAAGCAGCATTTTTCTGTATGCCACTACTCCCCAGAATAAGTGTTTGAAAATAACTGTTTCCTAATCAGATTTTTCCAACCAGTTTTCATTTGGTTGGGATTAATGTAAATATATAAGTGTACTTCCTAACTGAAAGTCTGCAACAGTAAAAAAAAAGGTCCTCACCTGCAAAGCAGTAATGACTTCCATGTAACAAATTGCATTTGGTCCACATCTATGACTGGGTCTAATTCTTCCAGTGACATATTTTTACGGGCAGCTAAATGAGACATTATGCCTATATTCAAAGGCAGACAACAGCAGAGCTGGAGATAAAACCCCAAAATACTTTTATCTCAAGCCCTACACTACACACTAGCAGGCTAAAATATCCCTGTAGCATCCTTCCTCACTGTTTATAAACTCTCCATCTCCATCTTCATGAAAAATTTGACATTTCTGTCACCAGCAAAAGCTTAATGCCACTACAGGAAATCACTGGCATAAGTACAAAGTTTGGTGCCAGCCCTGAGCTTCAGAAGGAAGATGGACGCAGGGGTTGCCCCCCTATAGCAGAGGTGCCATAAAATATTTGCCACTGGTGACACGCAGCATGTTGTTAAGGCATTGCTTAGTCATATCTGACCTGATTTAGTATTAATTAAGCTTAAGGGGATGATTAGCTTTTTCAGACAGTACCAGGGGTAGTACTGACAACAAAGTATATTTGGAAAATTGTGGTGACTAGACCTCTAAGAATACACAAGGCTTAAAGCTGTATCATCTTTACATGATGCAATCTAGGGGGCTAAAATCCTGAAGCAGAGATTAAAAAGGGAGCTGCAGCTAGTACTAGCTATTTGTAAAAATCCTTTTTGCATTTAGAAAGAGGTTTTCTATAGGGTTTTGAAAGTTCTGACAAGCTACAACAAACCAGAAAAGGATGCCAGATGTGAAATGCTGCAGTGACAGAACACAGTCACCTCAGAATTTAAGCTCAGCATTAAGATCACTTTTTATCAAGACAGCATCTGCGGCCATCAATCCAGAGAGTGATATGCCCCCTCTGTTGACTCAGGAGAGCAATGGCAAGCCTGCCCTTTGCACCGGGGATCATCAGTCTGGGCCTGCAGAAGCCCCATCAGGAGAAGGTTCAACTTGTACAGCCCCACCCTCCTTTGGCTTCTGCTTGCTCAGAAGTGTGATCAGTACCAACCACAGCCAAATTTGGAAGACTCGTGTCTCCAGGATTGTGAAGAGGCCCAGTAAAGCTTTTCAGACAGGCCACCATGGAAAAGTCTACAAAGTCCTTGGCCACTGGGCAAGGCGGAGAAAGGGATCTGCCCGGGGAGTGCTCCACAGACTTCCTCCCCTCTAAACCACATACTTTTCTTTCCTTCGCAGTGCAACTGAAAAGCTCTGATCTTAAACCAGAATTGGGAAAATGACTGACCTGAAACACTTCCCCCAGCACTGCCCTCAACTATTTCTAGTTAACCTGCCTCATAAGGCAACGGTCCCACACCTCCAGCGCAGGACTGCCTGTTGGGTCAGAGTATCACCGCTATATTAAATGACTGAGTACCTTCCAGCTTCTGTCGTTTACCACTTCTTCAACATTCAGCTCCGACTGCATCAATTTCAACTGCAGAAAGTAACAGATAAAGAGGTTATTGTCAAACAGGCCTCCCTGCAGCCTTCAGCATATTCTACCATTGCAACTTGCCTGATCACAACCCTAGTACCAGGTGCATGACACCTCCAACAGTGCAAACTGAAGGGCACGATGTGTAATCATCCCGAAAGCCTGTCCCTTCCACTCAGCCAATACCCAGGGCAGACTGAGGCTTGCAGGGGCACAGTGAAGGTAGACTTGCCGTGCAAGCCTGGCAGAAGTAGCTCCTGATTACTAAACCTTCGGTCTTAAATACTGCCCATCAAGATTTGCTAGCAATTAACTGATTTACCTTAATGCTTCAGAGACAAAAATATACCTAATTCAAGCACTCAGCCCAGGGAATGCTAGTGCTGGGGTTAGCTCTACAGCCTTGAGTAGTCATTCTTCCACACATGCATTATTAGAGTCGTACAGGGAGCTGGCAGCAGAGCTAGGACTGAACATTGATCTTGGATTCTGGATTTAGAATTAAGATCATAAAGAGATCCTCTCCACTTCCTTTGCTGTCTACTCTGTGCACTAACCGAAAAAGGATGTACAAGAATGGATCATGCATGTTTGTGCTATGTGCACCAGTTAATATGTTACGTGATCACAGCAGGACAAATCAGGTTTACACAGATGTAAAAGCCCTGGCAAGAACTACCACAATACCCATGAGAACGGTAAGAATCTCTTTGTTTTGCAGCTATTGGAAACTCCAGTGGGCAGGTGTGACAGGTGTGTTCAGGTGATCTGTGGTAACTTGACCCTGCCACGAGGCCCTGAAGCGACAGTAGAACATGTAAAAACCATCTGCCATTTTTGCCTACACTTAGGATGCGTTTTTATTGGAGTCTTTAACAGACTAAGGATCAGAGTTTATCCATTTTAAATAAATGGTTCCAGTTAGAGAGTTGGTGCAAGCCAAGACAGCAATCCCATCACAACCCCTCCAAGTAAGATGTCCAGACACACACAGCTACTACGGTTGTTGGATGGACTTTTACCTACTCAATAGGACTTCAGACTGATTGAAAAACCAATCCAGCATCCACAGAATGACTAGATGACCAGAATTAGTCTCTATAAAATAACCTCTCGGAAGATCTTTAACAGTTCAAAGAAAGGTTTTTCCTGCTGGAGGATGTGAATAGGTTTACAGTCATCTGGACTGTCACATTAATTGCCTTTGACACCAAGCCTAAGCAAAACTACTATTTTAGCCTTTTCCTTAGCCTTGTAGACCTGAACAGCAATACAGTGTCAATCAACATCGCTATACGGGGCGGGGGGCGGGCGGTGGGGCTGTTGTTGTTTTTAAAACATACTCTTGACATTTTAACAAGCCTTTCTAATCCACTTGATAAAAGGTAATAATCATTATGCTGTATGTTTTGTATTTCCAGAATTTGTTTGTTTGCTATTTTATGACACTTCATTCAAGTAAACAAAGATGATAAAAAATTTATGCAACAATCAAATGATGTTTTAATGTAAGTGGATTAAAAGAATTGGCTGCTACACTACTCTACTCAAAGTTTTCTTATTCAATTGCCCAGAAGTAATAATTTTTTATCAAGTCCCCCAGTTTGTACCACAGTAGTATGAGAGAAACACAAATAACAAGAGAAAACATCTGCATTGCAACCAACTGAACACACATTTGAAATACAAAATCTTAGGCTATCTTGACAGAACACATCCTACATTTTTGTGAGTAGAAGAAAAAAACACAACTCTCAAGGACAACAACAACAACAACAAAAAAGCAGGGGGACTACATCTCATAAAATCAAACTGTAAATTTGAGATCATCTCATCAAAAGATTTCTGGGATGTATCCAAACTCTGGATTGCTTTTAACATTTGAAATCACCTCCAATTATTAAATATTATCATTGTGATCCTCCTAGTGGTTGCAGTGACGGGTTTTTGGGCTTAGTAACTAAACAATTTAAAGAACTGGCTCTGCAAACAAAATCTGTAGAAAATACTAAGCTACTATTTCAGTTTTCCAAACTAATATAGGTGATTGTTAGCAGTTCTGTAAGTGAGATTTTAAGAATGAAACCACTCGCCTGCCAACTGGTTCTTTATATCTGAGCTCAGGACAGAACACTTCTCTGAAGAGCACAGTTCATTCACTCAATGCCTGGGAAAAATCAGACGCTTGAGTTCAAATCATTCCCTCAGGAAGCTCTTTTACTACAACTGCATGAGCACCCATCTGCCCTTTGAAACAGGGGCTACAAGAGGCTTCTCTTGGAACCACGGGGTAACTGGATTCTGAGGTAGTTCAGCATCACAAAATTTCAAGACTCATCTCTTCAAGTCTTAATAGTACTGCAGCACAGAAAGCCACACCTAGGATATCGGACTATATATATATCTAGGCACTGATTTGGAAACCCTGGTTGATACACTCCTTAACAGAGGAAGGCTTGCTAAACTGATGAGCACAAGAGACGCAGCTAGCCAGCGTAGGCAAAAAAAGCAATAACCAAATAACCGAGCAGCGGGTATCTGCTGCAAACATATGGTAGGGGAAAAAAAACAGTAACGTGAACACGAGCCACACGGAAGAGAAATCAATGGAACAACTCTCAGCCCTGCTAATCTCCACTCCTAGAGCTACACATGCAGTGTCCTTTCCCCTACAACGGGGGCCCTGGAATAGGGGCAAGAACTTCAGCAAGGTTCCCTTCTTCATTTCTCATACTCCATTCTAGATGCCCTCTATTCACCTCTGCTTTAGCACACTTTCCATCCAGAGGCCAGCAGGTCCAGAGGGCATTTGCACATTAAAACTCCATATGCAAACCCAGAAGTCTCTCTCACACCATCACAAGGTACTCAAAAAATTGATCCAAGAAATACTAAACAACAAGAAAGTTGGTTAAGTGGAACTGAAGGTTGCGCGGCAGCTCTCTGTAGAGGATGGGAACTCCAATTAAGACACTGAGTAAGAACGGTGCTTCTCAGGGTGATGATGAGAAGGGACAGCTTTAAGGCTGCGTAACTGTGCGGTGCAAAAGACATACACAAAAGCCATATTGCATTGTCTTCTGGCGTTTGCATCTGGGCACCTGTACTTGCCATTTGCAGATCTACTAGTTCTACAGCATCTCAAAAAGGCAAAACGAACCTTCAGGACTGTACACTGAGTGGTGTTAGTCAGTGAAGGTTAGAGTCCACCACAGGGAAGCATATATGTTTTCCTACGTCATTTGTGTAACAGGATCTCAGAAAATGCTCCACTTGCAGGATAAAGGCGGCTCTGTCCTGAGGGCTAGGGGAAATTGTTCTCACTTTTACAGCCAACAAGAACCTCAGAAAAGACCGCCTGAGTCAGGATCCACTTCAGATTCTCTCCACCACGCCAGTCTTTCTGTTTCGGAAAGATACCCTCTTCTTCCTTTCTAGAAATCTCCACCACTCACCTTTGTTTGCTCTTTTCTGAGTTGTTTTAATAACGCTACGTCGTCCTGGGCCTTTTCCCTCTCTTCTCTGAGAGTTTTCACTACACCGGAAGTCTGAGCAATGCAGTTTTTGATGATTCTCTCTCTGCTGGTGTGAGCATCCATCAACTAAGTGGGGAGAGAAAGAAAGTCACAACAACTCAGCAAAGAATAAAAACCTCCGAGTTCCAAGTTAAAAGAGAGACTTTCTAAAGTCAAGGTGTTGCTGTGCCTACAGAAACCCCCTTGACTCCCTGATCCCCATCCTGGAAGCAACACTGCTTTGAGCACAGCCACCAACTTGATCGGAATTCAAAGACGCACATGAGCAGGAGTCTTGCAAACAGCACAAAAAGCGTCCTAGTGCCCATTTTTAAACGAAAGAAGCGGACTGGGCTAACGCCACCAACTGAAGCCTGAAGAGCACCTCGAGAGATCGGTGTTGTGGAACAAACAAGTTCCCCGCATGGTTCTGAACTGAAGTAGCTGTTACACGTGCATGGTTTAGCTGTGTAGAGAAGTCAAGCGTGCCGGTTGACTTGATATATCATGGCAGTGGTTTCCTTAGAAACTGAGGATGCTTTACTGGCCACTGCACAAAATAAAACACCAGGAAGTGGGATGAAAGTCAAAGGAGCGCACACTCACAGACTGGTGCAGCTCTTTACACGTCTGGCTGGCATCAATTTTCCCCACAAAGGAAGCTGTTGGAATCGTAGTGTTTAATTCGTGGACGATTCTGTCGTCAATCGTCCTCATGACCCTGAGCAACTCCTGTATTAAGAAAAAAAAAATTGCTTATATCGCTGAGAAAATCCTACTGCAAAAAAAAATTTGCATGATTCTTTTAATAAAAAACTGAGCAGATTGCTTACAAACGGCTAAAATCCCGCCCCAACCAACAATTTCCGCAAGTAGGAGTACGTGCTGCAAACCAACGAGTTTCCTCAGCAGCGAAGGCCGGGGAGGGGCAGGGAGGAGAACCGGGCAGCGCCGAGTAACTCCCGTCGGCCCGCAGCTCCCCGGGCCCCGCACGCCGTAGCAGCGGGGCCCCGGCCCTGCCCGCACTGGCTCCCTCAGGAAACCGGCCCGCGCTACCGACAGGCCGGAGAGCCGCTGTCCAAGGGCCCGTTAACGCTTCCAGGCAGGAATCTGGGCACAACCTGCACCAAACTGGCAAACTTCGAATAAAAAACCACCTTTTTGGGGGCAAGATGTTTCGGGGACGGGCCAGGTGCCGCCACCTCGGCCGGTCCAGGCCCTGCTCACACCGCTGAAGGTACGCGCGGTCCCTCCCGCTCCCTCACACGACGTGAAGGCGCCCCTGGAGCTCCCTCCGCCCACGGAGTCTCCCACGTCCTGGGTAGGGACCCCGGCAGTGGGACCGCCCGCCCCGCTCCCTGCCAAAGGTCACGGCGCTCCCGCCGCAGGGGCTGAGGGGAAGGCCGGTCCCTGCGCCCTCCCCATGCTGGCCGTTGCGGGAAGGGGTGACCTCGCCGCCGCTGCCACCGCCGCCGCCGCGCCCCCCCACTCCGGAGCGTGCGCTCCCTCGGGGCCGCGCGGCGTTGCCGGGAGACGGCGGGAGCGCGCCGGGCGCCGGCGCAGGGAGGCAGCGGGGGCGCATCCCCCCCACCCTGCTCGGTCCCCTCCCCCGGCCCCACGCGGGTTACCTGGAACTCGGCGAAGTCCTCGCAGCTCGCCGCTCCGCTGGGCGCCGCCATACTGGAAAGGCCGAGGGCCGCGGCGGCGGCCAATCCAACGGGGAGGCGGGGTGAAGCGCGGGTCGGTGGGCGGGGCGAGACCGGGGGGCGGCCCCTGGCGGAGCAACCCCCGGCCGTGCCATCTCCAGCGGTAGCCCCCTCGACGTGGGGCGATTTCGCCGCTTCCAGCTGCGGGGAGGGCACCGGCGCCGCCGCCCCGCTCCGCCGCGAGAGGCGGGCCCGGCCGTCACTGCGGCGGGCCGGGTCCCGGCGTGTGGCCGCGCGTTCAGCCGCGCCTCTCCAATCCCGGAGCCGGGGCGGGGCGCCGGCCCAGCGGTGACATTGAGGTGCGCAGGGAGGGCCGAGGCAACGCCGCCGGGGCGGGAGGCCGCGCCATGTGGGGCCGCGCCGGTGAGTGACTGCCCTGGAGCTGGGCCTCGACCTGGGCCTGGGCCTGGAGCTGGGCCTCGGCCTGGGCCTGAGCCGGGACTGCCCGACCTCCGCCGAGGCTGCGCGCCGGTGCGCCCTCTCCCCAGTAAGGTGGCGGGGGAAGCGGCGTTATCAGCCCCGAGTCGGCCCGGAGGTGCCGGGCCCCGCGCGGCGGGAAGCGCGGAGCGGGGATCCCCCGGGCAGCCCCGGCCCCGCTGCGGTCGGTGCGGCGGGGGTGAGGTGAAGTGTCACCGTCCGCGTCTGATGGGCATTAACGCCTGAAGCCTGGCGACCTCCAAGCTGACTTTTAAAAAAATTTAAAGAAATGGATTTGTGCCTTTTTTCCTCCTTCTCTGAAGACGTTGGAAAGGGTTTGGTTTCGTTGGGGGAGTGTCTTCAAATTTTTTTTTTTTTCAGAACTGGAATGTATTATGCCTGGAAAATAAAGGACAACTAATTTTCATAGGAGAGACACTTTCAACCAGCATAAAGAAAAAAAAAACAAACCTCAATTTATGTATTTAAAAGTGTCCTTTTGCCTTTCCAAGTTGTGGGGTTTTTTTCCCTTCAGAATTTTCCTTTATATTAATTAATGAATGGGAAACTCTTTCTTGAGAGTATGTTTTCATATAGAAGATGCTCTGCCCTTTTCTAATATGCTACGAAGTAGGTATCTCAGTACAGCAAGATTCTGCTTTTTTGGCTTTTTTCTCAACTCCATCAAGTCTGTGAGTTGCTTGTGAGATGTGACAAGATTGGTAGCATGATGATGTGCAGTCCTTGAAATAGCACTGTCCAAAGTATATCTGAAGCATATGAATAGATGAGTTCCTTAAAATGGTGATGTGCATTGTGTTTTAGAAATTGTTTGTAGGCTGTAATCTTGCGTTCCCATTTTTCTAAATAAGATTAATGGGCAAGCTCAAGTCATAGCTTATAGACAAGCTTTCATTTCTTTGGCAGGCTCTGTTACAATGAAATCTGGTGTTTCTTGCATAATATTAGATTTGTACCTAGTGTGTTTTTTCTTTTTTCTATTCTGTTTAAAAAAACCCACTAAAATTTAAAAGCTAATATTCTTGCTTTCTTCCGAGTTAGATTTCGCCCCCTTCTGCTTTCTCTTCCAGACAGAACTGTTAAACTGTTGGGAAGAAATATTCCCTCAATTCTGAGAATGACTAAAGGAGAGGATCTAAAGATAAGCAGAAGGCTTTGCAGTAAACCCCAGGAACAAAGTCAACTTCAGCCAAGAAGTAAGAGTTTTTGAAAACGATCATACTATGTTTCATGCCACAAAATATTTCAGTACTTCTTGTGATAGTAACACAGCTTTTGCTTTGTAACAGGTCACTAGTATCTTATCAGTCGTGCAGTCCTACATTGAGGCTCTTCAGCTGTGCTCCAGAACCGACTGTTTATCCCCAATGTAAACTATTAATGTTTAGGAACATTGTACAAGCTAAAATACTTTCACAGTTTTTCGTAGTACAGCCAGCTCCAGCTGTTCACAAAACCGAACATGTCCTGCAGGAGTCAGTCTGAATTGTTGGCTTGGTTCATGTTTAAGGGTGGAGTTGGTCAGGTAACACTCAGGCCGTGAAACATTTTTTCACTATATATGGGACAGTTATGATGCTCTAATATCTATACTTCCTGTATAACAGGTCTCCTTGGCGTACCAATGCTAGATAAAAGGAGCATACAGATGTGAAGCATTTTGCACACTTCTGTTAAAAACATAATGCAGCTGTACTGGGTAAGACCAAAGGTCTCCATAACAGTGTGAAGTCTCCAGCAGTGGCTAGTAAAGAGGTCCCTTAGATTTTTGTGAAGACTAATAGGAATGGTGACCAGTAGCAAGGATCTAAGTAAGAGTATAGAAAGAGGGCAAACAGTATTTTTCCCCTAGACTGCTGTCCCAGAGGTGGCATCTTTGTGTTCAGTGGTCCTTGCTGGATTTTTCCTTTATAAATTTGCCCAGTCTCTTGAAGCTGGATGTATTTTTAGCATCCACATTCTCTGAGAAGGAATTCCTCAGCTGAATCGTGCTGTGAGAAAACAAGTAGAGTCTTGTGTTTGTTTTTGAAACCGCTGTGTGCTTTTTTTTCCTCAATCTGATGTTCCTTTATTTAGTACCCCTTTCGAAAGAGGACCTCTTCATTATAACCCACACTCCCACTTACACTCTGGTGTCTTCTGTTGTGCTGAAAGGGGTGCTTCAGTTACTGCCTTTCCAGGCCAAAGGGTCTCAGTCTATGATACTGTTTCCTTTATGGTGGCCATTCCATACCAGTGGTTGTCCTTACCTATTTTCTCTGGGCCTGTTCTATTTCAACTGTTTCTGAAATGAGGGATCAGTATTTCACGTGCTTTTCAAAATGCTGGAGTCATGGTTTTATACAGTGGCATAGTAACTCTTTTCTGTTGGGTCTGTGTTCCTAATCATTGCTAGTAATGCTGTTTCCCTTTCTGACTATTACTGAATGTTTTGCCAAAAACTGTGAAACCCTGAGGACTTACTCGTCAGCAGTAATGGTTAGGTTAGAGTCTGTCATTTGTATGTGAACTACAGTTGCTTCCTATTGATGTACATGGGGTTTCACTGGCCATCTCATTGACTCAGGATTCTGAAGCCTTGAGCCCTGAAGCACTGTGGCTCTTCACTCTTAGCCCTTTTCTTTATGTTTTTGAATAACTCAGTGTTGTCAGCCAGCTGTGTATCCATCCTGCTTCCTAGGTAATTTGTGAATTCATAAGGCAGCACATATCCATACAGGATACCTCCCAAAAAAACCCCAGCTGTCTATTTTTGTACTTTGTTTGCTAGATCTTAATGGTATGGTGTGTATGGAAATCTTCCCCTATTACAATCTGAGTATTTTGTATGTGGAATTTGAAAGACTGAGCTGAAAATTAAGGGTTTAATCTTTGCCTGTCATCATCTGTTTGTTTCTATCTCCAGAAAAGAGAAGATCTTACGCTGCCTGGAAAAGTTAACATTCTGTGATGTAATGGTGCAGCATGTTGGCTTTTCTGTAGCAGTTCCGTTTGATTTGTCTTTTTTTAAAAAAAAAAACCCGTAATTTAAATGTAATAGAAAAACTACAATATCCCAGTGCCTTAGGAAGCTTAGATGATGGAGCAGGTTCTGCAGATTCAGAGCTGCAACTATAGAGGTCTTGGACAAGATTTGGCTTTCCTTACATGGCCTCAGTTTAATCCATATTTAATCTGACTGTGATATGATTTTTATTCCAAAAGCAACTCTATCAGTCATATTAAAATTCCGCATTGCTCACCCTGACTGGTTTCATTACAGCTCTGGCAATTTCTCTGACTGTTGTTTTTGGTGTGTGTTTGTGTTTGTGTGTTCTGTTGGTTTGGTTATTTTTTTAGGTCAGTCTCCTTTGAGGGTGCCTGGACACAGGCCTACAGACTGGGAGAAAAGATTTCTGTTATGGGCAGGCTATTTCAAAAAACCAGAGGACATACCAGAAACTGTCTCGTAAGTGCTAGTTTTGAAGCTGTAAAAAAGACATTGTCTACACAGGATTAAGTTACTTGAATGCAACTAATACAACTCCAGAATAACTTTTCTTGAATAGAATGGGTTTTCACAGCTGAAAAGTCTTACACTGCGGTGTTGGCATATTGTCACATAGATGCGATGACCTGAGCAATTCTGTATTGCTGAGATAATACGTATCTTTTTTTTTCTGAAGGGATGACCAGCATTTATCATTTCATTAGAAAAATGTCACTAATCAGTTATTTACTCTTCTCTCTCAGTCAGAAAAGCTTCTTGCAAATATTAGTGTGAGCTTTTTAAAGTGTTCTTCTGTGCATGTATCCCATTGTGTGAAACTTTCATGATATAGCTATGAAATAACTGAAACTCAAATTTAAAATATTTACTAATGAATGTCTACAGGGCATGGGCCAACTTTCTTTACTCTTGGAATTTAAACTAACAAACAGTGGAAAGGCTCCCTAACAAAAAATATATATAGTCAAAATTTCCCCATTGCTGGTGGAGTCCAAATGTCAATGCTTTGCCCTGTGTGAAAAGTAGAACATAAAACTGGATGTTCTAGTTTGCCTATCTAAAACGAAGATCAAACTTTCCAACAATAACAGCAGGCAATTACTAGTTTAAAAACCATTCCTGGTGGTACTATAGTTATCTTTCAAAACATGCTTGTAATGCTTTTCAATATATGTATTTATATAAATTAAGAAGGTACAGTAAATCTTGTACTGCTTGGGTGAACAAACTGTGTAGCTGCCCTCTAAAAATATTCTCTTTGTCTGGATGCACTGTAAGGGAATCAAAAATCCACCCATATATCTTAAGTTTATTCTAAATGTATCACAATGGATTAAATACTGTTAAAAATGAATTCTTCATTTTTGTATTGAATAATTTTTCTTAAAGTCACATTTGCAATACATAAAGGTGTAAATTATTAAAACTTAGTAAATTGTCAGTTATTTTTGCATACCCAACACCTGTTAGGAGTGTTTGCTAGAAAACAGAGTTAGCAGAGTGATTGAAGTCATTTCCATGGTTTATTGAAAGGATAAACCAACTTCTGATAAAAGCTGACCATTTTTGCAAGCGCACAGGGAGTTCTTGTTTTTATTTAGGCAAATAGTCCAGCCAAAGCTGAGAAGATGATTGAGAACTATAAAAACACAAAAGCTTGCTTTCCTGTTCTGAGCTGAATTAAGAGTGGGTTGTGAGGGCTTGTAATATAGCTCAGTAATCTTGCAAGATGTGATCAGAAGTAACTCACTTATTCAACACATGTTAATCGTAGCCACTGAATTGATTTTAAACGCAACTGTGTTCAGATAACTACTTTTTCCTCTTATATATTCTAACACCTCTAGGTACTTCAAAAACGAACTAATAAAGTTTTTAAAGCCTACTTTTGTGCATTTCAGCTTAATTGCAGCCTGTGCCCAAGTTGTTCATCACAGATTATTAGCAAAAACAAATAACCTGGAAGCTAAATTTAACTATTAGTTTCATTGTAGATGGACGTATTCCCTATGATCAGAAATCTTGTACTCAGATCGGTACTCTGAAACAGTGATCAAATCACTCTCACCCTGCTCTTCAAAATCAAGAACAAAACTCTCTTCAGTTCTCAGGTCTCGTGTGATTTACCATATTGAACTATCATTGATCCTTCAGTATCTGTTTTTCTTCCAAGTGTAAGGGTCAAAATGTGGTATTCACTCATGTTTGTGTACAGTGATAATTTCCCAGTTCCATTAAATCCACTATCCATATTGGTTTTGGGGTATAATTACCTAGTGTGATGCATTTATTCTCTCATCATGTGATGAGAGATTACATGCTTTTCTAGTAAGCTGTAATTTTATAATATGCCAAAATTAATCAGTGGTAATTTTAGTCCTCCTTGAGAAGGGAGTCAACTGCTCTAAATTCTGCAAGGAGAGTTAAAATATAGAGGGTATAGGTCTTCAGTTACTGCAGAAAGCACATCTGAAAGCATTATGCTTCACTGGCCCTTCTTGCATTGGTGTCTCTAATACAACAAACTTTTTATTTCCTGGAACTGTTGTAATTTGGGTAGAATGATCATCAGAGTTTAACCCAACTTAAAATATTTTTTTTGTTTTAACTCATCACATGTACAGCTGGAAGGCTTTAATAATTAATACTCTTCTTGTGGAAGATTTCTGGGTTTTAAAAGAGAACAGTAGACCAGGCAACAGGTTTCCCAAAGGAGCAGTACAGCTAACTACCGTAGGTAAGCCCCCTGAAATAACAAAAAAGATTTAAAGGAGTCCTCTGTTCAAAGCTGATGTTGGCAAGCTTACAATCCTCTGTGCCTCCTTAGTTTCTTAGGAAAATAGATTACCTTAAGACTATTTACTTGAGCAGGAGCAAAGTGGTAATCACTGGTCTTGTTACCGAGTCCTGTTGAGAATTTCTGAGGAGTATTACATTCAGCAGCCAGTGTGTAACCTCTAACAGTTTCAAATCCTCCAGCAGGGTAAGCCTTCTTGCTGAAAAGTAGACTGCATCATAAATGAAACTATTCTGAAGTTCAGTCAGAAAGAATTGCTAAGCTGTGATAATGCCTCCCTCTGCCCAAGACACTCCAACTGTTAAACACTGTATTTTATTCCTGCTAACAAACGGTTTTTACCATGTTTCTGCTATTGAGGGGAAAGTGTGTGTTAAATACACCACAGTTCTAGTATAGATGGAGTGCTCCCTGGCTCTGCAGATATTGCAAGTTGGTAGTGAGCACAGAGGGAGCTGACATAAAGAAAAACATTGTATTAGTAAAACCATCCCTCTATTCTTCCTGTCCTCTCCATAGTGAACATACATTCTTAAATACTGCAGCCTTCCTCGTTTGTGTTGCAGTCAAGCGGGCTGTAAAGGCAGTGTTGCTTCTTAACAATCAAATAACTGAAGGTAAATCTATTGGGTTTGTTGCCAACTTTGAGAGGAACGCCTTTGTGACCAAGTATCTCCCAAGGCAGCTGGGGATTGGCCTTACCCATTCTTGTAAAATCTTTTTATGAAAAGAGCCCGGTACTGTTAGCAATGTACAAAATGACAGAGATAGCATACTAAGAGAAATTAAACAACTAGCCAGATGATTTTCTTGGGTCTCTGATAATAAGTCTGTTCTTTTATTATTATTTCTTGAGGATTGAAACAATCAGAGCAGCAAAGACCACACTGCGTGTGAAGTGCAGCTATGTAATGATTGCCTTGACAATACTAGGATGCATAGTCATGGTGATTAAAGGGAAACAGGTAAGCACAGATTTTTGGCTCGTGAATGCAAATCAATCTTCACATGAACCCCTCAGTTCCTCCTGTGGATTGTTAGTACTGTTTTGTTTTGTGGTTTGTTTTCCTTTATCACTGAGCAAAAATTAAAAGTACTCCGAGTCCCCCAGTAGTGAACCCTCTTTGATTAATTTCCAAGTCAGAAAGGGGTGATGTCACTGTTAGACTGCATATGCTTCCTTAAAAAAACAAAGTATCTTTTTCTCAGTGCAACACTTAATTTTAGCTTGCGCTGTTTTAACTCCTTAATTTTGCTGACAGGCAGTGAGAATTTGAAAGGAAAGAGAACCTTGTGAGGATCTGCTAGGCAGGTACATGCTCCTTGGGCCAACGGGGTCCATACAGTGACGGTACGGACCCATTACAAAAATGCCTCTACACGCTGCAGCACTTGTGGAATCGATATAATGGAAATAGCAAATGAGTATGTTTCTCCACAAACAGACTTGAGAATTCTCAGAAGTCTTTTTAAACAGTGAGGCAATGGTCAGTAATAATTCTGTGCCCTTTAATTGCATTAGAAAATAATCTTCCTTTAGTGTGGATGGAACAAGTTTTCTCAAATTTCATAGAAAAGCTCCCACCTCCCATAGGTGCTAAGCACCCTTCACTTGCATAGAATTTGGCAAGATACCAAAGTTGCATGTGGCAGAATTAGGTCCACAATTTAATTTGTATCATATGAAGAGAGTAAGTGTAAAGTTTAAGATTCCAAGTGCAGCAAAGGTTAGTCATGCTTTAAATTTATGTGTTTTTTACCATAGTTGGTGAACTATTAACTTTGAGGTATTTCTGTAAAGAAGCAAGGAGCGCTATTTGTGTGCTGAAGCCAAGCTTAAGCCCCTCAGCAGCACTAAAGTCACGGAATGTGAATATAATCTTTGCATCTTATTGTCATGTTACTTTGGATAAAAAGCACCGTGGTAATGTACACAGGCCACTATTCTTTTAAGGACGACTGAAAGCAGAAACCCGTTCGCTTAAAGTATCTACATGGGCAGAAGCTTATTTGTATGCTGCCTTTCTCTGAAGCAGTTCTTCTGATGGCAACATTCAGATCTTGCTTCTATAGACTACTAAATGTTCTAGAGAAACCTTAAAACTATTAACAGAGTCTCAAACCCCAGCACTGTGAACTACTGAAGCGTCAAGTGACATTTCTGTCAGCACTCACCTATCAAAACGAAAAGGATGCTGCACTCTGAAACAGAACAGTGGAAAGTTTTTTCCCTGGCTTTAGCAGAAGAGATCAAACATTGACAATTTCCAGAACATTTTCCTCTTACTTTGGAATAGTATGAATGCAAACACTGGAAAGAGAGGAGGACAGCTGCTCTGGTACCCTTGTTTTCACAGCAGCTGGAATCTGTTATGTTTAACTTCTGATTTATTTGAAGACCAGAGGTTAGTATTAAATACTGACCAGAAGGACACAATGTATCTTCTAGTGCCTTAACAAAAGGGTTTAATTTATTCCCAGAGAAGTAATGAGTTTAAAACAGCCTCTGGATATTTTATTTTAACCCTCTCTTTTCCTGGCATTAAAGCTGACAGAACTGTGCCTTGGTCAGGATAGACCAGATAACTCTGCAAACTATTGATTCAAGCTTAATCTCTGTGGTCCTTTATGTGATACTTGCTTTGTCATGATGTTGCAGGCTATAAAAAGGCACGAATCTCTTACAAGCATAAACCTGGAGAAGAAAGCTCAATGGAGAGAGGAAGCTACTCAGACTACACCTGCTAAACCTTAGAGGAGGAAATGAAGGGAGCGAGGACTGGGGAAGAAAAGCTGAGTCCTTTTCAGCATTGGAAGGAGGATATAGTTACATCTTTCCTGTATGTTCTGTACTCTTCGTGTTCAAGAAAGAATGAATACATTATCATGTAATCAGTAAAAACAGAAATAGCTATTTTCTTTTCCTGACAACCTTTCCTTTTCTCCAAACTAAACTCCCTCCTTCACAGTTAGTAGAATAGGACAAGTGAGCAAAGTGGATAGACAGGATAGTAATTTCCTACATGCACTACACCAAGTGTCTTTTAAAAGACTGCAGGAGCCATTCCTGCATTCTTGGTACCAACCTCCTTTATGAAGTCTTACGTTCTTACTTACCACTTACGAGACAGTAACTGGAAAACAAAAGAACAGCCCATCTGGTCTCTACTTGTACACCCATACTTGTACAAACAAAATACTTTCACTGGGCAGTCATCCACTATCACTGACTATTTCAGGTCCACTCAGGAAGAATGGTGCTATATGTATTCTATATTGTTACCGCTGCTTCAGATACTCCCTGTGTGCCTCTTTCAATTATTCAGAGTCCTTGAGTCCAGAATAATTGTGTGACCTGCATTCACATCATCAAAACGATCATAAGTTATTAGAAAGTCTGCTTACCTGTTCTAGGTCCAATATATTCTGGTTGCATTTGTTTAAAGTGAAGGATTACTTTTTGTGAAGAACTGCCTTCCTTTGATAAAAAGGAGGGAGATTGATAGTGAAACGGCATTCCAGAGAACCAGTGTGTTGCAGGTGACAACCTAACGGTTTTTACACCAGAGCTGGTAGTGAGATGAGAGAACGTCCAAGCTAAAGAAACAGAGATGACTATTTTGAGAAATACTGAGCCACAGCATCAGATTTAGTTTAGAGGCACATGAGTAAGTCAACCAGACATTCTGCTCTCCGCTGCTGAGCTCTTTTTGCCAAACCTCATTTAGATTTATTTGCATTTTCCCCCCCTTTAAATTGTTATCTGTGCTTTCATGATACTAGCTCACTTAAAGGTCACCTGTCTCAAGTGTTAGAAGCAGCAGACCCAGTAACACCTGCAAAGGGCAATTCCCAACAGTCATATTTCTGGCATTCATCTCAGAAGTCACATACCGTTTATGCTGAACAGCCTGCAGCAGCTGGGGACGGTATTTTTCCTCCTCTTTTCAGTTCATTTGGAAGGAAAGGTAAATTGGAACTGTCAGGACTACTCGAAACCATGTTATTTCCCAGGACCACTTGCTAACTGGCCCTGGGGACTCCAGAAAACAGAAGAGGGCTATGGGTCTGAGAGATTTAGTTTGTGAACTTCCTGATAGTGGGAGGCAGATTATTTTTCTTGAAATTTTTTCCTAATTTTTGTTCTGCTAGCAAAAATAAGCACTATTGCTGAATAAATTAAAAGCCCCACAAAATTGCAGGGTAAATCTTGTCTTTATACCTGGAAAAGAGAAGCAGTAAGATACCTAGTGCTTTGTCCTTTACTCTAGAGCTAGAAAACAACTGCTGCAGTCCCCATCTTTCTATGAATTGCAATCCTGGGTACCACTCATACTGACAATATGTAACCAATCCAACAAGCTATGCAGTCATTCCACCATAGAAGGTATAACCTTCAGGTGATGCCACAACCTGTCATCAGATTCTCTGTAAGGCAGTCATCCCAAGTATGCCATCAATCAAGCACAGCAGGCTTCCATGGATTTGTCCACTCATTTAGTGCTGAATGCAAGTCACGCTTAATTTCACTGCAGGTATGGGAACAGATCTTCCATGACAGCTCGTTTTTTGCCTCACCAAAAGGCACACAGGTGGAAACCAAAAATATCTTCCCAGGTATTGTGCCTGTGCTCCTATATGTATTAAATGAGACCAAAAAGGAAAACATGCACTTCAGACAGTATTTCAGGTTACCATGAAGAGAAACTTGTGATTTGATTTATGCTTGGTGATGGCAGAGCTTAAAATCATGCACCTCAAACGTATCCCCCTTTCAATAAGCACCTCTGAGTGCTCTGTGAACAGAACTGGCAGGTACTTCATCTTGTTTTGGAAATAAAACTATCTGGACACATCCATCTGGTAAAGTATTTAAAATAAAAATATGTAAAATATCACTTAGAAAGCAATGCCTCAGAGCAGCAGCGGTCAACAGTTTTTTTGTTTGACTTAAATTTCTATAAGCTTTATGCCATTTACTCAAAAACTGAATGCTGATCCAGTGGTTTGACAAAAGCTCCACATAGAAGTCATATATCCTTTCATTCTACCACTCTGATATCTCCACCATTTCAGTATCTACCATATAAACTGTGCATCGCTGTGCACCTTTGTGTTTTCTTTCAGCTTCTGTCTAAGTTCCAGAGTCTCAAATAAAAGCCTGAGCCATTGGGCTTTGTGCTGTCTCCAGCTCACTCCCAACCCATTGCAGTATTTTCTTTGCAAGTAGTTGAATACTAGAAAAATGATGGAAATCTTTCTCAGAGAAGCAATGAAAGAAACCATCTCTTTCCTAGTGTGATGGCTTCCAAGAAAGCACTTGTAAACACAGACAGTGGTTAAAAAAAACCCCAGACCCACCCACACATGATTCTGGCCTAAGCATCCAGTCTAGTGGACTGGAGAACTTCCTAATACACCTGCGATCCCCTGATTAGCTGAAAGCTTTAGCCTACAGCCTTTTAACAGTGCCTGATGGAGAGGAACATACTAAGCCTTTAAACAGTACTTAATTTTCTTTATCCCTTTTGGCTTGGTCTGCAACACCATTCACATTTATTCAAAAAAGTCGAATTATCAATCCTATACCATATGCCACATTGCTGTACCTGGTCCAGTTTTCCAACGGAAACTTTCTAATGTAGTGATGAATCTGACAACTTGAACACTGCCTCAGAAGAGCATGCAGGAGCCCTATAGACATGGCCATAGCAGTACACAAAGAGGTTTATTTTTCTACTAAGACTCAGGCATCTGAAGAAAGGCCTTCATGTCTGCTGGCTAAAACTGGCATGGTTGGTGCCAATTCCAGAAAAAAAAAAAAAAAAAATCACACTGGAAGACTTGAAGAATTTCTTAGAGGTGGCAGAAAGATGCAAACCACACAGAGCTAAGATAGCTGTTCTGGAAATCCTCAGTGAAGCACAGAGGTGTATGACCAGGAGCACTGTCACATGTAGGGCTGGGTGGTGCCATTGGGTTCTTCAAGAATCTTGGTGCTGACAGTTAAAAAAAATAAGCAGGTTCAAAAACATGTAGGTTTGCCAGGGTCATTGCCTGCTTTCCTTCAAGTTTAAGTGAAAGGACTGTGACCACCATATTCAGTTGGCATCAAGGAACCAACACAGGAATTTAAGAACAGGTTGAAGTCTCTGGGCAGCAGTTGCCTCAAATGATTGTTTGCGTGTGTGGTATCTTCCCAGGAGCCCCAAGCACTGGTCCTGGCTTACGTTACTGAGCTTTCAATAACCTTCTGCCCCATCATCTGTTGTATTCCTCCTGAATCCGAGAGAGTGACCCTGCCTGCCATGTTCCACTGGGAACTTTATCAACAGAAAGAATGATAGCTCCTGTTTGCTGCCCCAACAACTATGCAGCTTAAAAGGCATTACAGGTCTGTGGACAGGACTGCTAGATAGCAACTCTGGGTAGCCCTCCACCTTCCTTTCTCTAACACCCAGTTTAAAATCAGACATTGTTCAAACCTGAATGTAACAGTCCCACTTCATTACTAATGCTGCAAGAAGACTCAAGAGATTCCTGGTTCTCATGATCCTGTTCACCTTACCGGCCTGTGATGCTTTTGGAAGATGCTTAGATTGGATCTCTACAAGCAGACAGAAACAAATGCATTAATTTCTATTTTCAGGATAAGGGAAGAAAATAATGAGAGATCACTTCTCTGGCACTACACACTGCATGGCAGAACTAGAAGAACCCAAGAACTCCCAAAAGCTCTCTGGCCTACAGATGAGACCACGCTGCCTCCTACTTACAAAACAAGAACAGATAATTCAAAACACATTGTGACCTTCACAGAAGTGGGAGCTAAAGGCGTTGTCTGAGGTAGTTCCTGTTTGAGCGACAGCACATCCTGCAGGAAAGCAGAGAATACTGGTTTGTGTTCCTAGCAGAGGACATAACCCTTGTTACTCTTATGTCAGTATAAAAAAGTGCCTTGTTTATCATCTGAATGGGACTTGCAACCTTTTTACAGTCATTGCTGTTCCCAAGTTTTTAGCATCCTTTTTAATTGCTGATAGCAACCCTGAGAGTGTTCCTGTAAAAAAGAGTTTCATCAATTTCAAATATAAAGTTAATACTAATTCCCCTTTTCTACTAAAGATTTCTTTCTGTACCTGTGAGCACTATGCTAGCCACACAGAATCAAGTTAGGAAGCAGCATTCAGGCAGTAATGTACAATGATCCTCATACTCTTTCAGCAGCACTTCTCCTCCAAAACAGAGTCCTTCACCTGTGGCCTGTACGTTATTTATTAGATGGGTAACTTTACATGTTAGGCTCAGATAAAATGCAAATAGTTTACTTGCCCTTGGCTTACCAAGTAATTCTGATCAGTCTGTATCAGCGAGCTGTTCCTTTCATAATTCACATGTCTGATCTCCCTTCTGTACTCATATAATTTGTTGCCTTGGTTAGAAGTAGATTTTGTTTCTTTGCAACCTATTAGTAAGGCTAAGTACAGCAAGGCCAAAAACTGGTGACTGGAAGATCCTGATGGAAATACACTCAATTAAGCACCATTTAAAATTAAATTGAGACCTATGATTTAGCCACATTTTAATCCATTTAATGTGTGCTATGTGGATTTTTGTATTGTTTTAGCTTTCAGTCAAAATACTATGCAGTACCAGTCAAATGCCTCACACAGTCTAAGTAAATATGAAGACAATATTACCTGTGTCAACCAGGCCTGTCACTTCAAACAAACATGCCAAGTTTAAAGTTTTATACTTATCTGCTCTGAGTTCACATATCCACGGCAAAAGTAACAAACACTGGCCAGGCTCCTTACACAGGAAGGCACACCATTCAGCTTAAATGGACTCTTTTTTAATTCACTCAATTAGAGGCAATTGTCATTATTTTCTTGGGGGGCGGGGAGAGGGGGGGAAACGCCAATGCACCACATTGTTTTCACTAGCCTGGAAGAGAAAACACTTATATATATATAGATATATAGATATATAGATATGTATATATATACACACATATGCACGTGTGTATATATATGTGTGTGTGTATATATGTATATATACACACTAGTGTGTATATACACAGAATATACATATATGAATATACAGAATATATGCACACACACTTTGCTCAGATTTGTTTACAAAATATGTAGCATTTTTATACCATCCAATAAGAGGTACATGATTTTAAACAAATCTTATAGAAATGACATGTTATTGGAAATTTACACGTAAAAAAATCCAGCACAAAAAAATCCAAAAGCTAAAACAAGATTTTGCTACTAATCAGTGCTTCTATCACCCTTCAAGAAAAGAGAAACACAGTTATTTATGTGATGTAAAGGCAACATTGAGGGGTTTTTTGCTTTTTTTAAATTAACCACCAAATTTAACCCCCTAAAATTACAAAGAATCAAAGTCCATTTACAGATCAAGTGCAGTAAACTAAATGTTCCTTCAGCACAAAGCAGCACTAGGAAAATAACTGGGAGAGGGAAGGTGGAGGCCAACTGGCTTAGCTAGGGAGGCAGCAGGTGGCTTCTGCAGTGGCCACACAGGTCAGAGTCTCCATCCTGAAGCACAGACAGAACTGAAGACTGTATTTAAATAATGGTCACTCAGAGCTGATGTTCAGGCCTTTGCCTAGCTTCTTTCAGCAGTTTGACAAGTGATTTGTGTATTTTTATTACTCTGTATCCAATGGGCTGTTTTTGCTTTTGCAGTGGCTTGTCACTGAGAGGAGTCATAAGGAGGATTTTGCAGACAGTTCTGCCACTAACGCTTACCACAGGTACATGACGCTGCAGTTGTCAGTGGTGATTTTGAAATGTTTACACTGGAAAAATATGTGTTCCAAGCATCCAAAATGGCTTGAAAGAACATAGCTGGATACAGGGGGGAGCGGACGGCCTGAAGAATCCATTGCATTTACAGAAATGGAACTGCCACTTTCAATCTACGTGGCATGTCCCCAGTTGTGTGAAGAGTTTGGTGTCAATGTCAGCTGAACTCAGTGAGGAGTGGCTGGCCTTTGCATCAGATGTCTGTGATCCAAGCAGGTTGCGGAGCCAAGAACATGCTGCTAGCAGAAGGGCAGTCTACAGCTGTGGATGACAGCTGTCATGCAGTCAGCGATGCCTTACAGATGTCACCTGTAGGAACCATGCATTCTATGCTAATTCACCTGAAGTTCCGTAAACAGCAAAAGGGAAAAATGAAATGAAAGGGCCGGGTGGATCCGGGTGTGATATTACTATCCTTTGAATGTAGTGTCATTTTAGTTGTTAAATAAGGGGCTCGACCAGGAGGACTCTATTTTATCAGGTGAGCTGGAGAGGAAGCTCTTGTCTTGTGAAAACGAAAAGGAGATCTAATGCTCCTTGTGCTAAGTTTTACAAATTAAGAACTCTCTATTCAGAAGGTAATTTTTCAGAAGATAAATCTGTTCAAGTCACGCTGTGTAAAAACATAAAGAGGCAGGCAGGAATTTTTCAGCCATAACTATAGTAACAAGGACCATACTCTGGAGCATGAAGTCAGGAAGGGCTTGATTTTTAAGGAAGGCCCGGCTGGATCATACTGTGCTGGCAAGCAGAAGTGGGAGTAGTTTCTCCATTCTAGAAGCTGGTTTGGAAAGTCATTTCTAGGGAGGTGGTAAGAGTGACCTATTCACAGGCTCTTTTTTTTGTGGATGGAGAGGAAAGGCTGGGAAGGTATACAAATCTCCACAGTGGTCTGCAATCCAGCTTGGGAGCTCAGTGTTGAAAAGGGATGGGGCCAGATGTGTTCAGTATTCTTAAGAACCAGAAAACATGTCCATTGCAGCCTGTTGTTGCAGGGGATAGAGAACTTTCTCCATTGTTTGTAACAAGTTCTATATGCCAATAACCCCAGCTGGCACATAACAGCAAGTAGATACATTGCATGTGAAGATCTAATGCATCTCACACAGCCATCCAAAGAGGCATCCAGGGAAGAATATGGGGAATTAATTCAGCTACGTTCTCAGAAAGTCTGAATGTCTCCCTGGACTGCAGGCACACACTGCAGCAAATACAAGAGAAAGGCAGCCTTAGCTTGGATGCCAGGAGTGTGGGGGCTAGTGAAGGAGGGATTATTTTCCGATAATAGGAGCAGGGAATATCTCAAAGTATAGAAAGGTGCCTCAACTCCACGAAGATGACAGTGGAGAGGTTCAGAATCTAGAGGAGAAGGGTGATTCTGGCGACCCCTTGCCAAGGAGGGGGCATCCTGCCACGGAGAGCCGAAAGTTTTCCAGACGTATGTAAGAGCATGTGCACAAGGCAAGCGAATGAGCGCAAACAGGATTATGGAAAACATTGAGAGAATCACTCCATGGGTGGCTTGTGGCTTGACAACGGGATTGGCTAGGTAGAGGGGCACACAGCACAGGGGCACCTCAGAGCTGGAAGCCTTCCATGGGAGCCTCACACTGATGGAAGATGTACTGTTGCTGGTTGAGATCCACCTGTGGGGCAATGCTGCTGTCTTCATCCTCTGTTCCAAAGTAGTGCTCAATCAGATCAAAGGCCTTTTGATAAATCTCTTGATTTTCATGGCTCTGCAGGAATTCAATCTTGTCCAGGCCTGCAGAGAGAAGAAGTACGCAAAAGTTACAGCTCAGTGAAAGCATATGACCATGATAAATTTCAGTTTGTTGTGAACATCAAGTTCCATGACAATTCTCTCCCACCTAAAGAAAGAAGAGGTCCCTCTATGGAGACCCTTACCCAACTTACTCCACGACCAAGGAAAACCAGGTTGAACTACATAGTTACTGTAACTATGTGATGTTATTCATACTTTCTGTCTCTACGCTTTCACTCAAAAAATTAAATCAACAAGCTTGAACACGTAAAGAACAAGGCCCCAAAGACTTTCTGAAGAGACTTTTAGGACTGTGTTTCCTGAAAGTGTGTTCATAACGCTTTGTTTACAAGAATCACATAACTGCAAGTTGGAAGAGACTTTTGGTAATCATCTAGATGATTACTAGATGATTACTGCAGCACAGCCCAGCACTACTACCAACACCAGATGAGGTCAGCTGTGTCTAGCCAAGTCTACAAAACTTCCTAGGATGAAGACTCCATTACCTAAACTGTCTCATGTGTATACATAATGTAGTTAAAACTCATGCAACCAGCTTTTGGCAGACATTAACCAAATGGGCAAACTCAGGCCTTGTAGTCAGAAACAAATGAAAATAATACAGCAAGCTGAACTGCCTTTGATACCTGGGAATGATGCTATCATGAAATCCAAGACTCAGCCACTCTAGTAAATCTCCAACATTGGGAATTTGTAGTGGCTTTCTTGTCTGTTCCCTTTACTATGTATGAAGACTAGAGGAAACAATTCTTTGATACACTATAGACATTTCTGCAACACTGACATGAAAAGGGAAGTTAAAACCTAGAGGTGGGCAAGAAAAAATCCTATTCTGATGTAACTCTTCCCTGGAAGTCAAGGTAACCATGAAGGGAATAATGGTTCAAGAAACCATATTCAGCGATACTATTCCTCTTCTATACCGCTCTTGATAACCCATTTTTATCATCAACTTTAAGAGCAGCAGTACCTCAGAAATGGGATGAAATCATGCCGGTACATACCAGAACCTCAGGATGGCAAAGGCAAACAAGGAAGTTGCTGCCGTTGCCACAATTCTACAGGGCAGCAAAGAGGAAAGGTTTGAAACCTGTACCACAGAGCGGTGTACCTGAACTTTTATCTGCTATGGAGGAAAGATACTGAGGCTGAATAACACCCAGAAGGCTCCCTCAGGGTCAAAAGAAATTAAGAAAAGAAGATCTGCACACACAGTCTTCAATCTACATAGAGAGATAATGCAAAAGACGGAGTACAGCAGTAAACAGTGATTTGTCAAAGAACTGTTAATTTTCAGATAATAGCAATGAGGAAATTAATAGAATTTGGTCTACTGAAACTCTAATGGGTTTGTGATCATTGCTTTAACACCTGACTTCCACAGATATTTTGCTCATACCATACGCTTCTTCAATAAGAGCGCAGTAAGGATTAATGCCAGTGCCACTGCGTTTGGACTCCTGCTCTCCAAGCCTCAGGATGTTCTCCAGACCATTTAATGCTACTTGCACAATCTTTGAGTCCATTACTGTAAGGAGGTCGCAGAGTGGTTTGATGCAGCCCAATTCTACTAAATACCTGAAAAACACCACATGGAACTCCGTGAATTGTATGCAAAATTATAACTGGTGTACCATTTCAGCACTTAACATGAAGGTCTAAGAACCACAACAATCAGATAAAATATCAACTTGACTGGAGAAACTGGAGTAATTATAGACATCTATTTGCATCTAGTCATGCATTCTGATGAAACAATGAAAATAATTTTAAAATACCTTCTCTGTCTGTCTCTCTCTACATATGAAGTAATAGTTTAACTGTGTAATTTAAATTTATAATTATATTACCATAATTTAAAAGCATTATTAATATCAACTATATTAATTTAACATATTTATAATGTTGTGATTTAATTTTATACAAAATTGCATATAAGCGTAATGTACCAGTATCAGTTAAACAGGAAAAACAATGCAGAAGATGCCCGTGTCTGAAGGGCTGAGCTATTCCTCTCCAGACTGCTAATGCACTTTGTTACACTCTACAACGACCACTAAGAAATTAGTTTTAAAGTTGCATTTAGTTTTTTCATGCTAGAGAAATGGTTCAATTAATTAATTAAGTATTGCAGCTGAAATACTTATGTGATTTCTCCCTAAATGAATTAATGGCCCATTCACAACTCAACACATGGTCTCTCTGGATACAGCACTGGAAGCACACAGGAAGGTTTTCAACTTTCTAGATTATTAGCTTCATTTATTGCACAAACACTAATTCACTCAGTTGCATTGAAAGATTTGAACTATTTCATACTTGATTTGTTCAGCAGAGCCTCCAGATGTTGCATTTGTGATTGCCCAAGCAGCTTCCTTCCTTGTCCGAAACTCAGCCGTTTGCAAAATATTTATAAGAGCTGGAAAGATATGGGCATCTATGACTGTCTGCAAAAAGAAATGACAGGTCAGGGTTATAATATAAATTAGAAATAACTTTCTTGTCCTGAGCTAGTTAACATCTATGCTATAGGTTAATGAAATGTTACTTATCAAGGGGCAAAAATCAGTTTTCAGCTTCACATGCAAAACCCTAGTTATCGCCGGAGTCTGTGCTTATCCCAAAAGAATTCAAACCACATTCAGACTGAAGTGACTGCTATATCTAATGTGTTACTTAACCATAACTTGGCAGCAAAAGAATGTCACACTCCCCTTATTTTTCCAAGTAGTGAACCACTTAGCTACTAAGTCAGTAAACCACTAAGTCATTAAGATACCCTAAACAGAGGAAAAAAAACTTCATAAGCCTGTGTGTCATACTACATTTCCAGTGGGTGAGACAACAGAGCAGAGAGAGAATGTATTTTAAGAACTCCTCAAAACAAGCAAGCACCCATATATAGTCTTTCCTGGTGAAAAGACAAAGCAACGGATGGTTTGGTAGTATGGTTTACTGCCTAGCTCACAAAACTGTTTTAAGTCAAGAGTATTTAGTCAGCAACTCAAAAGTTTCTAGTAACTTCCTCTGGAAAGGGCCTTTTGCAATAAGACACAAATGAAAGTTAGTTACACATGTATGACAATGATCTGAAACACTTTAGGAAGGATCATTCAAAGAAGCAAGAGCTTAGGAATACATTTTTAAACTACCGCTTTACAAATACAAGTCATCACAGAAGGCAAATTCAAAGAAAGCCAAAGAGATCCTTTTCAAGGGGTTTTGCAGGAGAAAACTAACAGAGTACATACAGCAAAAAGGTACAGTCAATTCACGGTGTGGATGGTCACCCGGTGAAAAAAACCACAACTGTTTGGTATTTCTTTTACATTTCCTGTTTATCTGGGCATCTGCACTGCATCTACTTTGTAAAACTATGCCATGTATCAGCTGTATCAACAGTCCCATGAACACTGTCTCCTTTACAACAGGATCTGCACTTCTAGCACAGCAATCTGTGAACCTCAAGGAAAACCACTTACCCTTCCATCACGCTATGTTACACTAGATTTTGTACTTTGCAAAGAATATTTGGCAAAAAGTCCTTAACTGAAATTTTTGAATGGTAGGTCATAAACAGGAGCCATCTATTTTTTTAAAAAAGACAAAAGATACAAGAAAGTATCTTCAAAAAACAGAATGCACACACCCGCCCCCCCCCCAACTTACTTTACTGGGAAAAAACACTTCATTTTAAAAAATATACAAAAGCAACTCATGGTAAGGGTATGTGGAATGCGAGAGCATCTTCTTCATTAAGGTTATCAGATCAAGGACCTTTTCAGCTCAAAGAGAGATATAAGTAACAGAGAAGTAATAAATAAAACACAGGGTGACACAAACATGATAGACAAGGGATAAAAGAGAGGATCGCAAACAAGGAAAGGCTCCAATCACTAGTTAATAGGCCGTTAAGAAACTTAAGGCACAGCTTTGCAGAGAGCCAGCCTGGACTTTGTAACTGATGAGACGTGGACAAGTGGGACTGTGCAAAACTCCATAAAGAATCTTTTCTGAACTACCTTAACCTACCTCTCTAGCCCACGTGAGTGCAGCAAGGATTAGATGTTAGCAACTGAAATCAGCATGACTGAATTTGGGCCAGGAATTGGATCAGACCTCAGGACAAAGCCCTGCGTCTCTGAAGCCAGCACCTGGTATGGGTGGCGGTCTCAGCATCAGTAGCTGGAGGGACCATGAATTAAGGAACATGTTTCTGGGGTGCTCACAAAAGGTGAATTCAGGGCCAGCAGCTGGTATCAGATCTTGGGTAAAGGAACCCCTGCAACTGGAGCAGGTGAGGGTTCCAGCATCAGCCACTGGGGCAGATCACAGTCCATAGGGCCTGTGCACATGGATGCCAGTTACTAGGGGGACTGGGGTGAAGTTCAGTGAGGATCTCAGCACCTCAGCTGGACTGGGTCTGCAGGTCACAAGACCTATGTGCCTAGGCACCAGCTCTTTGCGATGGGGGGATTTACATTATCCCCAAACATGCTGGTGGGAGTGGAGGATCATGGCATACATAATTTCCTGGCAAACTGGACTAGGCAGCACGTAGGAGGCCCAGGACCCAGGCACAGACAGAGGGCTTGTGCTGATATTGAAGGGGTCTTCAAGTGTAGGGATGCTTGAGATAAATGTGTGCATTTATTTGCTAGTGAGAATCAAGCCAGTACAGCTGGAGTGCAAACTGGAGCCAAGTACGAGCTCACAATCCAATCGTGGACAGCAGATGGGCAGAGAACCACAGTGAGATTCAAGGTATCTGTGAATATGTGAGTGCTTGTGGATCTGGAAAGTGAGAGTTTTACTAGTGAGCTTGGCAGTCTACACTTACATTTTATGTGAGTTCTGGTAGTGCTATACATGGGTGCTGTTGAGGAGGAAGCCCTTAAATGAGAACAGTGTGTTAAGAGATGTTTAGTATTCTCTACGAAAAGAGCTTGACATAGATCTAGGATAGGATAGGTGAGGGCATTAGGACTTGACTGTTCTAGCAAAGAATGTCACTTCTTAAATCATCTCTCCAAAAGAAAACTTTCACATGAGATTTATTTCCTTAGAAAGTGTCTTCTTAAAACCAACTTCTTTAGTAACTACTAAAAGCAGATTGTGTTACATGATAGCATGGAACTAAGTGTATTTTAGCTGACAGGCAGTAACAAACTTAGAGCCTTCTTAATGAAAAAAAAAGTTACCTTCATATGTTTCAGTTTAAACTTGCAAAACAGGAGAATTCCAGAACAAAGAGAACTAGCAATAGGAGGAAAGCAAGTGGGAGAATCACAGAAGATTGCTACTGTTTTCCTTCTAGGTCAACTTTGAACTCTTTGCTTCAATGCAAAGACTGGTGGGTAAAAATACTCAGAGTGGAGAAATGTGCATTTGAACCTTTTTAGAAAGAACTGAATCCAGACCTCGCAACTCTTGGGTGAGTGCTCTTATTTCTAATTCTACTTATCTATATTTCTTATCTTATTGTATAAAAGGCTACAGGCACCTTGTTTACTTTCTGCTCTACAGTCAAGTTGGCTATCTTTACCCAAGCAGAACAGGTTAAAGCACCACGATGAATTGCAGCCACTCCTAAGATGCTTCACTGAAAGAGACTGGCTCAAGAGAGAAGCAGATTATCAGTCACCGTATTTTTATGTTTCCTACTGCTTGACATGCAATGCAAGTGTTGTCACCACCTCACCCTAGTGTGAGTCCTAGTTAAAGGTACTTAACTGACCCTCTGTAGTACAGCAAAGTTTTCCAACTAGCAGTCTGTTGGTACTAGAAACTCTCAGAGCTTAGATTAAAAAAAACCCAACACATTAACTAGGTCAGAAGACAGTTTGCTTTAACCTTCATGTCTTCACTAGATTTCAAAAGACCATGTTAAGCTCAACATGGGTGGAAACAATGAAGTACTAATAGAAAGTGCTTGCAGCATCTATTATTTACACCCTATGTCTTGCAGCCTTGCCCACAGCAGTTACTCTTGAAAGCAAATGGGAATGCCTAAGGATTCCTAGCTCTATGGTATTTTGTGTTTGAATAACAATTATTGTGGAAACAGGGCATGCTTCCCTCACAGTTAAATTCCTTCTAAGTGATAAAATAGTAAACTGCTGAAATACAATTTGTTACTGCTCTTTTCAAGAAAAGCAAATCTCAGGAAGAGCAAAGCCATAATGGACTGTGGCAGGTTGAGGTACTTAAAACTCCTGAGGATTTAGAAAGTGTTAACTCAAATTACTTTACTTTTTTAGCATTACTATACTGTGTGTGCCTGACACATGGAAGTGTGTTGAAGAGTAATGTAGTGCATATAAGACATTCAAGATAAACATATGTTCCATGTGAACATGAGGAAAAACTCTACTATGAGGGTGACTAAGCACTGGAACAGCTGCCCAGAGGGTTTGTACAGTCTCCTTCTCTGGAGACTTTAAAAACCCACCTGGACTGATCCTGTGCAACCTGCTCTAGGTGAAACTACTCTAGCAGGGAGGGTGGACTAGATGATCTCCAGAGGTCCCTTCCAACACCTACCATTCTGTGACAGCTTTCAAATAAAATGAAGAGTTCAAGAAAAACTTCAAAAACATGTGAAAGAAGTACAAAGGAAATGAAAAAAACCCCTCAAGTTGTAAACTAAGGACTGATGCACAAACTACTGCAGAACTCACTCTTTGCCACTTGTTCAAATGTTCCACTATTACTTGAAAAATGAAAAGTTGATTCATGAAAATAGTAGGCAACTGCCTCGTGTGCCACAAAGTAAAGGATGTTTAAATATTCTTTTTGAGCAGCTGACACACTCTAACGCCCATATTTATGCCCTCTCAGTGTGACCAGAATTTTTCAAGAAGTTTAACAGCAGGCCAACAGGGTAACCAAAAGTTAAAGGAACATTCCAAAACCTGTATCATTTTTAGTACTTTTATATGGATTTTTCCAATCCAAATTACTCTTGTGCTTGCATGTAAGAACAAAAACTAACATCCTGCTTCCAACAGCAGTCAACAACAGAGGCACAGGAAACTGTAAACTCTAGTAATGTTTATCTCTCTTTTTTTACTTTTTAAGTATACACGGTTGCAGCAACGAGTTCCAGTTAGACTATACCTGTATGAGAGAACATGTGTGTGTTTGTCCTAAATGCAGTGCCTAGTAAATTATCTGATGCCTCTTCCTTCAAGGGTATTGCTCAAAAAACAATTTTATCTTGTTCACCTTCTCAGATGCCACTGGTGTTTCTACAGCATTGTGCCACATCACCCTTCGCTTGTTTCACAGCCTACAAAGTTCTTCCTCATTTGGAATCCAGTTGACATTTTATGGCCCCTCCTTACCACCCACTCCTACCATATCCTCTGAAGATGGATACAGGGCAAAGATTTGATGAAGATTTACATTGCAACAAGAATAAGGATTCCATTTTTGGGTTTTTAATCCTCTCCCTGATGATTTCAAATATTCACACTGGGTTTAGTCTGCTACTCCTAGACACTGAGATGGGATCTTCAAAATATATTAGAAATCTCTTTTCTGCATAATAGGTAATTCAGAGCACATCCTTTAATACACTAAACTAACACTGAAATTTTTGCCCAACTGCACCCACTCATATTTGTTGAAACTGAACTCCATCCTGACTTGTAACTACAAGTCCTTCAGAAAAGTGAAATTGAAATTTAACTGAAATCTGAATTTTCAAATTTAATTTGAAATTTATCTGAATGGGAATTCTCAGTTCTTTCACAAATCTGTCCCTCACTTCTGAATTGGTCTGGTTTTTTTGTGTTTTTTTTTGCTTTGGTTGGTTTTTTTTAATAGAAGGTATCCCTATGCTGTGGCTCTCCAAGAGGGTTGCCTGTCCCTTGGAAACATTCTATCCTTATTTATTTTAATAAAGCTTCTTCACTACAGTATTTGATTTTTAAACAGTGAAGCTTAGATAAAAGTACATTTTTTTGATCAATTTTTTGGGTCAATTTTTTATTACATCTGCATGGATGTTGAATTTAAATACACTGTAGTCACTGTTAAGGAGCAGGTCTTCAGCAGTAGTATATTAAGTTAGTATTTTGAGCTGGTCAGTATCAAGTGAATTTGTTTCTCCTCCTTTGGGTTCCCACAAACAAATCACCTATGGTATGCAAACATAAACATACACATACACATTTAGCATGCAAGTGCTGGCATCATGTATCTACATTAGATTAATCACATAAATGTGAAAACAATCAAGTCATGCAGCAGATCTGCTTTCCTGCTCCTGGAAGCTCTCTCATCACCTTTAACGAATCAAGGTTACAGTCACCACTCTAGCTGGCAGCTGTGAATACAGCCCTACTGCTACGATCTCCTCCTCTAGGCTGGAAATCTCAGTTCATAGAGGCTTCTCAGTTACTTGTGTTCCTTACCTCATTTATTGATTCAATTTGCAACTGCTTTTTTAATAACACAGCAAATATTTATAAGCCAAAGCTACTTAACATGATGGCATGAGTACAAAACCACTGCCATATGAAAGCCAGGAAGTAAGCACTTCAGATCTCAATTCTAATGGACTTCTATGCTGTTGACACAGACACCTAACTAAGCCTATTTACCTCAAACAGTGTATAAAACAAAATTCTAGCCAGTTTACACAAGGTTGCTACTGCTGTCAGGAAGAACCTGCGCTATAACGAACAGCACCTTGTTGAGGTGTCTCCAGCTTTTAAAGTCAGTCCTACAAAAAAAAAAAGATAGCAATATACACAGCTGACTGCTGTTTTCAGGCCGAATACAGGAATTAAACGTATTCTAGCTCTGCTGCCCTCAGTGTGATACAATGTATGAAATTCACCACATGTAGAAGCCTGAAAACAGATTTTGTACATAAACACAAACTTAAACCTGAAAGAGATTAATCTTTGACTTTTGATGGTCCTCAAACAAATATGACCTTGTCAGCAATGCCATATTTTGCTCCTAATTGAGACATTTTTTGAAGTCCTGCCACCACAAACAGCACGTGATTTTAGACCATTCATGCAAGCTATGGTATGTACCAAACACACTTTATATTTAAGACATTTGATGCACAGTTTGCCTATGTAAATCACAGCTCTATGTGAGTCACGTCATTCTGTTTCCTCATGCCCAGCGTTAAGTGTGGTCTTTTTGGAGAAGAGCCTCTGGCAATTCTTAGCTTGTATCTTTACCTCAATTTGTAAAAATGCATTTCATTCCAGAGTTTTTAAAACTGACAGGCAACGTATCATTTGCTACACTTGCCCATGTCACATTTCAGCAACAATATGAAATATAGTACAGATCCTGTTGCCACCATGCCTAGCGATACTCAGGTTTCCAGATGTTCTTGAGAGAATTTAAGGTATATTAGAAAATAAGTGATAAGTTTCTTAACCTGTCAACAGGAGAGAACTCCTATGATGTCTTCACTGTCAGATATGGAAGACTGTGTCTGATGTACTGCCTTTCATAGCTTTTCAATGAGTTGAGAAGTTAGACACAGAACATTTTCTGAGGTATGTGATAGCCTTTCATACCCTTCAGAAGGGTCGACAGTCAGGATTTAGCTTCAGTTGTGCAGTTCTCCTTCTGACTCCCAGGAAGGTGTAGTTCCCCTTCTCCCTGACTGGGGAAGCTATCCACTGAAGTACAGCAAAGCTGTATACAAACTAGGAAATTAACAAACAAAAACTATACTTAGTGACAATCATGACTGCATCAGGATATACACATCCAACCCAAACCTTAAAAGCACAGAAATAAAGAGGGGAAAGACTGCTGTATTCCACTGCACTTTTCCGTTGCCTAGACACTGTTGATAACACACTCTGAATGGCTTTCACTTCCACCTTTGGTGGGGAAAAAAACCAAACCTCCTGTGCTGTAATATAAGCTACAAAGAAAGTTGAGCACTTACTTTCACTCATTTCATGCATGTTAACTTATATTGCCTAACACTAGAAGGAGTTTACTTGATTGTGTTTGAGTGCAAATCTAATGGTCACAGGCTGCTGCCTTGTATTTTAGAAATGGCAGTGAAAGCCTTTGGAGTGTGCTACCAAACAGCGTTGTAGGCAGTATGAAAGTGGAAATGAATATAGAAGTCCTTCCCTCTAACTTCATATTTCTATACTTTAGAGTGGGTGGATGGAGGGAGTGTAACCCAATGCAATCTTAAACAACACTAAATATAGCTCTGTCCGTTAATATTGGCTAAGTAAAACACCTCTTAGATTTACCAAAATATTTTTTCTTCTTCTTGGTGTGCAGAAGGGATTGCTAGAGTACGACTTGAGCACTACCCAAAATTTCCACAGTATTCTAACATCCCGACTGCTCTGGAGCAACAACCCACTAGTCAGACCAGCTGGTAACTTGCAACAGTGTGGTCTACTATGCAGGCAGACATTTAACTTTCAGGAATAAAAATTACCATGTGCTGAAATTATTCTTGTCTGATTTCTGACTAAAGACTGTGCATGTTGAAAATCCCATTAGTATCACAGAGACTGGAATAGATCTGACTACAGTCCGTCACTTCTAGTAGGAATTATCAAGCAATTTGGAGGGACTGGGGAGAAAGGAAAATAAATTATTTAGTTTAGAGCTGCATCTAGTATTATAGAATGTAAGGAGGAACAATTTTCAAGAAGTAATGCTTTAATTCATCACAATGCAAAATTAATTTTGAGAAGGAAAAGAAATACCTCAACTCAAAGATGAAATAGGCTCAATCCATGAACTTTGTTAAATCAGATATTCTTTCCAGATAGGAATTATCCTTTGTCCTCACAGCTACTAAAACTAAACTAGGCTTTTATTCTCCATTTTAGCATACAACAATCTTCAAGATACTTTACCAAATAACATTTTCCAACATCAGAAGTTATTTTAAAGTGTTTTTCAGCTCAGATGTTTCCAATGATTTTGACATTGAATAGGAGTTGTCTGAAGCAATACCTCAGAGAAGTTTTCTGAGAAAAGCAGACGTATCAGCTCTGGAGCTGAAAGGAGGTTTCATCACATCTTGTATCTCGCATGACATTCCCTAGGTTGAGACTAGAAACTAAAGAATTAGAGCCTTTCTGGACTTTATTACACAACTGTGATGAGACTTTCCTTTCAACATGAGATAATCATTGCAATTCCAGATGTTCCTGAGAGAATTTAAGGTATATTAGAAAATAAGTGATAAGGTTCTTAACCTCTCAACAGAAGAGAGCTCCCACGATGTCTTCACTGTCAGATATGCAATCATTGATCATCTGCAACTGACAATTTTACTTCCAAGAAACAGTGCCTCAAGATCTCTGATCAAGCATGTTGTAAACGTTCTCCAATGTCCTTTACTTCACAAGCTTCCTCTAATGGGCCTCCTTCTGCAGTTCTAAAAATCTAAGCCTCATGCTGGACATGATTTGCAATATGTCATAATTACCAGGACAGTTATCTACTCCTCAGAATCAGAAACACTATTTTTTTAATATCATTCTTCTAACTCCCAGTATAGATTAAATTCGGTATGCTCACAGGGCAGTCAGTGTTTCACTATATAGCATGTGTCTGCTCGGAGTTCAAATGCAGTTCAATAATTGAATGGGGCCTGAAGGATCCTTGAATCAACTATAGCTTCCACTTTTGAGAAGCTGCTTCTCATATTTTTTTCCCTGGATTTGAGTAACAGATCAACAAGCTTCCAATCTTGTCTGCAGCATATCCCAATGCAGCTGCTTTAAGCTGGATTCACTTAAATCTACATGTATTTTGGTGATTTGGTTGATGCTGTGTTTTCTTCCTGATGCAAGAATCCTGAGAAAGCAAGTTTCTACCCACACAACCACAACAACTATTTTTCTATGTAGAGTTAAGGATTTTTTTTGTATTTCTAAAGAATCACCTCCTAGAAATGACGGTGCAATGGCTCATGGCATTAATTTCCCTCTCCCTGCCTTTCCACCTCAGTTTGTCAAGTTACAAAGCAATTCTATGCTGTTCTCAGTAGAAAGGGGGCTGATCTAAAATCATAAGATACTCCAAACCCTCTAAAAACTAACCAAACACATGCATAGATGTGTCAATTTTGTTTAGCTAGATTAAGCAAATTTTATTTTAACAAAAGAGAGATTATTTTATCCTTACTTGTTTTCAAATAAGGACGTGACAACAGTTTAGAAGACAAGATTACCAAGGGTATGTATTTAAGACTCTCCACCTAAAGCCTTATGTCTGAGTAGTGGATACCAGATATAAGAATACTGCACAAACAAGGACAGGCACTTACTCCTTCACTTGAACAGCACGGCGTGGTACAGTGAGTACTTTTGTAGAAGTCACAGAAGCAAATACACTACTGAAATAGCTTCTGGTGCACTTGAATTTAAGTTACCTCTAGGACCCTTCAGTAGACCAAGAATATGAAAATAGAGATCCTGAAGTTTTGAAAAAATACGCTATTGACAAACTTTACTTTCTATTGCCACTTCTGATAACAATCTTTATGGAATGACTTGCATGGATATCCGATTTTCTCTTTTTCTTAAATCTGCAACATTCCTGTATGATTGTGCATCCTGAAGCAACTCCGATAGACCTGGGAAAACCCACAAAGTTAAGAAAAAGTATTGGGTTGCATTGTTTCCCAGAAAATACCCTTAGACTTCCCAAGAAAAGCAGAAATGGCCTTCTAGTGAGAAAATACTGCTCCTCCCTCTAAGGCAGTAGCAGTGTGGATAAAGCAGCCAGAAGATTCTTCCCTGCAAGAAAAGAAAATGGCAAAAATATTTTTACTTTAGTACAAGCCGTAGTAACTACCTTCTCTGAACTGCTAATTGCTCAGCAAACACAATTGCTGATGCAGGAAAAAAACCAGTGGTCCGTTTGCTGATTTTACACAGTACTTTGTTGTAGAAATTCAGCTAATCCACAGATTAACTCACAAGCCACCACAAAGGCAGCACCAAAATTCTTGGAGCTCTACCAAGGTTAGCTTAAATAACTATACCCTTCTCTCTATCTGACAGAAAACATGATCTTTAGTTACTCGCAATTCCACTTCCATCTTAGTCACATCCTTACATCAGACAAGAAGGACCTACACAGCTTTCCACCTTTTGGAAGTTTTGTTTTTTTGCCTACTCATTTCCTAATGTAAACATCTCTGAAGTTAAGATGACCATTCACTCCTAATTCCAGGAAGCTTAGCAGAGACTGGGTGATCTTCCACAAAAGTATTAACTTTATTTCCTATGGTTTCTCAGATGAAGATGAAGACCTCATTCAAGGTATTAAGGCTTTACACTGCCCTTTCAGCAGATGAATGTTCTCTATGAGGATAAATATACAACCGAAAGACTGCAAGTGCCACCTGCAAATGATGTAATACGCTTTTTCCATTGGAAAAAAACACACAGCCTATTTACAATTTCCTGCAAGTTTTCTGCAAAAAGAGAAGCAATTCCATCCCTTGGTTGAAGATGGTTAACCGTTTCATGCTAATTTTGATCATATAGCATGGATAATCCAGAGCGATCGCATGTAAGACTAGCGAGCGTCAGGCTGCCTTCCAGAGGAAAGAAGTACTCCTTGGCCACTCTTGCTAATGTATTACAGGACTTGGTTTACTTTCTGTGCAAACATGCATTGTTTGTCCCTGGCTACTAATGAATGAGACAAATATTTCCAATGTCCAATATTTCTGCTATTTATTTCTATTCCTCAAAGAATATATATCTCCAACTGGACTTCCACACATCCTCTGCAATCTCTGAAAATACTCTCTGTATTCAGTGAGGCAGAAGAGCATCAAGAAATGTAACTTCTTGATCTACATGAGGAGACTTTCATTCAACTGCTTTGAAACCAAGCCTGGTTTCACTACAATCTGTTTTTCCATCACTTCTGAAAAAGAGAAAGAATGAGGCATTGTCTTTGAAACCCAAGCAAAAGATTCCCCTAGTATAGCTGTTCTGAAAAAAATTCACATCCATGGAAAACAGAATCTATTTAGCAGTTCCATCTCGGTCAAAGACAAACTTTTCTCCGGAAAAGAGATAGTCAATCTCTCATTTATACCATCTGGAGACAAGTCCTGGGAATTCTTCCTGATGGCTGACATTAAGTCCACATTCAGGACAAAGATGTGGTCTTTCGGAGGCCTAATTGTAAAGACTGATACAAGGAAGATGTTTGTTTACTACTGTGTGCTATCACTAAATAGGAAAGGATTACAAAATTTAGTATAATCAGAAAGGACAAATCCCGATGCAACATGCTAGATATCCTCTCCATTACAGGAGGGTAGATTTGGCTCAGCACAACTGCCTTTATCAGGAATTATAAGAAAATATAAACAGGAATAAAGTGTTTTACAATGTAGGTGTAGCTGGTGGTTAAATCAAGAAACAGATAAAGTTATTTGACTCTGAAAGTTTGTAACTTCCTATTTTTGTACTTAAAAATTTATATACCTTAGTGACTGTCAAAGGCATGACGGAAATTATTTAAGAAAAGGTTTTCTTAAGCTTAGACTTATTTTCTCATTCTCTAGCATGACCATCCTCCTTCCTTATAATCTGTAGATGATTATAAAAATTAAAGAAATGGAATATGAGAGATGACTGAGCTAATGAAATATTCTAACTATGCACAGAGCCTATAATGCACTTCTGGTTATATGTAATTATGTATCTGTGACAGGGTGTATATGAATATGCACTTCATACACAAAAACCAGTGCATCGCCTGATGTGTGGTGCTTCTAGCCTGGAATAACAAAGATTTCTGAAAAGGTTACCTGGATCTGGGCTCTGTTTCCAGCTGTTATATTAGATATTGTCCAGCATGCCTCCTTTTTGATAGATTCTTTTGGGCTGCTTAGCAAGTGCAGTAAACTCTGCAGGGCTGAACAATTCAGAATTACCTGGATACAACAAAAACCAGAAAACAAACAAACACCAACTCAGAGGAAATTGCGGATAAAGAATTACAGGAACAAGGAATACAATGTCTTAAAAAAATCTAAAAAGCATATCCCATCAGATGATCCCAAAAATTTTTAAAAACCCCAAACAATCCAAACATAAACAAAACAACAAAACAGCAAGAACTAAGAAATAAATGTTTGCAGGAAAGCTAATGAGCAAGACAACTGAGTAATTCAGGTAAGAGAACATGCCTTCATTCTGATTTGAGTGTGGTCTGAACACAAGATATTAAGCCCAATATGACCAAAGAAAAATAAGATGACAGTGTTTTCCCATCATCTCGTTTTCTTTATTTTTGTATACTTGGAAACTCTAATTACTTCTGTTTTCTACATCAGCTGGCGCAGTGGGGAAGACTGTTGTCAGTGTTGCATAGAGTGACATTATGAATGGGAACTTCTTATATTAAAAAATTGTAAAAATTGGCAATTTTACAGAGCAGAAGAGTTGCAGGAAAATCTGCATTTCCAAAATTAAAATTTTAAGTGCTCAAAGTACACGGGAAGATGCCCCAGAACAGGGGTGTTAGAAGACAGAATACTTGGTTATGTCATGTGTGATAGTGAAGGGCTTTTTGACCCTCTAAAAGGGCATAACAAGATTCAATGACTGAAAAATGAATACTTTTTATTTTTAAATCAAATTCCAATGTCTTACAAGTAATTAAAACATTGGAAGAACCCACCAAGAAGCATTGTAGTTTTGCCTTGCATGGCAAAAGCAGGCAGCTTATAAAAAACAGTCTGATACAGAACTTTATAATAAATTCTTCAGTCTGTTTGTAGAGGTCAAAAGGCTCATCCTTTTGTCAAGCTGAATCATGATGGTGATTTCTGATTGTGGAATCTGTGGACCAAATCCCCTTGCTCATATCCTGCTCCCCCCTCTATTCCTAAAACCTTTCTAATCCACGTTAAGATTAAAAACCCCAAAGATTTTGGTTCAGGATTAGATCAGGATTCTGCTGGGAAAAATTAATTTTTTTTTCCTCATGCATACTATCTATGGTTTTGGCCATCTCCAAGCACTTGCAACTGTTTATAGTTAGAAATGAGATATAAAGTAAAAGCAGGTTTGTGCTGAGGTTGTACAGAGAAGTTTTCAGGCAACTGTCTTACATGTTGCATTCATACTGATAAATGTATCAGTTGCCAAAGCTGGGCTTTTTGTTCTGATTAAGGATTTTTATATGTATTCTGTATCCCTCTAGCATACAGCATAATCTGCAGGACTATCAAGATATCACACTTAAACAGTTCTCACGAATTTTAGGAACGCCCATGGTATACTCCTCTGAAAAAATTGTGCACAACGGAAAAGCTTAAACATTTTTTTGAAATAAAATCAAAGATTTATGCAGTATTTAATATCCCGCATTACATGTCATTTAGCAATCCCTCGTGGTTTTATTATTAATGAAACTAAGAAATCACAAAACACACCTCAATCATTCTTATGACTGATCTGTAATTGGAAAAAATACAAGAAAGCCTATGGAATTCAGCTACACAAAAAACATTGATTGTAACAATCAAAAAGTCATGTTAACCTCTTCCTAGTGAATAGATGTTCAAACAGCACCCTGATGCTGCTAACTCATCTTTATGTCTGATCTCACTGTCACAGAACTACAGAATTCCAAAGGATATTTCTACCAAAAAAAAAAAAAAAAGAGCACTGAAAGAAGCCTGGATTTTAACTTTGGCATAATTTACATGGAAGGAGTAATTAAACACAGCTTTATGCATCTACACCTTACTGAAGCACCTTTTTCCACACTCTTCATGTCATCCCACAAATCTGCTACCGCTGTGTCCTGGATGTCCATTTCACTGCCTCCACTGCGCACACCTCCCCATTCACAGCTACTACCACTTCTTGATCCCATTTCTGCAATCAGTTTTAGTAGAGAGAACAGCCCACCACAGCAAGCCTCTTTGAGACTGTCACTTCAGTCCATTTTGGTTGAGCATTTGTCAGACAGTTCTGCATTGCACAGGAGTGCTTTTTAGTTTGTGAACTAGAGATGGAGGCCAAGAGTCAGTAAGGTTTCAAGAGCAGTATCCTACTCTGTACTCTTCTTCCTCATATTACCAACTGACCCTCACAGAAGGGTGTCAGAATGCACAAAGCAATGGGAAAAAGCTTTAACAAGGTACAATGGCAGAATCCCATAACTGGAGCTTCTGCTCTACGTGATTTAAAAAAAAAAGAAACAATGAAACTGCCACCAGCTGGTGGCTCACACTTTACACATGTATGCAAGGCACAGACTCTCTGCTCCCACCGGTTTTAAAAACTGGTGGGAGCTGCTGTCTCTTGTAAAACCTACCAAGCAGCAGGATGACAGCCTAGCGCCTCTAAAGCATCAGGTTTCCTAGCTGCCGGTTTAATTCCATTGGGTGGGAGTCACTGCCTCCTACTGATGCTTTTCCAAACACATGCCCAGACACAGCTACACACCGTCCAAACTCTGACCGAACAAGAGTGTTTGGTATATTCATCGTAGACATTCTTCAAATGTGACAAGCCTTTGATGGCCCTGCCATGGTACATTATTCAGCAAAAACTTCAGCTCAAGAGGCAGACTTGCTTTAAGCAAACCAGAAAAAAACCCAAACCTTGAAGAGTATTGCACAGCTATATAAAAATCCCAGACATGGCTATGTAAGAATCACCAGTAGTTCGGGACTGAACAGAAAAACCATGAAAACCACCAGGTTTTAAGGCAACTAGAGTCATCAATTCTTCACTTTCACACTTCAAAAGGAACAAGAGGAGGTGCTTGTGAACAGGTTACCACAACTAACAGGACAATGAACTGCAGTACAACACAAGAGAACATGAATCCATACCTGGGTCTGGATATCATCTCCTGTGACGATGTTCCCAACAGCTCGTAAGGCAGGAGATACAACTTTGTAGTCATTGTGCCTAAAAGTACCAAGGAAAGACCTAAGTGTTAACCATCCTGAAGCATCACCATCTTTACACCCTCAAGGAACATCCATCGGCCAGGAGAGAACTTCCCTGCTAACTCTGACTTAACTCACTATCTGAATCAAAACAATCCTTGCTTTTAAACTAACAGTAAGTCTTTCTAGGGTTTCTAAATACTTAGGCCTTTGGATATCATTCAGCAGCATAAAAATTAAGATTAAAAGAATACATCAGAGTATAGGCACCCTTGGGAGGGAAAAAGCAATCAGCTTTAACTATGAAACACAATGTGTCACACACAAAGGCAGAGAATGAGACAGAGGATAGAAGCTGTGTTTTTTAACCCACAGAGCTGTTTGATCATCTTGTGTCATCTTATCATCCCCCCATCATCATTGTTAAATCAGGATGGGAATAGGAAGGGTGAAGTAATGATTTTTTTCTCAAATGAAAACACTTCTTTATAAAAAGATACCTTAGGTAATACATTCTGTTTGTTAATCCAGCATCAGATTTGCTTTCACCTTAAAAGCCTTAGTAGTCTTTTTACATTTACATCACCAAAACCCATTATTTCTTGTTCTTAAGTAACTGAATGCTCCATGTCCTTCCCTTAGGCATGAAGAAATGGCTCTGAAAAAGCCCAGTCTCCCCAGCCTCAACTCCTACAGCTACACTTTACTGACCAAAGTGTGCATACAGTCTACAGTACGGGTTTAGGGAAGTCTTTACATTTCAAGTCCCTGGTACTGTCAATTCTAGTAAATTTTACTATTTTTTACACTGCTGATATCCTTCAGCAATTTCATTGGTAGGTAATTATAATATGACCTCCAATGGCACAGAGAAAAATAGAATCACAGAATGGTTTGGGTTGGAAGGGACCTTAAGGATCATCTAGTTTCAAACCCCCTGCAATGGGCAGGGACACCTTCCACTAGACCAGGCTGCTCAAAGTCCTATCCAACCTGGCCCTGAACACTTCCAATGACAGGATATCTGCAACCTCTCTGGGCAACCTGTTCCACTGTCTCACCACCCTCACAGTGAAGTTATTCCTTACATCTTCCCCTTTCAGAAGGCTGCTATAAGGCTTCCCCAGAGCCTTCCCTTCTCCAGGCTGAACAACCCCAACTCTCTCAGGCTGTCTTCCTAAGAGAGGTGCTCCAGCCCTCTCATCATCTTCATGGCCCTTCTTTGGATTCAATCCAACAGATCCATGTCCTTCTTATGCTGGGGGGGCCCAGAGCTGGATGCAGGTGGGGGGGTCTCACAAGAGGAGGAGTAGAGGGGTAGAATCACCTCCCCTGACCTGCTGGCCACACTTCTTTCAATGCAGCCCAGGATACTGTTGGTTTTCTGGGCTGCAAACACACTTTGCTGGGTCATGTTGAGCTGCTTGTCAACCAACATCCCCAAGTCCTTCTTGGCGGGGTTGCTCTCAACCCATTCTTCACCCAGCCTGTATTTATTCTTGGGATTGCCCTGACCTATGCGCAGGACCTTGCACTTGGCCTTGCTGAACTTCATGAGGTTTGCATGGGCCCACCTCTCAAGCATGTCAAGGTCTCTCTGGATGGCATCTCTTCCCTCCAGCATGTCAACTGCACCACACAGCTTGGTGTCACTGGCAAATGTGCTCCGGGTGCACTCAGTCCCACTGTCCATGTCACCCACAAAGATGTTAAACAGCACCTGTCCCAATACTGAAATGCCATTCATCACAGGTTTCCACTTAAGACATCAAACTGTTGACCACAACTGAGCGTGACCAGTCAGCTGATTCCTTATTCACTGAGTGGTCCATCTGTCAAATCCATGCCTCTTCAATTTAGAGACAAAGATGTCATGCTGACAGTGTCAAATGCTTTGCACAAGTCCAGGTAGACAACATCAGCTGCTCTTCCCTTATTCACCAATGCTGCAACCCTGTCATAGGAGGCCACCAAACTTGTCAGGCATGATTTGCCCTTAGTGAAGTCATGCTGGCTGTCACCAATCACATCCTTATTTTCCATGTGCCTTAGCATAGTTTCAGGGAGGATTCGCTCTATGATCTTGGTGGGCACAGAGGTGAGACTGACTGGCCTGTGGGTCTCCAGTTTTCCAGTCTGTGGGAACTTCACCATGACTTCTCAAGTATGATGAACAGTGACTTAGCCACTTCATCCACCAGCTCCCTCAGAACTCACAGATGCATCTCATCAGGTCCCATGGACTTGTGCACCTTCAGGCTCCATAGATGGTCTCAAACCTGATCCCCTTCTACAGTGGGCGGTTCATCATCCTCCCAGACCCTGCCTCTGCCTTCTGCAACTTGGGTGGTGTGGCTCAAGCACTTGCCAGTGAAGACTGAGGCAAAAAAGTCACTGAGCACCTCAGCCTTCTCCATGTCCCAGGTAAGCAGTTCTCCTGTTTCTTCTGGAGAGGGCCTACATTTTCCCCACTCTTCCTTTTACCACTAACATACCTATTTTGTATGTTGTGTTGTCCTTGACATCCTTGGCCAGATTTAATTCTATCAGGGCTTTAGCTTTCTTAACCTGATTCCTGGCTGCTTGGACAATTTCTCTGTATTGCTCCCAGGCAACTTTTCCTTGCTTCCACCCTCTATAGGCTTTCTCTTCCTGTTTGAGTTTCTCCAGGAGACCCTTGTTCATCCATGCAGGCCTCTTGGCATTTTTTCCTGACTTCCTCTTTGCTGGGATGTAACATTCCTGAGCTTGGAGGTGATCCTTGAATATTAACCAGCTTTCTTGGGCCCATCTTCCCTTCAGGGCTTTATCCCATGGTAATCTGCCAAGCAGATCCCTAAAGACGCCAAAGTCTGCTCTCTTTAAGCCCAGGTTAGTGAGTTTGCTGTGCAGGGTATATACATTATATACCTATATATCTATGTACCTATATGTAAAATACATTCCAGTATATATTATGGATTTTACAAAAATGCAGCTGTTAGGTGCAGTAGAAAGTCTCTTTAAGAAATAGCAAAACTAGTATAAAAACATCCCATTGTTTGTTACTCATGACAAATAGAGAAGGCTGAAGACAGAGAGTAAAATTAAAACTCAAATCTTGCTTTTTGTAAATGACTACATTTCAAGACATATCCAATTAAACTACCTATTGCTGGAACCTTGATTTTTTGGGAAAAGAGTGGGTAGTACATTTGCTCAGAGAAAATTTCTTACATCAGCAACTCCACAAGTCTTCTGCAGACTCCTGCATCAATCACAGCCTGGATTTTATCATTGGGGCCATCAGACAAATAGGACAAAGCCCAGCAGGCATCAGCTAATACATCTGTATCATTGACAAAGAGCAGCCAGGAAAGCACACTTAGACAAGGTGAAACCTGTAAGACATTAAGAGAAGATACATACATTGTGCAATTAAAAGGGCCAGAAGATCTATTAACATGTCAGTTATTTTTGTACGTGACATTATAGGATTAGGCACTGGTATCTCAAGGCTCAACACCCAGAAAATTGCAGACCTGGGTAGCACTTGTGTGCAGGGCTGTGGCTATACAAGTACGGAGGAACATGTCAGCAGAAAAGCACCATAAGAATTCTTCAGCCTCTATAGTACAATGTCTAGCAACTTAAACTCATACTTGTCTCCTAAGATGTGCCAGACTTTGCAGCCAAGACATACAGAATTTTGTTCTGCTATGGGTTGGTCATATCCAGCACCGGAACAGTAACAAAAAGCTGTATTAAAACAGTGGTTGTGAATGTCCGCCCAAAGAACTAAATACATTCAAAAACTTCATCTGTAAGAAGCCTATACATTGTTTCAGAGAAATTCTGAAATATTTCTGCTATTTAGATTAAGTTTCACCACCCTTATGGCTTCTTTGGCTACCACCACCTCAGAACACAGTTTCTTTCAAACATCTCTTACCTTAGCAAAATCTGGAGGAGGATTTTTACCTCTGCAGAGGTTGGATAGAGCCCATACAGCATTTCGGGTCATAGTGAGACGGTTCTGTTTTGAAAGCAATCTAAAACAAACCAAGAAAAAATTCTAGTCTTTGCATTTTAAAAATCAAAGGCAGGCAACTCTGTAGGGTCAACTGTATGGATCATTAAAATAAACTCAGGCCTACATTTTAACGTACACTAGGGAAAAACAGGGTAGATTTTTTTAAAAATACATTCTGAGGAAAATAATGCTACATGCACTCTAGTATCCCCAAAATAACAATAACATTACCCTAAAAGGGTGTTCATTTAATTGCTTAGGTACTGGTGTGGCAGATTACCAGTCAAAAGGTGCAAGAACTGTGACAAAATTAAATAGAGGATGTGCAGGTCATTTTGGAGAGTACTCTCTTCACTGAACTGCATTTTTATGTCAGTCTCAGACTATCAGCCCCACTTTTACACTTCTGTATGTTAACTAGCAAAGAAGAAAAAAAAAAAAAACCACTCTCAGAAAATGCATATAATCAGGTTTAGGGTTTCCCAAACATTCAAGACGGTCACATATCTCACAGCAAACACCATTTACAGACTTTCCGTGAACACTGGCTCCAGTCCCAGCATACGAAAGCCTTGCCCAGCGTGTTCTTGTTAGAACATGATTCTACAGACCACCCCAAACCAGTGTCTTCCTGCAGTTAATGGGTAGCATCTGCACATCAGCTGCAGACACAGGAAGCCCCAACAGATGCGATGTAATACGGACACCTTCACGAGATCTGCATACCAAAACTGCCCTCTCACATCAGGACTATCACACTGACCAAAGCTGCGTCAGCCACTGTTACACTGTGAGTCCCCTTATGTGATATCAATACTAACACTGACAAAGACATCTGTGGAGTTGGTTGGTTAAGTCAAACACAGTGTGAAGCCTCTAAAGAACGCATTTGCCTGGCAACTTAGAAATGACTAGCCATAGTGCTCTTTGACCTAGGATGAAGGCAATAATGCAAGGCCTAGTTTTTCCAAAACTGTAATGACTTGGGATTTTTTTCTCATAGCCATGCTACACTGTACCAATATCTTTACGACAGCACTGGAGAACTCCACTGTTGCAAAAGACTGTTTGCAAAGGACACAGACTGAGTAATCCTAATTTGGACATGACAACACAAGATGGTGGCAGTGTTTCAGCAATAATACAGTCCTTCGGCAGAGGACCATCAAGATAATTAGTAGACTAGAGAAATGACACACAACAGGAGGGTTAGAGACGTGGATTTGTTCAGCCTTAGAAAGAGACTGTGTAAGGGGAGGTATAACTGCTGCCTACAACAGTTTAACAGGTGCATACAGAAGAGGGGAAGGCAGACCCTTCTCAAAGGTGCTAGTAACAGGAGAAGATGCAACTGTCACAAGGTAAACCATAGAAAAATTCTGATTATGTATCAGAACATTGCTTTTCACCATGTCATGGTCAAATACCGCAACAGGTTGTCCCAGGCGGTTAGGGAATCTACCTCTGATGTTCCAAATTTGACTCATTAAGTAGTTGAGCAACCTAATCTGATCTCACCTGCTATGAAGAAAGGCTTTGACTACATGACCTCCAGTAGGGCCTTTCAACTTCAATTACTCTGTGACTCTATATTAAGCCCAGGCATCCACCCACTCTGTAGAATAAAATAGTTCCAGCTTAGCTGCTCCTAAAACATGTTTCCGTTTTAGCTCCATCACAAAAGTAGTTCAGGGACCCCCATTAAAAAGTCTGATTAGCCCACAATTAAAAAAAAAAAAAAAAAAAAAAATCACTATTATTCTTCAAGGCAAAACCCAAACTTCATTCTTGTCAGATACTAAAGCAAAATTCTGGAGAACATATTAAAACAGACTTACTGCAATAAAGGAGGCAGGATATTACAGTCCAATACGTAGTCTCTGCACATAGTGCTGTCTCCAGCAATGTTGCCAAGAGCCCATACTGCCTGCAATGAAAAACAGAATACTAATTGGTTTTATTCTTACAATTCAATCAGTTTAGTGTATGTATTAGAGTGGGAGATACTCCATTCTCACTGTTAGATCCTGGACAATTTACAGAAGGGGAGTGCATTCTTATTGAGTATTACATATACACACCCAAGATCATTGCATGATTCAGGAATATTTACACAGATCTAAGAGGAATTACCAAAACAGCCAACACGTATATCTCCAAAGACTTTGCAGGCAGACACAACCTTGCTCTGCCCACAATATAAGAGATGAGCTTATCTCCTCAGGCTTAGTAACAAAGCAATTCTACACTCCTTCTGATTCAGAGCTGGTTCAAGTCCAGATGTTCATAGCACAGGTCAAGCAAGTTTGTATCTACCCAAAAATGTTTGTGTGGAACAGCCCATATTAGTATTTCCTAAGAAGGCATAAAAGCATGCATTGTTTACACATATGAAGAATGCCGACACCAACTAAGATGAAAATGAGAATCTATATGCAAGTTAAACCAATATTCAGAATCAAAGAGTTTAGACAAGCATTGGTATATATTCTTTAAGAGAAAACTATGCAAGAGAGAACCAGTGTTGCCTATTAAGACATATGCATGGCAAAATGCAAGGACAGATATTTTCCCCCCACCAAAAAAAAAATGTAAAATACCAAAAGATACTTAAAGAAGTATGATATATGTAATAGAGTGAGAATAAAAGAGTTAATTGTTTTTTATTTATGTGTTCAGGTCAAGTGGTGGTTTCGATATCATTGTCTACTAGTATGAGAGCTATAACTGAAAAAAATTTAAAGTAGTCTATATGAAGCATAAAAGCCATTTTATTAATTCCATGTGAGTTACACAATATTTTGTCACACAAGAAAGAGTATGAAATTCACATTTGCTATTTATTTCAAGTTAGCAGAGGGCTAAGTGTTGTATCAAATAGATATGTGTATCTGCTTATTTGGTTAGACCCATACAATGTCTACACAACCACTCAAGATACTTTCAGTACTGCACATGGAAGACAAAAGCAATCCTATTTATCATGGAGAGCAGACGAATGTCCTCCCCAAATTTCTCCTCAGCTGAAGACTCTGTATTTATATGCAGTAAAATGTGTTACAGTGCATAATTATTTCTTCAATTGAACATACCTAAGTTCCACACACAAAATAAACATGTTTTTCTCTTTGCATCTCCACTTGGAATAAATTACCCCTCTAAAAAAATTGACAGAATAAGCCAAATTTGTTACCTGGTATTATCTGAAATACACTGATTTATTCATTATCAATATGATATCAGTTAATTGGTTGCATTAGACTTCTACTGTAATATGTTTTTAAACAGCAGCAAAAAGATGCTGCTTCAAAAAAAAAAGACCACTCTAGAGGCCCAAAACCACTATAAAATCCTGCAAGATTAACACATCTGAAACCAGATGTATATACAAAATGTAGACGCAGATGTCAGCTTGCTACTTGTTAGCCCATAAAAAGACTCCCCCTCTGTATCAGTATTTTCAGTAACACCGTAGATAGATCGATCAGAAGTCCCTACACTGCAAGTTGTTAAAAAAACAGGAGACTATTCTGGGCAAGGATTATTTTTGTTTTGTTCTCCTACTGTTTTCCAGGCTTCTGCTGTCAGACAGTCAGAGACAGGGCACGAGGCTATACTGACCTCCACTGCGAAAACACCACAGATGTTACTACGCAATGTTCCCACAAAACTGATCTCCATCATGAAAAGCTTATTCTTCATTCCAATTCTTACTATTTTACAACTGTTGTGACAATAGTTTGTCTGGGTCTGGCAGCCTCACGGCCTCAAGATGGAGAAGGCGGCTACTGGAAAAAGTTAGTTTAAGAGGCAGAACGTATGCCACCTCCTGCAAAATGTCACTCTTACTAGAACGCCACGATTGTTGCTTGCTGCAATGCTTATATTTCTGCAGCAATGAGAAGTCCAAGGAATGAATCAAAATTTCAGCTGGATCTAAATAAACTTGTGGATCTTCTAAAAATGTTAAAGGATAAAAAAAAAGTTAGAATATGCAATAATTTCCTTTTACTGAACATGTGGGTAACTTTGTATGAAGATACTACATCCTTGCCTGGACACCCTTACACTTGGTAAAACACCCTCAGAAGTCATATTTCCCCTGTCTGTGGACTTCCTTTCTGCCACTATAGCCATATCTATTTTTAGGGTTGGCAACAGCGATAATCACTTAATCCAAGAATCTGTTCTGACCCTGAATGACAGACTGGTTTTGCAACAGCAAATCTCACATCAAAGTCTAACCAGAGAAGTCAAATAACATCTCTACTACTTTCCCACTCTTGATTTTTTTTATGGTGATAGCAGTCTGGCCAAGCAGACTGCTATCACAGGACCTGGTAAGAGAGGAAGTTGCAAGAAATCCTTATAATGCTAATGACTGATAGTACACAAGGTGCAAAGAAGTTGAAAAATCTTTAGAAAAATATGCAAGGTTTCATTCAACAAGGAAGACATCTTTCCTTAAGGAACTACTTCAGCTCTTCAGATAAGTGAGGAACATAAGTCAAGCTCATTTAAACTCTCTCATCAGACACTGCTATAAATATAAAGCTCTGTCATGGTTCCCACAAACATGAACAATGACACCTGTCTTCAGGGTTTGTTTGTCTGAATAATGTTCAATGATCTCCACTGCTTCTTTTGTGCACTCCTCAAGATGCAAATGACTTGCTTGCCATAACATTTTGGTTTCATTCTATATATCCCAAATGTTTTTACTGCCTTTTCTGAAGAGTTGCAGAGGTGAAAGGATATTTAATTCCATTAAATGTCAGAGTTTACTAAGTCAAAAAACTATTCGAGTCAGAAACAAAAACATTTCAGTACTTTCCAATACCTACATCCAGACCTGAAGACAAAAAAAAACTTGTAATTTTAAGATCTGTAGTCTGACTTTTTAACCAAGGTAGCAAAGTTGTGTGTAAATAGAAAATGCAAATGCTGCCTTGTCAATTGGCAGCATCTATTTTTATACACCCGTATAAATTTCCATTTATTGCTAATAGTGGAGTAGGGATTATTACAGGTCTCCAGTTTATTTTACTCATTATTAAACTCTAGTGTTTTTTCCTGCAGTGCTGAACAACCTCAGTAGTCAATAACAGTACAGTGCAAGTTTTGTAGAGTACTGTTGAGCCATACAGTGCCTTCTGAGAATAATTCATGTGCTTTCTGACAACACTCCACTTCCCCCTGTATTCTGAAGACTCTCAGCCACTATTTCTTTAGGCCTTTGCATATTTAAACCAAACGCTAAACCAACCACCAACAGTGCGTAAAGTCTGTGTCTCTTAGTGGAGAAATAAATATTATGAGGTGAGAATCACCACTTTCTTTACTTTTGGCCACTGACTTGGGACATGGATCTAATGCTGCGATAAAGATGGTGAAGAGTAGCTTGCTCATAAGTGTGACAGGATAAGCAGACACAAGGAAGGATACAAGAGGGCCGCATTCCTAGGACATGACTTCTAGTATGCCCCAACATAGAAAACACCTTTCTTTCAGTGGCTGGGGTGGTAACAATTCCTTATTTCTCACATCTCACCTACCCAAACAAAAAAGGTAGCTTATACTCACGTCTCAACTGTTTTTCCTGATTTTGATTATTAAGAGGTAGTTAGCAGGGCTGCAGATGTAAAAGTCAAACAGAACTTGGACACCAGACTCACAGTTCACCTCTGTCCAACAAACAATGGTTACCAAAAGGAACAGCAATACAACTAGAAATGGAGAAATACCGAGGGAAAAAAACCACATTGGTTGCTTTAGTTGAAAACTCAAACGTTCCGAAAGGAGAACAGAGGAGCTGGGGATGCTCCTGCCACTGGCTGCCACTGAGAGACAATCTCTGTCATCTCAGACAAGAAGAGTAATGTCTGGCATGGTTTTTGAAGGAAATTCAATGTTCAATGAGGAAACCCGAGCTGACATCTAGGTTTTAAATAACTCAGCAAGGGAACTCAGGAAAGAATTGCAGCTAAGTCACTGCTGAAGCTAGATCAACCTTAAGCATGTCTAAAGGGCTTCAATAAAAATAATTTCAGGCTGGCATATCTAAATTTCTAGATATCTTTTGAAAGAAAAAATTGTGGTAAGTGGAAGAAGGCTAGGACATATGCCACTGAGTAAATGTAAAAATCAGTACATCAAAAACAGAAATTGGGAGAGGTGGGGAGATATAGCCAAAGGGTTTTTCGTAAGTCATGGAGATGTAGCTTCTGTAATAAACTCAGTTTCTTTGACGGGAAAAATGGATGCCCAAATAGTCTGACCACTGATCACAGAGAAAGACTGATATACAATTCAAACAATGAAAGAGTTAAAGGACAGTAGGGTTATTAAATGTCAGCTTGCACAGCTTAATGGGAAACAGATCTTGTAAAAAGACAAAAGATATCATTTCATTACAGTAGATGATGTTTAATAAATATAAAGATTTCCTCACACAGATTTCTATAAAACTACTGATTTAGAATCACACTAGACTGAGAAACTAGCACATGCAAAAGAAACAGTGCAACACATTAGACTAAAACTGATTTATAAATATGAAAGAATAACTGTTAGGAAAAATCATGATTAGATAAGATACACTGGTATCTGTTCCTGAGCCACTGCTAAGGGAAGTTTGAAAGAATGGGTCACTAAACACAGCCTTCAATATTTCTTTTTCTCTTCATCCTTTACTGTACGGCTGTAGGGTTAGCTTCTGGTCCATCTGCCCCGAACATGTAGTTCTATTTTCTGTATTTTCCCATATTTTTGTAATTTGTTGTGAATGTAGCAAGTGTTGCTTGCAAATAATAATAATCTCCACAGTGCTACTGTGAGAAAAGGTAAGATTCGTCATTTTACAGGGGAGGAAAATTATCTTCCAGTTTCAGAAATTCAGCTTGAGAAGTCCAGGATCAGGTCTGCTCAAAACACAGACCTAACTACAAAAGTCACTTGCAAAAGTGCTGCACTGTCCTCAACTACAGAACAAAATGAAAATATTTCACACTACTGAGCATTCAAAAAACAAAGAACTAGTATCCACTTACTGAAAACTAATATAAGCCTATTGCCAGGCATCAGACACTAAGCAGTAGGTAGATACATTTATCTCAGAAACCTGCAATTGCCTTAATCTTAAGAATCTCTTCCTTTTCCTCTTTCATTCACTATAACATGTTCCAACTTGAACAGACAGGGCCACAGTGTGACAAATAAAAGCCTCCTTTGCTACCCACTGATTTGTTACCAGGGCAACAATCTGTACATATACTGAATGAGATGAGAGCCACCTAGAAAAATACTACTCAATTGTGTACAAATGCTTTCCTGTAACGCAGAAGTACAAGAGCTAGCTTTTAAGCACTTTAGTGCTTTTCATTTTTGTTTTACTAGATATTATGAAGTGTTTGGGTTTTTTGGAAAAAAGCTGTTGGAAAAAAGCGAATTTCTTTCATGTTGGCCTGCATTAAACCCAAAGACAGCTGTGAGCAGGGCTGTAATCTCTAGACCTGCAGCACAGAAACCCACTATGAAAAGGTGTAGGTAACATTTCACAGTGGTATGTTTTTCCTTCTTTAGCGCAGCTTACTACAGAGCTATTTGTGAATGGTATTTAGAGGCTTAGTAGTAACAGAGAGATCCGAATCGCACAGAAAAATATTTTCCGGTAATTACAACCCACTCTGCCTGGCTGCAACGTGAACTGTAACATGTCATCAGATTATTAGGAGCAGAGGGGGAAGGAGACAGATAAACTACTTAACTGTGGCCCCTAAGCTCTTCTGTTAATTCACACACCTTAAGGCTGAAGGCTGCACAACTCATTCTAAACAGGGTTGCTCTTCCCACCTGCCCTCTGTACATCATCAGGGATGATAACAACAACCTAATAAAAAAACCAAGTTAGCTCTTGCACAGATGATCATTAGGAGCAAAAAAAAAAAAAGGGAGCAGCTCGTACCACACTCAAAGCACCAATCACTCTGCATGAACAGCACTGTACATACAAGCGATGGCTGAATTTGCAAAGTAATGGCACCAATTTCAACCCCCCCCCCAAACAAACTCTAAGAAGCATCACATAGCTAGGTCTGGATGGATTCCTCATGGACAGAACATTTATCTGCCACTTTGACAAGCTCCCTGTCACATTTCTACTTTCTATAACAGACTCATTTCCTCAAACAAAGCTAAAAAAAAAAGACCAAAAAAATTACTTACTTCCTTTAGTATCATTTTCTAAAGTGCCTGAATTCAATTTCTCTTAAAAAACCTTTTCAAAAATAATTCGGCCTGAAAGAGACCATTGAAAATCGAAATTTGCAGAGTGAAAGAATGCAACAGCTATAAACAACTGAGGGAAAACAAAAAATCTGTCTGTCTTGTTGAAAACATCAGGCAACCTTAAGTACAGGTGGTATCTTCTGAGCCAGCTACAAGAAAGAAAGGCAAGTTACATAAAGCGATCCAATGCTTATCAGTCAGGACTCCTCCAGTCATACATCTCAATACAGCCAAATGCAAGGTCAGACATCTAGGAACAGAGAACAGAGGTCACACAGGATGGAGAACTGAATGCTGGAAGTCAGTGACTCTGAAAAGTATTGGAGAATCAGCTTAACCTGAGCTCACAGCCAGTTTTTGTAGCAAGAGTCCGCAAAGACATCTTGGATACTTACACACCAAAGTATCAAGCAGAAATGAAAACAACGTCCTATCTCTGCAAAGAGCATTGCTGGAAGAGTGCTACTGGAATATCCAGTGCTTGTCATTTCACCACCATTAAAAGATATTGAAACAAAGAAATGTTGAGAAAAGGGCCACCAAAACCAAACCAAACACCACAGAATACCCTCATAATGAGAATCCAGAGCTTAATTTTGTTTGCTCAAGAAAAGCTTAAACTATTGTCTATAAGTAGCTTTACGAAAAAGACCAGAGAGCTTACTAATTGAGTAGACAACTAAATGAAAGCAAGTACCTGGACCCAAAGCTAGTCAAATTTGTACAGTAAAGGTACATCCTTTCAAGATAGGATTAACTTAAACTCTATTGTTAACATGATTAATATTTCATCACTCTAAGTCTTCAAAGCAAGATTATATGTCTGAAATACATCCTTGTTCAAACACAAGTTATGGACCTCATGCTGAAATTACTGAGTCAAATGTTTGGTCCGTGCTTTACGCTGATCCCTTTGGGCCTTAAAGATATTCATTTTACTCTGTAAAAGGAATGTAGAGAAAAAACTATAATTTTCCCTGTGGAGAACAAGTTATAACTTCCACTCATGCTTTACCTTCAGGAGAAACAAGCTTGAACTTCCCATCTCTAAAGCAGTATTTTAAACAAGGCTACTTGTATTTCTCATTACATAGAAAAATATTAACCCAATAAAGATCAAAATGCATTACCCCATTGGCTGGGGTTAGTTATATCATTTCCAGAAAAAGAAAAATACAATACTTGCTTAGATAGCTTAACACATACTAGGTAGAAAGGAACTGTTGTGCAAAATTGCCAAACACTGTTTCCTCTAAAGGCTTTCTTACAGGATAGCCCTGTTCCTTTCTAGGGAAGGGAGAAAAAAAAAAACCAATGCACAACCAAAACCAAAACCAAACAAACAAAAAGCCAAAACCAAACAATACACCCAACCCCACAACCCACTACACAAAAACCCCAACACCATTCTTAATTTTCACCTGTTCCTGTACATCTTCAAACTCTGAACTGAGCAGCTCAATGAAGATTGGGACGGCTCCTGCTTGAATCACTATTCGAGTCTGAAGGGAATTTCCCGAGGCAATATTTGTCAGCACCCATGCAGCTTCAAACTGGAAAACAAGATACAAAAGACAGTTTACTATGAGCTTTCTGTGCCACACCAAAACAGAATTCTTAATATCTTTCAAGGACAGAAAGAAGTGGCATATGGAAAGCATGAGTTATTAGTAATTAACACAGACAATTTGCAGTGTAAGAATCAGAATCATAAAGAGATATTGATATCACTTGAAATCAAAATATGCAGAAGTTCCTTATGAGAATAATATCAGGTTTGCTGTGGCTTTGCAAATATTTTTTGCTATGCAATTATATTATCTTTGGTCTGTTCTACTGCCTTTCTTTACTGGCTAAGAACCTATACACAAAAAAATGTGTCTTCCCACATGACACCTGACACCTGCATTCACTGAACCAGCAATGATATTCCTGAAGATGGACGAAGCGACATTGTTTGACATAACTTGATGGATATAAACCAAATAAAAGCCACTAAGAAAAAAAAGTAGTAAAAGAGATTTCTAAAAATAACTTTGTGAACACAATCTGGTAGAACTCTGCAACTACAGCAAAGTACTCCTCTGCAACTCTGGTGATCAGTATTGCTGCCAAGTTATAAGTGTATGATGATTTTATTCAAGACTTGAAGCAAAACTGAGATCCTGAATTAACACTTTGCATCTTTTCATTTTACTGTTTTTGTAATTTATTTATTTTAATGCTTTCGCAAGTTGAGATTAACTTTTTAAGCTGAAACTAAAATTTTAACGCTATCCAATACAGACTTCATAGATTCTAGAAATCTAGACTTTGGTAGATTTCTGCTTGCTTTTCAGATCAAAAATTATTACAGTACATTAGCAAATTTAAATCCTATCAGATATATTCACAATCTAGTGAATAAAAAGACTGCTAAAAGTCGAATGAAAAGGCAAAAATCAACAAATAAAATGGAAAGTTGTATGGTATAAATGACCGATTTTGACATTACTAATGAATTTTATTAAACTGATGTTGATTTGAGAGTATTCCAGTGAAAAATCCTGATATACTTTCCAAGACTAGCTATCTCTGAAGAGCCACAAGGACTTGCATTTAGGATTTAATCCTATAAGCAACTCCTTCTAATGGAATGCACAGATCCTGAAATGTGCCTGAAATCAGAACTCAACAATTAAGCCTAGGCTTCTATATGGCCTTTAATTTTAAAACTTCATTAATTTTTAAAGACTTCAGTTTTAAAATACAGTTAATTCTGCCCTACTGACCAACTAAAGGAGAAAATACCTTCTGGAAAGATGTGATCAGAATAAACAATTCCAAAATATATCTTTGTAATACACAAGAGTATGGGCTGCAATAAAGCAGAAACACACAACATCAAAACTGCCAAGACCCATTATTAATGAACTAGAAGCAAAACATTCAGGCCAGAGCTTATGGCCAACATAAAAGGTACTTGCTTTCCTGTAATTTTGTTTTCTCTGAAGTGAGTATCTAGTCTTTTGTGATATAGTACAATAGGATTATTAGTAATCTTTCAAACACAGAGGTTTCTTCCTCATATTTTAGAACTTGCCCTTTGGCTTCCTAATGGATACCACCAGGTTGAACTATTCACAACTCAGACTCACACTCTCTCCAGTCCAGTATATACCCATAACAGAGAAGAAACACTATGTTATAAACAGAGTAATCAATCTAAGACCAAATAGCAGGTGCTTCTTACTCAAATCTGTACTTCAAAGATATATAAAATAAGTTTTGATTACGAGCTAATCATAAGATCTTTTTTGGAATGAAGTCCTGTTAAACTGAGCTCCTCCTGACATCTACCTGGGATCAAGAGAGAATTAGATGATGCCCTTGAGTGAGCACCACTCAACATTTCAGATGGTGTAAGTCACAGAAAAGTTAGCTGAGTGACAGTGTCACTCCTCCCTCTCCACTGCGGACACGTAATGCTCCAGGATGTATGAACTAAGGAATAGCCACATGCAAATGGCAAAGGACAGAAAACCAAAATACTTTATGATAATCAGGAAGAAAACCTCATCCAAGGGATGACCGTGGTATCTGTGTGGTGGTTTTCTGGTTTAAGAATTCTCTCTCCATCACAAAAAGATTTTGCACGAGACAAATTTACTCGTTCACGTATGGTTTTAAGTTATCATGGAGAAGAGGGGTGCTTTAAGTCTTGAAAGTGCTTGAGTAAAAATTGAACAAGAGGAATTCCAGACAAATTAGGCCTTCCTACCACTGATACTAGAAGCACAATTTTACCATACATTCCATTGTCAACACAGAAGAAAAAAAGAGCATAAAGTCACATAAAGTTCCAACTTCATCAACACGGAAGAGTATCATATTGAATCCACCATACGAGTACATGTAGTATCTGAGAAAAAAATACTTGTGTTTCCAGGATGAGTTGTAAATTCCCTTCTTCTACAGCTGGGCTAGAGTCAGGAATGCCTACAATGGCAAGCCCAAAATCTATGCTTGTGCCAAGGAACACTTTTGGAAACACTGACAGAGCAAAAAACCAAATACCAAAAAAGTAAGGTCAAGAGGAAATTCCTAACTGATCACAGCCAAAAGTTTTACCTTCAGACCCTGAACTGCCAAGCAGACAGACAGATCTTGGCAACATGAAGGAAAATTATGAGTTGGAACAGAATATCAAGAGCAATGTACTCATGTTTATATTTTCAATACTTTGTAACAAACTCTTTAGGACAAGCTTGGAAGTTTCATCTTTGACTGATTTTTGTTCTTTCTGTGTAAAAATCAATACAATATATGTTACACCAGTAAGGCCATGAGAATTTGAATCGGTCTACCACTGCTTTTGAAATTTTCTAAACTAGAGATGTATCTGCATTTGATGAAGTGCCCACTACTCTTATTTTCCCTTCCTATTCAAATATGTCCTTCATTATTAGGAGCTTGTTTCCCTTTATCTGTCTGTTTTAGAATCCTTTAAGGGGCATTCCATTTTTTTTTATATCAGATCGCTTACAAACTTTCCACTGGAGCTGCAAACCAACCGGCTTAAACCTGACACATATTCTTAGTTACTGTCCACTGACTGCTCAAAGGTAGCTAACAGACCTTTGGAATTTTGTAGATATCAATTTGAAAAGTAATTTCTATAAACAACACCTTTTCTTTAATGTGTAAGACAAAAAGTATAAATTTTTTCACATATTTCCACTCACCAAAATTCGGATGTCACATGGATTTAACACGCGTTGCCTTTTGCATTTTGAAAGAACACTGATTCTAACCTATATATTATACTTAATGGCTAGCTGTTAACATTTTTTTCTTCTACTGCATGATTTGTTTTCTTTCATTTTCTACTAGCCCAGAAGAACAAACTCTGGGCAAAAAAAAAAGAGGACCGCTGGAAAGAAGACAAAACTACAAGAAGCAGTCCAAGACAAATTAACCAGCATCGTAGAAGAAATATTTTAGTTTTTCAAACCAAAGCAAATAAGTTTCAAGGTTTCTTTGTTTATCATAATGGATTGTAATTCTAATTCTAGACTTAATAAAAAATTTAACTTGTAATTCTGAAGATTTAAAACTGCCTTCAATTAGTACAAAAAAGACAAACACTAAAGTTTAGTTTAATAGCTTTTCATCTGTTGAGGTCCAAATTTCAAACTCTGATTTTGCTACATGGCAAGTGTAAAGGCCCCATCCTAGCAATCACACAACGCAACTCATCGACTTTCTCTCTCTCTCTCCCTTGTCCCCAGAGGTCTCCCTAGAAACCTTGAAGATAAAATAACTTTTTTCACCTAGTGAAGAAAGAGAGGAAGTATTAGATTATTAAACAAATCACTGATTTTTTTTCTACCTAATTTGTGTCACCAAATGCCTTTGTAATATAGGAAGATAGATTTATATTTGTATACCTGTAATGTACAGTTTTCTTTTCGTTTGAGGAACTCCACAAACCTGGCCACCACTCCTGGTGTGCTTATGACTTCATCTATTGGGGGATTTGGTTCTATTTAAAACAAAAAGCAAAGTTAGTCACATTAATTTCTTTGTAGGGAAATTCTCAAATTATTGCATCAAAATAATATCCAATGACACATGGACTCGTCTTTTCTGAGGGTGTGTTCTTTTTCTACAATATTGCTTTACCTTTATTAAAAGGCAATGGATTCCTATCTGTCACCATAAGAAAACTCCAGCCTGAATTTTGAGGTTATGATTCAAAACACTAATGCATTCAGTAATTTAGACAACCAACTTCACAGCAGCAGTTCTGTGAAGGCACTCTGGGATGCACACATGTATCGAAACTTTGGTACATCAACATATTTGAGCCATAGAGACACTACCTACAATATTTAAACTTACATTCAAGAGTAGACATCTAGTTATATAGATTTCAAGAAAACTGACTATTACATACATCTAGCTGACATTTTGCAAAACAGAGCTTCATCCAGAAATCTCAGTATGAAACTCCATCTTTATTGCTGTCAAAGTTAAAACGTATGCCAGGGACACTTAAACATTTTTCTCCAAGTAATTTCAGCCCTTACCTTTAGAAAGAAGCTTTCGGAACTTTTGGGTGGCTGAAAGCTGCTGTTCTGGACTATTGGAGAAAATCATCTCAATCATATCAGAGGTGATGACTGCACTCTAGGATTCAGGTGGGGGAGACAGAATGAGAGTGATAGAGAGCAAAAGGGAAACCAAATCTATCTTTTTTAATCTATCTTTTTTTCTTTCACATTGTTTATAGGTATTTTTCTTGGTTTCTCAGTAGTTTCTGAGGCTGGTGTAACAACCAACAAAAAAATCAAGCTCAGCCTGATTTCTAAGTATTTGTATACTCTGAATACAGACACAGATGTGAAGATTGGTGATCAGACTTTTAAGTGAGGACTGCATTTTCCTTAAATCTCTGTTATAGCCCAAATCCCTTATCACGTTTCCTTCCACGGAGAGGACTGTGGTAAAGAAACAGGGAGCAAGCAGGAAAGTCTAACGTCCACTAAGAGTTCTTCCTGTACAATGAAATTCCAGCTTGGAAAGGAGTTTAAGGACACATGCAGTTAGACAAGTTAGGTCTAGCAGTGTTTCCAACACCTGGCTAAAAATGGTGCCACTTGAAAGTCTGCTAACAAAGATTTCCACTGAGCCCCTCTTTACTTTGTAAAGTGCAGTAACACATTGCCTGGTTTGTATTTTCATGTTTCAAGCATTATGAATTTCAGATTAAAAAACCCCAACAACTCTGGGCAACAGTTGACAGAATCACCCATAATGAAGAACATCAAAACCAGGAAGTAATCAGCCTGATTGGAACAATGACATTTTATTTAATTTTCTTGAAAGCATATCCACTGAGCAACCACTCACTCTATGCATAACTTTTTTCTCTCAGGTAATCTGTTTCAGGGCTGTTCACCAAGAGAGGTGTTCAAGAGCTGTCCACAAGCTCTTTGAATGCCATTTTCCACATTCTTCTGGAATTCCATTCCCCTCAAGTCACTGCACAACAGCCCTGCCCAGTTTCAACAAACAGTGTATTCCTTTTCAATCACTTACAGAAGTCATCTCCATGTTGTTCATCTGAGCCTCATGGAAGCCACCATCTGACATCACTTCCTCCTCCGCTTCTTCCTCAGCTGTTGCAACATTCCGGCGTTTAAACAACTGAAGAGAGAAAGTATTTAATATGTATTGTATAGCCAATATACACACAGCACCTCATGTTAGAATCCAATAAAAATGACATACGCTATCACCTGAAAGAAGCTAGTATACTGGCTACAGGACTTCTGACCGTAAATGGGGAAAGTTTAGTCAATGGAGTAAATGAACACAGCAATATGCTAGAACTTTGGTTCCCAGCCTTTCTGAAAAATTCTCACTTATATTCCCTTCTCTTCTTCACAATCCCACTCCAAGTACAAGCTACCTATAGCTTCCAGACAGTTGCTTTCTTGCAGAGGATGCTGGGGCTCAGAGACCTGAAAAATTGCTGTGTATAACAGAACTCTGTAGAACACCTACAAAGTTGGGATAATTTGCGTTACAGTGACAAAGAGATGGCTTTGGAGGATGACATGGGATTGATCATAACTGGGATGCGCAGAATTTGGTTGCTACCTACCACTTAAAGTACCCAGTTTGAGATGTCATGAAAAGTAGAGAGGTTATAGCTTCTCCCCTTAATCCAGATGTCTCATTGGAAGAAAAATTAGCAATGACAAGATGGTTTTGGGGGTGTTTCTTGGCCTGTCGAGTTCAGGAAGCAAGACTCCAGCACGGAGCCACGTCAGATTTGCACCACTGCAGACAGGCAAGACAGAGCCCAGGGTTCTGGCACAGATCTGCTGTTATGCTTCTCTCCAGAGAAGATGGGGAAGAAATATTATGCAAAATTGCAAAGTCTATAGCAACTCTAGGTCAGCGATAGGCATCTGTAACGCTATTCCTTCTAAGCTGCTGTACAATGTGCCCACTCAAGCTCAAACATGCGCTCAAATACAATCTTAAACCAAAAATTGTAATTGCCAAGTTATGTGAAAATTCAGAGACCTGAGGTTGGTTTTGTTCAGATTAAAGAAAAAAACCAAACCAATAAAAATCCCCAAACCCAGGGAATTTAAAAAAAACTTCAATGGGATATGTGCCAAATACATAAAATAGAAGTACCTGTACAAGGTCTGAAATTGTAGAGTTGCAGATTCTGCTTGCAACTCCACTTCTGCTCCACTGTTAGTTCAGTTAGGATTAACAATTTTCCTTAACAGAAAGGAATACTGCCACACATTTTATTTAGCCAACTTGTGGTAATCAGGTCCAAGGGAGGTCAGTCACAGATAAGAGAGAAAATGACTTATTTTCCTAATTTAATAACAGCTATACAAATAAGACCAATGGCATTCTGTGCCAGCAGTAGTCTGGAAACACTACCTGCAGATACTGAGCAAAATCAACAAGAAGTATTGCGATTCTCTCTCAGAACTCTCCCCTGACTTTCCTTGAAAGTGTCTGGCATTGGTAATGTGAAAATGATATTAAACAGAACAGGTTACAGACTTGACCTATCATTCGAAGCACAGGCATATTACTATCTTCATTCTAACTCAAAAAAACTCAATGATGAAGGCTTCACTATAACTTTGTTTGAAATTGAAACAATCCCTTAAAGCTACCAATGAAGACAACTAAGAACAAAAGGAAGAACTGTTCGGTGCTGCCTGTTTTTATCAGAAGATGGATTTTCATGTCTTGGCACCGTTGCTGTTTTCTGATTAAACCTGCAAAGCACCTGCCACTTTGCAATGTGAATGAAGTAGCAAGCACTAGCAAGTCATGAGCAGGTAGAGAAGCTTCATTTCTAAGCATTCTTCTCAATCGCTTTGCTTACAACATATACTAAATCCACTACTAAATGTACCATCCTTATGGACAAAAACATTGCATGAACTTCTGTAAATTCATAAATTAACTGAAACGTAAAACCAGAAAACTGAAAATAATTACGCCAACAAATTATTTCTTCCCTCAATAAGATCATTACTGCAACTTATAAGGACTTGGTCAGACCCTACCCTCCTCCTATTCTGGCTGCAATGTTCCTTTCCATTTCACCCCAGCTTGCCACTCTGAACAGAGATTACAGCCACGACAACTCAGGTAGGGAAAAAACCACTACCAACAACAAACGACAAGCCCCAAAACAAACAATAAAAACAAAAGAAAAAAACCCTGGACATTCCTCAATCACCAGCCGTGCAAAGTCAGACAGCATTGTTCAAATCATCTTTAAGCTGCTCTGCCAATCTTACACTTGAGTGAATGAGAAGCACACACTAAGTTCTTTAGAGTCTGCCGAAGAGGCGGTGAAGACTGCAGATGACCCTGCTTTCAGACTGACTGTGTATGAATTTGGCAGGGCAGGAACAACTACGAAGGGGCTTGGGAGGAGCAAAGAGAGACAGTGCAAGACAAGACTTTTTAAGGACTGGCTGCAGTTATCGCAACTGTAGTACAGTACCTGTTCCTCTCTCTTTTGCTTCCGTAGCTGAAGACCCTCTTCCTCTCGCCTGCGACGCATCTCATCAGGGTTTAGAGATTTGTTCTTGTAGCTCTTCAGTCGGAAATTCTCTTTTCCTGAGGTCGTCATGATTCCTTTATAATGCAATTAAAAAAAGACAAGTGAGAAAATAACTACTGTTCAACAACACATCTTTTCATATTGTCTCCATCTCTTCATCTCTGTAGCCACACGCTTCCAGCCACTGTCTCTTTAGATTCCGTCAGCTAACTTCTGATAACTTAGAAGGTATAAACCAGAATTTTGCAGAATTGTCCCTTCGATGTGCCAGCTCTTCTCATCAGACCAACAAACTTTTATCTCACTCTCTGAGGCTGCAGGGCATGAGTAAGTGAAATATTTTATTAAGAAAAAAAATGAGATCTACAAGACAGAGTATACAGCCTGGGTTAAAAAGAAAACTGCACTAAGAAATCTTAACATTTCTCCATACAGGAAATGAGGCAAACTAATTATACTCCTCTGTCTTCACTCACAAGTGAAGGGGTCTTAGCTGCTTTTTATCTTAATTCACTTTGCAAGTCTGTAGACACTCCAAATCCACATTTTAAGTTAATTCAACACTATCCTGTGCTCTTTCTTTCCAGATAAGGCCTAAATTAAAATGAAATGGAGAGAGAAATTTTAGGTGAGGATGGTTTAACCACTGAAAATGCTCACTACTGCAAAGAAAGCAGTGCTATTCTTCCACTACTCCCCACCCCCAGCCTCTAATCCTGCCCCTGTTTACGCAGAGGGACTTTTTTCAGTCTATGATTTCCAAGTACCATCTGTCTTATGTAACTCACTGGACCAGCATTTATAGCTACCCATGATGATTTTCATTTGTACAATGCTGCACTTTGCAGTTACGTAGCGTAAAACAATAGCTATAAAACTGTGTGGAAAGACCACCCCTCCTTAAATCAATGGGCTGTGGATCTACTCAGTGCTCAACTCTGCTGCTACTTCTCTGCTTACATCTCCTCCTTTAAATCCAAAACAGGTTGGTAACCAAATTCTAAACATGTCAGTATTTCCATATGGTATCTTCACACAAATGCAGAATCTCCAACACATTGTAAGTATCTGCAAGTCTGTAATACAAAATTTTGGAAACTACGCTATATAAAAAGTTATTCTACAGGACTTTTAAAGGTCTCTTTCAAATGTCCTAAAGTGTTATATCAAACATGCCACCTACCTCAAATTCCATAAGCACAGAATCACCAGGTGATAAAAGATCTTGTGCGCACTTTTACTTTAAAATGGAGTAACATGAGTGCATACAGAGTCTCAACAGCTTAGGCTTCCTATTTAAAATGCACAAAACATATAATTGAGTCTACTTTAACCTCCTCTTCTTTCAGTTAGCACAAAGAGTTTTAAAAGATTAAAAAAAAAAAAAGAGGGTACCCAAATGCGTTTCTTACTAGAACCTCTTTTTAAGTTGCTGCTACCTGACAACTATTTATAAGAAGTCTGATGATCAGAACTGACTTTCACAGCAGACATTTTGGATATCACGTCAAGCGTTCCTGTAGTCTCCCAAGATTTAAAAAAAAAACCAAACCTGTTAAGGGACACAAAACTACCGTATTTGGTATCAGCCAGTCACAGACTGCACTGAACGCAACATAAAAACCTGAGTGTATAGGTAAGTAATCCACAGCCAATTTTTGCTGAAAAGGCTCTTCCTGAAATGGCTTTTTCTTAAAATAAAGGTCCTACAAAAAGATAAATCTCAGAATGCCAGAAGTTTCCTACATCATTCTTAACAGCTTAGAGACCCCTTTCTTCCTATGTTCACATGTCTGAGCTTAAAGTGTTCATGTTTCTTGCAATATGCTTGGCAGTAATGTTTTGTTCCTTTTTTTAGTTTTAAGTGACTTCTACATGCATACTAAACAAACAAGCTATTTGGGGAAGCCCTGGATTTTAACTGGAAAAAGAAGTTCAGGCTAACAAATACTGAGAGTAAAAGATTTTTTTTCTAAAACATTTTGAAAGAAACACATTCTAGAATTAGCAAAATGAAAAAATTTAGAATTAGCAAAAAACTACCAGATGGTCAACCATGAGCTAGAAGGACGTGCCTAACAGCAAAATGGCTTTGCAGCCGCTCTAGTCAATCTGCCCTTGAACATGAACAAACAAGGACACACACAACAGCCCAGATAAGATCTCAGGCCTTCTGTGACATTATTAATAATTTTCCATTTTTGTCTGAAACATGTCTTCTCAAACTCACAAGGTTCTATTCACCTTTATTTGAGATTTCAGGACTTTGATAGTTCCTGTGGTCCTTTCACATCTTCACTTTCAATCCCTAAAAGTTGTTAATTTAAAGAAATCCTTGATGGGAACATCTTAATTGCTTAATACTGAATTTCACCTCATTTCTATTATGTAGCCCCTCTGTATGATGTTCCAATGTTTCTGAACATGAATGACACCATCCAAGTTCCTCCTCATCAAGATTCCTTAGGATATTCTTCGTTATAATAATAACGTATGTACCTTGTTTCCCCTCATCTCCCAACTTGTGTATTAATTTCTTTCAATTGTTTTGCTTCTGACTTCAAGGTAGTAGTTTTCATTTTTCCTCAGAGCTGTATTAGCCCTCTCCCATTGTACTTTACACCACTGATTCATTTATTGAAAATACAGGCACAGGATTTACTCGAGTTCTCTGCCTTTACTTCAAAACCTCAACCTAACCTCTTCACAAGAATTGTCTTCTGTTTAGTACACCCTTTAAAAGCTTTAGCTGCAACTTTTGGCTATGCTCATTTGTGACTTTCAAGACAGCTCACTTTGCTTACTAACCCCTTCTACTATCTTCTGAGTAATCTGTACACTTATAAAATCCTTTCAAAATAGTATATCATGTTTTAGCTGGGAGTAAAGCCTTCCTGCAAATTCCTACCACCAAATGATTGGGAAGACTGTTTCTTCTATTAAAGGTGAAAAAAGGAAGATCCCTTCACCATTAAGAATTTACCAATTCAACTAGTAATGAGTTCAATAACTTACTTCATACTAGCCACACACTGTTAGTAAACAAACAAAATCCCAACAGATAGTCACATTTCCATTTTATATACCTGCCCATCTAACCTATATAACTATTAAATCCAAAGTTCTTTTCTAAAAGTAGCTTTTGTAATATCCTCGATATCTCCTAAAATCAATTCTTTCTTCTTCATTCTTTTACTGGTTTCCCAACTACTGGTGACTACTATTCGATGACCACAGCCAGGACTTCATCCACCCTGCATCTACTGCTAGGATTTTTAGAGCTATTTAGTGCAAGCACACAAATTTTTTTGTAGGACTGAAAATATAATACTCCTATGTTAGCATGGTTAACTACGTTAGCATGGTTAACTACGTTAGCATGGTTAACTACGTTAGCATGGTTAGTTAGTTATCCAAGGATTGTTTGCTATAAATCTCCTCTTCCATTTTTCAGGATGTAGACTTCCCCCCAGACTAAACTACAGAAGGAAAACAACTTCAAATTGCCTCACTTATCTTCAGCAGATTTGTTGTGACTTAACTGAAAATCTTTCAATGGTCACTTTAAACTCACCCATGGTAATTTCTCCATGGCAAACAGCAAACCCTGAATCTTCTCTGCACTATCAAAATTAATGCTACTTCTAGTGAAAATCTGCGGAGGTTGTCATGGAAATGTTCTCATATTTTCCTTCCTAAAGATAGCATAGTGTTTTCCATATTTTTTGCATATTGCCATCTACAGATAAAAACCTCTGGCTACCTGGTAGAGGAGTTTTCATGGTGTATTCTTTGGGGTTTTGCACAGCATCACTCAAACCCCATAGGACAATTTCTCCTCCTCAGTTTGGCTGCTGTGAAAAAATTATTTTTAGTAAAATTAAAACCACCACCTACTCCTGAATGTCTGCATTTCCCTAAGGATATAACGATGCCCAAACATTTCGCTGATCAAGACAATTACCCTACCAAATGTGGATGTGTTCTAAGCACACATTTCTACAAGAAAGGAAAAGTACTGTATTTCTCCTTGCTCATCAAGTCAAAGAAATTCAGAGGCACCGGGAAACACAGAGTCACTTACTGCAATGACCTATCTTGTCCCAAGCAATCATTTAGGTAGGAATGAAAATTAACTCCTTGCCGTCTTAAATCAGGTATCACTAGACTGAAGGGCTTTGCCAGGAGGAATAGCATATGACTAATACTCTTGGATATTCCACGTCAGAGGTATCCAGATGTAAAAATAAAGGGCTTACAAACCAAGACCTGTACAACGGTGTATATATAACTCAGACAACTGAAACTGACATTACCAAATACACTGATGATATCAAAGACTATAAGAGACAAACTTTCCTTCTTTGGAATTAGGGGCGGGAATAAGAAAAAAAAATTATTTCAGAAGTGTAGACCAGTACAAGAAATTCTACCTTCCAATGGAAATGTATCAGAAGAGGAAGACTTGAAAATGAAGGTAGACAAGGAGGTTGAAGAGAAATGGGCTAAGTGATGAGAAAAGTTATCTTGAAGATCTGTGATCCGACATACTACCAGTCTATGTTTCCTAACTAACAAAGGCAGTTGTCAGAAGGAAAGGACTCACTGGAGGCATACTTATGAGCTCTACCGTACCATGAAACTGCTGCCTCTCCTTCAGATGCTGCCAGAAAGACAGTGAAAAGATATGAGAGGCACTGTCAGCCCTGAAAGGATAGCCCATGTGGGAGACAGCACTGACAAGACAGAACTCCATGCAGTGAGAGAAGCTGGAATTATTCAAGGTAAGAAATAGCTCAGCTATGCTACAAAACCTTTAGTTCCAAGGAGACTTTTGTTGGTTTACTGGCTCTGCCATAGGACTCTAGACCTCCTAGAGAAGTAAAGTTTCCTCACTATCACGCTTCTTGACATCACGCCAAATACCTACAACAGAGCCTGGACAGATATTCAAGCAATCCACTGAGCTCTGATTACAGGATGCATCATCTTCTGACATTCTTAGTGAGGAACTAGAAAATGCATCCAATTTGAAAGACTACCTTGAAAGCAGCACTTGGTCATTCATTACTCTTCCTCAATACATTCCCTATAAATCAAACATTTTGGCCACAAATGTGTTTGTTTTTCCCCATTAAGTGTAGATTTTTGGAGAGTCCTTCTAATTTGCTTTTTGGCAATTCTACGACAACAGGTTTAGGATACTAATGGAATTATTTAGATCTTGTAGAAGTAAACTGTCAGCTTTCTTGGAGGTGACAGACAACGAAAAGTCTTCATAATAAAAATATGAATAATATATGGCCCAGAATGATAAAAAGTATCACCTGGGATTAATGCTATTTCTCTGGAAAAACCTCTAGAGCAACATCCTATATTTGTCATCATCCTAGAGAGATGAAAACACATCCACTAAGTCTCTACACTGTTGACAGTGTTATCTGAGGGAAAAAAGAAAATAAAGAAAATCAGCAGACTGACTTCTCTCTTCACTGCATCCTCCTGTTGTTTGAAAAGCCATCTCAATCAGATAAACATTTTGGTGAAGCTGTATCTGCTTCTTTTGCAAAACAGTATTTGACAAAGAACACTGGATTACAGGGGTCTATGGGAATGCCCATCAATAGAAACACCCCTATCACCTAAGGGACAGGGGTGTTACTGTCTCATTTCAAATCTCTTCAGACTCTTATAAAGCTCAGGACAACTAGAGGAAAGGATATTTAATCATCTCAACCACAAAAAGCTATTGTTCAAGCTCAACACAGTTCAAGCTGATTTCTAAATCCTTTGCTTAACTTTCTCTAGCTGTAAAATGGGATTGGGAAACATGTCCCACAGGCACTACAAAATTAACACTTACAGTATTTGTAAAGACCTGCAAAGTATGTTTTGCTGATGATGTATCAAAACCTAGCACTAACAAGGAAACCAAATGACGGTGTGAATTCCATTTTCTGTGGCTTGGGAAAGCTGCAGCAGCAAGCGTGAGTGCTGTTCACTAGCACGAATGACAGACTTCAGTTTTTGCAGAATAGTAGGGACCCACACTCCTAGGACAACCATCACACAAGAATGATGGAGAAGAAACAGAACCACCATGTTCTGCTGTCCAAAAGGCCAGAAGATTAAAGGAGCTTCAAATGTAACATATGAGTTGTAGCTAAACATGAATAGAATATATAGCCTTGAAATAGGGTTCAGACTCTTAGAGACTTTCTGTCAAAAACTGGAGTAAGAAGGGGACTTCATGGAATTGCTGCCCACCTCCATATCTTTCAAATCTGCTTTACTTTGCAGGCTTCCTAGTCCTACCAGGTTTTTACCATGCCCAGTAATAGGCCTTAAGTCACTATTGTTTCTGTTCTAACACCTTTATAAACCAGTGAAATAGCAAATAAAGTACTAATCCACCTCATCTATACCAAACCTGGCATGTTCTAGTTCTAGGCCTCTTAGCAACTTGGACTGGTACTTGCTTAAAAATGAGAACAATCTTAAAAATTAAGGCAATTAATTAAAGGCCTGAAAAGACATAGAATTTTGCATAATATGGAACATGATAATACAAATTAAAGACCTCAATACTGAATGTTGTTCATAAGCAAAAAAAAAAAAAAGGAGAAAACAGGCTGCATTATTTGACATCAAGTGCCTTCTACATTGTTCAAGTTTGTAGGGATGTCACATTTCAACAATGTTACCTCCTCATCTTCCACAGAAGAAAAAAAAGACTAAAAACATGGTTAAAATAAAAATAAACAACGACATATTAAAGGTATTTCTGCAAAATTACGAATCTTGAAGGGTCAATTAAGCATACTCCCAGGTGACATTCAGAAAGATCTTTTATGCTTACAAAACAGGGGTTAAGAGACACACCTAAAATCAGGCCAACACCAGCTTGCCAGGCCCCTGATCTTCCTTTTTTACGCTAAAAACACACAGAAAAAACCAGCAACAAAACAAAAAAATCAAGGAAGCATATTTCTGGTTGCAGGGGTGGGGGGGGAAAACCCAACAAAAAACCCACTAATGGAAATAGAATTACCTTACACTTGGTGGTGTCTCAAATGGATCTGACACTTCAGCCTGTGCTAGTAGTTAAGTGCACTGACAGCCACCTAAGTGGGCTCTTAAATTGATTTTTAAAAGTTTAAGTATTATGGAGTTTTTTCCTTTCTTTTTTTTTTTTTTTTAAAAAAAAACACCACTGAAGAGATTTAGTAGTAATGCATTTACAAGGTTTGTTGGAAAACAGTTTTACCAAGAGAGGAGTAATATAATTAATAAAAGATTATACACAGTACATCTAGCACGCTTACTATCACAAAGGTATTTCCCAGGTGCTTTGAGTTCCACTTTTTTTTTAAAGGTCCATTTTGACTTAACAAGGAGCAGATAAATCATTTAAAGTTTCCATGAGGTTTTAATTTGAGCAAGAGGGCAAAAGACCCTGACTCTCAAAGCCAAACAACTAAGCCAACTTAAAAAACATCTTCAAATTTTTTAACTGAGCCTTTCTGATTTGAGCTGCAAACACAAAATTCCAAATTCCTTTACTGCATTCTAAGTCATAGCAGTGCAATAAAACTGTTTAAATGAAAACCTCATCGTGATTCCTATAACCCCACAGTCCACAATCAACCTGAAACCAAAAAGATCACACAAATCATAAAACAAAGCAGCTAGTGATAGAGAATTAAACTTTTCAGACACACAGAACTATAACATTTAAAAAAAATAACCTCACGTTAACATGACTATCTACACGAAATAACAGAAGTCATTATTCCTGTATGCCAAACTAAAATGTAATCTGTTTTTCTTTTAAAGCAGAGATTCATTTGTATTTTGATTAAGATTACGGCACATCCTCCCTGCACTTACAGAACGATCTAACCCACAATGTATTTTCTGTAAGGTCACATCTAAAAAACAGATCATTTGAAAAACAACAGTCGTCTCTATGATTTGACAGTCATAATCTGCCAGAAAAAAGAAAATCCTAACATGCCCTAAATATTCTTTACAAGGGAACAAGAATGCACCTTTCATATCATGAAAATAAGAAATCCCCAACACTTTAAAACAATTTAGGTTCAAAATAAACTATTAATTAAGTTTACTTTGTAGATTGAAGCATCTTTTGTTTGGGGTTGTGAATATCAGAAGGCACTGAAACCAAACCTACCTCATGCTTCACTTGATGTCAAATTTATTGGTTGCTGTGACTCAGCATTACGGAAGATAGGTGTGCAAAAGCACAAAATAACAGTAAGTCAAAATTCTACTGATTTCAGACTAGCTGTGGCCATCAGCAGTGAAGAGAGTTACATATCACTGATCTATCAGCTGCATCAAGCCAAAACCCACAGGAACTTCAAAGCTTGAGGACACTCATTGTGTGCCTCCCTTATCTCGTTTACAGTTAGTACCCTCCTATCAACAGCTCTCCAATCCAATACAGAGCACATTCACAAAGACACCTCTTTTCCTTCCTGATTATTTCTCAATACAAAGAAAGGTAAAACAAGAACTCATAGACAGTTAAAAAGGTGATCATGTGGAAGCTACACAAAGGAGTCTTGCATCTTTTAACAGGCAATTTCATCCTGCTTCAGACAAAAAACTACATCACAACAATCTAATACTAATCCCAATGTTATTATTTGACTTTAAAGGCTAGCCATGGTTTGTATGCCACCAAACAGTGGCTTGTTTGCCAAACTGACATTTTCATATATCAACAGGTGAATTTGCTTTCAAATATAACCTTGGCACTAGATTTGGTAGACTTACAACGCATTGTTTGGAGAAAAATACATTGAGGATGTTTTGCCACAGTATATTTTTTTCTAAAATCAGCATATCACTTATGTATAGTCTCAACTTTATGCCTAGACTGTAAAACAAGTAAAATAAAACAAAACATCTGTGTGTATCAAACTGGTTAGGTTCTCAGAGAATGTAAGAATCCCTCTGCTGAGCCTGGCAAGCAGTCTGAACTACCAAATAAAAATAGGAAAAGAGAAAATAATTATTCTAGATCATAAGGAAGCTTTCAGGAGCTGGTGACTAGCTAAATCTTATCTTAAGTCTTACGGCACACTCAAAACTCAGAGTCTGTTACTCACTATACGTCCAGGAACACAGTTGTATTTCTTTCAATTCTACTGCTTTTATGCTTTGCCTCCTCATGACACTAAGCATTAATTATGTTTCAAGAAAGTACTCACTTTATCCCAATTTAAAATTTCTTCTATGTCACTGAACTCAATTTGCTCCTGTCTTACACAAACAGATCAACAGAAGCGACTATGAGATGTCCACTCTACCATTACTTCCTACCACTTTTTCATACCCTACTACTAATATTTTAAAATCAATTCTAGTGAAATAAAATGTACTGTCTGTCACCTGCCTTAGACTACCTCTACTTTTTCTCCTCAAAATTAATTAATAAGCCCACACAACACTGAATGCAGTTCAAGGCATTCATGAGGTGGCATAATATAAGTTTGAGTCCTACTGTTCTACAGATGTTATACTTAGCAGAGGCTTTCACTGAATGTTTCATATAAACTTATGTTTGCCGTTTTTCCAGAGCTTCTCTGCCTTCTCCAAAATAATTTAAAACTATCGATGCTTCTATGGGTCTTGCATCCTGCTGCTGGCATTTTGTACCTTGAAAATCCCACATTCATTCTTGGAAATAACAAAGAGCAGTTTAACCCATTACTTGCTTGACAGACTTCAAGAACTGTAGTAGACTAAGGATGGATTTTTTTCTTTAGAGCAGAAAAAAACCTGACTTGGTATCATATTCCTGACCCTTCTCTCTGCAATTTACATCAGCATTTTTTTCATTAGTATTATTATTTTAGTTAAGCAAGGACTTCCATTAGGCTTTAAGCCCTCAGTATGAAGCTGGATAACTTTCCTATCAGTTCAGCTTCCACTCTTCTTCCACTTCTCTGAAAAAAGAGGTGGTCTGGTCTTTCTAACTTCTTGTTTGTCCATTACATAATTTTAGAACCTCCTGTTCAGGTATTTAACCCACTCACAACATTTCATCAAGCGATTAATTCCTTTAACGTCTTTTATATTTCTTGACTTGCTTGTAGATTACTAGGCTACCTCACATCGCTATTCTCTGTGGCTTTCAGAAGTATTTAAATGAAACTATTAAATTCAGCTATTTGTTGCTGCTCTTCTATTTCCCTTTATGTTTCAAATTTACACTACAACCCCTAACTCTAATTCACATCATCTTTTTTTTGTTGTTGTTCTTTTTTATCTGCTATATTTTACACTTTTTCACACAGACTTGATCTCCGTTTTTCTGGAGGGTCCTGTTTTACACCCATTAACTTCTCAACTCTTGCCATAAAACTTTCCAACCTAGCAACTTTATTGCCGCTTTCAAAAGTCTAGTTTCCTTTTGTATTCTTAAGGATATGAAATAAGCCCCTCGTTTGCCCCCTCTAGGACTTGTAAAACATTTCAGAAGAAAAATTCCACTATCTTGTGGAGAGACAAACAGAAAGCTATCAAAGCACGCCTGCCAGATACAGGACAGTCTAAAACAAAACATACCATTCTGTTTCACTTTATTCGACAAAAGGGGGGAGGCGAGGGGTGAAAAAACCCAAACACCAGGAAAAGAAAAGAGCACTGTACTGAAACACTGAAGTTGAAATAAGACAATCTGGTTAAATAAACATTTACTTTTAAAAGTCTCTATAAAGAACCTTTCAGAAACTGCTACAATGTCTGACTGTAGTACTTCTAGATCTCATAGTGTCTTTGGTCACTGCTGCTGACGTAGGCTGTTGCTGCCTTTCCCTTTCTAAATGGACTAAACTGTGACTTCTCAAGAACCAGCACTCAGCTGAATATATAGGACCACAGAAGCAAGCCAGCTCTGAAGACATCCACACTGAGAACGTAACATCAGAAAAAAAATCAACAGGTGGGACACTGACAGCAAAAGGTAAACATTCTGACACAGTGTTAAAATAAGAGATGGGGTGTAACAAAGGCTCTGCTGAGAAGCTGGGGAGGGGGCAGAATCCCAAGCCCTCAAAACAGCCATGTTTCTTGGAAGTGAAGCATCATTGCACCCGTTTGGAAGATTACAACAAGGGAACTTGTTCTAAGAAAAACCTCTACCTTGCATGTCATCATACGTTACCATGCCTCAAGCTACTCTTCATTTTCCCTGTGCCTATAGGTATGTCTAAAGGGTAATTAAAAAGTGCAACCACAGTTCAAGTAGAAACAAACTCATTTTGAACGAGCAAGTACACAGGTCAATGCACGTGGTAATGTTGCAACAACATAATGAAGGTACAATAAAAACAGAGACTCCAAAGATTAGTTTGATTCAAACTATTAATTTACATAGTGTTCTAGTAACTATTCTACTCTAACTATTAATTGCCACAGGTATATACAAAATAGCTTTAAAATAATTAGTTTCTAGGATTAGTTGCAACCCCTTTTCCAGATAGCTCATAGACATATCCCAATTTTGTTAAAGTCTTTTGTTAACGTTAAGCACTCAGGGCAGAAAATACACCAGCACACAAACAAACAAACAAACAAAAAAATCAAGAAAAACAGCAGCTCGAATAAAGGATAAAGAGACTATTAACCACAGCCATTCAGCACCATTTGGAAATTCTGCACAAACAGCAGCCCAGTATATTCACAGCTCAGGAGATATCTTTTCAGCGTGGAGTTTCAGTTTTCATGAAACGCCCTCAAGAGGCAAAGCTTAAAATCATCATTACACATATTCTTGTATATGCGATACAAATTTGAAGATTTTGGATGGGACGAGTTTCTCCCGGTTGTAAGTTCTCTGGAGACGTGACAATTGGAGACCGTCACCACAGCTACAAAGAAAGCGCAAACCCTTTATCACACCTAAGCAGTCAAAGAGATAACGTCGTGGCCGGGATTACGTGAGGCCATGAGAAGGTACAGCTTTTATAAAATCAACTAAGATCACCAGCGGGAAAAAAAAAAATAAACAAACGTACAAACTTGGAAGACCTAGGAGAAAGTTTCCCTTCCTCTCCCCCTCGAGCTGCGGCGCTGCCTGTCCTCACACCCCGTCCCGCCAGAGGACCGCACGGCCGGTCCCGCTGGCACGCAGCAGCACCGGAAAGCCCGTCCTTGCGGCACCGAGTTGTCCGGCTCCGCGCAGCCACCCCGCTGGCTTCTAAAACCAGAGTGCGGCGCTTACGCGGAGCGCGGCCCGTCGCCGGCACAAGCCCCGTCGCCCCACCAGCTACGCGGGGGCTCCCGGGGCAGGATCGGCCCGGCCCGGCGTCCTCCCGCTTCCCAGGAGTTCCCTCTCCACCAGCTCCCCGAGCGGCCGGCGCGGGGCCGGCGGGAAGCGACCGGCCCTGGCCCACGCGCGCGCGGCTCCCGCCGCGCCGGCCGGCCCCGCCCCGCCCCTCCCGCGCGGCCCCCGCCTGTTGCACGCGCGCAGGCCGGGGGCTCCCGCAGCCGGCGGCACTCCTAGCTCAGGCCTCCCGCAGCCCGGGTCGAGGCGCCCTCCGCCGACCCCCCGCGCGGACTCATCCCTCCTCCCGCACCCAGCCCGACGCCGCTCACCGCCCCGCTGCCGTTATCGTCCCCTCTGCCGGCTCGGCGCGGGCCCGAGACCGGGACTCCCCCCTCCCGGCGGCGCTCTCCCCCACAGCCGTACCTGCTGCCGGAGCGGCCCGGCCCGGCCCGGCCCCGCGCTGTCTCCTCTCGGGCCCGAGGCGCGCGAGCGCCGCTCCCTCCCTACCTGCCGGCCCAGCGTTGGCTGGCGACGGCAGTGCGCACGCGCCCAGCTTGCTGCGTAGCTTCCGACTTCACCGCAGCGCCCTCTGGGAGGGAGAGCCCTTCCGCCGGCCCCGCGGGCCGGGCCAGGCGAGGAAAGCTTGGCCGGCGGCAGCCGCCCCTCACGCAGCAGCGGCGCCCTCCTCAGGACGGCGACACTGGCGGGCCGCCTCTCCGGGAAAGACTACGATTCCCGGCAAGTCGCGCGCGCCCCGCGCAGCCGCAGACGGGGCGCGCCTCTGCCGCCCGTTCCGCAGCAGGGCATGCCGGGAGTTGTAGTGCGCTGGGAGGCACTCGGCAGAGTTTGGGGCGAGGGAGGAGGCATCGGCTCCCCGCCTGAGGGACGGTGGCGGCGATCGGGCGGGTCGCAGGCTCCGAGAGGGAGGCGATGGCGGCCGGGCGCTGCCCTGCGGAGCGTGGCGGCAGTGGCGCAGCAGCCGCTAGTGGCAGAGCGGTGTTAGGCCGCCGGCGGTCACGGGCTGTAAGCTGCCCGTCAGCGCTGCCGCAAGGGAGCTTGGTGACAGGCAGCGGTAACAGGGTCAGGGACCCCCCCAGGCGCTTTTACAACCCGAGATAACCTAACGAGCTGCTATTTCCACTTCAATTAATGCTTCCTGCGATGCAGGTTACCTAGCCGTGGCCTCGGTGTCACGACGACCCACGTCACTGCCACTTTCTGCGTGCTCTGAGGGACCCGGGTGGAAAGTGAAGCCATTTCGCAGTTTCACAGGCGGTCATACAGTAGTACGACTGGACGGAGCAGAGTAATAGTAATAGATCCAGTGGTGGTCGCTGGGCGTCTAGTTAGCACGAAAAGCCCCAATAGCTGCTAGTCAGCCATGGTCCACGTTGAGATAGAGATATACTTGAGATTGTGTGACAAAAGCTTGTCTGCGCACCCACGGAGCACAGGGAGACGACGACCGGAGGGGGAGCCCAAACAGCATCCTGCTGGGATGCTTCCAGGAGCTATCAGCCCACCAAAGGCCCATCTCGAGGAGCACAGGGGCACAGCGGCGGGCGGGAACTCAAATGAAGGACTCAGAAGAAGGGACAACCCGTCCAAACCTCTCCTAGGGCTGTCCCAGGGGAGCCTTAGCCCCAGAGCACCTTTAAGGGCTTGGCGGAGGCGGTGTGGGTGTCACTGCATTCAGGGGTGTGAGACACCCGAGGGGATATGTGTTTGGGGATTGCGCAGGACTCATTAGATGTTTAGGGGAGAAACCGCAGGCGGGAAAGGTAGGGATCTAGGTGATTTGTGTGGGATCAAGTGTGGGAGAACAGAGGGATATGCAAATAAAAAGGGTTGGTTGTGTGTAAATGGTTTGTGATGGTTTATCTGGCCATGCCTTGTGCCTGATCAGTGCACTCTGCCCCATCTTCTCAGTAAGTTCCTTCCACACTTTGCCCTGGGCGAGGGACTCTCATTACCACGTGCAGGGTGTGTGAGGGGGTCTGGGTGCAAGCAACTGGGACCCATGCCCATGGGGCAGCACCTGGCTTGGGCGCAGGTGTGCAGGCAAGTTGTGTGAGTGGCAGCGAGGGTGTCTGGGGTCTGTGAGGGAGCTGTGAGGGAGGGGGTGGCTGCCGGGAGGAGTGGAGTAGTTCTTGTCCAGCTGCCAAGGGGGCTGGAGGTTCCTGGGCACCACCGCAGGGGAGTTGGCTACTGGGGGACCAGGGGTCCTGGAGAGACTGGAATCGAGGGGTGGCTACTGGGCAGACTGCCTGAGCCCAGCTGCTGGAGGGAGCCACGTACATACGTGTGTGTGTATATATACATACACACTTGTACTCACTAGTGCACCTCTGTCCTGCTCAGCTAGAGATGGGGGTGGGATAAGGCTGCTGGCACTGTATGTGAGTCTTCTGTGTGGCTGGCTGTGTAATCTGTGTGGTCATCCGTAATATATATAAAGTGATGTATATATGTATTTGTGCACGTGCCTACTGGGTACACAAGCTCAGCTTGGCTACTCCTGGGGCCTGGACCTGCGTCAGCCTCCCCTCTCTCGGGCTACCAGATCTGGCCCGATTTTCCCATATCAATAGATAAATGTATTTGTATATATATCATAAGTATACATGTACATATATGATATACATATAATATACATAGGAATATTTCACAGGGCTTCTGTATAGCACAACATTTGTACCCTTAAAATTGAGATAAGAGAGCTTAAAGCAGACAGGTAACAGCTTTATCTTGAAGCATTCGCACCAAAAAAAACCCCAAAACTCTTTTCTTTCAGAGATTTCACGTTTCTCGCACCCTACTGGTAAGCACATCTGTACTGCAGCAGGAGGTCTGGTTACAGTATTGGTTGGCATTCCTGAGATACCTTGAATCAAAAGAGTACTAAGGACAGCAGCTGAGATCTGCAATTCTGTTTTTGCTGAGAGTCTGGTTTCAGGTGCAGCTGAGCTAATACAATGGTGTGCTGCAGGTACAAGGATGAATTCCTGTTTTCTGTTGCCTTTGCTCTTCTGCTCCCTTTCCTCCACCATGTACACATTTTCAGGCATGGTGAACTGTGTTCATTCTGCATGTCTTGTGATACCCTGCCCTAAAAGGCCACCACAGATGATACCTTTTTGGAGTACAGCCATCACCTGCAGGCAAGGATCTGCAAAACTTGGGGGCTCGTATTGAGGCTGCAAGGCAGAGTACTGCACAGAGTGAGGAGGGCCCAGGGCAGGCTGGTTTTGTCTGCATGATCACCAGGCAACACAAGGAAGCAGTAAAAAACGCCACCAGAGTTCAGACTGTCTGGAAACACAGAGATCTAAAACAAGGCTGACGTCAGGTGCCAGTAAAATTAAGACAGAAGCTTCATTTCTGACAACAACTACTTCTGAAGCCCTAAGTGTTTTAGTAATCTGGGTTGATTCAGATGGAGGGAGTTTAATCCTAAACCAGTAATACAGAATTTTGAGAATAATTTTTTACTTCATATAAAAGTGAGGGAGGCAAGCAGCATGTTTTTAAACACAGTCTAAAAAGATGACGACAACATTCGAGGCTGAAGAATGACCCTGAACTGGAGGGATGAGGGGTGGAAGTGGACAGGGGAAACAGATCAGCAATCAAGTTGTGATTGGGTGAAATTGTTTTTAGGCACGTTACCACTGGCCTCTGTTTTCCCCAGTGCAATGGGGTAACAGAAAATGGTATCACAATAATAGAGCCCTTTCTAAAAAAGGCCACAGAGCCAGACTGCTTACCATATTTAGCACTACTAAATCACAATTGGCAACAACAAGCCTCGGTTGTCACCTACTGACATTTTGTTCAGCCCTAAAAATGAAAACACAGTTGCCTGCACTGTTTCAAATTGTGAGTCACTGGGGACTCGCAGATAGGGAAAGAGAAAGATACGGCAAAGTAACAAGTTCATTGTGACTTAGGATCTCAGAGATTCCACAGCCAAAAGGTCTGTGTTTCTGAGGTGGTGAGCAGGGTCACAAGAGGTGTCTTTGCAGCCAGCTGGGGTGAGCATCCACCAGGGAGAAGCAGCGCCTGCCCTATCTGCACCCCTGAACCTCACTGATGTAGGAGTACCTGTAGGTCTGTATTCACCATGAGTATGAAATGCTTACCATGAAACTCATGAAAATCACCATGAAATGCTTTAATGGGTCCATGTTGATGGTAAAACGTGACTGCTCTCCTTTGCTCCTTTGCTTCCTACGGTTCGACTGAGGAAGGGTGACACTGGGAGCTGCACCCTTCAGGCTTCCTCCTGGTGGCTGGTAGGACCTTTTCACTGTGCAGTGGAGGGGGAGTCTGCAGTGGAGCTGAGGAGTCTCCTGGGGGTCCCTGAGAGGTGGGCAGGCAGATCTGCTGGGCTGCTCAGCTCCGGGCCATTTCCACTCCCTTTCTGTCCACCCCTGCCCAGGCAGATAGGAGAGCCTCCATCGCTGCCTACACCAGCTGCTAGAGTTGGTGGTGATGTTAGCCAGGGGCATGGTGACAGTTCCAACAGCAGAAACCACAAACTGGCATGGGTTAAGTTGTAAAGGGTGATTCTCCATCAGAGAGCAGCAGGGAGCTGATACAGGGCTCTGGGAAGGGTTTTGATCTCTTCCTGTCACGCAGGGGACACGAAGTATTATTGGTTCTGCACCTCACATCTTCGCTGTGAAGTATCACTCCAGAAGTGATAGCGTTAACAAATACAGTGGAAGAGACTGCTCTGTAAGCTGAGCTACACGGTCACATGCACAGGTTTTATTTTTAACATCCCAAAATTACTTGATGTTTCTGCCTGGGCTTGCTCTGTGTGCTCCCATTCTCTCTTCTTTCTTTGCTTGTAGTTCTCCCTTACCCACCTCACCTCAACCCAGCTGAGCACAACCAGGAGACCAACTGTTTGGTACACACACAGAGACTCTATGATTAAGGTAAGGCTTTGCAAATAGAGTTGGAGTCTTTATTGGTCAAACCTTATGCAATGCAATGGTTACTGTATTGAGCCACGCAAATCAAGATGTCTTCAAAACAGCCTTAGTAATCTTGTGGCAAAAATGCTAAGACTTAAAATCTTGTGAGTTTTGTAGATTCAGACTGCAAACTTTATGTTGGTAATCCAGACTGAATGAATTATGATGAAGTAAGAATTACAGGAGTTACAGGTGCTACTGTATCATTTAGAGTTGTGGCTGCTTAGTGATTTTTATTCAGGAATCTTATCTCTTTTGGTTCTTATGACTTAGTCCTTAAGCAGTAGCTCTGAAATTCTCCATACAAGGGCACCTGCCTTGGGTTGGGTTTCTTTTGTTTTGCTTAAAACCATTCACTTGATTATATCAAGAAGTGTTCAGAAAAGTACTTTAATGAGATTGTTACCAGGGCTTAAAATAGAACCTGAGCTCCGCCCCACCTCCAAAAAACCAAAAAAAACCCCAAACCACAGTTTGAACCATTCTTTTTTTTTTTTTTCTCAAACTGCAACTAAACTGGAAGCTGTTATTTTAAAGCACTTGCTGAACTCAGACCAAAACCAAACCCATTTCCCAGTTATTGATGCAAAGTGAGAGTTTGCCTGTGTGTCTACCAAGGACAGCACAGGGACCCCTCACATGCACAAAGAGCAGAAGAGCAGCTCTATGCCCCAGCCTTCCTCCTCTCACTGTCTTGCCTGTCTCCGGCATGACTCCCCACACACCCAGCACAAGACCCTGCTGCTGGGCTGCCCTGCACTGTACTGCCAACCCAGGGGACCTCTTCAGCACCTGTAATTTTGGGGCAGGTTTGTCTCAGGTGAGCTGTGGCTATGTTGTGCCAGGTGGGGAGGAGTGAGGAATATTGCTGATCCAGGTCTCAACAGAGGGGAATGCAGTGTGGGGTTTCTACCAGCAGTGCTCTGTGTTACTGGTTCCTCACTACTCTGATCTCTCCCCTACACTTCCCGTAACAGCAGTAGAGCATTTCACTGCGTAGAAATTGCATGAGAAAGTTTCAGTGCCACTTTACTGCCTGTGTGCAGCACAGATTTACCAGGCAAGGCTGAGGCCTGATGGTGCGACAGCTTCTCTTGAGCTCCGTGGTCCTTCATGCCAGGTCTGGGAAGCTGAAGAGAGGGTGATGTGCTGCTTTGAGAACCTGAGCAGCAGGCATGCTCTGGAAGAAAACCAAGGAATGTGGATTGACGTTTTTGCCAGACTGATGCACTATACTATGAACCTACTCAATCTCTGTCATTTTAAAGGACTTTTTTTTTAGAATAAAGCAATTCCAACCTGTTTGGTAACTCTGAACTGGTGTCTATGCTGTGAAACTCCACAGCCTCAGCCAGCCGATCCCCATCTAGAAGATACAGGGAGTAACTCCCTAATAGTCACAGCTTCATCCTTCCATCTTTGGGCTTATCTAACAGGTCAGTTGTCTCACAGAAAACATTTTCACTCCACATGTCTTATACTGAGGATTTGAGGTTCACCAGAAGGGTTGCCTTAGAATCAAAGTGCCCTTATAAAATTCATGTGAACTTGTTCAAGGTCTGAGCCTCAAAGAACCCATGTCTTGCACGTGCTCACTAGAAGGTTATTAGTGCTATTGATGAAGATTTCATCTATACCTTTTACTTTTCCTTTCCACCTACCCTGAGCTGTACCGTATTCACTGCCTGACTCTTTTAAAGCGTGGCTGGCAACATGTATATGCAAGATCAGTCTGCATGGCAACTGCAGAGCAGCTATGCCATGGAGGAGAGTGACCTGCTATGCCTAATGCCAAGGCAGTCACTCAAGCTATAGCTGTCCCTGCTGTGGGTGTTGAGATGTGGGGCTTGTGACACTTAGGGGTCACCCTGATTCCAGGTGGTGGCATTCTTGGATTTGCTTTTTAGTTTGTATTGAAGGACAGGACTTTAGAAAACTTAGGCTCCCAAGAATCATGTGCAAATGTGGTACGGTACGGTTTCCAATGGCATAGTGTTTTCTTCCTCAGCTCCAAGAAATAAATATATCTGTTTAGAAAAGCAGACCCAAGCCTGATTTCTTGCTAAGGTTAAGTACATAGTGGTTGAGGAAGAGTGCTGTGTGAGAAGAGAAGAAAATCTCTAGTTGAAGGAGACTTAGATGGTCTCCTAGAAAATGTGATTCTACAGCTGGCTTTGCCAGGGTTTGCGTGCAGGAGGTATGCAACTGCCAGTGAAACATCAGAACCTGAGCAACTCCATGCTTGGTGTGTATTTATATATATATATATATGCATATATATATAAAATATTTAATTCTATTTATTTTCATCTTTCTATACTTTAATTCTACATCTGTGAGAGAGAATTCAGTGTCTTTTAACCTCAAGTGCACCTATAGTACTGCAAAAATAAATTCATTATTGGTTGTGAACCCCTTCAGATACTACGATAATAAATATACTGAAAAACCCTGTAAGGAAATGAATAATTCTGTATTCACCTCAGGATTTAAGTATTATGATAAAAATGAGATAAACTCCATACACTGGGTAACAAGGATTAAAAGAAATAGGAAATATCTCCTATCTGCCTTATACACTTCACCAAAAGGGTATTTTCCTTGAAAATATTTTTCTGTTGTAACATTATATGTAACTTTAACATTCTTGGCTTCAGAATTTGGATCAAACATTCCTGAGATTTTTTTTTTAAGAGCTCCTTCTCATGTTGTACATCTTAGAAAGATTATTTATGTTCATTTGCAATCTCAGTGGCACTCTTTAAGGTAATTATCTGGAGTTTCTGGCAGCCCGTTCTGACGGTCCTCTAAAATGGGAGGCATCCCTTGATTCTGCGCGAAGAGCTCAGATAGGATGTATAACCTTAGTATGTCATAGGATCAGTCATATATAGCAAATATCAAATAAGAAAACGGTTGTATTGTTTTGGCTCTGAATTTGGCTCTGCAACTGAATTAAATATATATTTACTGAAAATAAATTGCAATTGGTTTATAAACTGTAAGTTACTGTCACGGAACAGATCTGCTCCAGACACAGACATATCTGCATTTAAAATAGCTGCTGTATATTTTTAAACCTTACTTGATTTGCTGTCATGACGATCTAAAAATAAAGATTTACTAAAGTGGACAGACTGTGGACTGTAATTTGCATCCTTTCTTTCCACAGTAGCTCGAGCATGATTCAAGTAAACATTTCTGGTTTGATTTCTTTTTCCTAACCCAGCTCTTAGGAAGTTTTTGCAAGTTGTAGGGAAACAAGAAGTGTACAGGTTTAGATAAATGTTTCATCACCTGACATACCTGTGTGTCACCTGCCTCTGGATGATATGTATCAAATTAAGTGAGGCAAGAATTTGTAAACATTCTGCTCAGGGTTTTGAAAGTTGTAGTTTGTGTGCTCACAATAATACCGTCAACTAAACCACAGAGCTAACTAGATCATCAGTCAAAATACAGAGCTCCTGAGTACCGGCATGTCAGAATAGAAGAAGCGTTCAAACCCTGATAAATATAGGCAAAGTTGCCTGTCCCTTCTTCCTGTCCTCCAGCTTCACAGCTATGACAATGAGAAGGGAGGCATAGAAATCATTTGTCTGAAAAGAACAGCATATACAAGTTAGAGATGAGGGAAACTCAACTCAAAAATACTTGAATAATGACAAAGACTGATTCTGGATCCGAGTGCTCTGATATGGTCAATTTTTTCGTAAACAAAGCATGTATTTTCTTTCTCTACACGGAGGGGGTTCATTTCAGCAAAGAGCAGTGTGAACAGGCTGTTCTCCAGAAACTTTGCCATCAGTCCTTTCTGTGTTTTGGAGAACCATAAGGGCTGTGCCTCTGATGAGTTTTTATTTATCAATTATTTCTCTCCAAGAGTTCCTTTTGCAGTGGAAAGTATTGTTCACACATTCATGTTTTTATTGTGGTGTAATGTACCCTGCCTTCCTCTGACCTTATGCAAGTCATAGCTGGGACTATTTTTAGAGATTATATTTGCAGCAAAATGTTACAAGAATGAGAGCAGCAAGGATGCTGCCAACATGAAATAAATCCATCTGTATCTCCTGCTTCTCTGAACCACATGAAAGTGGACGTAACTAAACAGTTTAAAGCAGGTTAGATGCCACCCTAAACCACATGTACTTAAAGGCTGGATGTAGCTGGGGCCACCCTGGCTAGCACCCCAGTGTCACCCCTGTGCAGAAGCCAGTGCTTCCCAAGACAAAGCAGGAAATGTTATAATGGGTAGTCATGAAATATTTTTCAGCATTGCTGTCTTGAGCTCTTTTCATGCAAACAATGGTGAAGGTACCTGAGCCTTACACTTCAGAGTGTAAGTTTGTCCTTGGGTAAAGGGACCACCAAGGACAAGTTACTTTGCTCTGCAGGACCACAGGGGAATGGGGTCGATCCATTAGGAAGTGTACACAGGTATTAGTCAGCATTTGAAGTTGCAAAGGATGGAATGAAGATATGTTGAGCAATTAATGCTCATCAGATTCAAACACAAATGTGTGGTTTTTAGTGACTGCGGGAACCTTTGCCTTTCCCAGACATCCTTCCTTCTCCAGCATTGTTTGTCACTTCCATTGCCAGGTTGTTAAAGTGTGAAAGACGAGCAGTTAAGTCAGTACCTTCAAGAAGCAGAGGGGAAGCAGCTTCACATAGCATCTCTTCCCCAGGTCAGGACCCTATATTTACCTAGGCTGAACTTCATTCGGTTCCCCTCCAAGCAACTGTCCAGCCTGTCCAGGTCACGCCGAAGGGCAGCACAGCCTTCCGGTGTGTCAGCTACTCCTCCCAGTTTTGTATCATCAGCCGACTTGCTGAAGGTACACCCTGACCCTTCATCCAGGTCGTTAATGAATATGTTGGAACAGGACTGGACCCAGCGCTGAACCCTAGGATCAGTTATTGCAAGGGTAGAGATATTATGGACAAGGGGAACAGAACTTCTAGAAGCAGGCCTCAGGTGCGTTATTTTTTACATTTAACTGATTTAATTGACTTCCTAGTTTGGCAACCTCAGCTTGCTCTTTTAATCCAGTCTATTGGTTGCAAAACATGAAATTCATGGAGCTACTTGGTGACAACTGAGTTAATGAAACGGAGACTGGTATTTTTTTATCACTTGTTGCCTGGGACCCCTTTCTCTATTTTCTGGTCCCTTGTGGTGCCACTAACACCTTCATAAGCTGAAGCTAAAATATGATCAGCTCAGGAACATCTATTCAGTTCTGGGTAGTGTTTGACTTGTCGGAAATACATGAAAGAAAAAAAAATAAAAAGCACACCAGTTACCAGTTTTTGTCGGATCATGCTCTGAAACAAATCCTGAAGAAAGAAAAATGGATTCTTTCTCAAAGACACACCCTGTAAAAGGGATGCTCAGGCTGACTTCTCCCCTGCACTGCCACAGGAGGGGAAAAGCTCTGTTGAGGTTAGACGTTTGTTGCTCTGCTTCTGCTGTAACCACACACTGAGTGGAACATGAGGTAAACCATACCTGCCCTCTTCTTCTCCATCCTATCTACTAGGCATTTGCTGGTGACAGCAAGGGGAAGAAAGGTCAAAGGCAGTTTGTAAAAAAAATGTGAAAGAAAATGGATTTAATTGGGTGAGTGTAACCTTTCAACAAGCCTCCACTGCGCTCTGGAGCTTCTCTCCAAAACCCAGACCGAGGCATCGCCTTATTTCAGATTTTAACACCTGAAAGTAGATGTAGCAAATAACCTGCCTGAAGGAAAGTCTCCCACAGTCTCTGTTCCATGACACGCAAGCATCATCTAGGAGTACAAGGGTAAATCAGGAAAGCAGAGTAAAGAAGGCCAGGCAAATTAGCCTTTACCCAGGCTGTTTTCCATACTGGGAACTAGGATCATGAAGATAATCCTCACTCTCAGCCTTGCTGGCGTAGAGCAAAGGGAAGTTAATTTGCACAACATTCATGTCTTTATGGGGACATGACAAGACACATAAGCCAAATGACCAACTAATTTTTCTAGAGAGGAAAAAGAAATGCTGTCTTTCTTCCCCAAACAGCATTGAGGAATCACAGAGGATCTCTGTGGCCATCCAAGTTCCTTCGGGCAATAACTCTTGTCTTCTTGTCTTTGCTATACACAGAACCGGGCTCGGAAAGCTCCCCCTGGGCAGCACAGGCACTGTGAGAGATGCTTCAACCGGCACTGCCGCGCACCAGTTGAGCCCTCCGTCTCCTGCATGGTGATCAGCTGCCGCTTTCACTGTGGGGCCACCTTCCACATGTGCAAGGAGGAGGAGCACCAATTGCTCTGTCCCTTTGAGCAGGTGTCCTGCCTCAACTCAGCCTATGGCTGCCCTTTTTCCATGGCCCGTTTTAAGCTGGCAAAGCACCTCCAGGTCTGTCCGGCCAGTGTTGTCTGCTGCTCAATGGAGTGGAATCGCTGGCCAAACGTGGATTCCGACACAACCCTCCACAAGAACATTATGAAGGAGACCTTGAATGAGGAGTGTCTGGACACAGCCTTGGCACTCAGAGACCAGAAGATACTTTTCAGGACTTTGAAAATAGCCAGCTTCTTTCCAGAGTGGAGGAAAAAGGACGAAGTGGAAGAGCTGATGGATGAAGCCACGGGTGGGGAAGAAGGTGCTGTGGGAGGAGTAGTCTGTTCCCAAGAAGGTGATGACCAGTTGCCTGAGCTCAGCCAACGTGAGCGTGAAGAGTTGGCAAAGGACAAAGAGGGAATGGATCTGGGGAATTACAAAACCTGGGAGAACATTTTCAGCAAAGAGCTTCTGGCTTGCAAGGTAACGGGCTCAGAAGCCAGTGCAGGACAAAAGATGGAGGAGGCTTCCAAGAAAACAGCATCAGCCCCTCATTCTGTCAGCTCCACAGAGAAGGCAAAGGAAGTACCTCATGGTGCAGAAGAGCCAAAAGACCAAAAGCCTAAACAAGTAACACCGAATACAGAAATGACAGGACTGGCTCCTTGGCAAGAAGGGGTCCTGGAGAGGCTGAAGAATGAAGTTGGTGTAGGTGATTACAACATGTATCTGGTACATCACGGGGGAATGCTCATCCGCTTTGGCCAGCTAGCTGCTTGCACTCCCAAAGAAAAAGACTTTGTCTATGGGAACTTGGAAGCTCAGGAGGTGAAGACTGTCTACACCTTCAAAGTGCCAGTTAGTTACTGTGGTAAAAGAGCACGACTAGGAGATGCATTGGGCCACAGGATACCAACTTCAGACAAGTCAGTGGATACCTCAGAACTGGGGGTAAGCCTAGAAGAACTACCTAAGGCAAATGTAGTTAAAGCCACACTGCTGTGTGCACTGGAAAAAGAACTGAAAGGCCATGAGATCTCCGAAGCAAGGGGTATCGATGGACTTTTTATGGATTTTGCAACACAGACATACAGCTTTCCCTTGGAGCCCTTCTCCTCCAGGGCTGTTCTAGCAGATATTCTGGATGAAAAAAGCCCACCAGAACTCCACATGGAGCTCTACACTGAATGTGTAACCAGAAGACACAACAAAAGCAGTTCGGCTTTCACATTCACTTGTAGTCATTTCTTCAGGAGGGATGAGTTCCCGTCCCACTTCAAGAACGTGCATGCTGATATCCAGTCATGTCTGGATGGATGGTTCCAGCATCGCTGCCCACTGGCCTACTTGGGTTGTACTTTTGTTCAAAATCACTTCCGCCCTGATGGACTTAAGGCCAAAGTTATATATAGCAAGCCTCTCAAGACATTTGCTATTAAGCCAGAGGTGGACACCCTCCTTGCTGAATCAGGGAAGTGCAATTCCACAGTGGCTAATCGAGGGAGAAATAAGGACTTGCTGAGCGGCCTCCCGGTGGAATTGCTGAAATACATTGCAGGGTTCCTGGACAGCTTCAGTTTATCTCAGCTATCACAAGTGTCAGTGCTGATGAGGGACATCTGTGCCACTCTTCTTCAAGAGAGGGGAATGGTCCTGCTGGTCTGGGAGAAAAAACGATATTCCCACGGTGGTGCTTCGTGGAAAGCTCGCAAAACGGCAAGTGACTGACACTGGGAAAAAGACAGCCATGGGTCTCTCCAGATAAAACACAAGCATAGCAAGGGACACTGCATATAAGTATGCAGATGTGGGCAGGGTTCATGAGGTTGTGAATTTGCACCACAGTTGTCAGGGGTCAGGGCTGTAAAATGCGCTACATCTAGCAAAGGTAGGAAGGTGTAAACAGACACCTTCTGACTAGCTGAAAGTTCCCACCTGAGCTTGTCCTGGGTAACCTGTTTGCATGTGCACCAATTTTTGGGCACTGGGAACTGAGAATTCCTGATATTTAAGAGTTACACATGGATTTTTGAAGAACTTGAAGTTCTTTTTGGGTTTTTTTTGTTGTTGTTGTTGTTGTTCTTCACAAGCCGATCTAGGATGTATAAAAACTGAAACATGCTTTAGAATGCCAGAAAGGTAAAGAACAAGGAGACCTGGCTGTGAAAGGAGCCTGGGCATTTGCATCAACCCCTGAGGGCTTTCATGATCAGTACTTCACTAGATTGCCATGAGTGTCTGACTCCTCTGGTTGTGAGCACCTGAGTGAGCAGCATGGAGACGGGAAGCCTCCTCCTGCAAAGCTGGTCTCCCACTGTGCTGGAAAAATACCACCCTTATTGGCTGTTTAGAGAGTCTGAAAGAAATACGTAAAGACAGCTCAGTCTAAGTCCTCGTTGAACAATAGTTATTACAGGGCTTTTTCTAGCTGATAGTCTGGCTGCTGCTCTAACATAAAACTTGTTGGAAGAATAACATGAGAGACCCCAGCATGACCAGGCAGACAAGAGAAGAGGTCTAGGAACAAATAATTTAGAGATGCAGGGTAGACGCCCAGAAATTATCAAAGGACCTGGCTTTCAAGCAGACCCCTGATCTCCGCCTATTGATTCTTACCAAATGGAAGCTTAGCAGTTCATGACTCTTAATTAAGAGAAAGTACTCTTTATTATTCACCTCATGAAGCGTGGTGAATTCAAAATCTCTGTACCAAAATTTGGTGGCTGTAAGTTGAATTAGCCCAAACCAAAACAGGAATTATCCACTGAAATAATTTACTGGAGGATGTGGCTTCCTTCAGTAAAAGAAATAAATTCTGGTTGAGCAATCCTGTAGCAATTAACTTCAGTTACTTTAGCCCAATTTCAAACCAGCAGCATTTAATTTAAGGTCTAAACCTTTTCGTGTTAGGTCTCTGCACTGACCACACAGGAATCTTGTTTCCACTGCACAGACTCTGCTTGAAAATGTTCTGTTTGTAATTAGTCTGAATTCCTTGACTGCTGTGAATAACAGCTATGATTACTTCGCACTAGGACAGAGTTAGGTAATCTTAAGTGTAGCACACCCACATATTGTCCTCCTTCCACAGGAAGAAACATTTATAAGGAGAAGAAATCTACTATAACTTCAAAAAAATAATTTGATTTAATGATACACAGCTAATATTAATGTGACAATCACAATCTTATACCTACATGCAAGTATATCCGTAAAGAGTACATGGCATGACTGCAAACAGAATCAGAAAACTTTAACTGCACATTTATACTTTTTATTGTATGTCCTCTAGGAATATTTCCCAGGCTTGTTCTGGGTGGGGTGAGTAACAACAGTGTTGTAATGTTAGGAACTTTGAAGTTGCTGATAGATGCTTTGGAAGGTCTTTATGAAGTCAGGTTTCTTTGAGATGACCAAGGGTCATGCTTTAGTGACCAGAAATGAGGAAAAGTCAGAGGTACTGAATGACTTCTTTTCCTCAGTCTTCCATAGTAAGACCAATTTTTCTCTGAGTGCCCAGCCCCTTGAGCTGGAAGACAGAGATAGGGAGCAGAATGAAGCCCCCGTGATCCAAGAGGAAATGGCCAGCGACCTTTTACACCACACAGACGGACGCAAGTCTATGTGGCCGGATGGCATCCGCTGAGGGTACTGAGGGAGCTGGTGAAGTGCTCACCAAGCCACTTTCCATCATTTACCAGCAGTCCTGGCTAACTGGGGACATCCCAGTTAACTGGAGGTTGGCAAATGTGATGCCCATCTACAAGAAGGGCTGTAAGGAGGATCTGGGGATCTACAAGCCTGTCAGTGTGATCTCAGTGCCAGGGAAGGTTATAGAGCAGATCATCTTGAGTGCCATCATGCGGCAGGTATCGGAGAACCAGGTGATGAGGCCCAGTCAGCATGGATTATGGAAGGCAGGTCCTGCCTGACTAACCTGATCTCCTTCTATGACAAGGTGACCCACTTAGTGGATGAGGGAAGGGCTGTGGCCGTTGTCTACCTAGACTTTAGTAAAGCTTTTGACACTGTTTCCCACAGTATTCTCATGGAGAAACTGGCTGCTCATGGCTTGGATGGGCCTATGCTTTGCTGGAAAAAAAAATGGGCTGTACGGCTGAGCCCAGAGTGGTGGTGAATGGAGTTAAACCTCGTTGGTGGCCAGTGTTCCCCACAGCTCAGTATTGGGGCCTGTTCTCTTTAACACCTTTATCAATGATCTGGATGAGGGCATTGAGTGCACCCTCAGTAAGTTTGCAGATGACACCAAGTTGGGTGGGTGTGTTGATCTTCTCGAAGGCATGGAGACTCTACAGAGGAATCTGGGCAGGCTGGATTGATGGGCCAAGGCCAATGGTATGAGGTTCAACAAGGCGAAGTGCTGGGTACTGCACTTGGGTCACAATGACCCCCTGCAACGAGACAGGTTTGCAGAAGAGTGGCTGGAAAGCTGCACAACAGGAAAGGTCCTGGAGGTGCTGGTCAACAGCTGAGTGAATATGAGCCAGCAGTGAGTCAAACGGGCCAAGGAGGCCAACAGCATCCTGGCTTGTATCAGAAATAGGGTGGCCAGCAGGAGGAAGGAAGTGATTGTCCCCCTGGGCTCAGCACTGGTGAGGCCACACCTTGAGTACTGTGTCCAGTTTTAGGGCATCTCACTACAAGAAGGACATTTTGGTGCTGGAGCATGTTCAGAGAAGAGCAAAGAAGCTGGTGAAGGGTCAGATTAGAGCACAAGTCTTACAAGGAGCAGCTGAGGCAACTGGGGTTGTTTAGTCTGGAGAAAAGGTGGCTGAGGGGAGACCTTATCACTTCCTACAGCTACCTGAAAGGAGGTTGTAGTGAGGTGGGTGTTGGTCTCTTGTCCCAAGTAGCAAGTGACAGGACTAGATGAAATGGCCTCAGGTTGCACCAGGGAAGATCTATGTTGGATATTAGGAAAACTTTCTTTACAGAGAGGGTTGTGAAGCATTGGAGCAGGCTGCCAGGGAGGTGGTGGAGTCACCATCCCTGGAGGTATTTAAAACTCATATAGTTGTGGTGCTTAGGGACATCGCTTAGAGGTGACTTGGTGGTGCTGGATTAACAGCTGGACTTGATGATCTTGAAGGTCTCTTCCAACCAAAAGGATTCTCTGATTCTGTGAGATGTGTATCATACCAGCATGCTGTAGTCACTTTGCTTTTTAAACCTCTCGGATCACACTGTATCTGCGACGGAGTTTTCTGTAGATGTGTGGTGGTCGGGTGACCTGGATTTCCTCATGCCCTGCACTAGACTGACACCAAAAACTGTAGGATACTTTCCTGTTAAAAATGGCAGGTGATGACTAAAGGAGCAAAACCAGTAAGTACAAGGTACATAACAATACAAACCTCATTTTTACTTCCTATGCCAGCCCTGCACAAGCAGATGTTCACTGTACGAGTAATGCACGCCCACTAAAAGCATATGTAGATCTTTTAAGTCCTCTTCTATTTTTACCAACAATTCCCATTTTCTCTCCCCAATTTCTTTCCCCTTTCCCGTATTAGATCTGGCAGTTCAGCAGCCTGTTCTCCAGAGTTAACAAGTGGCAGCGCGATGATGGCACATGCATATCAGAGCACCTGAAGAATTGTCCCTTCTACCAAGTGGAGCACAAGACAGACCCCGTGCTGCTCACAGGCATGTGTGAATCTCGAGAGAAGACTCGGAAGACTTTGGTTTCTACTTTCAAGCACAGAGTCTGAACAACCTGCTTCCCCGCTGCCACGCTTCTTTTAGGGCCACTGAAAAGAAGATTTGGGAATTCAGGAGTAGAGATTGTTGCTTTCAACACTCCTCTGGACATATAAAACTGTCTTCTCCACAGCCGTGTTTGAAACATCCGGCATTTTGGTTTTTTTCCTGCATTAATTCAATTGGTAAAACTTCATCCACTGCTTACTGCTATCACGTGCGTTCTGTTTATGTTTCTGTTCCTTGCTTAATACAGCACCCCGGAGAAAGCAATAAGGATCGTCTTTGCAAACAGCATCTTCGCAATCCTCAAGGTAGGCTCCTGTACCATGGCCCTGAGAGAGGCAAGAGCAGTTAAAGGACCTAGCTTGACTAGGTCTGAAACACCGTAGTTTGGGCTGAAAAGCCAAGTTCTAGGAGCACTGGATGATGTCCTCCTGCCTGGCAGACCTAGGAAATGCTGATCTATTCAGAGATGTGGGCAAAAGAAAAGGACCTCCACAAAATTAAGTGATTTAATTAGAACTCGACTGAGGACTCAGGAATTCACTGGGTAGCCACAGACGATCATTTTGGACCCTGACCCAGGCAAGTGTGCCTAGTTGAGCGCAAGCCTCAAGCTGAGCTCAGGGGAGCATTCAAACCACAGCAAACAAACTTGCTTTTTGTCAGAAATAAAAAACTTGCTTTTTGTCAGTTTTATGGGCAAAATTGACTTTTTATATTTTTCAGTTAAAAAATTTCTATTTTATTTAAAAATCCATTAAAGCCATCAAAGAATATTTGAAGTAATTTTTAGAATGCCTTACCTACTCAGCTGAGCAGTTGTAAATTGCAAATTGTAATTGCAAGCAACGGTAAATAATATGTCCAAGAAATATTATTCTTTTCTGTAAAAGAAAAGGCATTCAGCAACCCACTCAGTAATGGTGTGGATGATGTTTGCTTCAGCTAAATGGGCTCAAGTATAGGAATTTTTTCTTGTTTTTACAGGGTAGAAGAGTGATTAAGATTTGGTTTATTTTTCAATATATACACTAATTTAAAACCAGAACGTGCTCGTTGAGGAAGCAGATTAAAGAAAGCAGGCACATCACCAACAGCATCCGTCTTATTATACTATTTAAACCCATTCCAGAGGCGCTGGTTAGAAATGCCATAGTTGTGGTGGTGGGTGGGATTCCTCTGAAATGGCTGTAAACTGATTTGACAGCTTACGCCCACTGGACAGACACAGCAGTGCTGACTCATGTCCCTTTCTTTTTTAAGCTCCTAACCAGAAGTGTGAGCTCAGGGCACGAGGTCTGGCTTTCATCTCACTGTCGCGGGCAGGAGAACCTCACCAGGAGCTGGGACATCTGCTGGTCTGGACCACTGCTCTCCTCATCGGGGCTGGCCAGGAGAAAACCAGCCCAGGTGGATGGACACATGTCACGCTTGCCATCCCCATCTTGGTGCAGGTCTGGGATGAGGCGGCTATGCGAGAAGGAGCCCCCTCTTACCGATAAAGGTTGCTGTTGAACCTGAGCTGAGTGCTTGGTAATTGAAGGCATGAATTGCGTGGTGACCGAAACCATGGTGAGGGCAGCTCATCCTTGTCTACACTTGCAGCTTAAGTGGTCCCTATGAGATTTTTAATGATATGAGGCTGTTTTTCTTCTCCAGACACATGCCCTCAGGCGTACACTGTCTGTGTTGTGGGGACAGTGGACTAGTCCCAGGAGCAGGAGTAGCAGCAGTTAGAGATTTACTATTTTTGGATGGTATTCTGTTTTCTGTCCCGAGAGACCTTTTCTGTGAAGCCTCATAATGCTTTACACATGAGAATAAACTTCTCTGCACACGTATCCCGTGGAATACACAAGTACTATCCCAGTTTTATGCAGTGGAAACTGAAGCAAATGAACACAGGGAACCTAAGCTGAAGAGCAGGGCCAGGAGCAGTTAAAGCTAGGTGCTTCCATCCTTCATCCTGTGGCTTAAGCCTTCTGCAAAACCAAACTGGCCATGCATTAAAGTTGCTTACAAAAGTACACCCGTCCTCAAAACATTCCATATAACATAAGTCATCCAATATTATCACTCTTTTTTACACAGGCAAGTTGGCAGAGGTGAGAACATACAGCCAGACTGGTCTCTACATCAGGTCCTCATCCTTTACATATCGTGTACTTGATTTTGAAAAATGCTGGGCACCCAAGTGTAGCTGCAGACCACAGCAGCTGCGAATGCATGTCCAAAAATTGGGTGCCAGGATCTAATGCTGGGTACTTAAAAATGGAGCCACTCCAAATTATGGATAACTTGGGGAAGGGAAAAAAATAGATGCTCAAATAACAGGGTCTCAGAGTAAGCCAGTGTTCAAGGCTGTTAGAAGAGACCATGAAAAAACTCAACCTGTGAACCCTCTCTCACCTGATCAGCCACTTAGCTGCTGTAAACTGGTGTAGCTGCCCTGAAATTGTGGCTTATGTTAGGTGTGATTTGGGCTCCTTTTACCTTTAGTGGCAGTGGCACTGCTGCTATTCCACTTCTGGCCTCCTGTCAATGCCAGAGGATTTTGTTCTTGTATCTCCCTGCTCCTGGAGATTGCATGACTTCAGCTGCAGCCTTATTACCGCTGATTACTTATTACTCCTTCCCTGTGCAGGAGGTGCTGGAGTCAGATGAGGATTCAACCTTTGCAAATATGATGGTTCAGGGTGGATGGGTTCGAGGTAGGAATGTCACAATCTCTACCTCTTGGGATCACCTGGGGTGTATGTGCAAGGTCTGGATCATTTCCCTTCTGGCACTGCTATGGGTTATGCTGGAGAGACACAGGCTGTTAATTCACAGAAAGACACAAATTTGCCCCTGTGTATATACGGGTATACTCCTGTAAACTGTAAATTTGGTTAAGTAACCTTCAGCATATAGAGTGGAAGCTGAAAATCGATGGTCATCCTCAGGTTGGTCTGGTTAACCTGACCCTGGAAGTGGGAAAGCTGTACAGGGAAGTGGAGATCACCCTTACACCGCTGTGTACGCCCCTGGCAGATGCCTGCTGGTAGCCACTTCTTACTTCATCTCACATTTAACACCAGTGGAAAGCTGTGGGTTGGTGTCAGATGCGCTTTAATTAATCAGAAGATGCACACCAAGCTAGCTCAATGTTGATGATCCTGCTTGTTAGCAGAGTCGGCGGAAGCTTTGGGGAGCTGCAAGGAACTGAAATTGCCTGCCCTGTTTATATTGGAGAGCACAACGCTGGCTTATTAAAAAGGCGAGAGGCTTCCGTTAGGGCTCGGCAAGTCCTTAGGCTCCTAGTTGAAGGTCGATAGAAAAGTTAAAACTCTTCCAAAATTTCAGCTTGGGGGGTTTGATTAGAAGAAACTGGACATTTGGTAGCTTTCAAAACAGGTCTTTTGTGGTGGTGGGTCTGAACTGGAAAAGGGTGTCCAAGTCCAGCAGAGCATTGAGGTTGCTCTCAGACCAGATGCCACACTCTGGACCTTCATGGCTGTGATCCCGTTTGTGCTTCCCAAGTCTTGTGAAGGGCGAGCACACTCCAAGCTGACGTGTTTTGGGAATTTCCTCTCATTGGAGGAAAGGGAACAGAAATGATGGCATTCTGGAAATTAGATAGGTCAGAGCAGGGCAAAAAGGCTTGGGACATGAGAGCAGAAAGAAGGGAAACAGGAAAGGTAACGGGTTTGGCTAGAGGAGACTTATCTGACTGCAGGAGTCATGGGGAGAGGCAAGTGGAGAACGGTAAAAGGGCACAGGAATGAAAGGAGGTGGGATGTGGAAAAGGTGTGCAGCTGCAAGTGATTTAGGAGGAAATGGTTCAACAGACGTTAGGAGGATAGGAGTGCTTTAGGAGAGCAGAGACAAGGAGAATGGAGAGTTTATTCATTTAATTTTGTTACTGCTGAAAAAGAAGATGAGCCTGGTGAGCTCAGTGAAATGCTGACTCTTTTGAACTGTAATTTATACAACAGACCTCATCGTGTGGCACAGCCTCTGTTCTGGGTTAGAGTTCAGCCAGCAGGTTGTTGAACGTGAGCTGAGAGGTCACAATAAAACCACAGAGAGACACAAATTTTGATGCTCCTGTATGCTCGTCATTTGCTGACAACAACAGACTTTTTGGATAAATGTTTGTCCTTGAGGAGGGCGCTGGCAATTTTCAATCAGTGTTATGCAGGAACATGGGGCAGATGATAATTCTTAAGGGGTGAAAGCGTAGGTCACCTAGTGACATGTGTTGTAATATATGTGATATGTATTTGGAGGAAAAATTACTTGCCAGGCCTCCAACTCCCAAAACTGAGTGAGCACAGGTAAGGTGAAGTTAATCTCAACAGTGTGTGTTATTTTGCAAAACTCTGTAACTCCTTGTTGCTTTCTTAAGAATAAAAAGTATCACGGTTTAAAAAAAATCCAGCAAAATCCAAGTCTTAGCTTGTTTCCTTGGTTTCATCACATTGTTTGCTTATGTTTATTAGTTTTAACAATTATTTTTATTTTTGACCCCATACTTGTTGTGTAGCCTCTTGCTCCTTCCTAGTTCAGTATTTATTTATATGAAAAACTTTCTCTTCTTTTAAAAACCTGTTTTCCGGATTTTATCTACAAACATTTGAAGACGTTTTCTTTGCTGACCTATCTCCTTACTCTTCACTTTGTGGCTGTTCATCCAGGCAGCTGCAGAGGGATTTTTGCTTCTTTACTTGGGGTGCAAGTTCCACTCCGCATCTCTCTCAGAAATTCTGGGCAACTTTCACATTCAGTTTCCTTACTGCTACAATCCACGTTAAAGAGTCCTCTTAATTCCTTGGGTTTTAACTTCCTTTGAAACAAAACCTGCATGTATAGTACAGACCTATTCTTATTTAGCTTCCCACGTAATTTTTATGTACAGAAATTACAATCACATGCTTCAAATTTATTTTTGATGACCACCTGCTCTATGACTTAATTGCTATTTACAACTAATGAATCTTTTGTAGGTTCAGTGTTGGTTTTGTGAAGGAATGTGTCACCTGTCATATTGAGAATTTATAGGCCCATCACTTGTTATGATCGTGAGGAATTACTGTCTGGTTCATAACTCTGAAGTTAAGTTTCCCCATGGCAGCACTGTTCCTGTGGGGAACATATTTCTGTTCCTTGTGTGATACCTAGTTTACACCCCCTATTAGCCGGTTGTATTTCTTTTCTACCAATATCTGGAAGGTAGTTACAAAGATAACAGGGCAAAAGTCTTCGCAATAGTAGTAGGCTGAAGCCTGACAGGTTCAGGCTGAACTTCAGGAACGACTTTTTACCAGAAGGGTGATGCAGCATTGGACCAGGTACCCAGAAAGGTGGCAGTATCTCCCCCCTTGGAGGGTTTCCAGACTTGATCAGACAAAACCATGGTGACTGGATTGAGCCAGAGGTTGGATCAGAGACTTCCAGACGTCTCCTCCCACCACCACTTCTCTGATTCCACAGCATCACCTGAGATTCCCTGTGGTACACAGGCTTCTGCCTCCCTGGCCTCACCTGCTTCCCTTAGCTGAACAAGACAGCCCTTTGGCCACCAGTAGTGTCTGCTGCTGCTTCTCTCATCACAATTAGTATATTCTTTCTCCTTGTTGTCTAGACCTCTGCCCATCGATACCTCCTCATCTGTCATCACAGTTTATTTAACTGGTTTTCATCCTCCTGCATAGGAAAACAGATACGCAGCCCTCTCCCAGCAGTTGCAGCATCACTGAATGGCCGTCTTGAACACGATACCCACATGGCAGAGTTGTGTTTACGAGCTAGCTCGGGGAGTGGCACACCTCTTTACCAGAGCTGTTCCTTTTAGCCAGGCGAATCCAGCGTGCAGTGGATTGCAGCTCTGGAGAATGGAAGAGAGTCCCAGCTTCAGCAGGCACCTGGAGGGATTTATTACAGCGAACAGTCAAGAGTGACTTACTGCTCTGCAAAACAAAGTCTATCACAACCGCTGCGCTGGAGCCTCTCTGCAGGCAGTACCCCACAACGGGTTTCAGACACAGCAAAGGCTGCAGACCTCCCGCGGCTCCTCTGCATAAACAGTTACGGACAAATCTGCTGAAATGCAGTTTTGACTCCACTGGAGCAGGCAGAGAAACAAATCAGAGAAAGGAGCCTGGCCTTTGCAGACACTGCTGCTGCATTGGCCTGGGGTGAAGGAGTTGCACGGACGTTTATGCTCTGCTTCATTGGCTGACGGGAATACGTGGGTGTCCTCTGAGAGCTCAGATAATGCTGGATAATAACACGCAGGGCCAGGTGAGCAGAGATGAGTGCATCTCGGATTGAAGGGGGATGCAGGGACTCACGGGGTGTGCTGGTAGGTGTGTGATATTACCCTAGCGAGGTAGCGGGAGAGCTAGTCAGAGCAGCTGGCCACATCTGACAGTTCAGGGCTCCAAAGCATAGCTTCAGCAGGAAGAATTAGTATTCTTTGTGAGGCTTTTCCAAGAAGGACTGAAATGGTGACTGAGGATAGGATTGGGATGCCAAGGGTAAGTCTGTATGAAGAACTTTTGTCTGGCCAGCACGAGGTGCTTCCTGGGCTGGGTGTCAGGGAGATGCACTGGAAGAGCTGTGGCTGGGGGTTCTCACGGTGTCCTGCCGGTGGGTATATATGATTATAGCAGGCCACCGCAAGCGTGACTTGTGTTACCGCAGGGCTAGGAAGACTGTGAAGAGAGGAACAGACCGGCAGAGAAACAGCCATTTTCTCTCCGTGTGTCTGAAAGATGGGGGAAAAGCAGTAGTTAAAATAGCACCAGATCTCATCTCTTTCCTCTCTCGCAGCTTGTTTCTTTTCCGTGATGTTTTGTCCCACGACGGCAGGGCTGACTTGGTAGCTGGTGGTGGCACCACACACCGCTGGGTTCGGGGGGCTGACCACGCTGCCGCAGAACAACCCACTTCTTTGCAGTTGAAGGTTTTGCCGGGGGAAAAAAAAGAAGAAACAAACAAACCAGCTCCAACCACCAAGACTTTCACGAAGATTAAGTCTTCTAAAAAGCTTTCGGAGGCTGCTCAGTAGGTCTGGATCCCAGCTGATGGCACCCCACTTCCCCGCTGCCTCGGTTCTCCGTGTGTGGCAAAGCAGGAGTTAACGGGTTTTAGGGTGGGTGGTTTTTTTTTTTCCTTTCTGCTTTGCCAGAGCGAAAGCGAAACCGAAGGTATCGCAGCTGCCTGCGCCCGGTGCCGTGTTCGCTTCCTGGCAGAATTCTCGGGGTTTGGAGGTGGCCGGGGAGGCTGCTGCGCTGCCGGGCAGGATGGCCAGGGGGCTGGTGCTGTGCGGGACCCTGGTGCTGTGCGGGGTCCTGCTGGCCCTGGCGATGGGTGAGTGGCGGGGAGGCTGGGGCAGGGGCAGAGGCTTTTCCTGTGTCCGTCTGCCCACACCCCAGCAAAGGTCTCCCAGTGAAAACTACGGTCTTCCTAAAGGTTGATGCTGTTACCAGAGGAGGGTGGTGCATGGCTAGAGGGGTCTGCTGCCAGCAGGGCTGGGAGAACAACCCCAGAATGGCTGCTAGCCCTCAGGCTCCCAATTATTTATCCCCCACCCCAGAGAAACCCGTCTGCTCTTTGCCTGCATTGGGGTTCATGCATCCAACCGGTTCTTTTCTCTCCCTACAGATCCAGCTGAAGCTCCAACACCAGTGCCACCGTTTCGCAGGGTGGATATTGCCCTGGGATGCTCCTATGTGGGCGAAGACGTAAGAGGCTTTCAGCATGCATTTGGCAGCTCATCTGCCAAGCATCCTGCTACCCTCGTGCTGAGGGGTATCAGTGTCAGAGATGATGGGAACTTGGATGATGTAACTGAGTACAAAGTCCCACAGGAAGATCCTGACTCCTCTTCTCCCATTGTCTTTGAAGTCTCAGGTGAGTGGGAGGGCTGGAGTGGGATTGCTGTCGCTGGGTTTTGACTGGGCTTCTACAAGTATTTTCTTTAACTGAGCGTAGACAATTGATTTTTGAATGGCCACTAAAGTTTCATGCATGATTTCCTGAATTCAGCAGTCGGGACTTAAGGAGGAAACTTTGTGGAAGATGTTAGCAAACCCTGTTGAGGCACCTCTCTCCTGCTGGGGCCATCCTAGATTGCCTGTCTCTTGGGAAGTACTTTGTCAAAAACAGCTCAGGAATTACTCCACTATACAGTATTACTGCAGCCATGAAAAGCATTCGTATCTTTAGTCGTGTGGGTGTTTTTTGCTAGCAGGAAGCATGGTGGTAAGCGGGCATGAAGCAGAGCTGTCCTGCTCAGGCCAGCTGTGTGTGACCTGGCTCTCCTTACGTCACTTACCTACAGTCCAGCCTCTGTAGCCCCTTGCTCCATGTGTAACTTTGCAAACACAGTCAAGCAATAGCCTGAGCCTGTGCTTCAGCGTGGTCCTGTTCCCTGCCTGCAGGGCTTACGTGTCAGCATGGGCTTCACAGAGTCACAGAATCCTTTTGCTTGGAAGAGACCTTTAAGGTCATCAAGTCCAACCGTTCACCCTACACTACTTCAGTACAAGTTTATCTGAGGCTCTGAGACAATTTCTGTGTGGAAGCTGAAGGCCCGACAGGATCCTTTAGCCTGAGTCCAACCTCTCCTTCAAGTGATGTGGAGGGACTGGCCATGGGTGAGTTCAAGCACACTGCAGCCAGACTGCTGTCAGGCACCGCAGACACAGAGTTAATTTCCAGTGAAATCTGCGTAGAGTGTCTAAATCACTAGGATGCTTAAGCCTATGCTTAAGCCCATGCCCCGCGATCCAAGGCACAGCTACAGCGTGTTTCTACATCCAGCCACTGCTGCCTTCCTGCCAGCCTTTCTTTCCTTACCTGAGATGCTTGGTGTCCCCGTTGTTTCTGGATTCAGGCCTAAAAATAAAACACTGCAGGTCTTTCACGTTTGCCCACGAGTAGGCATTTCACGTACACAGCTTCACATGCACGGGTTGCCCTAGCTAAAGGGAATCTCTGCTGTTTATTCTCCTTTCCTAACAGCTTTCGTTGCCCAGCGTTGTACTCTGTGCAATCTGGCAGGATAAAGTATAACCAACAGACTGAGGGATGTACGACTGTCACGGCAAACCTTTGACATTCTTTGCAGGCCTTCATCTGTTAAGCTCAGACTGACCCCCGCAGTGATGTTTCTCCAAAACCGGTGTCTCATCGTCTTGCACTTTCTTTGCCCGTTTGGATTCAGACAGTTAAACCTTGTCCTCTCCCCTGACAGCCCAGTCCGTACCCATCCCACATGCAGAGTCCCTGCTGCACGCGGACTGTGATGGAGAGGAGGTGAACTGTGAGATCTCCCCATACAGCTCCCAGCAGGCTGCCGAGGGTCCGCTCTGTACCTCCTGGTTCATGGTCACCCTGCAGCTCTCTGGCAGAATCAGCATTGCCCTGGTACTTGGAGGACCTCACTGTGGCAGTTTGGAGAAGGAGAACGATAAAACACTGCACCCAAACCTGAGGATTCCTATGAGCAAGGAGGGGACGTTGCTGACCACAGGTGACCAGGTGGCCTGGGGTGCCCCCACAGTACCGAGGGGCATGAGGGGAGCCTGCCTTCCCAAGAGTCCCATGTCCCACCTTGCACCAAGACCTGAGGGCTCCCTGGAGTTGGCACTTAGGGAAAAAGGGGTCATGCAAATTGCCCCCCACCCTGCCTCCTCTCAGGGCTTCCCATGCTCCAGCCCCTGAAGGTGATGAGCACCTTCAAGACCATGATGTACACTTGGTCTCCACTGTCTCCCTGCCCCTCTAACCCCACTGGGCTGGCTTCTTCCAGCTTTTCAGTTCACATGGCCCCCGAGTCATCAAAGAGGGTGCCTGTGCCGCCTCCTCCTCCTCTGGGTGGGGAGTTCACCGCCAGCTTTTCCCACCCACAGGTGTCTTCTTTAACCACATCTGTTTAACTCTCTGCTTGCCTGTGTTTTTGTTTCTAGTGGAATTTCAATCGTCATCGCACAACACTTCCCTGCGCACGCACCTTGGCAGCTCAGTCACCCTCGACTGCCGCTTTGCCTTGGCTCCCAGCTCCTCGCTGTACTCCCTGGAGTGGAGGAGGCAGCATCGAGGCAGTGGCCATAGCCTTTTCCAGTACCAGGCGGGGAGCACAGGCCCAACAGCGCAGCCAAAAGTCTATGTGGATGTGGCGGAGCTGCTGGGGAGTGGAGATGCATCTCTTAGCCTTCAAAGAGTGAGCGTGGAAGATGAAGGGACATACATCTGTTTGGTGTCCACCCCGCTGCACCAGGCCCAGCACATCATCCACCTGCATGTGGCTGGTGAGGAAGGGAAATGCCTGGGGCGAACAGGACTCCCCTGTCCACCGGCACTGAAACTTTGCCCTGCACCCTTATCCCATGGCTCCCAATATTTATTGTCACGGGCAGCTCATCTTCCCTCCCTTGTGGACAGGTACTTTGTACTCTGCTAACAAGAGGTCAATGCCCTTTTTACCTCCTCCAGAGCCTCCAAGAGTTCGTGTCATTCCAGCAGTGGTGTCATTCGAGAGAGATGTGACGACTACTCTGACCTGCAGCATTGCTGGCTATTACCCCCTGGATGTCTCGGTGAGCTGGACACAGAAGACTTCTGAAGACGATGTGGAAACCCCTCTCTCAAATGCACGTTTCTCCAGCCACCGGCAAGGCCGAGATGGCACCTACAGCATCACCTCCTACCTCAGCATCAGCTCAGCCACAGCACAGGCACCAGCCACCTACAGCTGCCATGTTTCACACATAGCCCTGGCAGAGCCCATCTCTGTGAGTGCCCATCTTAAAGCACCAGGTAGGTGTCAGGACCAGAAGGGCTAGTTCTTCATCCCGCCCAGACCTCCTCCCACCTCATTCACCCACCACAGGGATCAAAACCTGGGTCACACCAGAGGTGCCTGTTTCTCCATTCTTTCCTTCTGGTGTCCTCTCATATCCATCCTCTCTATTCTCCTCTTCCCTTCCACTTCCTCAGCTTTTATTTCACTCTCTGAAGCTTTTGGGGAGCAAGTATCACATTTCCTTCAGGGGAAAAGAGATTTTATGACCAAAAGTGGAGCAACAGAACAAAATTTTGTAGCACGTGGGCTGGACCCTGCTGCACAGGCATAAGATAACAGCCATGCCCCAAGGGGTTAGATGCCCAACTGGACCTGATGTTCAGCTCAAGACCAATGCTGCTCAAGAAATGTAGCAAAAAATCCTTCCCCCTGTTGGAGCTGTCAGGGTTCTCCCTCTCCTTGCTGATGGGAGATTGCTCCTGTGTCTCCTCCTGACCCAGCAGGGAAAAGCAAACAATACTTCAGTTTAACAAGTTATGACACCGTAACACAAGCTGGCAGATAATAAGAGTGGCCTGGCTAAACAGAGATCTTTGGCTGGAACTCAGGAAGAAAAGGAAAGCCTATGGCTTGTGGAAGAAGGGTCAGGCCACTCAGGAAGACTACAAAGGATTTTGTAAGGTTGTGCAGGGAGAAAATTAAAAGGGCCAAAGCCCAACTAGAACTTGATCTGGCCACTGCCATAAAAGACAGTTTAAAAAGTTTCTATAAATACATTAAGCTCAAAAGGAGGACCAAGGAGAATCTCCATCCTCCACTGGATGTGGGGGGAAACATAGTGACCAAGGATGAGGAAAAGGCTGAGGTATGGGGATGCTTTCTTTGTTTCAGTCTTCAATAGCAAGAACAGTTGTTCTCTGAGTGCCCAGCTCCCTGAGGTGGATGCAGAGACAGGGAGCAGAATGAAGCCCCCGTGATCCAAGAGGAAATGGCCAGCGACCTTTTACACCACACAGACGGACGCAAGTCTATGTGGCCGGATGGCATCTGCTGAGGGTACTGAGGGAGCTGGTGAAGTGCTCACCAAGCCACTTTCCATCATTTACCAGCAGTCCTGGCTAACTGGGGACATCCCAGTTGACTGGAGGTTGGCAAATGTGATGCCCATCTACAAGAAGAGCTGTAAGGAGGATCTGGGGATCTACAAGCCTGTCAGTGTGATCTCAGTGCCAGGGAAGGTTATAGAGCAGATCATCTTGAGTGCCATCATGTGGCAGGTATCGGAGAACCAGGTGATGAGGCCCAGTCAGCATGGTTTATGGAAGGCAGGTCCTGCCTGACTAACCTGATCTCCTTCTATGACAAGGTGACCCACTTAGTGGATGAGGGAAGGGCTGTGGCCGTTGTCTACCTAGACTTTAGTAAAGCTTTTGACACTGTTTCCCACAGCATTCTCGTGGAGAAACTGGCTGCTCATGGCTTGGATGGGCCTATGCTTTGCTGGAAAAAAAATGGGCTGTATGGCCGAGCCCAAAGAGTGGTGGTGAATGGAGTTAAACCTCATTGGTGACCGTCACAGGTGCTGTTTCCCAAGGCTCAGTATTGAGGCCTGTTCTCTTTACTATGAGCCAGCAGTGTGCCCAGGTGGCCAAGGCGGCCAACAGCATCCTGGATTGTATCAGAAATAGTGTGGCCAGCAGCAGTAGGGCAGTGATTGTCCCCCTGTACTCGGCACTGGTGAGGCCACACCTTGAGTACTGTGTCCAGTTTTGGGCCCCTCACTACAAGAAGGACATTTTGGTGCTGGAGCATGTTCAGAGAAGAGCAAAGAAGCTGGTGAAGGGTCAGATTAGAGCACAAGTCTTACAAGGAGCAGCTGAGGCAACTGGGGTTGTTTAGTCTGGAGAAAAGGTGGCTGAGGGGAGACCTTATCACTTCCTACAGCTACCTGAAAGGAGGTTGTAGTGAGATGAGTGTTGGTCTCTTCTCCCAAGTAGCAAGTGACAGGACTAGATGAAATGGCCTCAGGTTGCACCAGGGAAGATCTATGTTGGATATTAGGAAAACTTTCTTTACAGAGAGGGTTGTGAAGCATTGGAGCAGGCTGCCAGGGAGGTGGTGGAGTCACCATCCCTGGAGGTATTTAAAAGATATATGGTTGTGGTACTGAGGGTTTAGTGGTGACTTGGTGGTGCTGGATTAACAGCTGGACTTGATGATCTTGAAGGTCTCTTCCAATCAAAATGACTCTATGATTCTCTGACACGTCTATCCAGCCAGTGTAACTGGCCCTGGGTCTGTGTGGCTTTAGCTCACGTGCACTGCGTCACATCTGTGTACTTGACAAGAGCATGCACATGATCCGTGGCTGAGGGAGCTCATTTAACTGTGACAACTCACTGGCTGTTCAGCCACTCCAGCCAACCTCACGTTACTGATCCTCTTCTTCCTCTGCAGAGCAAACGGGATTGCAAGGACTGGTGGGGAGTTTCATTGCTACCATCGTTTTCATCGTTGTCCTCTTCATTGTGTTCAAGAGAAGGGCAGGTAGGAGGTTAAAATGCTAAGCCACTTCTCCTGTGGGAGAGATGCAGCAGTGAGCATACTCCTTTCTGCTGCAGCCTTGCTCAGGAGAGATGAAGGTCAGGATATCCCAGGATCCTTGAAGGAGAGGTGGGGAGCAGATGAGCAGGCGACTCATTTCTACTGGAAGGTGGCATGAGGGGGTGTTTTGCACTGCTTTGGCCTTCCTGCATCGTACTTTTTTTCTCTCTCCTTTTCAGCTAAACCCAACTCTGAGCAACTTCTAAGGGATTCAGAATAGAGGAAATCCTTGTGTCACCCACCTGCAGTCCTTTTTTCCCCATTCCTTGACACATCCTGCTGAGGAGATCCAGCCTTGTCCGAATACTACCAGAGTTATTGCTTGGTATGGAAGGGGTAGAGCTGCCCTTGGTGGAGGAGCTGAGTTCAGAGGTGGACTCTTCATCTTGGGAGGGCAACACTGCTAGCCTCAGCTCTATGCTGGGATGCTGCATTACAGGCAACATGCATAGGTTTTTAGGAATTCCTCTTCTCCGGTTTCAAGGAAAATTAAATTGTATATAGGTGAGTGTTTGTATGACTGTATATATGTATGTGTATACAGATATATGTATATGGGTACATGTTGTAAGTAGGTATACATCATTTACTCATGTATATATGTATGTATCTGTAGATGTATATAGGTACGTTAGGTTAATGCCTACCAGGCAGGTGTTTAAGTAAGATGTATGAATGTGTTTTAACTGAAGTTGGGCAAATATGTAGGCAAAATTGGTACTTTAAAATGGTAAATCCTCAAACAGAGGAAGTTAATGGGTTAAACTGAATGCAAATCGGTAAAATACAACTCTCCAGGAGGAAGCTACAATAAAATTTTTATTAGAAATTTCACTGCTAACAGTTTACAAGGTGGAAAAGATCTGTGGCTCTGTAGTTGTGAAAAAGAGACAGGATTACATGGTTTTCCTGCCTAACAGGGAATTTCAAGATAACACTTAGAAATCTTGTATTTAACCAACAAGAAGAAAAAAAGCAGAAGGGAGGTGTGGATGGAAAGGAGGAATATGGCACACAATAAAAGTGAGAGTTTATGAAGCGTACAAGGTGATAAGGAGTGCTCAAAATAATCTGGAAAAGCTGGATTGCTGCAAATACTAATGGCACATGGAAGGAGTTTTTACAAAATATGTTGAAAACCAAGAAATTCTACCAATAGCGTAGGCTCTTACTGGGTGGAAGAAGAAGATTTTTGATGGAGGCTTTTTGATACAGAGAAGATAGTTGTTTGTATATAGGAAGAAACAGAATTGTGTATTCATACTATGTGAGGATAGTAAACAACTTCCTAACCTATTTGTGAACTAAGAAAGGTTTTAACAGCATCTATTAAGTGTAAGTATTTTCAGATCAGTAGCCAAGAAAATTTGCATCTCAGAATCATAAAAGATTTGGCTGAGGAGACACCTGGCCCAGTGGAGCTAGGTATTTAAAAATCCTGGCGTACTAGAGAAATCCCAAGATCTTGGAAGAGTGCGTCGTGCCATTGTTCACAGAGAGAAAGCGAGGTGACACCAACGACCGTTAGATGGTTCCGTAGTAATAATCATAGGTAAGAGAGTGTGAAATTTTTACAAGTTAGCTTACAAAAGCTTCAACAATGAAAATAACATTAATAATTCAGTGTTTTTTTTTTTAAAAAAAAAAGCTGTGTGAGAAAGAAACCCAACTTTATTCTTTGATGAAATATTTGCTTGATAAAGGCACTGGTGGAGATTTAACAAACCAAGAAAACTGTAAATTCTGAAGAATGTGTGTGTACATAATAATTTGCATTACATGGATTAATTGCTAGCTAACAGACAAATGACAAAAACTCCTTGTCCAAAAAAGAAGCAGCAATCACTGCTGAAAGTGTGTACCTCTGCAAGAACTGTGCTGTTTAGTATTTGTATCAGGAGATAACAATTGTAGAAAAATCAGTTGATAAAATTTGCAAACAGGAAGATCGGTAGCTAAAGCGGAGGGAGTCCTTCAGACCAACACAAGTCACCAGGCCAGCTGAACATACCCAAACAAGGTAAGATGCTCGGTAATGCCTGTGCAGCCTCCTCAGGTACTGGACCACCACACTGGCTCAATGCTGTTCATCCGTGAATACCTATCAGTTGCCTGACCTGTGGGAACACCTAAGCGTGGCCATGGGCAGAATGTACCTAGTGGTAGAAGCAGTTTTTTCTTGTATCATTTCCTCTTCATTTTTGATGTGTTACCAATAAATATGTATTTTTAGTTCCAATGGTTGTCTTCTGTCTGTGCACCTCCCACACCACTCTATGGAATCAATCTGTGGCTGGTGAATAGGTGGGCTGAGCCCCACGCAGAGGCGGAAACCATCCAGGATTTGGGAAGGGGAGCTCCAAGGGGCCCTTGATGTTAATACCCTCTTCTGGAGCAAGACTCATGGAAGCTTTTTGTACTGCCTGCTAGTACACCCAGATAATGCATGGGTATGTGATGTCTGGCTCCTATGCAGCCAGGGAGGAAGGAAAAGCTGCTGAGAGCAGAAAGGTCATTGTCAACTGCTGGAGAAGTCACGGTCATCTGTGACTGCCAATGCCAAGTCAGAAGACCAGCAAAGCCTGCCCAAAGCTGCAGCACCTGTTGGCAGTGCAGGCACCCACGTGGCTTTTTATTATGCAGAGATCTTGGAGGTAGTCCAGAGCAAAATGGCAGGACTAGTTAGGAAGGTCAGAAAACGCCTTATAGGGGACACTTTGAGGCATTACTCTGGTCTTACTAAACCAGTATCTCCCAATCGCACCACAGAAAATAGAGAACTTGGTGGCAGTGTAACCTGCAGAGAAAGGCACAGTGAGAATCAACATCTGCAAGTTATATTTAGGCATGTTCAGAGGAGGTAGGAAATGCTCTCCAGAGTCTCATGTCATCTTCTCAGAGGGAGAAGTAAGAAATAAGAGAGTGGGGGAAAAGACACAGACAGGCTTTAACAAGAGAAGTGAGCCCTTGTGGCAAAGGCTAATCACACACTGGATCGACCTAGCAAGCGTGTAGCTAACGGGGCGAAGGAGACTGTGATTCTCTTCATCACTTTTCAGTATGCAACTGGAGTACTATGTCCAGCTTTGGGCTTCCCAGTAAAAAAAAAAAAAAACCCAACCCAAATAAAACCAACAAAACCCATAAAACACATAAATACTAAAACGGGGCAAGAGGAGAGCCACCAAGATGCCTAAGAGCTGAAGCACTTGATTTGCAAGGACAGGCTCTGACAACCAGATTTGTTCAGCCTGGAGAAAAGAAAGCTAAGGAGAATCCAACTGCCATCTCTCATGGCATAAAGAGCTCAAGTAAGATCTGTGGCGATGGATTCTGCATCAGTTTGAGTACTGATTGTGTGTAGCTCTGAATGGACCATATAATTATTATCCTCACTGCTACTTGCATAGCAATTAATGTTATGATACCACTGAAGTTACTCAGGTAATGTTTTAAATCCAACCATGACATATGACTCTACTTTTCACAGAAATTGCATCCAGGGATTGCTGAGGTCTTCTCACAGATGTCCTGTTTCTACAAATATTAATGCATTTAAGAACATAATTTTATGGATAAATAGAGCCTTGTGTTCTTTCTGTACCCCTGTACGTCAAACGGGAAGAGTTGGACAAACAGGTTTAGGAACTAAGTCATGCCTAGGCAAACTGCTCTAGAAGAGGATTACGGGTGGACAGTCGTTAGTGTGTACAGTAAGTAATTCAGTGAGCAAAATCCTCAAGGATGTAGCTGGACTGGTTTATGACTGGCAGGTGTTAGTGTAAAAGCTGACTGAAGCTCAAGAAATACAGAGATCTGTGACAAGGTGTGGTTGTCAACCTAGAGAGTCACGCGAGAATCATTGCTTGACTGTAGCTAATTCTTCCAAGTTGCTTACTATGCTGGTAGGATTTGTAGGTTTTTTTTCTCTGTCTCATTTGTGAGCCTGGGATGGAAAATGCAGACAAAGAGGAAGATTCAGTCTCTAATGACCCGTGCGTTTGAATCACCATTCTGAGAAAACTGCATGATAAACAAACAAAACCAAAAATATATTTTAAACTTCCAGTTCCTGAAGTTGGTACCTCACGCAGGCAGATCCCACATCCCTTCTTGCGATGCTTCTTCAGGCCAACTGAACAGCCACTTTCTCACAGATCCAGAACTGCTTTGTCGAACAGGAGTTACTGGCATAAATAGTCCCCCCATAAAAGGAGGCACATAAGATGTTGCCATAGAACACAACCCTATGAAATTAAAAGATATGGCTTAATGATATCTCGGTAACATCATGTGATCTATACGTGGATCATTTGTAATCATACTGATTTGCCACTGGAATGTAGCGTTATTTGCCCCTTGGAGCTATTTTATTTGTGCTAGGTGGTCCTTTTGGGTCTAGTGCATGTGATCAAGCTGTGCTTTGCCACCCATTGTTCCTTATACAGGACATGAATTTGGAGCTCCAGAGCAGATACGCTGGACTCCATGTTCCTTTGTCATTGCACATGTGACAAACATGAAAAAGTAAGAGGCAGCACAAGACTCGTAGAATTTACTGGGTCCCACTGAATAGACCACACTGGTCCTAAGTCATGAAGTCTTACCAGTTTGTCGCTTCCTTTGAAAAAGCTGTTCCATCCTCCCAGTACCAGCCACCCCTTTCAGATATGTATGATAATCCAACCCAGTAAAACTGTGAATCCTGTGGCAGAGAAACCTGTAGGTATGAGAAAATTATCACAACAGTATTTAAAAAATTAGACCTAAGTTCCTGTATCTTCCATCTGTGAGGGTTCTGCAACCAAAGGAGATAAATCTTACTCAATAGGAGAGTAACCTCTCAAACATGCTTGTTTTCTATGAGGCTTTGCGGGCTGCACGGATTATAAGATTATTCAAATACCGTTGTTTATTCACTTGCCTCAAGACAAATATACCTTGGATTTGTAAATACACTGCTTTTGAAAAGAAACAAACAAACCAACAAAAAACCCCAGCTTTTTCTGGTCTGCCTTTCGGTCTCTCCACTGCATTTAGATATCTGCAGTTTAGACACAGATATGGGAGCGCTGTTTAAGCCCCAATTAGAGAGAGCGGAGATCTGGCCAAGAGATCCAGTGGAGCCTGAGAAGTGATTCATCCCACCCAGTGGAAGTACTGCTGAACAGTGACTGCTCAGGTGTCTCCCAACAGTGTTAACCATGATTCTGACCTTGGGCTGCTGCTAAACTCAATCAAGAGCCATTTCTCCATTTTCTGTTTTGTCTCTACCCATCTGAGTTTCACTTTGAAAAAAAAATAATCCGAAAGGCTAGCCTTTATGCCTTAAAATAAAAGAGTTGAGAACCCCTATCTGAAACTTACTCCATCTGGGGAAAAGGAGAGAGATTTCCAGGGAAGCTTGTTTAGTTTTAAAAGTTTCTAGCAAAGAAAAAAGTAAGGATATTTGGGGTTTGTGTCGCTTAATAGCTGTTAAAGAAGAAATTCCCAGCCCTGTGTGTAAAAAAAGGGAAAGTTTGGTCTTGGCAGCAAATTACAGATCTGTCATTAGTCAGCAAAACCCCCAGATTAGTAAGACTCCTTAAAAGGATTAATTCCCTAAACCTTTTTGAATCATCATGATGTAATCCTCTGCTGTCTAGCCTTTGTGCCATCATTAACACCGCTCTGTGAGGGTATAACAACAGGTCAGAAAACAGCCTTTTACCGTCACTCTGCAGCGTGCAAATGGCACTACTGAGGTGAACCAGCCGCTCTCTAGACTTCACGTAGGTGTGAGTTGGATGCTGGGAGCCCTCAGCAATAAAACTTGTGGAAAGAGATAATGAAGACACGCATTGTGTGTGCTGGGTCTCTCCTCCATGGTGATAACATGGCATGTGTTTTCTCTGCGAAAACCTAAGGATTAGCTAATTACGCTGTTTCATGCAGTGGCTGATTTCATTTCTCATGGTACATGATTTCACTATTTCTCACAGCACCCAACTTAGAGGAAATTAAATACATACACAGTAAATGACCAAAGTGTTTCTGCCTGTTTCTTGCCGGATTTTAAAACTAATGGCATAAAGGAACGCAGGAGGTTAAGACCGTACCATCTTTGCTCTGTCTTTTAGCACAACAAGGGTGGAGTTTCTCAAGGAACAGAACTCCTGGCTTTGCTTCCATGTTTTCTTCTGCTTTGAAATGTAGAAGCAGTTGTCAGCTCCGGTGTTGTGCCAGCTGGCTGGGCAGAGGGCACATTTTGTGTCTAGAAACCAGAGAGAGCATTATGCAGACCTGCGAGGCGTAGTGGGCTTTAGCTGCTGGCTTGACTGAGAGGAGAATGAGGGTAGCCGTGAATCAGCTGAGCTCCTCAGGGGTGAGAGACAAGTTGCTCTGCATGTTAGTGTCGACATATCCACATCTCAAATACTACCGCATTTAAACCAGACACTAACTGATCAGCTCTTTCCCTGTCATTTTATAGTCTCTCAGTCAACGGGCTCTGAAAAGAGGGATATTTGTGTTTACATAACAACTGCATTTACCATTTTCCTCCTTCCCTTCAAAACACAAGGCTTCCCTCATTCCCTGCAGCTTCTTTCCTTCCTCAGCATCCTTGGGAACCTGAAAAACTGAAGGGCATGAAAGTGCTTATCAAAGATGGGTTTTAAAGATTTGTACCTTTAATTTGTAGTTTTTGGCATTGTTTTGTTCTTTGTCTACTTCATCTGTAGGTCCACCATTGTGTGCACAGCATCTGTATCGTCTTCACCAGGAGGGTTGTGCAGCACTAGAAGAGGTCACCTGGGTAGGCAGGAGCATGTCCGCCTCTTGCCATCTGGACGAAGCTACTGATGATTTTACCTGGGGTTGGTGATAGTCCAGCTTTGGATGGTGGGGAGCAAAGGGTGGGTGTCAGTCTAGAACCCTGAAGCATTGCCTCTGAGCTAACATTTCTGTGATGCCACGGACCACCCTATTGGTCCTGGGCACTTGCAACTGCTTCCCTTCTGCCAAAAAGAAGCCGCAGACTCTCTGTCTCTCCCTCCAAATGTAATGTGGCATCGTCTTTGGTTGCTAATTGAAATGTTTCTGTGGAAAGCCTGCTGTAATCGTTGGGCAAATGCACCAGTCACGGTGCTTAGATGCCGGGATTGCCCTCGCTGCAAACAGCCTGCACCCAAGAACGAGAGGGAACCGTGCAATAGCCCTGTAGCAGTCACTGGGGAGCACTGTTATCCAGACAGTGGGGGATCCCGAGAGGAGCTTCTGCCTATGGAAACCGAGGATTGCAGAAACGGGTTGAGGTTAGGGGTTAGGGTTGGGGTTAGGGTTAGTCAGTGGTTAGGGCTAGGGCTAGGGTTAGGTTTTAGGGTAAAACTTAGGGTTATGGGTTAGGGTTGGGGTTAGGGTTAGGGTTGGGGTTAGGGTTAGGGTTAGGGTTAGGGTTACGTTTGGGTTTAGGGTTAAGCTTAGGCTTAGGCTTAGGGTCATTCTGATTAGCGTTAGGTATTAGATGTAAGGGTTAGGGTTTGGGTTTAGGATTAGTGTTGGCTTTAGGTTTAGGGGTTTTATTGGTTCTTAGCGACATGTTTAGGGATTAGCTTTAGTGTTGGTGTCATTAAAGTTAAGATTAAGGTTAGGAGTTTAGTGTTAGGGTTAAGGTTAGGAGTTAGTTTTAGGGTTAAGGTAAGTTAGGTTTAGATCTTACATTGGGATTAGTGTAACCCTTAGGGTTAAGATAACTATCAGTGTCAATATACTGTCGACACTCAGCCATGGGTACTTCTGTGGAGGAGCTGGACTGTTTGCCCTTCTTGCCATGTTATTTCCATTGGGGTACAGGGACAGCAGGGTCAGTCTTCAGGGAGAGCAGAAGCAGTCGTACATCTGGAATTCACTCCCACGTCAACAGCTTGGTACACTACAATACTTACACAGAGCTAGGAGGGCTACCAGACCCATCAGCAGCACCAGGCACAAAGTGAGGAAAGCAAAGGCCGCTGGCCGCCATGTGGAAGATGAGGCAGAGGCTCCTGAGACAAACAGAAGACCCATTCAGCAAGAAAACCAGCACCCCTCATTCTCACTGAGAATATTTGTGCAGTGAGGCTGTAGTGTTTTAGAGTAAACCATCCTCTCACGAGCCAGGCAAACAGATGAGATTTTGCAGTTCCCACAGTCCTGGAAATAATAAAGCAATCTCTAAGACTTCTCTACCTCGAAAAGGAAAAAATGCCATCCAGGTTTGGACCATTTTGGAACTTGTGACTGGCGTTTTTAAGTGATTGCAATATTTGAATGTTCAACCGTGCATCTTTCTTGAGGCTCTATCTCTGAATTTCAATCGTGGTTCAATGTCTAATCAGGATTACAGTTCTCCTGAATTTCACAACTGACTATCACCTCATTACAATATTTTCTTTTATATATATACATATATATATACATGCCTGCATTCTTTCCCCTTTTGGGAAACAGTGCTCTGCAAATGACAGTAACGCTCTTTCATGTCTATTCTAGAGTGTTGAGGTTAATTGAAAAGTATCAACTATTTTACTGGAGTACACATCAGATATTTTACTGGAGTACAGTGCATCAGAGCAGGCACCTCCAGAGAACAAACCTTTTGTTAGGTGAGAAGAAACACCATCTGGAGGTGTCCAGAAGTCCAGATAGACTTAGCAATGAAAACTTACCTAGCCAAAGGGAGATGATGCTAACTCTTGCCAGCTAAGGTAATTAGAAGAGACTGCAGATGACACCATATTGGGGTAGTGACTGATATGCTGGATGAGGGTAGGCTTCCTTCTAAAGGGGCCTAAAAATCCTAGGAATAAGCTGAAAGTGCAACATCTCAACAAAGGCAAATGAGAAGTCCAGCTCCTGTAACAGTACAATTCCACACATCAATATGGGTAGGAGAGTGACTGGCTAGAAAGCAGCGATGCTTCAGGGTCATAGAATCACAGAATCACAGAATGGTTTGGGTTGGAAGGGACCTTTAACAATCATCTAGTCCCAACCCCCCTGCAGTGGTCAAAGACACCTTCGACTAGACCAAGTTACTCAAAGACCCATCCAACTTGGCCTTGAACACTGCCAGGAATGGGGCACCCACAACCTTTCTGGGCAACCTGTTTCAGTGCCTCACCTTGTCCATAGTGAAGAACTTCTTCCTTATATGTAGTCTAAATCTACCCTCTTTCCATTTAAAGCCATCACCCCTTGTCCTGTCACCACAGGCCCTGGTAAGTAGAGTCTCTCCATCTTTCTTGTAATCCCCCTTTAAGTATTGAAAGACCACAATAAGTCTCCCCAGAGCCTTCTCTTCTCCAGGCTGAACACTCCCAACTCTCTCAGCATGCCCTCGTAGGAAAGGTACTCCTTATATCATCTTCAAGACTCTCCTCTGGACTCGCTGCAACAGGTCCATGTCCTTACCAGGTCCTGGTGGAGAAGCTGAACGTGAGTCCTCGCGGGTACCCTTGTGGCAGCGAAAGCTGACCAGCAGTGGGCTGCACTGACAAGACTGCAGCCAGAAGGTCAAGAGGAGACATTATTTTACTCTACTTGACAGTCATGAAGCCACATTTGGAGTATTGTGTCCAGTAGTGGGTTTCCCAGTTCAAGAGAGATGTCCGCTAGCTGCAGAGTCCAGCAGTGGACCACTGAGTTGGTCTGGGACCTACAGAGAGGCTGAAGTGGCTGAACGCTGTTTAGTCTGGAGAAGAGAGGGCTAAGGCAGGACCTAATTTCAGTCCTCCACTGCCTATAAGGGCTCTCTAGATGGAGCCAAACTCTACTAGAGAGCCACAGGGAAAAGACGACATACAACAGTCACAAGTTGCATCAGGGAAACTTCCAATTAGGTGTGAGGAAAAAATTCTCCCCCTTCAGCACTGAAAGAAGGTTGGGAAATCTTCATCCCTGAAGGTTTCCAAAACTCAAGTGGATAGGGCCCTGAGCAACTTGATCAGCCTTCAGAGCTAGCCCTTTTCAGCAAAACATTGGAAAAGAGGAACTATAGGGGTCTCTCCCAACCCTATTTGTTCGTAAGACTATCTACTTTACATGTTCTCTGGGCATATCAGAAAACAATGTTAAGAGTTTTCTGAGCTTTCCAACCTATTTCTTTCCAGGAAGCTCTGCCCCTAGACCATACTCCTTAATATTTTATCCTTGGTTTTCTGGCTGCTGCTTCTCAAAGAGCTTCTCCTCCATCCTCCTTGTCAAGTGGTCATTCTCAATGGCTAACCATAGATCTTTTCCAGACAGCACCAGAGTAACGTTAATTTAATTTAGTCATTATCTACTCGACCCAAACTGCAAAGAGCAGTGATGATATCTATTCCACACGTAAGCCACATGGTGAATTTACGAGCAGCAGCAGCAGCAAGAGTTCTCAGGTCATCATTTTATGGTCTCAGGCATTCCATGAGCACAATCTACTACCTTAGTTAACACTCAGCTTGTTTGTAGACAAACTTTGAGCATAAACAAAAGTGTATTCTCCTATCAGAGCTTGCATTCACTATTAAGACAGATAAACAGTGCACCTTTCTACTTCCCATAGCTGAGAAAATTACTTCTGTTTCCAAGGTTCCCATTATCTGATAAAACTGTAGCACCTTTCTTTCTTGTAGTGCCCTGCTGTAATAAATGAGTCCTACCAAAAGAAAAAAAAATCCAGAGAATGGTGGAATTTTCATCTGTGTTGAAGTAAATGGAAAAAACATTTGAAGTAAAGATAGAGAAATTATTATCTGTGATCATAAGCAATAGCACACAAGACTCCATTATGATTATTCTTTCTGCAGTTTCTACGAACGTTATTCTAAGAATATACTATAAAGTTCAGAAGGAGTCTAGAACAGTCAATGTAAGCACACAAACTTGAGTTATGACCTGATTTAAAGAGAAAAGCTGATTTCCCTCTGTACTTACTGTCTACTGCAACACAACTGTCTGGAGCCTTAAATGCAGAACATTTGTTGCTGCTCGAATATCTAGGCGCAATAACTGAAGATGAGGGTCGTAAATTTAAAGCAGTGTAGCCTTCCTCATCCTCCATCTGCAGCTCGTCGCACTCCCTTGCTGCAGTAGTCGTGCGTTGGGCGTAGGGGCACCCTGCAGTGAGACCAATGCCGAGGCGATGAGAGGCGTTCACGTTTCGGCATGTCCGGTGAAACCACGGAGGAAGCTGGCTCGGTTCTGATTACTGTGTCATAGTCAGGGAAACACGCTGCAAGCACATGGAGGAGACAAAGTGGCACTGTCAAAGATGGGCATTTTCTTCCTGAATATGAAGATGGGGAGTCTCGGTTTCAGGCTGGAACCTACGACTGTTCCATTTAACTATCCACCTTATCTGACCCTGTAAATGCAGCAAACATCAGGATTTTCTGCTTCCTTAAAGAAAGACACTCTAGGAATAGTTGTTACTTTGAGTTAAGGTGTGGAAGAGATCTGTTCATGTATTAGGGCACAAGTACAGCACAGCTGCTGCCTGCAAAGCCATGGGCTGCATTTCCAGACAGTGGTACAGAATAAATGAAAACCTAAATTATTTTACAAGAAATCGCTGAAATAAATGCTAGAAGGGGAAAGGCTGAGCTGAAAGGATGGGGAGGCCAGGAGCTGGCAGGATCCACGTGACCGCTCCGTCTGTGTCAGAGCAAGGCCAGACCACACGGAGGTCCTCTGCCCTTGCACGGCGCGCACGGTGCGCTGTGCTTGTCCATCCTCACTCCCCATCTCTAGCTCTCTGCACTGCCTTGCTCTAGGGCCGAGCTGTAGCTCTAAACCCTCTTCAGCAACCAAGTCTCCTCAACAGAGCACTTGGCCAGACATGATGAGTGAGGTTGTGGTGACAGGAAATTGCGAGAGGAGTTTCTGCGGTAGCTGTTCCTGCTCTTGTGTGTGAAGTTCAGAGACTCCCATTTGCAAACTAATAACAATGTGCTGGAAATACACTGCGATGACTGGGCTGTTCTTCCTGCCTCGCTGCAGAGAGGACAGGTTTGTTCCAGGGCAGAACTATCTCTGGCTGCATGTACTTCCTGTAGGACATCTTACCTGTGTGCAAGGAGAAGGAATGATGGAAAAGTTTGGAGTAAAGGGTGCTTACAGCCTGTTTTGCGGCACAGAGAGGCACCCACAAGGAGTAGCCGTCACGGTGTATCCATGGTGTATCCATAATACCCTCATAAACCCCTCATCCTAAATATGGTGTGACAGTACTTGTCTGTCAGACATGAAAACTGGATGTTGGCGCCTTAGCGTAAAAAAGGGCTTTTCTGCAGGTAACGCGGAATCACGTGTGTCTGTGCCACTGAAGGTAGTTGCAAGTTTTCCTGAGAGTAACCTCTTCAGTTTTAGCAACAACCTCGCCAGCATGTAGTGAAACACTGTTGTTGGCACTTTTCTCCAGCCTGATTTTCCTTCCAGAGAGGAAACAGGAGGTAAAGTTCTATTCTTGTATTTTGGTAGCTCTGAATTCCATCAGCAGTCGGTTAATTCTATTGCGACACTTTTTTTTTTCCCCCCAAGTCACTTTTAAAACAGATCCTTCTGCAAGAACAAAATAAGTAACCACAGCAGTAAGATGGGGCTTTATCATCATGTTCCCGGATCTTGTAAGGATGCAGGGCAGGCAAAATTCCTTGTTTTTTCGGACTAAAATAAAAAGAAAGGTAAACTAAGGCAGGAAGTTTGGGTCTACGCTGGAACACAGCCTGTGTATAAATGTTGTCATCAGGCTGGACAAACCAGCTGTGTTTATTAAGCAGAACTTGCAAATCGCATGAGCTAAAGTCCCTGACTGTGGGGAGAGGGAGTGGGGAGGAGAGGAATTTAGCCATGGGAAACTTGCCATCGAACGGAACTGTGATTAAAAAATGCCACCTCAGCCAATACCTAGAGAGGACATTTCTGTGTTTCTTCCCCCATCAGGAAAAGCTCCTTTCAGTGGAAAAGGGGATGCGGTCAGGCTGCGCATCCTTAAGTATCTACCTGGTTACAGCCCCACCAGGGTACGTCCTTTTCCAGTTACAACCTTGCAGGACCATGTTCGCTGCAGCCATCTGGATGCCTGCAGGGAATGGTAGGACACTCCTCCTGTCTTTCTTCTCTGGGGTGAGTCTTTCAGTAGCACAGCACACTCTATCCCCACCACACTCCAACCCCACCTGCCTTCATACAAATGCTGTCACACATGCAGTTGCTGCACCAGACGCTGCTCTTGGGCTGGCCCACAACATTGACCCACAAGATGAAGGTCACACCAAGATATGATGTAGCCTCGTGGCCGCCTGTCAGCATGGGGAGCTGTCAATCTCAGCTCATGTTTATCTTCAGCAAACTGCAGAAACACCTAGTACGCGGGACTGGTGCATTTTCGCTGGGGCTGGGTTTGCAGACCCTTGCTCAGCACATTAAGTTAGTAGTATGGCATTCCAGGACTTATCCTAAAAATACATGAAAGGAGGTTCTCTTCATGTTTCTAACCTTAGCACAGCTCTTGCAAGAGATCAAGAAGGTCGAAAAGTGGAAAAGAAGAGCAGATCATTACTAGTAAAAAAAAAAAAAGAAAAAAAAAAGAGAGAACTAATGGTGCCAGGAAGAAGTATAGAGCATGGAAGAGAGGTAGACAGTCACAGCTGAAGGAGGAGATATCTCCTGTGACTCCTGCACAAGTCCTTATGAGGACTATGAATCCCTGTGCTCCACAGAGCAAATGTGATTGTTAATACAGTTTGGGCACACTTTGGCCCATCTTCTGAGGGTATCGGTGTCTGTGTGTGTGCACTCCAGGCTACGAGTGTATCAAAGCACGCAGATCAACCAGACATGAAAAGTGACTCCTGAATGGAAAGGTTTAATCCTCGTCACAGGTTCTGTTACGGCTGTACAGTTACGAGCTGACAAGTGGCGTTAGGACTCTATCAGAGGATGCTGGGAGGGGAGCAGTATCTTTACATGCTGGCTTTTTTTCCTGGCCATCCCTTTTGGCCATTTTGTCCATCACTTGTGTTGGTTGAAACTGAGAAATCATTTGGCAGTTTTGGATCTGGAATGACAGACTTGGGTCACTCCTGGAGCCCGTCACCATGCCCGTTTCCTTAGTATGAAGATGTTTTTACAGGTGTCTAAAAGAGAATAAACCCAGGGAAATGTGTTAGGTCTGATCCAACATATTCAAATTCTCATGTGAGAGTTCTCAAAAACGAAATAAAAAATTCCAACCTTGGTACACATCTTCTAGCTTCTCATGATCATTTTGGTCTGACAAACCAGCCCTCCTGCCAATGGTGGTTACCTCGCTGTAATTGGATGGCAGGCTTTTCACAGATAAAGGATGCATTGTCTGTACACTGTCCGTAATGTATGACACGGTAATACAAATATACACAATCTTTTTGGTATTTTGGAATCTGCATCCTAGGAAAGAAAAATCTTTATTATTACATCTCACCTCATTCAAATGGTGGACTCTTGCCCCCTTGGAAGAAGAGCCATCTTTGCAACAATTACTCATGTGGCTTTCACGAAGATGTATAACACCAACAAGGAAACAAAGCACGCAGTGACATGGTGCACCCACTCCTAGGAGGCTGACCCCATCCTGACCACCTGCAGCAGACTCTAAGGGTGGATTCTAAACCATTTCTTGTAGCTGGCAGTAAGAATCGCGAACTCCTGGCTACCAACTGGAGGAGGCCAGTGGCTGTTTCAACACAAACGTTAAGAGGAGAGTGACCAACAAAGACAAGGAAAATTGGCAGAGCAGGTTTGAAAGCAAGAAACTGTATTTCTGAAATAACATGTGAAACCCAGGTGAAATGATTATAGAGAATAAATAGTGTCTTATATAAAACTAGAAGAGTATGAAATCAAAAGCATGAAATAAACCTTTCCATTGGAGTTTTTTCCATGCGTCCTCACTGAAACAAGATGTCAAATACAAGAGAAACAGATGACATTCACGGTCAATCTGAAACCAATTTTTGGGTACTTTTTTTGCCCAGGAATACTGCATAGATGACCAGCCAAGCAGCTCTTGGTGAGGCCAAGAAAAATCTGAAACTGAAAAAGTGAGACCCCGAATGCAGAGAAAGCTGCGTAGAAGTTGGCTGATCAGGGTGCCCTTTGCGTCAGAGAAAGTGGGAGTTGTGTGTGGGTGAGCACCAACGTTATGTAGTGCAGGAAAGCTGCCCACTTACCAAGACTTTTGTTCTTCTGTAAGAACTGTGTTGTCTGACCAATACCAGTCTCTCTGTTCATCTCTATATCTTATTCCAATCCAGTATACTCCTCCAGAAAGTTTGTTTACCTGTTCCTATGCAGAGTAAGGACAATTCAAAACAGGTATTTGGGAAGGTATTAAAAATAAATAGGCTCATAAGTTGAAAGCATTGATGGAAATTGCTTAGAGAAGAGAAATACGACAAACTGTGACCCTGTCAGGACAAGTTCTGCTTTTAAAGGAAGAGCCTAGTATCAAAGGAGAAAGGACAGTAGAGCTGTTTTTAATCAGAGAGGAGATATTTCTAGCTCTGAAGAGCAAAGTCACCCTCATCAACCTGCTTTAAACCCTCTGGGTGAAACACTGGGTGACTCTCAAGAATCATGCCTTCCCCTTCACTCTGTCCTTATCACTTGCCAACAGTGAAAAGGAAGCCTCTGCAGGGAGCTGTTGGGTTTGATTTGTTGCACCTTCACACTTGGCTCTAGCATCGTTAACTTACTGCCCAAAGCTGGACCATGACACGTAGAGGAGGTCTTAGAACTAAACATTTGTCCATGTTGTGTTCTTCAAAACTGCTCCGAGCGGAACAAATGGGAACGTAAACTTGAATAGTGCTGCCTTTCTCACTGCTGCTTAAGGGAAATCTCTAAAGATTTGAATTCTGTTTCTCTGGTGTTCTCTTCCTTCCTTCACCTATCATTGTCACTCCCAGTGCACTTCTCCATTTTCTGTTTTTCCCCCTAACTCTCCATGCTGTGAGTAGGGCGGACAGAACAGAGTGCACCTCTCAACCATTGCTGTCCCCAGTTTCTGAGGCAGAGAATAAAGCTGCTCCCTTTTACTTCTGGGAGAAGCCTCATAGCCTGCTGCTCCGTGAGAGGAGAGCTGACGTTTGTCGAGTGCTGGAGAGCAGGCAGGCAGGCCCAGCCCTGACTGCCAACTCTTGGGACAACTTTCTTGCCTTCAGCCTTCCAACACGTCTGCTGGCATCCAGAGGCAAAAGCATTATTGCGCTCTACACCTGGCATTCTCTCTTCCCACCACAGTTTATTTTCATTTACTAATGAGTAATTAGTAGGACAGATTTAAGCAACTTGCTGCCAAGAGTTTGAATTTTGATTGACAAGATAAGATCAACTTTAGGGACAGAACTTCTACCAAATGGGGAGGACTGGGGTTTGCCTACGGGGAGACCAGGTTAAAAGAGGTTTTCCCACCAATATCATACCAAATACTTGTATGGGTCTGTAAGACTTGCTAAGGTAGTGAAATCATTGCCCACAACAAGAGAACCATGAACTTGCTTTCCCTAGTCATCCCAGTAAGTAGCCAGCCATGGGAAGCCGAGGCACCATGGTCTGTCTCCAACCACCAGCCACTCAAAGGGCCACGCTTTGGGTGGCGATGACCAGTCCTATGCCTTAGGGCCACCTAGGACAACCTAATCACTGTAGAAAAACTCCTGCTCGCAGTGCCATTTAAGAAACTCTGTGTGAGGGGAGTAGCTAAGAGGGTACATGAACTTCTTCCATGAGAAAGAGAGAAACAAGTCCATACCAGCTTTGCTCTGTCTTTTATCAGAAGAAGAGTAGAGTTTTGTGAGGAACAAAACCGGTGACTCTGTTCCCAGTTCTTCTCTTCTTTGGAGTGGTAGTAACACGTATCACCGCCTTCCCACTTCCAGTTCGCAGGGCAGAGTACACAGTTCAGACCTGGAAAAGGAAAAGCATCACCCTGTTTCTGTTCCCAGGCTGTCCCTCACAGAATAGCACCGTTGGCCTGTGACAACAAGATCCGTAGGGACTGAGATGCGTGAGATGGTCCTCATTCCGTCAAAATCGCACTGTGGTCCCCCAAGGTCCAGGTAATGACAGGGATGAGAAGAGAATCCTCCTCCTCTCACTCCATTCTTTAAGCACTGGGAGGAGGTTCAGGTGGTGCAAGAGGGATTTACTTTGCCTGATTTTAGGGGTCTACAAAGGTGACATGAGTCGACCCGTCTGGATTTCCATTTTAGTCAATGGACAGAAGTAGGTGTGTCTCACACGTGCTTTTTCCATCATTTCAAATGTCTTTCGCAGGAGGAAACAGGCTGTATTGTTGCACTACCGATTTCTCCTGGTTGACTGAACGGGAGACCTAGACATCTTGTCTGTGGGACAGTCTCCAGAGAAATGGAATTCCCTTTCCCGACAGTCACAATAGGGTCCCTTTGCCCGATGCCCCTACTCCTCAGAGTACAATTTCTGAAGGGAACTGTCTCTCTGGCTGCCTCATTGTCAGAGGCCACTTAAATGACCGAGCTGTGGCAAACTGATTTCAGAAACTGGCCTGTGCTGTCCGGAGGTGGGGAATGAACTCCCTGGTTGGTGTAGCTGTGCTTCACTGCACATCACGTCTGGCTTTAGGAGATTCCTGTCTTACCTGGGGTCAGTACGAGCACGCTGCCCTCTGTGTGGACTGCTGTTCACACAGAGTGCGGTGAGTTGTTCACTCCTCAGGCACCACTGTAAAATTGCTTATTAGATGCAGATGAGCATGATATAGAGATCCCTGAACTAGTGCAGATGGGAACTGGCATGTCCGGAAGGCATCGCTTTTGTTTGGAAACTAAATCCTGAAACCCTGGTGCCACTGCCAGTGCACATATGGCCAGGCTGGGTACCTCTCTCCAGGCACAGCATGAGGCAGGCATGCCCATTTCCTACTTTCGAGATGGTCACATCTGAGAAGACACAAGGTCACCTGAGGAGACAGACCTGAGCAGACACAGAAGACACATCTCATTTCCTTCCCTGCTGTGATGCAAGATAAGCCCTCATCAAAATGTGTTGATTTACCATTATTTTTAAGGTTTTTTTCCCCTTCCAAGCACAGCTGATTTCCTATTGCTTGCAGCATATTTGAGAAATTTGCATGCAGCTCATTCTTTGTCGTGTTGAGGTCTCTGAGTTGTGTCTTGCAGTCTTTGGGAATCTGGAAAACTGAAAATCACAGAATCACAGAATCACAGAATCACAGAATCACAGAATCACAGAATCACAGAATCACAGAAAGGTTGGAGTTGGAAGGGACCTCTGGAGATCATCTAGTCCAAACCCCTGCTAGTGCAGGTTTTCTTAGAGTAAGTTGGACCGGATCGCATCCAGGCAGGTTTTGATTGTCTTCGGAGAATGACACTGTAAATAGTCTCTGGGCCGCTCATTCCAGTTCTTCCTCCCTCTCAGAGTAAAGAATGAGATATTTTGCAGTACTGTCCTTCAGAAAGAGCAGGACGCAGATAGGGAGTGTCTTAGCAGAACATTAGGGATAAGTAAACCATTTGGGATAAATGGTATTCCTCCCTAAACAGTTGCAGGTAAGGGCTGCTGAGATGGAGAACATTTGCATAGTGGATTGCTTATTATTTGGCTGTGAGTGAACAACAAAATTCAAGAGTCATTTTTAATCATATATTTCCGTTGTGTATCTTTCTCTTATATTGGTTTCCAGGCTGTGTCTTTTTCCGAAGAATGTGAACTTTAGCTTTGGATCACAGTGAAATTCTTGTGGGTGGGAGATAATAAGCACAGCCTGTTTGCTGTGACACAAAGCTTTTTCCTTCCCAGCAGATCCAGCATTATCAAAGAGGAACACACTGCACCGTTAGTCAGTACTGCAGGATTGTGGATACACTTTTTAGGAGACCCCACAATGGCAGCCAGAGCAAGCAGTGAGTCTCCTGCTCCACCCTTTTCCAGTTCCCCTCCGTGCTGCTCATTTCTAGCCTCATTACATTGAGAAGAGGACAAAGACACTGCAGCAAGGGAAAATACCTGGTTTGCCTGTTCTCCGTTGAAGCAGCAAATGCAGCTGAAGGAGCTGTCAGTCTGGTGTTATTCAGTAGCTTGAGCCCCCCAGCAAACAGAAGAACATCAGTACTTACATAGAAATGCCGGGGCCACCAGCGCCTTCAACAATGCCAGACACAGCATGGAAAATATCAGGACTACAGGCCGGCAAGAGCGAGACGAAGTGGGAGGCCCTGGGAGGAATTCAGCCATGAAATGGAGGTTGACAAAGGGAATGGTGAACACACTGGCCTCGCTACATTGCATTCATCTTTGAGGTGCGTTGGTCAATAGATAATTGCTTTTACTTCACTGTTGTATAGTCCTGCTGCAGAGTCTCTGCGAGCAGCAAAAGATGCCCCAAAAATAAGAGAGATCACAACAGCTCTGTGGAGAATGTGGACAGCCCTGGTACTTTCAAAGGCCACAGAATGTGGGAAGGAAGATATTGCAAAATCTAGACAGTTGATTGATCAAAGCTGAAAACAAATGTGCACCGTATGGTTGCGGTAATTTGTGATGTGCAGCACACATCTGTGGTAATGCGGTTAATGTGAGTGCTACAGTGAACTCCTCTGGTACTGCATGGTAGTTTGAGACTTCTAGCTAGGAATTCATTGAGAATTTTTCTGTAGCATCTGTTACAGCCTAGATACAGAAGTAAGTGCTCAATGAGGAGAAAAAGGATGTTTTGGCTTTCTCAGGTTTAACTGAAGCATTGCCTCCAGAGTTTCTTTAAGTAATGGTTCCCTGCAATGCTCTTTGTGACCTCACAGTTTCTGCTACATCTAGCACGGCTGAAGGAGCCTTGGGCTGGGTCCTCCCATTGTCCTAGAATGCATATATTTTTTCATTGAGATATTTCAATGTGAAATAATGCACAGAGTGTTCTGTGCCCTATCTCAGAATGGTGTTTCTTGTCACAAAATGTGCGTTGTCTACCCTGGGACAGAGAAGCAGGACGTCTAGAGTTATATGAGGGTAGTGGTGTCATTGGTCATTAAAGAAGCCCAGAGCTTTACACAAAGACAAGTCAGACTTTTACTTTTTTTTTTTTTTTTTAGCCCCTGAATTATGCTTTGGCAATGCTTAAACCCATAACTTAACATAACAATGTTCAAAAAATATATGTTCAAAAAACAGAAAAGTGTTTGAAAACTCCACAAACAGCAAACCCTTTCTATGTTCTAGGTTCCTATGTTCTTTGTTCCCTCTGAATCTAGAGCTCATCTTCACAATGTAACAGAAATTAAGCAAAGTTAATTTAAAATTAGTATTTATAATGCATTCAGCCATTTAACAGATATATCCATTTCAAAGACGAGTACCTTAACTCCGGCTAGAACTTCAAAAGCGAAATAAAGTGAGACAGTTAAAGCTAATTCACTCCTAAGCTTGAATGCAAATGCACGGGGAAATTAAATGGAAATGATTCTCTTCAAAAGTTTTTTCAAGTTAACCTGAACTTGACATTTAGACAATTAGGATTATTTGTAGAACTTAGTATAACACTCAGTAAAATTTATATGGAATAATAAGATCACTATGTCAGGTGTACCTACCAAATGAAAAAGTTCAGGCAGAAATGACAGTATAAAACCCAAGGATGTATTTATAATTTTTCTGATAGTACAAAGCTAACAAAGGCCCCTCGAGCATATAATTAAAAGTATTGTCTGGCCCATCTACTTTAACAAGAATAAATCATAAAAGCTTCATAGATACTACACCTTTTTCCTTAGTATCTTCAGGCTGTTTGATGTTATCCAGTTCATGGCTGTTTTCAAATTTCGGATTTGCATACGTTATTTCTTCTGTCATCGTTGGTAAAAAGAAGAGTGTCAGAACAAAAAGGTAGAAGAAGATCTCGCATTTGCAGCTAGTGAGCTAGGAGGAAAATCTGCCCCTTTGAGGGGTTTCCTCGTATTGTCAGACACAACTGAAACAGCAGCGATATCAAGATTCATCTGAGCTTCCTCAGTCCCAGTGCTGACAAGCGACTGTTCCTCTTTCGCTCGTTGCTATATCCTCCTCCTTCCTCTGTATTGCATTTCTACCCTCCCTGACTGCCATCTATTTCTTTCTGCCATTATCGAAGAAAATGCAGCCACTTGTGTAGAACTCGTCTCTTTTCTTTAGAACTCTTCTTCTTTTGGAGGGACAACATTTAATTCTGGATTACACCAGGTTCAGGCTTGAAGCAGGGAACTGAATGAAGTGTTGTACAGCTTTGAGGCTGGGCAGCTGTGCTCAGCAGCAGATTTGTGACCACACTTGAGTTCCTGTTTCCCTCCAGAATGTGCCGAAAGCAAATCAGAAGGTCGACTTGCAGCTTAAAGCTGGCAAAGTGTGCTCTCGCCCAAAAGAAGTAAGCGCTTGTGCTCCAGGTTGGCACCTGAGCTAGGACTTGTCAGGGTGATGGCTCTTTCTTCCAGGCCATCTTCCCAAAGTGATTGTTTGGCCTGGAAGCTCTAAGTCACCAAACTAGAAGGACCTCCTCACAAAGGCTCCCTTTCAGAAGAGACTTTCTTCCACTGGCATTAATGTTCTATTTCCATTTCTGGAATAATTTTCTGTATTCTTCATTCTCCTCCAGATCTACGGCATGAGTAGAAGCATACGCTAACGCTCACATTTTGAGGCTGCACAGTGAAGGGCGTCTACAGGAAAACACGTTTCATGTCTCTCCCTCGCAGAGATGGACCCAGCTGAGGGAACGCTCTTTCCCTGACATGAACGAACAATTCTATGGAGGAAAAGAAATGTCAGGGAGACCAAGGAGGGTGATGTTTCATGGCGTGAGAAACTGGCCACCCGCTCTGCTGCTGTGTGCCTCCCATGAGACTATTGGTCACGGCATTTCTCTGGAGAGCAGCAATCCTTTGTTATCCTGGTAGGGCTGTGCTTTGCTGGGCCATTGCTGTTATCCAAGGAATTGTCTAGGGCAGATTTTGTAGCATGTAACAAACTTTGTAAGTGGCCTAACTGAGACCATGAGACAAGATGTCCTAGAGCAAGAGCAAAATATTCAGTTCATGCCATAATATCAGTGATGGGGTGGGGTTTTTTTTGGTTTTTTCTTTTTGTGGTTTTTTTCTTTATTTGTGTTTGTGGTTTTTTTTTTTCCCCAGAAGTGTGCTTGTTTAGGGAAGCATCACTGGTAAAATGTGTTTCTTTGGAAATACCTAAAATGATTCATCAGCTTTGTGCACCAAAATAATTCTGGAGGTTTTGAAAGTTCCACTCTACAGGGTCTCTAGGCACCAAGTTAAAGGATTTCAACTTTCAGAGGACTTCATGGACTTAAAAGAGGCAGCACCCAGCACCTCTGAATGCTATAATGTTTTCATGTAGGAATTAAGATAAATAAGCATCTGTATAATTATATCATCCCAAAACAAACGGTGAAAAATGAATTGGATATAGCCCCTACTATGGGAGAGACCCTTAAGGCCATACAGCAGATGAAAACCGGCAAGGCAGCTGGGGTCGATGGAATCCCACCTGAAATCTGGAAACATGGAGGCCAAACGCTCCATGCTAAATTTCACGAGCTAGTTGTGTGCTGTTGGGAACAAGGCGAACTACCACCAGATCTCCATGATGCAATCATCATCACCCTGTACAAGAAAAAAGGAGTAAAGTCAGACTGCTCAAACTACCGAGGCATAACTCTGCTCTCCATTGCTGGAAAAATTCTCACAAGAATACTATTGAACAGATTGGTACCCGCTATCGCAGAAGAACTTCTACCTGAAAGTCAGTGTGGTTTCAGAGCCAACAGAAGTACCACAGACATGGTATTCGTTCTTAGACAACTGCAAGAGAAGCATAGGGAACAGAACAAGGGTCTCTATGTAACTTTCGTTGATCTCACCAAAGCCTTTGACACTGTGAGCAGAAAAGGTCTGTGGCAGATCTTGGAACGATTAGGATGTCCCCCCAAGTTCCTCAAAATGATTATCCTGTTACATGAGGGGCAGCGCGGCCAAGTCAGATATGGCGATGCACTCTCTGAGCCCTTCCCAATAGCCAATGGTGTGAAACAAGGTTGCGTTCTCGCACCAACTTTATTCACAGTTTTCTTCAGCATGATGCTCCAAAGGGCCACGGCAGACCTCGACGAACAAGACGGCATTTATATCCGATATCGTACCGATGGGAGCCTTTTCAACCTAAGGCGACTGAAGGCCCACACCAAGACCCTGAATCACCTTGTCCGCGAGCTGCTTTTTGCTGACGATGCCGCCCTTGTTGCCCACACAGAAGCAGCTCTGCAGCGCTTAACATCCTGCTTTGCAGAGGCGGCTGAGCTTTTTGGGCTGGAAGTCAGCTTGAAGAAGACAGTAGTTCTCTACCAACCAGCACCACAAGATGATTACCATCATCCCCACATCACCATTGGCGAGTCAGAGCTTCAGTCAGTCCAACAGTTCAGCTATCTGGATAGCATCATCTCCTCAGATGCCACGATCGACAAAGAGATAGACAACAGAATAGCAAAGGCAAACAGAGCTTTCAGAAAACTCCATAAAAGAGTCTGGTGCAATAAACACCTGAAGAAAAGTACAAAGATCAGTGTCTACAGAGCCGTGGTACTGCCTACTATTCTGTACGGGTCTGAATCATGGGTCATCTACCGCCACCATCTGCGATTCCTCGAACGCTTCCATCAGCGCTGCCTCCGCACAATCCTAAACATCCACTGGACTGACTACGTGACTAACGCTGCTGTCCTTGAACAGGCAGACATCACCAGTATTGAGGCCATGTTGCTGAAAACGCAGCTGCGTTGGGCAGGGCACATCTCCAGGATGGCGGATCACCGCCTCCCTAAGATCGTGTTCTATGGTGAACTTGCCACCGGCTGCCGCAAGAGAAGAGCTCCAAAGAGGAGATATAAGGACTCCCTGAAACAACACCTCAGCCTAGGCCATATTGACCACCATCAGTGGTCCACCCTGGCCTCCAATCGGGAGATTTGGAGACACACCATACATAACGCTGCTGTCTCCTTTGAGAGCACGCGTAGAATCAGTCTCGAGGAGAAAAGACAGTGCAGAAAGAACCGTGCCTCGACTATACCACCCAAGGAGACCCTCCGGTGTGCTCTTTGCAACCGGTCTTGCCTATCCCACATTGGCCTTTTCAGCCATCAACGCGCTTGCAATAAGCGTGGGCAAAGCCCTTCCCAAATCTTCGTCCGCGAAGCCAAGCCATGAATGAATGAATTTATTAATTGCGTATTATAATTTCATATTTGACTATTGCTCCAGACAATCTGAAATTATGACCATTTCAGAGAAACCATGCATAAGGTCTAAAATGAAGTGAGATAAGGCTCTTACAGGAAACCTGTATAGACATCCTATTGTTATATGACTCCTTGTCAGCTGAGAAATGCCACCTCTTCTCCATGTCTAACCTGACCCTTATACAGAATGAGGAAACTTCTGGCTGTTTGAAGTATTAAAAATGTGAGAATTTCAACATTTGTTTCATCTAGGCAGCTGAATCCAACAAAGTTCTGGACTTCAGGAAGAAGCCCTTGCTGTTTATTTAGTTGATACATAATTTGTTGTGCTGCATCTCAAAATGTCTTGTGAAGATCTGGAAGGCTACAGACATCGTTTGCTAGTTGACAGTGCTGAAGGTAAATAGGAGAAAGATTTCTTGACGGAATCTAAACCACAGAGTGTTTCTAATTTGTTGTAAGCAAATACGGCTGCAGTTCATTCTCCTGAAGTTCTTAAGGAACAGAAAGATCAAAATGGGGTGAAATTCAATAATGCAAATGGCAAGTTCACCTCTACGGGAATCGGTAGCTGGGGTTACACTTTCATCCTCCCTTTTGGAAAAACAGGCCTTTCCCAAATACAAATTAGTAGTCATACCTAAGGTCCATGCATTGCCATTGTACTCATAAAACGCATGGAAAGTCAGATATCATGGGGAGAATCCATTCCGTTATATATATATTTTAAATTAAATTGCAAACTGATTCTAACAAAAGTAAAAACAAGCAACAAAGCGAACCGACAGACACCTCAAACCAGAAAATCCTATAGCAGAATTAGCTGCACTCCTAAATCTCACAGATGCCCATCTAGGCATGCGATATACCACAAAGGAGGCAACACATGCCTTCAGAAGAGCCAGGGAAGTGAAGTAAATGTATCAGACCTGCTGGACCATACTCAGGGCAGCAAGCTAGAGTGGGTAAGATCAACTAGCTGACTGTGGAGAAGTACTTCTAAAACTCAACAGCACAGAAAAATTCAGTAGCACAAACCAGAAAGCCATGAGCTTGGGAGACTTCTGGCTAAAGGGGCTGCATGGAACAACAAGCCCATCTGCTGGAGATGACCGTGAAAGCTGAGCTCAGGATCAGTATGTGGACCATCTGCATCCTGCGTGATAAACTTTGGGAAACGTTTTCCTGACAGAAACAGAGACAAGCTGGTGATCAGGCGCTGCTTCATCTGGAATCTCCTTATGGTTAAAGCGCCTCTGGTCAGAAAAGTCCAACCAGAACTAGAGTGCAGACAAGGGCTGTGCTGATGGAGGGACGGTGAGGCCTCACTTACGGGAGAAAGACTGAAAATCCTGCCGCATTTAGTTTGGCAGAAAGCTGTCTGGGAAGGGAAGTGGTTGGCCTCTTACAGATAAAGAGCGGCTAAACGTCAGCGGGAAATGAGTGGTTTAGATCTGTGTGATGTGCCATCTTCTACAAAGGCAGTGACAGCAGCCAGAGGATTGGGAGAGTACACCCTCAGCTCTTCTGCTTCCCACTCCTCCTAAAGGCACCACAGTGGGACATGAGCAGTTTGTTATCATAAATGGAGACACCATTATTTCTGCTTTATTCCATTGCCTGGAAAAGAACCAATGGCAGAGACTTTCAGTCCTTCCTCCTAAGGCTGGCCCTGCACTTCTGAACTCTGCTGAACAGCAAGAACATGATTCCTGCTGCCCTTCAGTTCCAGCAGGCAATGCAGCTACCGTCAGACCCTGGTGCAATTTCAAGTAACCCTGCTGCAAATTATCAAACCACATTGCGACATTCCAGGGTTCTCTAAGCTTGAAGGCACAGCTTATTTTACAAGAAATCGCTGAAATAAATGCTAGAAGGGGAAAGGCTGAGCTGAAAGGATGGGGAGGCCAGGAGCTGGCAGGATCCACGTGACCGCTCCGTCTGTGTCAGAGCAAGGCCAGACCACACGGAGGTCCTCTGCCCTTGCACGGCGCGCACGGTGCGCTGTGCTTGTCCATCCTCACTCCCCATCTCTAGCTCTCTGCACTGCCTTGCTCTAGGGCCGAGCTGTAGCTCTAAACCCTCTTCAGCAACCAAGTCTCCTCAACAGAGCACTTGGCCAGACATGATGAGTGAGGTTGTGGTGACAGGAAATTGCGAGAGGAGTTTCTGCGGTAGCTGTTCCTGCTCTTGTGTGTGAAGTTCAGAGACTCCCATTTGCAAACTAATAACAATGTGCTGGAAATACACTGCGATGACTGGGCTGTTCTTCCTGCCTCGCTGCGGAGAGGACAGGTTTGTTCCAGGGCAGAACTATCTCTGGCTGCATGTACTTCCTGTAGGACATCTTACCTGTGTGCAAGGAGAAGGAATGATGGAAAAGTTTGGAGTAAAGGGTGCTTACAGCCTGTTTTGCGGCACAGAGAGACACACACAAGGAGTAGCCGTCACGGTGTATCCATGGTGTATCCATAATACCCTCATAAACCCCTCATCCTAAATATGGTGTGACAGTACTTGTCTGTCAGACATGAAAACTGGATGTTGGCGCCTTAGCGTAAAAAAGGGCTTTTCTGCAGGTAACGCGGAATCACGTGTGTCTGTGCCACTGAAGGTAGTTGCAAGTTTTCCTGAGAGTAACCTCTTCAGTTTTAGCAACAACCTCGCCAGCATGTAGTGAAACACTGTTGTTGGCACTTTTCTCCAGCCTGATTTTCCTTCCAGAGAGGAAACAGGAGGTAAAGTTCTATTCTTGTATTTTGGTAGCTCTGAATTCCATCAGCAGTCGGTTAATTCTATTGCTACTCTTTTTTTTCCCCCCAAGTCACTTTTAAAACAGATCCTTCTGCAAGAACAAAATAAGTAACCACAGCAGTAAGATGGGGCTTTATCATCATGTTCCCGGATCTTGTAAGGATGCAGGGCAGGCAAAATTCCTTGTTTTTTCGGACTAAAATAAAAAGAAAGGTAAACTAAGGCAGGAAGTTTGGGTCTACGCTGGAACACAGCCTGTGTATAAAAGTTGTCATCAGGCTGGACAAACCAGCTGTGTTTATTAAGCAGAACTTGCAAATCGCATGAGCTAAAGTCCCTGACTGCGGGGAGGGGGAGTGGGGAGGAGAGGAATTTAGCCATGGGAAACTTGCCATCGAACGGAACTGTGATTAAAAAATGCCACCTCAGCCAATACCTAGAGAGGACATTTCTGTGTTTCTTCCCCCATCAGGAAAAGCTCCTTTCAGTGGAAAAGGGGATGCGGTCAGGCTGCGCATCCTTAAGTGTCTACCTGGTTACAGCCCCACCAGGGTACGTCCTTTTCCAGTTACAACCTTGCAGGACCATGTTCGCTGCAGCCATCTGGATGCCTGCAGGGAATGGTAGGACACTCCTCCTGTCTTTCTTCTCTGGGGTGAGTCTTTCAGTAGCACAGCACACTCTATCCCCACCACACTCCAACCCCACCTGCCTTCATACAAATGCTGTCACACATGCAGTTGCTGCACCAGACGCTGCTCTTGGGCTGGCCCACAACATTGACCCACAAGATGAAGGTCACACCAAGATATGATGTAGCCTCGTGGCCGCCTGTCAGCATGGGGAGCTGTCAATCTCAGCTTATCTTCAGTTATCTCAGTTTATCTTCAGCAAACTGCAGAAACACCTAGTACGCGGGACTGGTGCATTTTCGCTGGGGCTGGGTTTGCAGACCCTTGCTCAGCACATTAAGTTAGTAGTATGGCATTCCAGGACTTATCCTAAAAATACATGAAAGGAGGTTCTCTTCATGTTTCTAACCTTAGCACAGCTCTTGCAAGAGATCAAGAAGGTCGAAAAGTGGAAAAGAAGAGCAGATCATTACTAGTAAAAAAAAAAAAAGAAAAAAAAAAGAGAGAACTAATGGTGCCAGGAAGAAGTATAGAGCATGGAAGAGAGGTAGACAGTCACAGCTGAAGGAGGAGATATCTCCTGTGACTCCTGCACAAGTCCTTATGAGGACTATGAATCCCTGTGCTCCACAGAGCAAATGTGATTGTTAATACAGTTTGGGCACACTTTGGCCCATCTTCTGAGGGTATCGGTGTCTGTGTGTGTGCACTCCAGGCTACGAGTGTATCAAAGCACGCAGATCAACCAGACATGAAAAGTGACTCCTGAATGGAAAGGTTTAATCCTCGTCACAGGTTCTGTTACGGCTGTACAGTTACGAGCTGACAAGTGGCGTTAGGACTCTATCAGAGGATGCTGGGAGGGGAGCAGTATCTTTACATGCCGGCTTTTTTTCCTGGCCATCCCTTTTGGCCATTTTGTCCATCACTTGTGTTGGTTGAAACTGAGAAATCATTTGGCAGTTTTGGATCTGGAATGACAGACTTGGGTCACTCCTGGAGCCCGTCACCATGCCCGTTTCCTTAGTATGAAGATGTTTTTACAGGTGTCTAAAAGAGAATAAACCCAGGGAAATGTGTTAGGTCTGATCCAACATATTCAAATTCTCATGTGAGAGTTCTCAAAAACGAAATAAAAAATTCCAACCTTGGTGAACGTTATCTAGTTTCCATGATCATTTTGGTCTGACAGACCAGCCCTCCTGCCAATGGTGGTTACCTCGCTGTAATTGGATGGCAGGCTTTTCACAGATAAAGGATACCTTGTCTATACATCGTCCGTAATTTATGGCACTGTAATACAAATATCCACAGTCTTTTTGGTATTTTGTAATCTGCATCCTAGGAAAGAAAAATCTTTATTGTTACATCTCACCTCATTCAAATGGTGGACTCTTGCCCCCTTGGAAGAAGAGCCATCTTTGCAACAATTACTCATGTGGCTTTCACGAAGATGTATAACACCAACAAGGAAACAAAGCACGCAGTGACATGGTGCACCCACTCCTAGGAGGCTGACCCCATCCTGACCACCTGCAGCAGACTCTAAGGGTGGATTCTAAACCATTTCTTGTAGCTGGCAGTAAGAATCGCGAACTCCTGGCTACCAACTGGAGGAGGCCAGTGGCTGTTTCAACACAAACGTTAAGAGGAGAGTGACCAACAAAGACAAGGAAAATTGGCAGAGCAGGTTTGAAAGCCAGAAACTGTATTTCTGAAATAACATGTGAAACCCAGGTGAAATGATTATAGAGAATAAATAGTGTCTTATATAAAACTAGAAGAGTATGAAATCAAAAGCATGAAATAAACCTTTCCATTGGAGTTTTTTCCATGCGTCCTCACTGAAACAAGATGTCAAATACAAGAGAAACAGATGACATTCACGGTCAATCTGAAACCAATTTTTGGGTACTTTTTTTGCCCAGGAATACTGCATAGATGACCAGCCAAGCAGCTCTTGGTGAGGCCAAGAAAAATCTGAAATTGAAAAAGTGAGACCCCGAATGCAGAGAAAGCTGCGTAGAAGTTGGCTGATCAGGGTGCCCTTTGCGTCAGAGAAAGTGGGAGTTGTGTGTGGGTGAGCACCAACGTTATGTAGTGCAGGAAAGCTGCCCACTTACCAAGATTTTTGTTCTTCTGTAAGAACTGTGTTGTCTGACCAATACCAGTCTCTCTGTTCATCTCTATATCTTATTCCAATCCAGTATACTCCTCCAGAAAATTTGTTTACCTGTTCCTATGCAGAGTAAGGACAATTCAAAACAGGTATTTGGGAAGGTATTAAAAATAAATAGGCTCATAAGTTGAAAGCATTGATGGAAATTGCTTAAAGAAGAGAAATACGACAAACTGTGACCCTGTCAGGACAAGTTCTGCTTTTAAAGGAAGAGCCTAGTATCAAAGGAGAAAGGACAGTAGAGCTGTTTTTAATCAGCGAGGAGATATTTCTAGCTCTGAAGAGCAAAGTCACCCTCATCAACCTGCTTTAAACCCTCTGGGTGAAACACTGGGTGACTCTCAAGAATCATTCCTTCCCCTTCACTCTGTCCTTATCACTTGCCAACAGTGAAAAGGAAGCCTCTGCAGGGAGCTGTTGGGTTTGATTTGTTGCACCTTCACACTTGGCTCTAGCATCGTTAACTTACTGCCCAAAGCTGGACCATGACACGTAGAGGAGGTCTTAGAACTAAACATTTGGCCATGTTGTGTTCTTCAAAACTGCTCCGAGCGGAACAAATGGGAACGTAAACTCGAATAGTGCTGCCTTTCTCACTGCTGCTTAAGGGAAATCTCTAAAGATTTGAATTCTGTTTCTCTGGCGTTCTCTTCCTTCCTTCACCTATCATTGTCACTCCCAGTGCACTTCTCCATTTTCTGTTTTTCCCCCTAACTCTCCATGCTGTGAGTAGGGCGGACAGAACAGAGTGCACCTCTCAACCGTTGCTGTCCCCAGTTTCTGAGGCAGAGAATAAAGCTGCTCCCTTTTACTTCTGGGAGAAGCCTCATAGCCTGCTGCTCCGTGAGAGGAGAGCTGACGTTTGTCGAGTGCTGGAGAGCAGGCAGGCAGGCCCAGCCCTGACTGCCAACTCTTGGGACAACTTTCTTGCCTTCAGCCTTCCAACACGTCTGCTGGCATCCAGAGGCAAAAGCATTATTGCGCTCTACACCTGGCATTCTCTCTTCCCACCACAGTTTATTTTCATTTACTAATGAGTAATTAGTAGGACAGATTTAAGCAACTTGCTGCCAAGAGTTTGAATTTTGATTGACAAGATAAGATCAACTTTAGGGACAGAACTTCTACCAAATGGGGAGGACTGGGGTTTGCCTATGGGGAGACCAGGTTAAAAGAGGTTTTCCCACCAATATCGTACCAAATACTTGTATGGGTCTGTAAGACTTGCTAAGGTAGTGAAATCATTGCCCACAACAAGAGAACCATGAACTTGCTTTCCCTAGTCATCCCAGTAAGTAGCCAGCCATGGGAAGCCGAGGCACCATGGTCTGTCTCCAACCACCAGCCACTCAAAGGGCCACGCTTTGGGTGGCGATGACCAGTCCTATGCCTTAGGGCCACCTAGGACAACCTAATCACTGTAGAAAAACTCCTGCTCGCAGTGCCATTTAAGAAACTCTGTGTGAGGGGAGTAGCTAAGAGGGTACATGAACTTCTTCCATGAGAAAGATAGAAACAAGTCCATACCAGCTTTGCTCTGTCTTTTATCAGAAGAAGAGTAGAGTTTTGTGAGGAACAAAACTGGTGACTCTGTTCCCAGTTCTTCTTTTCTTCGTAGTAGTAGTAACACGTATCACCGCCTTCCCACTTCCAGTTCGCAGGGCAGAGTACACAGTTCAGACCTGGAAAAGGAAAAGCATCACCCTGTTTCTGTTCCTCACAGAATAGCACTGTTGGCCATAGGGACTGAGATGCGTGAGATGGTCCTCATTCCGTCAAAATCGCACTGTGGTCCCCCAAGGTCCAGGTAATGACAGGGATGAGAAGAGAATCGTCCTCCTCTCACTCCATTCTTTAAGCACTGGGAGGAGGTTCAGGTGGTGCAAGAGGGATTTACTTTGCCTGATTTTAGGGGTCTACAAAGGTGACATGAGTCGACCCGTCTGGATTTCCATTTTAGTCAACGGACAGAAGTAGGTGTGTCTCACACGTGCTTTTTCCATCATTTCAAATGTCTTTCGCGGGAGGAAACAGGCTGTATTGTTGCACTACTGATTTCTCCTGGTTGACTGAACGGGAGACCTAGACATCTTGTCTGTGGGACAGTCTCCAGAGAAATGGAATCCCCTTTCCCGACAGTCACAATAGGGTCCCTTTGCCCGATGCCCCTACTCCTCAGAGTACAATTTCTGAAGGGAACTGTCTCTCTGGCTGCCTCATTGTCAGAGGCCACTTAAACAACCGAGCTGTGGCAAACTGATTTCAGAAACTGGCCTGTGCTGTCCGGAGGTGGGGAATGAACTCCCTGGTTGGTGTAGCTGTGCTTCACTGCACATCACGTCTGGCTTTAGGAGATTCCTGTCTTACCTGGGGTCAGTACTAGCACGCTGCCCTCTGTGTGGACTGCTGTTCACACAGAGTGCGGTGAGTTGTTCACTTCTCAGGTACCACTGTAAAATTGCTTATTAGATGCAGATGAGCATGATATAGAGATCCCTGAACTAGTGCAGATGGGAACTGGCATGTCCAGAAGGCATCGCTTTTGTTTGGAAACTAAGTCCTGAAACCCTGGTGCCACTGCCAGTGCACATATGGCCAGGCTGGGTACCTCTCTCCAGGCACAGCATGAGGCAGGCATGCCCATTTCCTACTTTCGAGGTGGTCACATCTGAGAAGACACAAGGTCACCTGAGGAGACAGACCTGAGCAGACACAGAAGACACATCTCATTTCCTTCCCTGCTGTGATGCAAGATAAGCCCTCATCAAAATGTGTTGATTTACCATTATTTTTAAGGTTTTTTTCCCCTTCCAAGCACAGCTGATTTCCTATTGCTTGCAGCATATTTGAGAAATTTGCATGCAGCTCATTCTTTGTCGTGTTGAGGTCTCTGAGTTGTGTCCTGTAGTTCTTGGGAATCTGGAAAACTGAAATTCACAATAAGACATTTTCCAGTGCTGTTGTTTTAGAAATTGTGGGACATTGTTAGGGGAATATCTTAGGGATAAGTAAACCATTTGGGATAAATGGTATTCCTCCCTAAACAGTTGCAGGTAAGGGCTGCTGAGATGGAGAACATTTGCATAGTGGATTGCTTATTATTTGGCTGTGAGTGAACAACAAAATTCAAGAGTCATTTTTAATCATATATTTCCGTTGTGTATCTTTCTCTTATATTGGTTTCCAGGCTGTGTCTTTTTCCGAAGAATGTGAACTTTAGCTTTGGATCACAGTGAAATTCTTGTGGGTGGGAGATAATAGGCACAGCCTGTTTGCTGTGACACAAAGCTTTTTCCTTCCCAGCAGATCCAGCATTATCAAAGAGGAACACACTGCACCGTTAGTCAGTACTGCAGGATTGTGGATACACTTTTTAGGAGACCCCACAATGGCAGCCAGAGCAAGCAGTGAGTCTCCTGCTCCACCCTTTTCCAGTTCCCCTCCGTGCTGCTCATTTCTAGCCTCATTACATTGAGAAGAGGACAAAGACACTGCAGCAAGGGAAAATACCTGGTTTGCCTGTTCTCCGTTGAAGCAGCAAATGCAGCTGAAGGAGCTGTCAGTCTGGTGTTATTCAGTAGCTTGAGCCCCCCAGCAAACAGAAGAACATTACTACTTACATAAAACTGCCAGGGCTGCCAGTGCCATCAGTGATACCAGGAACAGCATGAACAAAGTCAGGACTACAGGCCGGCAAGAGCGAGACGAAGTGGGAGGCCCTGGGAGGAATTCAGCCATGAAATGGAGGTTGACAAAGGGAATGGTGAACACACTGGCCTCGTTACATTGCATTCATCTTTGAGGTGCGTTGGTCAATAGATAATTGCTTTTACTTCACTGTTGTATAGTCCTGTTGCAGAGTCTCTGCGAGCAGCAAAAGATGCCCCAAAAAAATAAGAGAGATCACAACAGCTCTGTGGAGAATGTGGACAGCCCTGGTACTTTCAAAGACCACAGAATGTGGGAAGGAAGATATTGCAAAATCTAGACAGTTGATTGATCAAAGCTGAAAACAAATGTGCACCGTATGGTTGCGGTAATTTGTGATGTGCAGCACACATCTGTGGTAATGCGGTTAATGTGAGTGCTACAGTGAACTCCTCTGGTACTGCATGGTAGTTTGAGACTTCTAGCTAGGAATTCATTGAGAATTTTTCTGTAGCATCTGTTACAGCCTAGATACAGAAGTAAGTGCTCAATGAGGAGAAAAGGGTACAATCTTTTCCTGAGCAAAAGAAATTTTAAGCATGTAGGTCATCTGAAAGAGACATTTTTTAATAGGACCTGGAAGATTTAGAGGGTTAAGACCACAGAATCATAGAATAATAGAATGGTTTGGGTTGGAAGGGGCCTTAAGGATCATCTAGTTCCAACCACCATGCCATGGGCAGGGACACCTTCCACTAGACCAGGTTTCTCAAAGCCCCATCCAAGCTGGCCTTGCACACTTAAACACTGAACTGTGGATGGGGCATCCTTAGCCTCTCTGGGCAACCTGTTCCAGTGCTCACCACCCCTACAGTGAAGTTCTTCCTTATGTCTAATCTAAATGTATCCTCTTTCAATTTAAAACCATTATGCCTTGTCCTATCACTACATGCCCTTGCAAAAAGTCCCTCTCCACAAGCCCTTGTAGGACTTACTGCATGAGGGAGAAAAAGCATTCAGTTTGTCAGGGAAGCACTAAATATAAGGCAGATATTAAAATTGCCACTATATGGACTTTATGGAGAAACATAGTGTGTCAAGCTGAAGGAGCAGGAATGGAAACTGTAGTGTGCCTCTCCTACAAATAACCTGTCGTCAGCTTCTATGGTGAAGAAATTGTGGGCAGAACGTTGCACAAGACCTCACTTCGTAGAAACTACACCTTGCTCTATAGAATCTCCAGCTGATGAATATTCAGGTGAAAGAAGATCAAGCAATGGATGTTGTCTTGAACTGGGACTCAGATCACTGCTGTCTTATATTCAACCTCCTGATCACCAGATCCTTTCCAGCCTCCACAGCCAGCCTGCTCCCAGTCTCTGTCACTGCCTGGGATTAGTCTGGCCTCAGTGCACAAGTCATGGAACTTCATGGGTTTTCTGCTCAGCCAGTCCTCAAGTTTCTCAAGGCTTCTTTGTTTTGAAGCTCTACCACTTGGTAGCATCAGCCACCACCCCTAGGCTAATATCATTACAAATTTGCTGAAGACACTCTCTGTGTCATGTTTCAGGTTGTTGATGAAGGTATTAAACAACATGGCCTTAGTATCAACCCCTGAGGGACCCCTGAGGGACTCTGCCACCCAACAGATGTTGAAGCATTAGTTACTCCCCTTTGAGTCTGTTTTCAACCCACAGAACAGCCCACCATCCAGGCCATAACTTCCTCAGCTTTAACATGACAATACCAGAACAAACACTGACAAAAGCCTTGCTGAACATATCTCATGTCTGCCACTCATCCTGCACCTGCGTTTCACCACAGAATGAAACCCCAGTCTAAGGAATTGCTCTGACTGTTTGGGATTGCATAAAGGAGAAATACCCAGGCCCTTCACAAAGAGTAGGAGCATCTCCCTTCTGCATTGTTTCCAAGGTCTGGTCTCACAGGCGTATGGCAGAAACACTCCGAGAGAGAGCCTGCACAGGAGAATCACATACCTTATTATGTATGCTAACAAGACTTAAGGACGCATTGACTGCTGGGACATAGGGGTATTTTAAGGTCAAAGTGCTTCTGTACATGCTCTGAAGCTGAATATTAGGTGCCTGGATAATTTCAGTAGTAGAAGTTTGACTCCCTAAGGCAGGCTGATACACAGACTCATACAAATTGGAGCTAAACAGCAAAAATAAATTGTTCCTACCCCTACAAAGAGACAGCCCCAAGCTGAAGACTGGAAGCATTATACTCCATGCTTCCTGGAGCTTCGGGATGAGAAGAGAGAAAGATTTTGTAGTTTGAAGGTGAGATTTTTAATATAATAAAATAAACAATATAAATATAAAACAATATAAATATAAACAAATACTTGTACAATTACTTGTACAAACATTTTCTGAACAGCAGTATGAATCAAGACCAAGCGGTAGTTCTAGCTTTGTCTGGTTTAACTGAAGCATTGCCTCCAGAGTTTCTTTAGGTAATGGTTCCCTGCACTGCTCTTTGTAACCTCACAGCTTCTGCTACATCTAGCACAGCCCAAGGGCCCTTGGGCTGGGTCTTCCATCCTGTACAGTACTCCCGTTGTCCTAGAATGGATATATTTTTTCACCGAGATTATTTCAATGTGATGTTTGTGAAATAATGCACAGAGTGTTCTGTTCCCTCTCAGAATGGCGGTTTCTCATCACAAAATATGTGTTGTCTACCCTGGGACAGAGAATCAGGACATCTAGAGTCATATGAGGGTAGTGGTGTCATTGGACATTAAAAGAAAAGAAGCCCAGAGTAAAGCCTACAAGCTTTACACAAAGACAGTTCAGATTTTTACTTTTCTTTTTTCAGCCCCTAAATTATACTTTCTCAAAGCTCGAAACCATAAGTTAACATTGCAGTGTTCAAAATCATAATACATGTTCAAACAACATAACAGGATCAAAACCATTGCTCTTTGATACAGAAATCCCCAGAGAATTCCTTCTCAATAACAAGCAAGTTGTTCTCGTTTGTAAACTTCTGCTCCAGAGCCTAAACCCACAAACAGTGAACACTTTCTACATTCTTTGTTCCCATGAGTTGCACAACTCAAATCTAGAGCTCATCTTTTCAATTTAGCATGAAGTAAGCAAAATTACTTTAAAATTACTGTTTAAAATACAGTATTTTTGACCATGAACCAGCAACATGCCCTTGTGGCCAAGAAGGTGCATTAAAAAGAGTGTGGCCAGCAGATCAAAGGAGGTTCTCCTCCTCTACTCTGCCCTAATGAGGCTACATCTGGAGTACTGTGTCCAGTTCTGGGCTCCCCAGTTCAAGAGAGGTGAAGAACTACTGGATAGAGTCCAGTGGAGGGCGGAAAAGATGATTAGGGTACTGGAGCGTCTCTCTTACAAGGAAAGGCTGAGAGATCTGGGTCTGTTTAACCTAGAGAAGAGAAGACTGAGAAGGGTTCTTATCAGTGCTTATAAATATCTACCGGATGGGTGTCAGGAGGATGCAGCCAGTCTCTTTTCAGTGATCCCCAGTGACAGGACTAGAGGCAACAGGCACAAACTGGAATACAGCAAGTTCTATCTGAACATGACGAGAAACTTAGTACTTCGAGGGTGACAGAGCACTGGAACAGGCTACCCAGAGAGACTGCGGAGTCTCTTTCTCTGGAGGCTTTCAAAACCCACCTGAACATGATCCTGTGCAACCTGGTCTAGGTGAACCTGCTCTGGCAGGGTGTTGGACTAGATGATCTCCAGAGGTCTCTTCCAGCCCCAAACATTCTGTGATTGTTTCATGGCATGAAACAAAATATCATTATTTAAAATGCATTCATGCCTTTAACATATTTAGCATTTGAAAGATCTTAACTCAGGCTAGAACTTCAAAAGCGAAATAAAGTGAGACAGTTAAAGCTAATTCAGTCCTAAGCTTGAATGCAAATGCACGGGGAAATTAAATGGAACTGATTCTCTTCAAAAGTTTTTTCAAGTTAACCTGAACTTGACATTTAGACAATTAGGATTATTTGTAGAACTTCTTAGTATAACACTCAGTAAAATTTATATGAAATAATAAGATCATTATGTCAGGTGTACCTACCAAATGAAAAAGTTCAGGCAGAAATAACAACATCAAAACCCCAGATATATTTATAATTTTTCTGATAGTACAAAGCTAACAAAGGCCCCTCGAGCATATAATTAAAAGTATTGTCTGGCCCATCTACTTTAACAAGAATAAATCATAAAAGCTTCATAGATACTACACCTTTTTCCTTAGTATCTTCAGGCTGTTTGATGTTATCCAGTTCATGGCTGTTTTCAAATTTCAGATTAGCATACGTTATTTCTTCTGTCATCGTTGGTAAAAAGAAGAGTGTCAGAACAAAAAGGTAGAAGAAGATCTCGCATTTGCAGCTAGTGAGCTACAAGGAAAATCTGCCCCTTTGAGGGGTTTCCTCGTATTGTCAGACACAACTGAAACAGCAGCGATATCAAGATTCATCTGAGCTTCCTCAGTCCCAGTGCTGACAAGCGACTGTTCCTCTTTCACTCGTTGCTATATCCTCCTCCTTCCTCTGTATTGCATTTCTACCCTCCCTGACTGCCATCTATTTCTTTCTGCCATTATCGAAGAAAATGCAGCCACTTGTGTAGAACTCGTCTCTTTTCTTTAGAACTCTTCTTCTTTTGGAGGGACAACGTTTAATTCTGGATTACACCAGGTTCAGGCTTGAAGCAGGGAACTGAATGAAGTGTTGTACAGCTTTGAGGCTGGGCAGCTGTGCTCAGCAGCAGATTTGTGACCACACTTGAGTTCCTGTTTCCCTCCAGAATGTGCCGAAAGCAAATCAGAAGGTCGACTTGCAGCTTAAAGCTGGCAAAGCGTGCTCTCGCCCAAAAGAAGTAAGCGCTTGTGCTCCAGGTTGGCACCTGAGCTAGGACTTGTCAGGGTGATGGCTCTTTCTTCCAGGCCATCTTCCCAAAGTGATTGTTTGGCCTGGAAGCTCTAAGTCACCAAACTAGAAGGACCTCCTCACAAAGGCTCCCTTTCAGAAGACTTTCTTCCACTGGCATTAATGTTCTATTTCCATTTCTGGAATAATTTTCTGTATTCTTCATTCTCTTCCAGATCTACAGCATGAGGAGAAGCATACGCTAACACTCACGTTTTGAGGCTTCACGGTAAAGGGCGTCTTACAGGAAAACACGTTTCATGTCTCTCCCTCGCAAAGATGGACCCAGCTGAGGGAACGCTCTTTCCCTGACATGAACGAACAATTCTATGGAGGAAAAGAAATGTCAGGGAGACCAAGGAGGGTGATGTTTCATGGCGTGAGAAACTGGCCACCTGCTCTGCTGCTGTGTGCCTCCCATGAGACTATTGGTCACGGCATTTCTCTGGAGAGCAGCAATCCTTTGTTATCCTGGTAGGGCTGTGCTTTGCTGGGCCATTGCTGTTATCCAAGGAATTGTCTAGGGCAGATTTTGTAGCATGTAACAAACTTTGTAAGTGGCCTAACTGAGACCATGAGACAAGATGTCCTAGAGCAAGAGCAAAATATTCAGTTGATGCCAAAATATCAGTTATTCTGCCTGGAGTAGAAAGGCAGACAGACACACTCCTTAATGAAAACAGAAGCTGGAGAATAGATTGTCTGGGGAGTTTTGCACCCTTCTTCATGATGGTTTTTAACACTTCCACAGTTATGAAACCTTAAATGTGCATGATGAAAGCAGGATGTCTGGAGTTTCCGGTGTAATTTTTGCAATTTAGCAACAATGAGAAATGGAACAGAAATAGATTATGCACGCAATTACCACCTAGTGATTAGTCTGAGGCTTATGTACACTATTCTATCCTGTATTAGGAGTGTAAAGCATTCTAAAAATGAGCAGGAGTTTAAACTAATCCTCCTTTGTACTGCTGGACCTGTATAACTGAGACTTGGGATTTCATTTTTCACTTTACTGAGAAAATTAACCAAATATTATTCTTTATGCCAGTGCTAAAATCAAAATGACTAGTCTAAATTAACAAAAGGAATTTAGATCATTAAAATACTGGATCAGCTATGTAGACGAAACATTAAAAAAATATTAATAGAAAATATTAAAAAAACAACCAAGGTTTCCAGAATCCAAACTCTACTAAAAATCAACTTGACTGTGTTTTGGGTTTTTTTTTTTTAGTTTGTTTGTTTGTTGTTTCTTTGGGGTTTTTTGTTGGGTTTCCCCCTCCCGCCCCTAAATGTGCTTGTGTAGGGAAACATCATTGGTGAAACAGGTATATTATAAATACCTAAAATGATTCATCAGCTTTGTGCACCAAAATAATTCTGGAGAATTTGAAAGTTCCACTCTACAGCCTCTCTTAGGCGCCAAGGTAAAGGATTTCAACTTTTAGAGGATCTTCAGGGACTTAAAAGAGGAAGCACCCAGCACCTCTGAACACTGTAACTCTTTTCATGTAGGCATTAAGATAAATAATCATCTATAAAATTATATCCTTTTTATTTACTGATTGCATATTATAATTTCGTATTTGACTATTGCTTCAGACAACTGGCAATTTTAACCATGTAAGAGATGCCATCTAACAGAAAACCTATGTAGTCATCTTACTGTAGTATGACTATTTGTCAGCTGAGAAATGCCGTCTCCTTTCCATGTATTAAATGACCCTTATGCAGAGTGAGGAAACTTCTGGCTTAAATGTGAGAATTTCAACATTTGTTTCATCTAGGCAGCTGAATCCAACAAAGTTCTGGACTTCAGGAAGAAGCCCTTGCTGTTTATTTAGTTGATACATAATTTGTTGTGCTGCATCTCAAAATGTCTTGTGAAGATCTGGAAGGCTACAGACATCGTTTGCTAGTTGACAGTGCTGAAGGTAAATAGGAGAAAGATTTCTTGACGGAATCTAAACCACAGAGTGTTTCTAATTTGTTGTAAGCAAATACGGCTGCAGTTCATTCTCCTGAAGTTCTTAAGGAACAGAAAAATCAAAATGGGGTGAAATTCAATAATGCAAATGGCAAGTTCACCTCTATGGGAATCGGTAGCCAAAACTTTCTGATTCAGAAAGGGCTCAAGAAGAGAAGGACCTGAGTATAATACTATTTCCTGTGAGGATGAGTAGGAACTAGGAATATACTGTGGCTACCAAGATCTCATGACAAGTAACATCAGAAGAAGTATCTAGTGCAAAGGTAGTGAAATTTAAATGCTGGTACATAAAGCAGTAGTGACACCACATTCAGAATACTCTGCAGCACTGTCCTTATCATCAAATTTTAAGAAGGATATGACGTGTCTGGAATAGGTGAAGAGAAGATTTATCTATATCAGTCAGATATAATTTCTGTCATCCTTCAGGAGACGAAATGCTCTTGGGTTGTTTATCCTTGCTAGTTAAAGACAAGTAAGGTCATTGTAGGGGAGTGTGGAAGAATGTCTACCCAAGAGTAAAGGATTATAACCTCATTTTGGACTATTTTAAAGCTCTAAATTAGAACAAATATTTCTTATACAGGATAATTCTGAAATTCTGTAATGGCTTTCAGACGGGAGCATCCATTATCATTCATCCTGGCATGGATCCTGGTCTTACACTTTCATCGTCCCTTTTCGAAAAACAGGCCTTTCCCAAATACAGATTGGTAGTCATACATAAGGTTCATGCACTGCTGTTGTACTCACATAAAACGCATACAAAGTCAGGTATCATGGGAAGGATCCATTCCATTATCAGGTGCCTTTTTTCTTTTTTTTAAATTAAACCACAAACCCACTCTTACAAAAGCAAAACCAAGCAACGAAGGGGACCAACAGACACCTCAAACCAGAAAATCCTATAGCAGAATTAGCTGCACTCCTAAATCTCACAGATGCCCATCTAGGCATGCGATATACCACAAAGGAGGCAATACATGCCTTCAGAAGAGCCAGGGAAGTGAAGTAAATATATCAGACCTGCTGGACCATACTCAGGGCAGCAAGCTAGAGTGGGTAAGATCAACTAGCTGACTGTGGAGAAGTACTTCTAAAACTCAACAGCACAGAAAAATTCAGTAGCACAAACCAGAAAGCCATGAGCTTGGGAGACTTCTGGCTAAAGGGGCTGCATGGAACAACAAGCCCATCTGCTGGAGATGACCGTGAAAGCTGAGCTCAGGATCAGTATGTGGACCATCTGCATCCTGCGTGATAAACTTTGGGAAACGTTTTCCTGACAGAAACAGAGACAAGCTGGTGATCAGGCGCTGCTTCATCTGGAATCTCCTTATGGTTAAAGCGCCTCTGGTCAGAAAAGTCCAACCAGAACTAGAGTGCGGACAAGGGCTGTGCTGATGGAGGGACGGTGAGGCCTCACTTACGGGAGAAAGACTGAAAATCCTGCCGCATTTAGTTTGGCAGAAAGCTGTCTGGGAAGGGAAGTGGTTGGCCTCTTACAGATAAAGAGCGGCTAAACGTCAGCAGGAAATGAGTGGTTTAGATCTGTGTGATGTGCCATCTTCTACAAAGGCAGTGACAGCAGCCAGAGGATTGGGAGAGTACACCCTCAGCTCTTCTGCTTCCCACTCCTCCTAAAGGCACCACGATGTGACATGAGGAAGTTACCACACTTCCTAGTGTACAAGTATTTACAATGTGTTTTATTTTGTCATAAACCTCTTCTATGTTGTTCAGTTCAAAGAACAAAATAACTACAGAAGTGGTATGTGACACGTTTCAGAGCAGCATGATAGGATAAATTTCTGGTTGTCTGAGAACTGAGTCATTTAAGTCAAGAAATTGGTTGAGGATGTTAGACTTCTCAGAGGAACAATGAGTTTCTGCATCCCCTAACACCTCTTCTTTGGGAAGTGAGTGAAAATGTTGCAAATTCCCTTTTCCCTCATGGGGAAAAAAAAAAATTTGGAAGAGACTAAGGTCACAATTAACATTAAATATACCACCTAACATAAATTAACAGGTATTGTTGGTAGAGCCAAGCTGTTGGTGCTAAAAGCAGAAGGCTATTCACAAAACACATTCTCCTGTCCCCTGTGTGCAGTTCACACACTTGTTCATAGCTACTCAACTGGAGCAGCAGCAGTGGTGAGACCAAGCGCAGCAGGACACTCAGCAGCACAAGGGTGTATTGACACACTGGTGGCTTCTAGGCAGATGTTCAGAAAGTCCCTCAGGGGCCCTGAGTTTCATGAGATGTGTGCACAACCCTGTAGCCTTTGTTGGAAACAGCAGCCACGGCTTGGCAGTGCCCTGGGTTTCTCTGCATGTTGTAGGTGCTGGTGCATGCTGGTGGTATAGATTCGGAAGGGTGTTGGTATTCTGGGATGACCAGGTCTTGCAGCTCCAGCAGAACTCCTGGGCTCCAGAGTTTATCAGTCCTTGGGAGGTTTTGCATAGCACCTCTCAGCACATCCTCTCCTTCTCCTTGTCTTGCTGTTTTCTGGTAGCTTTTCCTCCATCAACACCAACCAGTACCTGTGGGATCCATTCATACAAACTCCCACAAAAGGCCACTTAAAGCCATCCACGGAATTGGTGTCTCTTGCTTTACTCTTCACCACTCTTTAAATTAAAAATTGTATTATGCAAGAATAGTGAGGGTTACTAGGTAACATTCTTATCAAACCTGTAAGAGAATTTTACTCCTCTGAACCATGTGAATGACACAGCAGGGGGTGTGTTGATGCCAGCAATAAAAACATGAGCTGCCTCCTGTGCCTAAGCAAGGAAGGCTACAGCTTCCCATTGGTTCATATCCACCCAAGGAAAAGGGACATTTATTCCTTTGGTTAAGGGCAGACTGTCCCAGTTTAGGAAAAAATCCCCCGTTTTTCCTGTTTGGAAGGTTTGTTTTAAACTGACCAATTGTGAGTATTGCTCCCATTTTAAGTTAGCACATCTCATTGGTTGTGAAAACTTTTCGTGGGCTTTCCAGTTCCCTTTAAAAGCTTCACACTGGCTCCAGCCTCCGGTCTTTACACTCCCGGGGCTGCCCCTTACACTTCCAGTGGTCTTGCAGTCTCCGGGGCGTGCAGCTTGGCTCCGCGGGGACTTTCCAGGCTGTGTTCCTCCCGGCTCGAACCTCCAGGGGAACTCGCCCAGGCTCGCCGCTCGGCTCGGCGGAACTGGCGCCGACTCTGCCCTCCAGCTTACAGGTTGCTTGCTTTCGGCTGCCTGCGGCCACTGCACTCCCGTGCCGCCTGGGACGCGCCCCTGCTGCTGCTACTGGTGCCGGAGTTATTCTTCCTTTGCTGCCTTTCCTGCTGCTGCCGCTGCTGCTTCGCTGCTGCTTCTCTAATACCGACGACCAAACCGGTTCGGCAGCGTGGACCCCGGGTTCCACGCAGCACCGCTGCGTTTGTCTCAGCCACCGCGGTTCCTTTGTTCCGCCTCCGCGAAAACTCACGTGGCTGCCACCACTTCTAACATTGTATGGTGTTCATTTCGCTTTGCTTCCTTCAGCGTGTTTAACCCTCGTTCTCCATCCCATATAAACCTGTTAATATTTCATTGGTTTTTCTGTATATAACATATTTTTCTAGTGTTATTAAACTTGTTTCAGTTTTCCAAACTTTCAGAGGTCTCACAAATTTATCTTTCTTTCTTATCTCTGCTTTTAACTCTTTCTCTCCCAGTGTGGGAGAAAGGGGGATTAGAGAGAGGAAAGAGCACGTCTCCATGTTTAGTGTACCTCGGCCAGCCAGTGACACCGACTCGATCACAAAAGAAGTCTCCAGTGCCCAAGAGTAGCTTACACCTCTTTTACGAGACAGGGACAGAAAGTAAGTGAAGAAAGCAATTCACAGGTAGGTAAGAATGCCAGGTAGAGAGAACTGAGCTAACCCCTAAACAGAAAAAATGTTTAAGCCAATCAGTCAAGGCAGAAAATAAAGTCAGGAAAGACCAACCACAAAGAAACATCAATACAAGCTAAAGTTTTACATTAATGATCTTCAACACTGGACCCTTTCCAGCCTCTTATTTTCCAAGCGTTGTCGGCGTTAGGTTGTATGGTTAAAGGTTCATCTCCACAAACACAAAAGAGTACAAAGGAGCAACGGCAAGCCAGGGAACCTTAGTAACCTAGGCAGACGCAAAAGAGAAACCTGATGAGGCTTTTCCCAGGGCTGTCACAGGAGAGGGAGCAACCACATTTTCTGGGTAAGAAACCAACCAGATGAGTATTGACTCTCCACCGCTCACCTCATAGACTGAAGGGGGGAGTGCACTTCTTTGGCTATGCCCTGCTTCTGAACACCTGTCATAGACAAGAAAAAATAGCTTAAACTGTGAATGTTAACAGGCAATACATGACTGGGTGCATGTCTGAAAGTGAATTCTGAACGGTCAAGCAGAAGCCTGCTACTCACAAACTGCAACCCTTATGGTCTGCTTGTAAATTTTGTAACACCTGGAGTAAGCAAAAGTGGCATGTTCTGAATCCTATAATTAATAAGGGGATAGGAGACAGAACTGTTAACCAGGAGCCATTATACTACTCACATAGACAATTTAGATTGGGAAAACTGGGGACATATGGTTCCAGAAAGAGGAGTTGATGCCAAAAAGAAGAGTTCCTGAAAAGAAGAAGGGATCTTGAAAAGAAGAAGGGGACCCACAAAGAAAAAGGTGAAGATCCTGACTAGAGAAAATACCCTGGAAGTGGGGGAAGATCCTGGAGACCAGAGAGCTGCATGGAGAAAAATGCCAGGGGATGCCCACAGACCTTGACCAGCAACTTCAAAAACTGGTAACAGCAAGCAGCTGCACAGCAGGATCCAAGGTGACTTTTGCCTGACCTTCCTGGATCTGCAGTAACCTCCGTGCTGGGAAGGGAAGTTGTGGTGTCTGGATTGTAGTACTGTGCATGTTCTGAATATCATCAGCTCACATGTAATAGAGTGTGCGTGTATGTGTGTGAGAGAGAAATAACCAAGTAGGAGCTAATCTTGGTTGTTAAATAAAGCCCAGAATCCAGATACACTGCAGGTTGATTATTCTGATTTGCCCATGACATCCCCACAATCTGTCCCATCTTCTTCTTAAACTCCATTTCCAGTTTCCTGAGTGAGGATATCTCTACCCTGTGTGCAAGGTCTAAGTGCCAGCAACTGGAAAGGGGCCTTGGGCCATAGGGGACCATGGACCTGAGGCACTAGCAGCAGCTGTGGAGATTGCAGTGTGCGTGAACTGTGAGGATGTGTATGCCAGTATGTACAACTGCTAGTGAGCAGCAAGCTGAACTAGTTAGTAAGTAGAATAGTGGGCCTGGGATTCAGGGTCTGGGGTGGCCATTGGTCTGGCCAGATACGGAAGAGACCAAAGGGTCTGAGAGTCAGCTACCGAAGGGACTTGGAGGCCCAAGACAGCTGTGGGAGACAGCAGGGGAGCTGGTAAAGTTGTAGGTCTAGAACAGCTACTGAGGAGACCTGTTCTCTTGTGTGTGGTTTTGTACCTCATGCAGCTGGGAGACCGTGGGATCCTGGGACCAAGTACTGGATAGGCTATCTAAGGTCAGTGACTGATGGGACCTGTAAGGCTTCTTTTACATACATATATATTTTCCACTAAGTGTGGATTAACCTGATTAACCTGACAGGGAGCAACAGGGTCAAGGCTATTTGTGCTGTTTGTACTTGTGTGAGGGCTTTGTTTTCAGTCAGTGTGGACCTATGTATGTATGCCTGTGTACGTGTGGCAGTTGGAAAACACATGCTCAGCCTCACTACTTGGCTGAACACAGGGACATGGAGCTGCAGCAGTGTTGTACTGCATTGAGATATTGCATTTGGCAACTCCTAACATTCAGATTTATCCCATGCTAGTGTCTCAGAAATAGAAAACTCCGTATGCTGTTTGGAGGCAGGGAAATTCTGGGAGGCATCTCCTTTGCTGGGTGTGGGACACAGACGCATCTTTATTTAGGCTTTGCACTTGCAGACTGTGTGCTGATGTCTTATGATTCATATGTGGCAATCTGCTTCCCCTCCACTTCTGTGGTCCCTGTGAGGTTGACCACTACTTCTGTGAAATCCTTGCTGTCTTAAAGCTGGCCTGAACTGACACCACTGCCAGTAAAGTCCTCATTTTTGTTGTTTGCATATGCTTCCTCCTCTATCCTTTACCCTTATTCCTCATTTCCTACCTGCACACCCTGGCCACCATTCTGCACACCTGCTCTGCACTAAGATGGCACAAAACCTTCTCTACCTGTGGCTCCCACCTGACTGTGGTGGATCTGTTTTATGGAAATGCCATCTTCATGTACATGGGGCCCGGGAGCAGTAATTCATCTGGGAGGGAGGAAGTTCTTTCCATTTTCTACAGTCTTGTCAGCCCCACTTTGAACCCCCTGATTTACAGTCTGAGGAACAAGCAGGTGAAGGAAGCCTTCAGAGGAGGAAAAGAGACTTTCATTTCATGTAGATCAGGCTCTAAGTTTTCACCTGTCTCCTGTCCTTCTGCTCTTTCTTCTTGAGCTCTTTGGGTAATTCTCACTGAATTTTGAGTGGTTAAAACATAACACAAGACATTATTCAAATGCATTTGTCTCTGTTCTCTGTACAGTCTAATGAATATCATAACTCAAAATGACTAATTATTATTCCTTTTATTAGAGATAACTAGTTATTCTTCCTCATATGCAGCCATCCTAGGCAGGCAGTATGTTTTACCAGAACCCAGCTGGAAAAAATAGTTTGTCTTCTTGGTTCTAACTAGCAGTCAGAATAAACCACTGTGTTTTTTTCTGAGTGTATCAGTTGATCTAATAAGATATAATTTTTCCCTACCATATTTGTATTTCCTATATCCTTAGGATGCTAGAGATGCAACTCTATTTTTAGAAAGAAAGAGAGAGAAAACCTGATGTTAATGGGCTTCGCTTCGTGAGGGCAAACAAGCCTGTTAAGGGTTTTACTTCTGCACACTTTTGAGCCTGACACTTCTCCTGCAGAAAGTGAATGTGATGACCACTGCAGCGCAGAAACTAGCTTTGTGTGGTTTTGCTAGGCTGCTACCCAGAGCAGTTTCTGGGACTGAGCTAGCTGAGGTATCTGCACTCTGCAGTGTAGTTCTTCCATTGACCCTGATTCAGGGTGTAGGCTCTCAGCACCTTCCTGTTAACCCACATCTCAAATGTCTTCCTGCAACTATCTTTGCTGACAATTATCCTTTGGAAAATCTTCCCCAGTCTCTATGATGACACAATCTAACTTGGAGGTCTAATGGTCAAGAAGTGCCATATATTTCACTGGTCTATCAGCTTTCATGGAATTAATTGCCTGCAGGATCATTCCTTCCAGGAAATAAGACTCTTAACTAGGGTGGGGGTTTCAAAATAATGGACTACATTCACAAAATTCCTCTGGATCCTTCTGCTTGGCCAAGTTTAGAGGAGAAGGAAAAAATCTCCCTACCCCTCATCCTAAACAAGTCTTTGAAGGTTCCTGCTTTATATGTTAATTCAGGGGAATAACTGCAGGAACCTGTTGTTGAAAACTTACTGTGAAATATGCAACAGTTGAGACAGCTGTCCTATTTCAAAAGAAGAGCATTGAGAAAGCTGGCACCCCCTTCAGCAACAGGAGCCAGCCATGGATGTGTTCCCTAATGTGAACACACTAAACATCAAAAATCAGTTAGCCACTTACTCTTTGGTTTGAACACCATTTAATCTATCAGAGGAGATTATTGCTGACGATCTAACCCAGCATAGATACATTAGTCCATTGTTACTTGAATCCTACATAAGTTCAGTGTTTTTCTACAGGGTATGAGAAAAGCAGAACTGAAAACCAGAAAGAGCACCTGAAAATCAAACCCTAACTTCCACAATTACATTTATAAAGCTAGATACACATTGCAGCTGTTTCTGGTACACTGAGATGACTGAGGGGCCAAATTCCCTTTTCAAGTGCAACCATGCCACAAACAAAATTATAACCTATTAAAAATCCAACAGAATGTTAAAAGTGAAAAAGAGATGAGAATAAAGAAATATCCATTCACTAAAGGAGATCATTCCAGATTTCATCATGAAAAGCATCGGCATTGTCATGGTACTTAGAATGTTTAGATAACTGGGTCTGTAAGAGAGCTTTGCTGCCTTCATTATCCTTTCTTACCCCATGTTGGCTTTCACTTCAGAGCTGGAGATAATAATCTGCACACAGAGACTCACAGAAGAAGTTGGACTGGAAGGGACCTCGGGGGGTCACCTGGCCCAGCACCCCATTTCTGAAGCAGGGTACCTCCTGATGCACGATCCTTTGCACAACAGTGTCATTCTTGCCAGGCCCTGAGATCACCAGTGAGGTCCTTAAGAACGTTATTTGGTTCCTCACTTCATACCACCCGGTAGAGACAAGAAGAAGAAAGGTCTTGTCTTTACAATTCAGGTGGGTGTAGAGCCATTCAATGAAGTACGAGGCTCCTTCAGCCTGGCTGATGATGGCCTCTCCTCCGGGAACAAAGCTCCTGGAGTTTCATCAGACCTATGGCACAGCGTGCCCCTGGGCCCCCCAGCCTGTGCCTGTTTGCTCCCTGTCCACTTATGCTTCATTCAAGCTGAGAAAGTCAGAGAGCGCAGCTGGGCTTGTGACTCTTCTCCTCTCGTCTGCTGGGTGTGCAACTGAGGGATGCCTTATTCATCTGGAGTGTACCAGTTCTCTGAAGGCAGGGAAACAGACTGGCTCTCTTATCTCAACAATGAGGATCCAACATCTTGCTCAGGGGCTGGGGTTTTTTCTGCTCATGCCTGAGGCTTACTTCCACTTCCCTGCCTCAAGTCCTTCCTCCCTGCTCAGCTTCAGCAAAATTAGAAGCAAACACCAAGTCATTCAATGCCCATGTAAGTACTTCTTTTCATCTGAGAATGGTGCCCTGAGAATCTCAGCCCTGCTAGAATCACCTTCTTTCTAACTGCATCGCAAACCACAACAGAATAACTCTCTCCAAGCACACACTGTCATTAACAACTCCAAGCGTCCCTCAAGATTTGCCCGTTCCTTTTTGAAGACTGCTGCACAACCCAGCCCTGACTCATGAGGGCAGTGACAGGCATCCCTCTGAGGGAGTGCATCTTGAACCACATTTTGCTTTGGAAATTGTCTGTGAGCTTAAGCCCTCCTGACCTTAAGTCCTTGCCAATACGTCTCCCTTTGGCCACAAGAAGTGCTCCACCCTGCTGCTATGTTCCCCTGGATTCCCTAAGGCTGACCCAAGCCAAGTGCACAAGTTGTGGGTGCCATTCTTTCCAGACCTTCCTTCAAATCCCAGGGCACGATTGCCATCACAGGCCAGCACTGCAGGAGCTTCACCTTTCATGGTTCAGCAAAGGCCAGGCCCACAAGGGCATCTGAGCATCTAAGCTTGCAGCTAAGTTTTGGAATGTTGCGCAATCGCCACCTCCCCACAGTCGACTGCCAGTTTCTCGGCAGCAATCCCTGTTTGGTTTGGTCCTTGGAGACAACCTCTGGGGTTTGGGGTTTGGGATCTGGGGTTTAGAGAGGGATTCCACAGTGAGTACCTGACAGGAATCCCTTCATCCCTGGGACAGCAAGGGAAGCACAGCTGGAGAGCAGGGCAGGGCAGGGAGGAGCAGGTGACAACAGCTCATCCAGGGAGCAGCTGTAGGTGGAGAAGTGGGTGGAGGAACACATGAGGAAACGGCTGAGAAGGCATCTGAACCTGACCTAAGGAAAGGGTGAAATCCCAGATTTTATGTGACAGCGAGTGGGCAGTAAATGCCACAGCAGCAGCGGTGGCTGTGCCCATGAAGGCGATACCCTGCCAGAGTGTGAACTGAGTGCGTGGATCTCGCGGCCCCACTCAGTACTTTGAGTAACAGGGCCAGCGGACCCAGGCTCTGCTTGCCCAAATGACTCAGGGGAGGGTCCTGTGGTGTCAGGAGAGGAGCCACAGGAGGCATCATTAAGGAGTCAGCATTTCAATGGTAACAAGTGTGATGGGGCTTCTGTAGGTGGCAGGGGTGACTCCTCAGTCCTGCCTTTGTGCTGCGACACAGGCCACTGTGGGAGCAATGCCAACACAACAACCAGACAGTTCCTCCCCCAAGACAAGGACAGATGATGACTTCTGCTTCTCTGCCTTCCTTGGCCATGGGCAGCCAGCACCACCGGCTCTGCAGCAATCCCCTCCTGCCACAGCCCACGAGTCTCTCAGCACAGCTGCTGCAGGCATGGGAACACAGACACAGCAGGCGCATTGACATCATCCCCACTGGCTCTGCCCTTTGTGAGTGAGCTCAGGGAGCACCTCTGCTCCCCAGCTCTGCTCCTTCTTTCCACAGCAGTAGCTTTCCCAGTGCTTGGCATGTGGGGAGCTGCTACAAGACTGAGCCCCCTCCTCTCCTCAGTGTTCTGCTCCCTGCCCCTGCCCTGCAACAGCTCTCCCTTCAGTCCTTGCTTCTCCACTGCAACCCAAACCAACACTTGCATTCTCAGGGAGAGGTGCTCCTTCCTCATTTGAGGGGCTCCCAGAGCCACAGGCTGCCCAGATATGGGTCCTATTGGGTTTCAAATAGCAACATGGATGGAGACTCCACAATGTCTCAGGGCAACACCTCTGAGCTTTCTCTTCTCTGGGCTGAACAGCCCCAGATCTCTCAGCTTTTCCTTCCAACAAAAGCCCACATTTTCCCAAGCCTTCCCCTTCCCCTTCCCCTTCCCCTTCCGTCTCTTCCCCTGTTGGGCAGGGCAATGTGATGAGTGACCCAGGCAAAAGGTATCCTAAACCAGACCCCAGATACCTGGGCCGTGGCTGCCTGGGGCAGGTGTGTCCGGGCAGGGCTGTGGAGGAGAAATGCCTTGAGGACATCTCAAGGGCTGCAGAATATTCCCATCTGCCTCGCTGTCTCCTGTGCTTCACCCTAGAGGCAATGCAGGTAATGTGCTTTGCCTGGATTTGTATCCTGAGGTCCCTTCAAGTGCCTTCCATCAAGAGAAATATGTTAGAGACGTCTGCTTCTGACTTCTGCACATTCAGCCTTCTGGGCTTTTTGTAGCAATATGGGTAGTTTTTCACGTGGTGCAGAGAAGTAATTTTTTTCTTTTTCTACTACATTTTACTAAAAATTAATTCTAACTTATCATTTAGGTACTTCTAATTCAACTCTCTCCTCACATTGCCCAACGTGGGTTCCACATTTTCAACTCAAATAGTAAAGCCAGGCCTTCCTTTTGGCCCCACCTTCCATGTCTTTTTCAGTCTTTCACTGTTTGATCTCACACTCCTTGGTTCAGGGACAGCTTTGTAAGTGTATGTCACGGGTTAAGATGGCGCCGGCAGGGCTGAGCCCTTTGTTCTCCCCTGCGTCTTCTCCCCGGAGCGCGGGAAAGTTTTCCCGCCCCTTTTGGAACGGCAGCGCCCGCCCTCTCGGTTCCCTGGCTGGGAGTCGAGATACTCAGACACGCTCCGCGAATGAGCGCAGAAAAAGCGCAGGTTCAGACCCTCCCCCGGGCTGGCCGCGGCGCTTTCGGTTCTCTGCGCCGCAGGACTGCGAGGCTTCACCCGAGAGAGACAGAGAGAAAACCGCCCGCAGGTCCCTCCGTGCCCCCGGGGCAGTCACGGGCTCCTCCTGCGGAGCGGGCGGACCTTTCCGCTCTGCCCACCACCGCCGGGGGTGGCTTTGGGCTGAGTTTAACCCGGTACGGGGTAAAACCGGCTGTCAGCCCCCAGACCCTGCGCCGAGGGGACACGAACCGCTGCCCAGGGGAGAAGCGACGAGGGCTCTAACGGCTCCGCCCGGGGCTCCCGCAGCCCCGCGGGGAACCCACAGGCACCGCCTGAGGGTCCGCTCCGTGCCCCGCTCCGCAGCGGGCAGAGCCGGGCGCCGCGGGGTTCTGCCCCGGGGAACTCGGGTCTTCTCCCAGCTCCCCCGCAGGAAGAAGGACCACGTTCCTGCATGCAGGTTTGCTCCAGGAGAAGTTTTTCTCGGGCTGACAACTTTGCAGGTGACGGACAGTGACTGCCCCCTCCCCGCCCCGGCGGTGCGACCGCGCGGCGGGTCCTTTGTGTGTGAGCGGGAGATGGGGGTCGGCGTGGGAGACTGTGTTATACCTGTGGGTGCCTGTGGGTGTATTTATCAATCTCTCCCCCTCTCTCTCCCCTTCCAGTCCTCTTGGTATTTAAAGGATCGCTTTATGGTTTTGATTGCGTTCACTATTAAAACGCTTCTGTTCCCCCCCCCCCCCAAGTTAAGCCCTGTGTATCACATTCCTTTTCCTTTCCCTGAACAAAGCCTAACGAGCCGTTCGTGTCGGTGTGGGTGGGTTTACCTTGCCTCCAAACCGTGTAGTCGCGAACCATTTTCGGATACAACAGCCTCACAGTTTTAACCCACGACAGCGTGTGTGGCAGACTGATGCGGTACAGAGGCTGTCCCTGTCAGAGGGTGGCAGGTGGAATTGCTTTCCTTTCCTCCAGGTTAGCTCTAGCAGAGGTGTGGAGGAGATAAATCACACTGCTTCTTAAAGAGTAATATATCATGGACCCAGAGCTGTGCCTTTCTTAGTGTTCTGAGAATACTTGTGGTGTTTTGGAACCACTCTCTGGGATGATGGAAAGATGAATATCCTCCGTGCATGATGTCATTTCAGAAATAGAGTGTTTTCAAATGCCTGCACCACCAGCAGGAATGAATTCAATGTTGTATTTAGCTTCTGGTATTAATAGTAAATTCTTGTTGCTTTCCAATTTCCCCAGAGTTCTTACCATGGATATAATCTGATTTTTAAGGCATCAGTCGATGTAAGCAATCACAGTTCCAAATTAGTATCTATGAACCCTGCTCATTTTCTGGCATTGTTCTTACAATTGTTCTTGAGTTGTTCTGTTTACAAAGGTCACCTGTATCATTCACTTCTAGTTGTTGGGAAGATAAGGGTCTGCAGCTTAGCTTTTGCCCCAGCTCACATGGAATAGAGTCCATTTGTTCATCAAAAATAGCTTCTTTGGAGTAAGTAGAAAGCACAATAGGGAGACAGCGCTACTTTTCACTATAAGGAATCTGGGACCCAACCACCCAGTCTGGGAGAGTGAAATCCCTTCAAATCTGGGGCACAAGCGTTAAAATTTCCCATTTTACTAATAATTCTGAAAAAAAAAAAAAACCCACCCATGCCTTAAAAATCTGCTTGCAGAGACCCCATGGGGGGAGAGCGTTAAGGGTGTTCTGCAATATGAACAGGACAACGGCACCCATGGTGATGGTTTTGAGGAACAAACTTGTTACAGTTCATGCTTGCAAAGCTCTCTTACCTGTTCAGGGCACAAGGAAGAGACAAAACAGCCTCAAGTTGTACCAGGGGAGGTTTAGGTTGGATATTAGGAAAAATTTCTTCACTGAAAGGGTTGTGAAGCACTGGAACAGGCTGCCCAGGGAAGTGGTGGATTCACCACCCCTGGAGGTATTTAAAAGACGTGTAGACATGGTGCTTAGGGACACGGTTTACGTGGTTGGTAGTGTTAAGTCTACAGTTGGACTCAATGAATTTAAGGGTCTTTTCCAACCTAGTTAGCTTCTAGAATTCTATGACCAGAAGGTGGCAGTAGGTCAACACTGGGACTGTCCAGGGTCCCTCTGTTTCCTTTGTGAGATTCTCTGGTATTTCGCTGCCCTACAAAAGCAGACTTTACTGATATCTGTGCTACAGGCAGTTATAAGCATGACACAGGGAAAAGTAAAATGCTTATCACAAAAGTCCAATTTCTATTTCATCTTTCATACACTTTGTCTTATCAAAATAAGAATTTTGCACTGATTAGCTATGGAGTAATGTCCATTGGTTTAAAAGTTAGCAAGCGAGATTTCATACAGCGTTCAGTTTCTCTTTGATAACATTCTAGTAACAAACATTAGTATGTTAAACTTCCTGTATTATTATTTTATCCCATAGTGTAATTCTAAAATAATTAAGAATGGCTAAGTATAGGATGCCTTTTTAAGTATAAAATCTCGCTGGTTTAATTGCTATGTCACAAAAAGTGCATTTTCTAGTAAATACTCCTTTTTAAGTATGGTGCTTATTTGCTAGCAGGTCCTCTGCATATGAACTTTCTGTAGTTGGCACCCAAACAAATGAAAAGCTATCCACATGTGCCCTGTGTATTTTTCTGAGGCAAATATTGCGTTAAACTGCAGATCTTTGTAACAGAAATCTTGAGTTCAGAATGAATGGCATCTGAATGGAAATATATATGAAGAAGTATCTGAATAAAGAAAGGAACAAGAGATAAAGACATGCCATACCTTAACTGGTGCAGAGGGTTGTCATTCAAATAACCAGGGAACAATGCAGCAATTTAAAGCCATAAAGGTGACAAGGAGCTGAAAAACAGGATTACAGCCATAAAATACTCAAGTAGGAAAATAGAGAACATTGAGACTCAGCAAATTTTCCTCAGACTTGCAAGGAGCAAAAGAGGATAGTCAGACAAAACATCTCAGTAAATCTCTACTCATGGAAGATGCAAAAGGTACAACCAAAAGTCAGTTAGTAATAATGATTGCCAGTCAGGAAGATCCTCTAGAGACATGATGAGAACTCAGCAGCTGCTGACAGCTCTTCTCTGTGGCTCTATTGTTCCTTCCCAGATTACCTGGACAAACATGTCTTGGCACCTCTGAATATGAGAGAATGACTAAGTGAAATCCATGGCAGAAGGACCATGAGTGAAATAAAAATCACCCTCCCTTTCCAGAAGGATTCACAGTGAGCATTCCTGAATCCAGTTCCAGAATACATCTCCTGAATCTGGTTCCCATCTGCCGCTGAATCCAGTCTGGGACTTTCCCAGTGCCTGCCCACAGCGTGAGTGGTGAGGTGATGTGATTGCCATCAGGGGTTGGGTGGAGGGTTGGGTTCAATATTTGTTTCATATATTTTTCATTATTTTATGTTCAGTATTTATTAAAGCTGTTGAGGTTTTCTTTTCCAATCTGTAAGTCCCTTTCTCTTCCCCTTTGGGAAGAGAGAGAGGTTAATAGAGAGCATCTGTCCTTTGTCTAGTGGCCAACCCAGATCTAAACCTTGACACTCAACAACGAAATTTCCGCTGGGGGCTCACACCTGAAGGCTGCCATTCCACAACCAGTTTAAGCCACTAAAAGCAGTTGCCACTGCCCCTTGTGTGTCACTGCAAACATTTACAAAGCTACAAACCCAACTGGGTGCAGTGCTAGTGAACCGATTCGACCTAGAGCTAGTCTACAAGACTTCCTTCTACCCCAGATTGCGCCGTCTGGCTAACTGAAGGGCTTATGCAAATACACATGCTGGCAGGAGGAAGACACAGTTGTGGTCATGGTGCTCACAGAAATTCCATGTAACTTGCTACCCTAGGTTTCATTTCTTTAGAAATACTTTGATTCTTGAGGGCTACAGTCATGTGCTAGAAAAGTAAAATTTTTGTCTGGGACACAGCAGACATTCAGCAACGTAGACACAGCTGAAACAAGCAGCCACAGAAGAACACTACTGATTTTTATTTTGTTTTATTTAAAACCATGATTCCAACTAATTCTAGTTGGTATAAAACATACACCATGTACATATGTGGCTTTTTTTTCAGCTGAAAATTAAAAGAGCAGCATCAAAGCCCAGAATCAGCCTCTGAAATTGAGAGGCGTTGCAACTAGGTCACCATTCCAAATTGCTCAACCCACAGTAATACTGCAAGAAAGGCCCATTTGATTTCTGTGTGGTACTGAAGTGCCCCTGATACTCCTTCAAGTTCAGCTCAGTCTCCAAATCCATCCCACATCATTGATAGTGACAAGAAAGGCCTGGAGCACTCCAGGCAGGACAAGCCCAGCTCTGCGCCATTTCCTGAGAGCAGCTGCTTCAGATGGGGCAGTACCTGCATGTCTGCTGACAAGATTTTCACAATTACATTCAGAAAGCTAGACACCAAGGACAGCAGTTTCTGGAAGAGTGAAATGACTGAGAAGCCCAACTCAAATTTCAAAGAAATCCAAATTGCTTACAAATTTCTTTGCTAAAAGTCTGTCAGAATCTTAAAACTGAGATAGTTGCTAGATAACTGCCATATATAATTTACCTCTTGAAATGAATGGTCCGATTTTGAAATACGAAGAATACTCAGCGCTCGGGAAAGTTGGAAAATAGTATTTTCCTTTTTTCTTAGGGGCAGGGGAGGAAGGGAGAAGGTCAATAATGGTAGATAGCAATGGCACAATATTAATCATCCTTACTATCCACTTAGCACCAAGACAACAACTCCGGTGAGTCTGATCTCAAAAGGTGCCTGGCACATGCTGCTCCTGCAAGCTGCCTTATTGTTCTTACAGTGGCTTGGCCCTGGGGTGAAGACAAACAGTCTCTGTCTTCAGAATAATCTTTTCAGCCTGAAGGATGAGCAAATGAAAAAGAGGTTTCTTAGCTGATGTTTCTAGTTCCAACAGACAAATAGTCCCTCATCTCTTCAACCTTGTTACCTCCTTACTCCTCCAGTCAGATTTTCCCACTGTCTCAGAAACTGATGCCAATTTGACCTATTGGCCAAGATGACATCTGAAACTTCTTACATTGAAATTGTGTGAAAAACACTGGTCTTCTAAATTCACCTCATGTGGTAAATAGTAGCTTCAAGGAAGCAGAAAGGTTTTTATCCTCTGTTTCTGCTCCCTCCTTCACTGCCATGCTTGAACAGAGAATTTTACTTAAAACTGTTTTCAGAAAGGTGCGACACAGGGACAACAAGCCTGGTGGCTCACCACAGCCCAACAGCTCCCTTTGGTGGCAATAAGTAACAGAGAAGCAGATAAATTACAGAGACTACTGGCTCAAGGTACTGCTACAGTAAAACATGATCTTCTCCCCTCTTCTGGCAGAAAAACTTTGCCAGCTGCCTGGAAAGCCAGAGCCTCCCCATAGACACAGTCTAGGGAGGTGACAGGCATCATGGTCTTACGGAGGAGATCTTCAGGTGGATCCTGGTCTCCCTGAGACAGTTGCCCAATGTCCGCCCCAGCCTGTTGGCAGGAGATGTACCTAGGATCATCCCCACTAATCTCCCACTGGTCCCTCTCCTCTGTCACCTCAGCACACTTCTGCGTATCTCTTCTTATCAGCCATCGTCTGCAGCATTTGTCTGCTCTGTTTGACACAGGAACATCTATCCAGTGACACCTTTGCATTTAGTTTCCTTTTGCTTGTCTGTGCGTCTCACACCACACCCATGGCTGCCATTCCTGTTTCCTGGCAGTCCCGGGATGGCCAGAGACGTCATTTGAAGAGCTGTGCATGGTTGTTCCTTAATTACTGGGTATCATCCCCAGATTATGAAAAATGTAATAACTGTTTATAATGACACTACTCCTGCACATCTCGTAAGGGTGATTTGGCACTGTTGTCCGAGAGACCCAGGGGAAAATCCCACGGCTGCAGCATCACCTCCATACCAGCTCTGCTTTGGACTGTGATTGGAGGGCCTCATTCATCTCTGTGCAGGGAAGTCCTGAGCTATATGGGGGAAATCGTTCTTGTGTTCCCTCAGGAATTGCTATTTTTATTTCTTCCTATGCAGCCTGAACACAGGTCAGAAGGCTGCAACACAGCAGTGTAATCCGGGATTATAGTGAATATACATTTGGCGTTCAAAGTAGCATGGGGAAGCCATGTAGTGACCAGCATAGCTGTGCTGATAAGGATTTATGACCTCAGTTTCAGGATGTCCTTTTACTATTATGGCTCTTGCCAGAGGGGGTCTGAACTCAGGAGTCCCCTTTTCCATGGCAGCACCAGTCCCCAAGCAAACTAGTTGTAGACTGGAAGGTGACACCCCAGTTCTAGGGATCTTCAGAGTTTCTGTCATTTGTTGGTGGCCCAAACCATTTGCTTTCAGCACTGATCAAACTTATTCACTGCTTCAAGAGAGAGATTATTTGTTCCTATCAGATTCAGGCACACAGAAAATTGGAGCAATTACTAACCTAACAAAGTGAAGGGTCTGGGTCTTGTTTTTGTAATTAGAAGCACTTCTCCTAAAAATAAAGACAAATACAATTAAATGCAGGCTTGGACCACACCTAGACTTATTCTCTTATTCTAGCTGTTAATGCAAATATCTTTCTGAGGGGTTTCTCAGCTAGAAGAAAGTAAAGCTCCTCCATAGTAGTATGCTGTCTCTAGAGACACGGCTTTCAGCATAAGGCCTCCCTATGTTCAGTTATGGAGTTACATGTGAGGTTCTCTAGGAACCCTGAATCGAAATTATATTTCAAAGCATGTCTTTGCTAATTTAAGGAACCTGTTTTTTGCATTGTGGCCTTATTTGTAGCAACTCGGCAGCTACGAGTGATAATGAATTCCTGAGGTTTACACTGGTGAATAGAAAGCAACTGGGGCACTGGTGCTTCTGCATCTTTTCCTCTTAGGAAAGGACCTGAATTACGAGTTTACACAGAAGTAGTTTTCAAATTATATGACATGCTTTTAAGCTCTGTTCATGCCTTTGAAATCCTCTCTACTGAAATATCTTCCCCAATCAGACAGTAGGCAGAGCCCTCTTGCAAAAGATTCTTAGGGAGGGCAGAATTTAGTAGCCCAACAGAGGTGAAATTGCTGCAGCTCCTTCCCTCCAGGTGCAACCAGTAGCGAGGTTGAGTATGTTATTCCAGTAGGACACACACAGAAAAGCACATACACACCACGGATATACATACAGACATGGTCACCACACAGATCTACACGACACACAGAGAACCCCCGTGAACACAGATGGCATCAACTGCCTCTCTTGTTTTTTCCTCCTTGGGTGAGCAGGATAGAGGTTCAATAATGTGAAATATATATGCGTATGTATATGTACAACGTGGACCCCATCAGCAGCTGGGCTCTTGCAAACCAAAATATTATTAGGTCAGGTAAAACAGAGACACGATGCTCTCCATGCCTCGAATGTGCTATATAAAGATAGATAAAATTCCAAAATTAACTTTGGGAGTTAAAATTCACTTTTGATCTGGTTCTGGCCTTTGGTTCCAGTTCTCACCAACAGAAAGTAGCTTCTTGTGCTTGTAAGAGTGAAAACATCCAGATTCCAGCATTAGATAAGTTCCAGCATTGGGCTGCTGTTATTACCTAGCGAAGAGAGCTACTCATCAAGTTCTTGCTGCTGGTGTGAATTACCTGTGGTGCAGCCCAGTGCTCCTCTAACATCGGGTCCTGACTGCGGGGTGGTAATTAAAGCATGGAAGCAGAAATCTGCTTTATACTTTATACAGAGAGAGTGGGCTAGTCTGGGGGTGGATGTATTGTTCTCTTTTTAAAATAAACTGTATGTGAAACCCAAATGAACTCCTTTAACCATGGAGAGTGGGAGGTTATTTAGAATCTGAATCTGGAGGAAACTGATTCTGGTTCAGTTTCTTCCTAATAGCAACCAATATTTGAGATGCTGACATTTCAAGAAGGAAGCTCTCAAATAGGTTTCTTAATTTTAACTCAATCACTGTTTGCCTTTTTTAAAGCCTGGTGCGTCAGTCTGCCTATCTATCTCCACCTAAAGCAGTGGAACAATAGGAATAAGGGAACAAGGGAAACAGCGAACACAGGAAAACTTTTCTGCTGAAGGAAAAACTATTTTTACCCTTTAATAGGCTCCCTGACACACATTTTTGTCCTTTGTGATTCAGTGAAATACATGTTCATGGTCCCTCATGGCAAAGATCTGTAATAACCAAGTACTAATTTAAATTGATATGTCGTTGGTTCAAGATTTGGAGCTAATTCAGAATGGCAGCAATATAATTACTACATCAGAATTACATAAATGGTTGGGTATTTTATTTTTTGAGAAATGAAATTTTTATAGCAAATGGTTCATTTAAATACAGTAATATTCAATACTTATTAGATTAACTAAATAGGGAATAATAGTTATTGTTTGCACTGCTCCTGTACACTTCTTGACCTCATCTTCTACCCTTCTCAACACGTGTCCCTGGGCATTCTCCGGCAGGCTTCCTATTCCTGTTGTTTCAGAAGAAAGATTGATTTTTGGGTTTGATTGCCTCTGCTAGTCCTTTCAAAACTCTTTTTTTTTGGCCTGCCTTGCTATGTTTCTGTCCTCCTATTTTCATCATTTAGACACAGCAGGGGTTTTTCAAAGATGTCTGTATACATCACACTTTATAGATCAATAAAAATGGATGTTATTTTAAGGGTTTCATGCCACATGATGTTGTAATACTTTATTTTTCATAGGCAGGGCTAAAATATGTTCCAGAAAGATTATATTGATAGCATACTAGTTAATTTACTATCAATCTACTTGTAACAAAGATCTTATGGGGACTGAACAGTGTGCTGTTTACTCTTCTCAGTGTGACAGTGTTACAATGCTTAATATTACCTGATTTTTATTATTACAGAAGATGATCAATATCAGAAAAAATGTTCCATCCATTCAACGTGAAATGATACAGCATACTCTACCAAACGCAGTACAAGCTGCCTGTTGCCAGCAAACATTCTGAGAAATGCCATCACTTATAAACCTAAAAGCTTGCAGATGGGGATATGCCCTGGAAGAGTTGGAAGGCAAATTCATCCGAAGTATCCAAACTCTGACACATGCACAATCCTATTCAGAGATATGTTGGCTTTTTTAAAACAAAATGTTTTGTCAGAGTGGTTTTGACAAATGTGTCATGGGGAAGCATTTCTCAGATTGCAGAAGAATTTCTTGAGAAGATCACAGGCTAGCGAATAGCCTGGGACTGTTGATGAGGGTATTTGCACAAGTGAAATGGAAGCTGGGGCCCTGGCCCCACATCTACCTGCTTTGGAGAAAGAAACCAGTCAATAAAACAGGTATTGTGTTGTGCAGTGGATTCTTCGTACGTCATCTGAGGTGAAGTCATGAATTAGAAAGTACTCTGAGTCCTTGAGTGTTATGCAAATGTAAAGTGGAGCCATGGAAAAGAAACAAGCAATTATGTATTACTCATTCTGGAAAATCCAAGGCTTCACGGATGAAAGCTGCTCATATTTCCACCTAACTTCCTGGTAGTTCTCTGACACAAAGGAGAACAGGCATGACTTAGATCTGTATTGACTCAGAATTTGAATGTCTTGACTCCACTTTCAGTCTATGCAGTGCCCTGCATGGCAAATGAGCATTCTTTGACATGTTTATTTTCTAATTTGTGACTACGTCTACCGTCTAGATTCTACACATACAGCTATACTGGGCATTTTTGGGACAGCGTAGGCACATGTGAGATGCTCTGTGCAAGCTAGCTGGAGTATCGGAGGTGGGTCAGTCACAACCTCATAGAATTCTCTGTCGTGAGTGCAGTGTACATGCAAAACACTGAACTTCTCCCAGAAAGTGAGTTGGATCAATGTTAGTTGGAAAACTTTACATTGCCCTGCCGTGTATGTGTGGTCAGTGTAAAAAAGAAAAAGACAGGTACAGCTGATGTGATAAAATGGATTGGCAAATTCAGCTTCATTTGAAAGAAAACTAATGTGTGAAAAATATATTTTCAATGCAACTGCAACCATCATCCTTCTGACTCATCTGGAGAAAGAACGGAGAAAAAAAATTATGTGTATATAAAATTTCTTCTGCGGTAACTTTCTGAAGTCTGAGCTGAAAGACATCTTGACCGTCTGCTGTCCAAAGAGCATGCAACCTGACTCTACTATGTAAACCAAGTAAGTGTGTGATACTTAAGTCTGTACTTGCATTGTTTTGGTCTTGACGTGCATTTGGCACTGTTCCTCATTTCATCAATTTTCTAGCCCAACTATGATCTCCAATTACATCTTTTCTTATGCCAATACAAAGCAGGGCCAGTCTAAGGTCAACGGATTGGGTTATATGACATCGAGTATCAAGGAACTTTCTGTGTGGCTGTCTTGTAACAGCTGCTCAGTATGAGGTTCATTCCCTCCCCCATGTTAAATCCTGATCTTCATGCTTCCAGATGATTAATACCCTCCTGCTCCCAGCTTCTTAATCATACAGCCCTAAACTTCCTCTTTTTCCCTCCTACCAAAGACAACTAGAATAATTTCCCCATTGCACTGTGGTCTTTTTAAGAATTATCCCTGAGATGGTAGTGATCTGCATAAATATCTGAGCTTACTTTTTTATCACAACATTGCTACAATACAAAGAGTTCCTCTGGGATCAGCAGTTTCACTAAAGTAATGAATTCAATAGCTTGTTTCCAGAGAAACGCGTTCTTCAATTGATCTGAACATAATGTCTTCTAAGATTTCAGTTTTTCAAATGCTTTATCTTTTTCCATGTCTGTGTATCATCAGGAAAGTCCTCTTACATTCATGCTGAAGGCATGCTGCACTTAAAGGATGAGCTTCTGGAGCAATTTGCACCAGGGCCCTGAAACTTATCCTATTTCCTTCTCCCTCCTTAATACTTTTTTCCTATTACTTAGTACCCATTTAAAGTAAGACATGGGGTATGAGGCATTTCAAAGCTGCAAATACAATCATGTCTGGGACGTGTTCTTAGCTGCCTTCTGCCCTCACAACTACAACGATCTGACTGCCCTGCTTGCACGCTGCCCAGCTGCCGTGCAGCACTGCCAGTTTAATGTCAGGTCATTCTGGGAAGTTTTGTGCAATATTTCTCTCTGCTAACTAAGTGGGAATAGAGAACAGCTCTGGCAGCACCAGGGCAAGTTTTCTTTGTGTCCTAACTTGGTCATCAGAAAGCTTCTGGGAAAGATGAGTAGGTAAACTGGTTAGGCATGGGTAGTTTAGGGTATCAGCTATTCTGATGGAAAGAATAATTCCTGTATGTCTGAAACATTAGCAAGAATGTACTATACAATGAGAAGTGAAATTGACAGAATTTGGCTTTCAACAGTCCCACATCGATTTGTATAATAGTCCTCATTTCCTTCTCATACCCCTTACTACTGAAATAACTTCAGCCCCACTCTGCATTGCCTAACACCTTTTTCAGTGCCCCTGCCTCACTTTCATGTCTCTAACTATTCCTCCAGTGTACTCAGCAGCTTCTTCCCATTCATCACCTGTTTAGTTGAGGAAGAAGAGGAAGAAGAAGGGAAATTGCTTGTTATTTTCTCTAGCTTGCAGTTACAGACATGTTGATTCACTACCTTATTTGGTTTTCTTTTCTTATGTAAGAGTGTGAATGCAGTCTCCTACTATGGATTATTTAGTTTCCTGTGTCCAGGATGTATTACCCAGAGTAAAATGCCAGCCCATCAAGGCACTTGATTCTTCCCTTCTGTTCAGTAGTTGTGAGACCACAGGTGAAGTTCTGTGTCCAGATTTGGCTCCTGAGTGCAAGAAAGGCATTGACAGGCTGGAGGGAGTCCAGTGGAAGGTCACTGGGATGGTCAGTGGCTGGAACAAACCTACAGAAAGACACTGAGACAGTTGTATTTATTTAGCCTGGAGAAACAAAGGCCAAGAGGGGACATAACTGCAGTCTTCCACTACGTGAAGTGTGATTATAGATAAGGCAGAGACGGGTTCTTCTCAAGGGTGCACAGTGAAAGGACACAAACAAATGGACAAAAGTTACAGTACAGGAAGTTCTAATTTAAGGAAAAAAATCTTCACAAAATGGATGGTTAAGCATGGGACCAGGTGTCCAGAAGTGATGTGGACTGTCCATCCTCAGGAATATTCAAAACAAGACTGGACAAGCTTTGAAGCTAGCCCTGCTTAATGGGAGAGATTGGACAGCAATATCAGGAGGTCCATTTCTATCTAAATCATTTTATGGTTCTATATCTTGATTATTCTGAAACTTCTTCTCAGTCAAATTTAATAAAAGTTCACCAACAATCTTACAAGTTGTTTGATGGGGCGAACAGAGATGGGGGAAAAAGCGGACTGAGAGACAGATAAGTAAACAAGTGAGGTAAATGCTATCAGATTCCTTTCCCTAGAGATAGGCTTGTCCTGACCACTGGCAAAAATGGTAGACAACTAGCCAACGTCATTTCTTGCTGAATGTTAATGTGTGCAGTAAGAAATCCAGGCTACGACTGGGAGTTTCCTTCCGTGCCATACTTAAAGCGGCTATAGTATGATGCTGTGTTATTACTGCCCAGGCCCCTATGCGGGCACGTAATAGCACTACGTTATGATTACTTCTGTTTTGTGAGATGTATCTACAGGAGATTTTCACAGAACAAGGAAATACTTAAGCAGTGGCAAATACTAACAGGTTGAAACATTAAGGAACCTCCAGCCAATGACACAATAATCAGGGAGGCAGGCTTCAATTCAGATGGGCGGGAACCGGTTTGGCTTGCAATACCTTCCAAAGCTATGTGAAATCTGAGAGCTTTCCTAAGCTATTGTTTGAGAGTTCAAGGAGTGTGAGAACAGACAGCAGAGAGGAAGATGAGCTTATGCAAATTTTATGTAAATATCTTTTGTTAGAATGTGATTGAAGCCGTGGAGGAGGAGCACCATCTCAGACCAGTTTAAAACCAAGAAGACGGGCTGTCCACTTGAGATCGGCCTCTCTTCTTCTTCACGGACAGAGATGTGGTCAAGGATTCTTCTGAGTATTCTGTGCTTGAACTGGATTGCCAGAGTGTCTTCTGAACCGTAAGAGATCATATGTTCTTGCGTTTTTAAGATAACATATTGTACTATATTTCCCACCAGTTTATTTTTTCTGGGACACTGCTATATAATAAACTGGAAGTTTTAGACCTAGGTTCTGAAATTTGTCTGAAATTGAAGTAGATGTCATTGAAGGATGTTTTGGAACTGTGCTCTCCATCATAAAAATGCTGTGAAACCTGATTTGAATGACAGAAACCTAAAACTGGAGCAGATGAAATCTGAAGTGCCTGGGTAAAGTGGGGAGGAGATTCAAGACTAGACTAGCAAGTAATACCAATGATCAGGATTGATATGCATCATGGTGTATGAAGAGGTGCTGCAGGTCACATAATGGCTGGTACTAAGGACTATGCTGAATGGCAATTTTAGAATTGGTATTGGTATTGGTATTTATTGGTATTGGTATTGGCATTAGTATAACACCTGCTGTGCTGTCACAGCTTCGACAGACAGCACTGTCAATGTCCATGGCTTTATACAAACAGAAGAGTTCAGCCACAGTTTTCAAAAGTACACCAACATTAGAGCTTAAATCCCCTTCTCAAACGTTCTAAAAGAAACACTGAGAAAGTCAGAGAGTTCAGCTTTCTCAGGTACCACGTTTGTTTTAATCATTTTACTTTTGGTCTTTGAATATCGTGCAGTTTGAACTGAGCAAATGAAAAAAACTATGAAGGCAATATGAGCAAGCAAATCTGTGGGAGAAAAGGAAGGAGAGGATCAGATTACCAAGAAAAGATTGCACAATTCCTGTTGTGCTGTGGAACCAACTCATCAATTCTGTCATTACTTGGAAAGACTAGTTTGGGCAGCAGAGAACCAGTGGCCAGCAACAGAACGTTGGCCAAATATAGCAAAATTCCTCTGTTTTTCAGAAGAAAAATTTGGGAAAGGAAGGCTGCCCTAATTATAGGGAGCAGTATAACTAAATAAGTGCGATGGAAGAAAGAAGCGAAGCAACATGAGGAGAGGCATGGAAAGAGAATAGAACATGCAGGTTAGATTGAGCATTCCCTGAAATATTCTGCAAAATGGAAAAGCAAGATAATTTCTTGTGCATTATGCTGATTCACTTAAGATATGTCAGTTCCTATCTAGAGGGAGAGATATCCGGAGGAAAAAAAAATTACAAATTTGTTGCAATCATTAACCAGCATTTTTGTCATTGATCTCAAAAAGAAGCTAAATATCACTCCTTCTTATGGGAGATTCCACAAGTTTAAGTATACATATAGGTCGTGGGAGGATAAATGCAGCTATGCTTTTCAGTTGTTTAGACACTTTAGTAATAGGAGCTGTGTAAATATATGGAATGGGAAAACGCAGTAATATGCAGGTTAAGAGACTGCATAGAATGATGACAGTCTTTCAGCTCCAAAAGAACTAGGAGGGACAAAAAATTGTCACCTGTACTTTTTTAGTATATTATTCAAAATTCATTGGAAGAAATGCAAATCCTTCCACTGGTTTGAACAAACTTTGAACCATGTCTTCCTTGACACATATGGCATTTCTGTGGTATTTTTCTCTTCTGTTTGCTCTGACTTTCCTCCATGACTGAACTCTCTGATCTGGTCTTGCCTTCTTATAGTCAGTATGTGCTGCTGGTCCCGACAGTAGTGCGGAGTGACTCTCCACAGACTGCTTGTGTGCAGTTCCACAACATCAGTGAGCCTCTGTCCGTGAGCATCATCCTGGAATACGGCAGTATCCCTAAGACTATCTTTGAGGAATCTGTGACAAAGAATGACTTCTTCAAGTGCTATGAGTTCAAGGTATTTTCTCTTTTGAGACTACTGAAGAGGATGTTGAAGCTGGAAATACTTCTAAGCTCAACTCTCCTTATCAGTGAGGGCAAGAAGATGATGTGTGCAGGCAGGGAATAGGATGAAAAAAGATAAACTGCTGGAAGGGCTGACGAGATAGACAGGAAAAAGAAAGATTTATGGGTTCTAAGGGGAAGATGGAGAAAGACTTTCCATCTCCATTCACAGAGTGAGTAGAAGAAAGTTTTTGATTACCATGACAGCTGCCTGTGCCCTATGGTACTGCTATAATTGTCAAGCTGGAGGACCCAGCTGGGATCTGATCATTCCCTTTCCTGTGACTCTGCAAGATCTGGGTAGATAGGACAAACAAGTTCCAAGGTTAGGTCTTCCAGAATGCAGCAGGAGGAAACTCCTCAGAATTGACCTATTTGGCTGGTGCAACCTCTGCACAGGCAAGTAGCTACATGAGAAGAGGAAGTGCACAGGACAGGACATAGCTTAAAATCTTAGTACCTGGTGACAGATTATGGAACTTGCACAGCAGAAATTCCCAGACACTATTTCACTGGCAAACACAGGGCTTCTCATGACTTCGCACAAGCTATTAATGACTCACTTGGCAGTCAGTATCTTACTCAAGAACCCTGGACATCAGGGCACCTCAACATATCTCATTTACCACTTTTCCTCTGGGATTTTGTTTCTTTCCAGGTTCCTCCGGCTACCTCTGACCCCCTGGCATTCGTTTCCTTCTCTGCAAAAGGCACCACAGTCAACCTATCTGAGAGAAGATCAGTGGCAATTCAGAATGTGGATAATATTGTCTTCATCCAGACGGACAAGCCTATCTACAAACCAGGGCAAAAAGGTGGCTTAGGAGTTTGAGTCAGCTAGTGAACTGGGAAACTGAGTGTAAGGGTGGGTCTAGGATGACAAGGAATTCTTTTTGAGGAATAAAAGACCATGAACTGCAATGGCCATGAGCAATCCTTCAGATAGCGTATAATTGTCATCTGAGCTTGTGCTCATGAAAAGTCAGTGAAAAATAGAACTGATTCACAAAATTGCGACAAATAAGTAGAGTTCATGTGTTTTTACTGAGTTAATTGCATTTATAGGATCTTGAGTTCTGCCAGGTTTACTGAGGTCAGTCACATATAAAGAGTCCTTAAGAATACAGAAAATAATAGGTTAAGCTTCAAATTAATAAAATTCATATAAAAAGAAAGTAAGCATGTCGTTTCCTGTCAACAGCTCTTTCTATTTAACTGCTAATCTGATCCACGGCACTGATTCTGTCACGATGTTTGAATAACAGTACTAGCTGTGGTATAGTTAGCTATCTCTGTAGTATAATTATACTTCAGCGCTGCACAAGGTTTACACTTAGAATAAAGACAAATTTTTCCTTCTCTTCTTATTTTTTCATTGAATTGGTTTGTATAAACAGATTTTAGGAAATGCTGAAAAGAATGGAGTCTTTCAAGAAGAATTTAAGGCAGTACAGAGTATTTGTATTTACTATAGATGTTACTTCACTTCCAGTGGGTCAAAATGGAAGACATTTCAGCTGAGAAGTTTATTTTGGTTTTCTTTTTCACTGGCTAAGATAAAAAAAAATCCTTTCTAGTTCTCTGGAGACTCTTCAATACTCCCTAAAAACCTGGGCAAACTTTGTTTCAATTGTATGTTGAAAGTGACTTGCCACTGCTGAAGTAAACAATCCTTTTTTGTCCTACATCTTTTTCAGTGCTGTTTCGTGTGGTCACATTAGACACCCAGTTCAGACCTGTTCAGGAGACAGTAAGTATGAGTAACAGTCAAGATTTTTCAATTACCTTCTTGAGATACCTGTTCACTGAGACTCTCTCACTTAGAAATTGAAAAAGAAAAAGGACCTGGAATAGGTCTCATCACGTGTTCGCAGAACTGCTGTAACTCCTTACCTTCATACTCCATCCTTTCTCTACCTTTATAGAGGGCAAAGGCTCTGAAAACGCTCCTGGAAATTTCTCACAGCACTTCAGATTTTGTAGTCACTTCCCTTCACCTGCCCCAGATAAGTAGGAAGAGAATGGATGTTTTTGTAGAAAAGATAAATTCACAAAAAGGTTATCCTCTTGAAATGAACTCTCTAATTACAGATGTGATTGTTTCCTTGACCCAATCTTCTATATCCAGAGGAAGTTGTTCACAGCCCTCTTTATGTTCTAGTATGTCTCAAGCTCCACAGTTAATTTATTTATGTTTTGGTAATTCTTTTTTCTTTCTCTTTTTTTCCTCCTTCAGTATCCCCAAATCATCATTGAGGTAAGAGATGCACCATGTCATTAAAGCACAAGTTTCTTTGGAAAGACTATGCTTCCCCATTCCCCCTAGTGTCAATAGCTGAGGGAGACTCATCCAGAGCCCAATGTCTAAAGCCAATGGACTTAAAGTTGAACAGTGGCAGTACCCATTATCAGACACTAGTGGAAAAGAAATCAGCAGAACTGGAGGTGTTCATTAGAGATGTCATGGGGTTGTTGCTGTGTTGTCTGTTAGGATTCAAACAAGAGTGTTCAGTGCAGTCTTACTTCAGTAGGACTACAGTAAAAGGGCCAGTGAAATAGCCTCAGTCTTATACGGGCATAAGAACAGGAACTTCCTGAAATGTCATGTTCTGCTGGCGGACAGGCTAACACAGTCAGTCTTCTACCACATTTCACATCACTAAGCCTCAAAGCACTTTCTAAAAGATGCCAGCATAATACCCTCATTTTGCAGGAGTTGAGTCAGAAAGACTTATGCTACAAGAGCTACGGATAAGCAATCTGAGTTCCCAGCAGGTGCTATTCCTGGATGATCTGAGATCATTTGGCAGTGTAGATAATTTCCAGTTAAATATAATCTTAGGCTCGTTTAATCCACAAAGAGATCTGGAAAATTAATGGGAGGTCAGAGCACATGTCATCCAACCAATCTCACATTTACCCTGTGATACACTTAGCCAATATGCCAGGATACAAAACTTGAAAGAAGGCAAGACAACAAGAAACTGGGTGATAAAGGTTTTGGTACATCTCTTTCCCACTTTCCAGGATCCAGAGCAAAACAAGATCTTCCAGTGGTTGGATGTAGCATCTAAGCATGGTATTGTCCAGCTCTCCTTTCCTCTAATCCCAGAACCTATTCTGGGGTCCTATCACATCACTGTGGAGAAGAAGTCAGGTGAAAAAGAGCACCAGTTCTTCACAGTGGAGGAATATGGTAAGCAAAAGCTGTGAACTGCCCCGCGTCAGCAATGAGGCTGGCTCTGCCTAAGTGCAGAGTTTAAGTGCCTTCAATTCTCCATGCCTCAGAAAGAAAGACTTGGAGAGAGCTGGGTGAAGAAAGTGAAGGCACAAAGGGTAAAAAGAAATGCTGAGAAAGGCAGCATTTTTCAGGAAATAAATTAGGATTCTGATTCTTTTCTGGGCTTGGCATAAAGTCAGTGTGTGACTTTGGGATCCATGTCGTATCACTCAGGCCTTACACTCCCCATCTGTTCGGAGGCAAAACGGATGAGTCAGGGCTGTCCTGTTTCATGGAGGTCATCACCATATGAAGAGCAGTAGGCTATAATATGCAGTAGAAATCTGATGATATTATCTATCAAACAGGTTGACTGACATGTACTGGATTATTATTGGGGGAGGCAGTATAGCCAGTGGAAGCACAAGGTGGAAAACAGTGGGTGGTGGAGGTGCAAAAGCCTTCATAGTGATCTGCTTATTCTCTGGAATAGACCATATCAAGGGAGTTGCTAAATTAATTTTGATTTCACAAGTTTTCGCATCTTATAGTAGCAGGTTTTCCTTGGTAGCCCCCAGAGAAGGGCTGGATGGCTCCCAGGTGTTTGATTTTTTTGTAAGGGCAGTGAAGAACCTTTCTTGCTTACCCTCAGAGCTCTTCCAGTTTCCTATGTACAGATGCAGGAGAAAAAGACCTTTTCCAGCTGTGCCATCGTTATTGCTGGTGACCGGGGATGAAAGATAAGCTGAAAAGAGAGAGTGACAGTGACCTGTTTTATTCTACTATTTCACTTAGCCTGTTGCCTTCCTCCTTTAATAGAGCTGGATTGCATAATACCTTCTGTTCTCCAGAGCTTAGCTAGTTTTAGACTTCAGCATTACTCCCACCTTTCTCTTGAGGAAAATGTACAGCCAATTAAAGTGATTTATCATAGTTCTTACTGTGGCTGTTACCATTATTATCATGATTATTATTGCATTTTAAAGAAGTTATTAATCTTACCACTAAAGGTTATTTTTTTCTCCAATAATATCCTACAGCCAGCTCCTAGGTAGACTTTTCTTTGAACCATTTCTTCTCCCTTGTTGGTGAAAATGCCTTTGACAACTGTTTTTTTACTGTTTTACACACACACACCTGCCTGTGGCATGCAACTGCTGATCAGTCATATTCACATTGCATTCCCAGTGCTGCCGAAATTTGAAGTGACAACCAGTGTGCCAAAGAGGATCTCTTTCTTTGATGAAGAAGTCAGGGTGAACGTTTGTGCTTCGTAAGTATCAGAGCTGAGAATAACACGTTTGTGTACAAGAAACACGGGATAGAGGATGGTGTGCCATACTGGGAAGCAGGGACCCTGCTGCTGATTCACAGTACGGGTAACAGCAATTCCTTTAGCTATGACTTCCATGACATGAAATATGATCCCTCTCCTCTGCTGCATAGCAGAATTACAACTGGGAGAGTTTGTGCGTGTCCAACAGTTTGAGTCTATCAAGCGGTACCTACTTGCTAGTTGCTGTTTTTTATTATCACAGAAAAGGAGAGAAATAGTACAGAAGGAGGGTCTATCATTGATTGCTATCTGTGACACTGTCAAGGGGCAGAGTGGCATGAGCTAAAGGGGTGAAGAGGGATCATTCTGCAATACATACTGCTTTGCGTAAGGCACCCACAAGAAAAAGCAAGCAGCAGGAAATGATATCCCAACCATAAGTCCAGCACCACTTTTCAGCTTCAGACCTTGAAGAATGACCACACCAAGTAAAGCAGGCTTTTTAACAAGGTGCCAGAAACAGCCTAAAAACAATTGAAGGGAATACTGCTAGGGCCAACTGGTCCTAATTCCCAGCTGCTCTTCTGCCTGTGCTCTGGGAACTCCTGAGGGGTTGAGAGTCTGCATTGTTCTTCAGTCTTTGCAGGTTTCATGTTAAATCCACGTGATTAGAATCTTGTGTCTCTTCCTCTCCTAGGTACACTTACGGCCAACCGGTGCAAGGGAATGCCCGAATCAATGTGTGTCAGCGGCACTTTTATAGTCCACGATGTCAGAAAAACCGGAAGGAAACCTGTGAATCTGTGACTGGACTGGTATGATACAGGGCAAGGCCTTTCTTCCCAGTCAGCTTTACTACCTAAAATGTAGTACAGTGTTTGGTGGCCTCATTCATTTCCTGAGGAACACCAGAGACGATCCCAGAGGCATGTTTTTTCTCACTATCTCACAGGCACTGCTGAAAGACCATGAAGGCAGTTTTTACCAGTTAGTTCATTAAGGATTTTGATATTTCCTTCAGTCAGTAGGAGGGAGGGAACCTTATGAAACTATAAATTTGTGATAATTCCTAAAATACTGGAGCTATATTCTTACCAAATCTAATCATCAGGCATCTACTGGGAGTCTTTGAGAACCCTTAATGTTAAACTAATGATGAATTTCTCCACTAGATGAGGCTCAAAGTGCTCCGGTCATAGAGCTCAGGCATCATGCAAGGTGGAGTTAAGAGGGGGCATGAGCACAGAGAGGACTAGGGGAAATGAAGAGAGAGGTTTCCAGGTGCAAGGGTAAATGGTGTTGAAACAGTGAGCTGGGAAGAGAGCCAGGGAGTGAGGAGTGTAAGGTAGGAGGGAAGCCAGTAGAAAGGAAGAGCTGAAAAAGATGTGAGCAGAGGCAATGAAGCTTTTCAGACACCTACTAACACAGATTCAGGAGCAATTTCCCAAACCTTGAGAAAAATGGACCTTCCCCTTTCTGCTCCTTTTTCAGCTGGGGAAGGATGGCTGCCTCAACACTGTTGTCTCCGTCAAAACATTCCAGCTCTACCGCAGCTATGCCAGGATGTATACCAGCCTTAATGTAGAAAGCATCGTCACTGAAAATGGGACAGGTAACTCCAAGCGGAGGGTGGGAGTAGCGGATTAAAGCTAATGGGTGGTGCTTTCTGAGAAGAGTCTCCGGGATCCTCATCAGTGCCATTAAACAACAAACAATCACCATTTTCTTCATGTAGCTCTCCCACCAGAGGATGACCGCTCCATGTAGCTTCTCAAAAGAAACAGTTTTCTGCCCGTGTCTGATGTCTGTTTCCTCCACTTCATACTGTTTGTGTCTCACAGGTATCCAGATGAAAGGCTATGACTATGTTGCAGTCAACCAAGAAAACGACAGAGTGATCTTCAAGAATATGGATCCCTATTATAAGAGGGGAATTCCTTACTATGGTGAGGTGTGTATCTGAAAAGAAAAATTTAGGTCAAAACTCCCTGAAGTTCAGCATGTATTGCTCTCTGTATTGCCTCGTTTATGGCTGTCCCCTAACTCTGTGCTAACAGCTTCCTGTGATAATGCTGCATAACTGTGACTGCTGCATTGTTCTCTCCTTACGTTAGATGCTCCTAGAGAAAATAAGAAAATTGTATCATACTTGGAGTGTTAGGGTCTGTCTTCTGACATAGTTGGAAAATGCTTAAAAGGTGGGTAAGTGAAAGGTCATACGAATGGGGAAGAAGACACTGCAAGAAACTTCTTCAGCAACAGCTGTAAATAAACTGAAGATAGAATTTACCCTGAGTTGCATCACACAGTCCCAGGGATGTTTACTTAAAGCCCTATAGGTGTTGGAGCACATTCCGACTTCTTAAGACCTTACACATGCAGGATAAACCCAGGCAGAGAAAGGAGGATGAGCTGTACAGCATTGTCCTAATAGGCAACGGGGACAGAGGGTATGGACAGACACTAGGAGCTGGCAGGTGCTGCTGAGCTCCACAGGTTACCTGTGGTCATGAAGTCATCTGATTGCTTTAGGTTTGTTAATCAGTGCTCTCCAAATAGTATGTGCTATGGAGTCCCTCTGTTTCTATTTGCCCAGGAAGGGAGAACATGAGGTAGGAATTTAAACCATTATCTCTCACTTATGTGACGGTCCACTGAACTGATGGTCGCTGAAGAGAAACAGAGAGAAGAATTCTTTTATACAAGATAATGTATATAAACAAACCCTTCTCCCTCTGTGACATACAGTTTGTCCTTGTACTGATGGGAATTGCCTGCCTTTGCCTGTCACGAGTCTCTTGCTCCTTCAAAATACTGAGGAGCAATTGCCTCTTAAATACATTTCACTGTTGATTTCTACTCCCTGCATTTGTTCTCAGTGGTTGAGTGTTCTCTGGTGAGAAAAGCATTTCCCATTCTTTTTTTTTTTTTTTTTTCCTTTCTGAATCTCTTGGGTATTCTTTGTGTTCAGATCACTGTGACAAACGTGGATGGCAAGCCCGTTGCTGATAGGACTGTCCTGCTGGAGCTCAATGAAAACTATCTGGCCAACTACACCACTGACAAGAACGGCACTGCTGCTTTTTCCATCGACACGTCCAACTTCTTTGATCCCAGTTTTAAGCTGAGTGTAAGTAAACGCAGACTGCAGTCTAATTCCGGAAAAAATACTTCATTGGAGAGAGATATTAGAAGGAATTGATGAGTGCTGGAAGGATTGTTTCAGATGAGGAAAGTAGGCAGTCAACCCACCAACACCTGCAACCTGAGTGAAACTAATATGAGAAAACTCCAGTACCTGAGAAGTGGCAGACTGTACCCCAGGAGTGTTTGGGCTGCAGTGATCTTCAGCACCGTCCTGCTTTTCTGTCCACTCAGGAGCCCCTTCTGCAGCCATCTCCCTTCTCTTTATTCTGTGCACTACAGGACCTTCCTCACAGACTGCCTTGCCTTCCCCACCCAGCCTGGACGCACACCAGCCTCTTTCCCCGCTGCTGCCTTCTTCTCTGCATTTCTGCTGGCAGAGACTCATGCCTGCTACCATCACATGGTCTTATGCTGTCGAGCCTTTTCTCTGGCGTGATGGGAAGAGCTGAGAAAAAGAAGGCTGTTTGAAAACAATGCTATTCTAACTCACAATAAGTCCTAGCAGTTTATACAACCTGTCTGAAGACTGCAAGAATCTCAAATAACCTCCCTGCCACAATGTGCCATAGGTGTCTAGTGACATTAAGGAGTCCAGAAGGCCTCCTGCTTTGGACTGGTAAAGCACAAATTTTTCACACCAGCTCTTGCTCTTGGCTTAAACAGCCCCACAAAATCAGTTTCCCAACAGAATATTTTAGAGGGAAGGTGGCTTTGCCTCTTGCCTGCCTGCCATTTTTTAATTTCCCACTTTGTTGATTTCCCATGTATGACTCTTCTGCTTCCTAGGTCAGGCAGGCAACAGATGACTGTGAAGACTTCTTCATCTGGAGGAATGATAATAAGCCCCAAGCGTTATTCTCTGTCCGGCGTTTCTACTCACGGACCAACAGCTTTGTGAAAATCGAGCAAGTGAAGGAGAAGCTCAGCTGTGGCCAGCAGCAAACTATCAACATTCACTATGTCCTGAACAGAGAGGGCTACAGGAATGCCAGTCACACAGACTTCTACTATGTGGTAAGTCCTACCTTGACTCCCAAAACATCTTTCACATTCGCTTGAACGCTATGTAAGGCAGAAATCTCCAGATCAGACTAGTGGTTACAGATCACAGTTCAACCTGATGGCCTTTGAAGCCTCTCAGAATACTACTCAAAATCAATTATTTCATGAGGGAAGAGAGAGGATGTTTTTGATCCTATCTCATGAGTTTTTTCTATGCCCAGGTGATGAAAACAGGAAAAATTATCCTCAGTGGCCAGAAGCAAGTCACCATCTCTGGTGGTAAGTTCTAGACCATATTACTACTGATACTTCAGAGCATTGTTTTGAGCACCAGAGCATCAGTAAGCTTTGTAAGAAGGGATAAAAGCAGAGAACTGTGGCTAAACCAGGTGCTAGTTCTTAAACCCCATGGCCTGTCACCACTCACAGTATCATTTGCTTTTGCTGCAGCATTTACCCAGTGCCCTGTACCATAACCAAATTTACCTTGTTAGTTGAAAGATGAAAACTTTGTTGTGACCAAACACAAGGAATGTGACCACCTTCTTTTTTATTTCTTGCCAAGGAGTATTTACAGTTCCACAGTTATTCTGTGACATCCTAGTCTTCACCAATTAGAAGACTAAAACTTTTTAAAGTTTGAGATAATAGGTGTCTCATTTGACAGGGATATTTAGCAGTTAACTGCTTGGAATTCATTGCACTTTGAGAAGTCTCCAAATACCCACAAATGACAATGATCCTACCAATCACAGCAAACTGAACTTCATTCTTTCTCTTTCATTGTTACAAATACCTTTTCTTGCAGAACCTGGTCTATTTCCAGTCTTTAGCTGGTGGCTTATGTCAGCCTTGCTCCACATATAGTACTTGTTTTTTAGTGTTTGACATCTTTGGTCTTAAGGTTAATTTCCTGTCCCTGCTCTAGTAGTTGTCATCCATGTAGATATGAACTTCATATTTCTAAGTGTTAAAAGACTTAGCTCAGGAGATTGGCCTGTCTCCTCTGGTGTAGGAGGTTCTACGTTTGAGATCCAAAGGCAATTGTGCTCTTCTCATAGCAATCGTGCAGATTTCCCTGTCCGACTTCTACTCAGCTCAGACCCCGCTCTGCAAAGCAACCCGCTCTCAGCATCTTCCAGTTTGTATCTGTTGTCTTGCTGATGGGAGCTGTTCCTCAGCCACTGAGAGATGAATCTTCCAATGTCCAACTTCCCTGTTTTTTAAAGGTGCTGGTTGGTTATGGATAAATACGTGGTCCTTCCACCAAAGCTGTGGTTTGTCTAATCTCTTTTCTTGGCTTCTCCTCGCCTGTTCCATGTTCCTTCCACAGCTTCCAGAGGTACATTCGCCATCACACTGACTGTCACTGAGAAGCTTGCCCCCAGTGCCAGACTTTTGGTCTACACATTGCATCCTCATGGGGAGATAGTGGCTGACAGCTCTTGGATACGCAGTGAAGTCTGCTTCAAAAACAAGGTGAAAACCTTTGCTTTCTTATTAAGGGCTATATCAGCTGGCTTTTTGCTGAGAGAACAGTTAGGGAATGACTTCCTGAAGAGCCCTGCACTAAGAATGGCCTTTAGGAATGGAAAAGGTACAGCTGTGCTTGGGAACATGAGGAGCCGTCCCTGGAACTGATATGTATGCTAGACTCAGGCTAAATTCTCAATAGAGTGGGGAGAGGGAGGTGACTAGGGGATTGTAAAGGTTGTGAATTTTTACGGAACAGGGATTCAGAAGGGCCATCTAGCAGTAGGAACTTTGTGCCACAGAGAACAGAGTTAGTGCTGGTGAAAGGTGAGGTTTAGATCTATGTGCCAAGCTGATTCTCCTAATTTCTGAGTGGTTGTCTTGGATTTATTAATTTCTAGCTCCAGCTTGAGTTCTCTGAGAAGGAGGGTCTCCCAGGCTCTAAAGTCAGTCTCCACCTTGAAGCTGCTGCCAACTCCTACTGTGCCCTGCGAGCTGTAGATGAGAGCGTTCTTCTTCTTCAGCCTGAGCATGCATTATCTGCTGAAAGTGTAAGCCACATCCCCAGCCCTGTGTTTTTTTGACCTAGGGACATCCAGAATGACATTCCAGTTCCCACCTGTGATCTCTCTGCCACTGGCTGTATGGTTTTTTTCCCCCTTGGAAGCAGACATCTCAGTGATTAAAGAACAGTCTATGGTAGTTGTACCCTTCAGAGACAGAAATTGCCAGCGGAACATTTACTTTTGCAAAGTATGGCAGTGTGAGATATATCCCAAGAATATGCCTAATGTAACTCCTTGAAAACATAGTTCCTCCTTGGGGAGTGATTTTGTCAAAATTTCATTTTATGACTCAGATAGGCCTTGGGCCCAAAACAAAGTGTAGATGCCAGCTTCTATCTGGTCAGACTCTAGTCTCCTCTTTGCATAACTCAGGAGTTTATCTCCAGATTTTTTCCTAAAGTTCACCCCATAAAGCCATTGCAGCTCAGAAGGAGGAGGATAGAGTCCAGTCCTTTTGTATCGCCAGCTAAATTGCTTATTCATCTCTAGGTAGGCATCACTAGGCAAACCCACTACAGTCTACAGGATTGCTCAGGGGCCACCATAAGCTTTGAATATATGCAGTTTTGCACCTGCCTGGGGCCTTCTTTGTGTTTACCCTAGTCATTCTTGCCTCTCAGGTGTATTACCAACTACACATGAGTGATCTATACAGCTATTACTATAATGGGCTCAACCTGGAAGATGACAAGCCAGAGGGGTGTACCCCAGTCAAAACCACCTTTTTTGATGGCTTGTACTATGAACCTGTGAATGTCAGTCGTGATGGCGATGTCTACAGGATTTTCAGGGTATGTGCTCTGTGTGGTTCTTTAAGTGGGGGGTATTCCAGAAGAATTCATGTACATTGGCGTTCAGCCTTCTCAGGGGGTGATTCTTACTGCTGAGAGAAGGCAGATGATACCTGGAATGACCTGAAGTCTCTGATCATCCAGTTTCTGCTGTCTTATCTCCACCTCTTACTCAGAAAGACTGAAAATCACTGCTAAATACATTCGCTGGGATCCTGCCCGTGCTTCAGTAGACATTTCCTAAGCAGGATTATAGCCTTGGCTCGTGACATTCCTAGTAAAGATCTGAGCCTGATGCAGGCCACTTGGTTCCTGATACACTTGTCTCCACTCCCTGCTGGCCCCATGGCCTAAGACCTAACATAAGCCCCATCACTACTGGGTTCTTCACAGAACACCAGGTGTGAGTGCTCCATAAGAAAGACAGAGGTTGGAGAGGAAGAGTTGTGACATTCAGGGTTAAAAGGATGGGATGTGAGGAGGGAGGAGAGAGATGAGGTATGATAACACGGCTGGGAGAAGTGGCATGCACTGGTATCTAGTGCATGCCCTGAGTGACATGATGGATTCTTTCACATGCAGGATATGGGCCTGAAAGTCTTCACCAACAATGTGCTACGGAAGCCAGTTCTGTGCAACGAAGGCAAATCAGATATGGAAGACTACCCTGGCTATTTTGAACATGTCGCCTATGACAATAGCTATGGCTCAGGTAAAAGAAGTTTCATACGGTATCTACAGTTGCAGTCTATCTGATCTTCAAAACTGTTGCCTGTATAAAATAACAGCCAGCATGTTGAGAATTTTTTTGGGAATAGGTCTATGCATCCCAGTCTGCCTCTAGTAGTTGCTTTCTGACAGACCTTGCAGTAGAGTCAATTCTCTCTCACTTAGGTAAAGGGTGCATATAGAAAAGATGGAATCTGGGATTCTACTTTCATAAACTGATATTAGTTTTTCAGGGTTTTTCAGGTTAGAACCTTTCATCAAATCACAGTTGAATGAAATATTTAAAAGGAAATGCCAATGCAGAAAAATAACGGCCATTTCCAACGTCAAGGGTTCATGCAGCGCTTAGCATACTTAGCACATAGTCTCCAAAGCCTTTATAGATCAGCAAGAGTTATGATTATCTTTCTCCGAGTCAGAATGCTCAGCAAAAGAGCAAAAGTAGCAGTCACAGGTTGGCACAAGGCAAATTGCTATTCAACAGTAGGAAGAAGTTCTCCCCCATGATGGTTGTGCTACACGAGAAGAGGTTCTCCAGGAGGTTTTGGAATCTCCATTGCTGCAGGTGTTAAAAACTAAGCTGGTCAAGACCCTTGAGCAACATGATCTGACTTTGAAGTTGGTCCTACTTCAAGGAAATTGGACTAGAGAACTCCAGACGTTCCTTCCAACCTAGATTTTTTTCAATGATTCTGTGATTTAATGATTCTAAGTCCAGCAAAATAAAATACAGCTAGGAAACCTGAGGTACCTCCGTGCTAAATGAGTTGTTGGACGTCACAAGTGAGTCCATGGTAAAACTGGAAAAAGGACCTTGGTTCCTAATATCAGGCCTGTAGTTTGGCTGTATGAAAAAAGTAGTTTTTCAATGGACTGAATATTCAGCTCCAGTTTTAACTACTGAACAGGGTAAAAATGATTGAGTTCTTAGGGAGGTTTGTAAAGTATTATAAGCTTTGGAGACAATACTGGCTACTGTTGCCTATTTCCAAATCAAAGAGAGCTAGTGTTAGAGGATGGGAACATGCCTTTCAATATGAAATGAAGTGAAATGTCTTGTGATATAACTGTATTTTCTAGTATTTTCCCATGGGAAAACAAAATAGATAAGAAATTATTTCTTCTGATACCCTATATCTGTATTTTATGGTAAAAAGAACAGAAAAATGCTCAAGTGGAATACTTAGTGTTTATTTATGGTGTTGAGCATGTCTGTCAGCAGTTCAGATTCTTCGGGCCTAACTTCTAATATTATACTTTAACCATACACAATCTTCTAGGTGAGACAAGGCTTATTAGTGGTGGTAGTAGTGGTGGTGTTAACACCGTTCGGAAATTCTTCCCTGAGACCTGGATTTGGGAACTGGTTCATACAGAGTGAGTATTTTTATCTTCAATTCTTACCTTCTGTGTGGATTTTTTTGAGTTGATATATACTGCTGAAATGAATTCTAGAGGAAGTCGTGGAACATATGTCTGCTTTGTAGATGCAGGTCTCCTTTTCCCATCTTGCTCAAGGACTGTTGAGCTCCCAACCTTGTAGACAGTGTCAAACCTACCTAAACTGTGAGTGACATCTGTTCTGTGCTCTGCCCCATCCTTCTGATGGGGAAAAAGAGTAAGGGCTAAGAGTGAAATAAAAGCATTTGTTTAAGAAAGACCAGGAGCAAAACTTCTCATTTTTCATCAAATTTTTAGTTCAGCAGCAGAAAACTCAGGTTATTTTGTTTTTCTTTCCAGCATCTGCAATGAGAGTATCTTAATCTTAACTCTGCGTCCAGGGGCCATTCTAGAACATTAATACCAATTTGTGGGTTCTAATCTGTATGTTTGGGCGTTATGGTATTTAAACAAATGGTAAATGTAAATTAAAAAACCTGAATATTCTTTCAAGTGCTTTTTAACATGCAGTTCACCAGCACCTTCATCTTTACTTCCAGCTTTATAATGTTTTTTAAATATGGAGAGGTATCTTGCAGAAAGTGAGATAAAAACAGAGGTACTAACTCAAGCAGGAAGCCTATTCTATAATTTGGCTTGAAAATGTCAAAGATCATTTCTCATTCTGTTTTTCTTATTTTCCTCAGTTCCAGGGGAGAGGTCAATGTCTTTTACACCATTCCTGACACCATCACAGAATGGAAAGCCAGTGCTTTCTGTGTGCAGGATGATGCTGGGTTTGGCATCTCCTCGCCTGTTTCACTGAGAGCATTCCTACCATTCTTTGTGGACCTCACTTTGCCATACTCTGTCATTCGAGGGGAAAAATTTAATTTAATAGCCAACGTCTTCAACTACCTTAACAACTGCATCCAGGTATATCAAGTTCCCTTTTATTTCCTCTATGGTTTGTCTATTTCCCAGAGATTCCAGCATTCTCCTGCATAATGCACCAGAAATGCAGAAATAAGTGTTTGACTTGCACTTTAGCCTGACACATTAGTCTCTCACCTTCTCTCCCTGGACTTATCCCTGTGTCATGCCATCAGGAAAATGTGGCTGATGATCACTGTGGCTGGTCCATGGAAGATAAGAACTCACTCCTTATCCCCACATAATTTTGTTCATCATTTTGCTCCTGAAGGAGGAACCTGAACAGAGGGTATGGGTACTGTGCTGTGCAAAAAACAACGCATACTGAGTATGTTGTAGGTAGCGGTAACTCATAAGCTATGACTAATAAGCACAGACACCTTAGTATACTTCTGTCAAAGACAGCCACTAACAGTGGGTACAAAAGAGACAGGTTTGCCACTTCCTCAGAAAAATGCCCTATCCTTCTGTCCTGGTACCATCCCACAGATTCAGATGACAAATAGCTTCTCCAGCAAGTCTCCCTTGCTCTGCAGCATAACTTTAGGGGCACCCTACTTCATTTGTAATCTTGTTCCTTTTTCCTATGTCTCAGATCAGTGCCATACTGGCAAAGTCGAGTGACTACGAGGCAGAAATCCTTTCACCAGAGGGCAACACAGCAAGGCTGTGTGCCAATGAAAGAAAAACGTATATTTGGGCTGTTAGCCCCCATAAACTTGGTAAGTTTGTCTTTTTATCACCTTGATATGTCCCTGTTTGATCTTTCTACCTCTGTCCTCCCGCCTTTTAATGTAGCATCAATAATCCACAGGAGGCATTTCTGGACAGCTCCATCGACTGCTCCACAAATTTAGTGTTGGACCTCTACTACAGCTCCCTTAGGCACACTGAATGAGCAGTGAATTGTTCCGGTGTTTTATCTCTTCTGATTTTTCGTAGTCCTTTGCCTGTCCATTTCAGAAAGAACTCTTCACTTGCCACTTTATGTATGAAATACTGGCAGGATTTCATGTGCCTATGACCTTTCAGCTGGTGGTCTTGCAGCTAACCAACTGTATTCAGTAAGAATAGAATTTACTAATAACTTGGAACTGGATTCTCAATGGGCAAAAAGGACATTGTTGCTGCGCAGTTTTACAGCTCCATTAATTTACTCTGCCTTCAAGTCAACATTGTGTTTTAAAAAAAGCAGTTACAATGGCTTGCACGTGTAAGTGCCCCAAAAGTTGAGGTACAAAAAGCTTTGAATTAGCAACAATTCTTCTCAAAATGAACCACAGATGGACCTTTTCTTTAAAAGGTTGTTTCTAAAACCCTGTAGTCAGTATGGCTGATTTTCTTCAAACTCACTGAGAAAGATGCAAAGTTATAGTGAGATGAAACCTGGATATGCCCTGAAATAATACTGCAGGGCTGAAAAGAAGAAAGATGCTGTCTCTTCCTGGTAACTCTGATAATAATGCATTTTCTTCCAAGAAAAACACTCCTTTGGGTTTCCAGTTTGCCATGATTGCAGGGGTGAAGTGAGCCATGCCTGCAAAGCTGCTCATTTCAGGGTTGCTCCTCAGTGCTGGCAGCAGCACTGGGGCTACTACTCAGGGTTGTCCCTCAGTTAACAAATGCTGTCTGAGGAAAAGAGGCAGCAGAGCTGTAACTTGCAACACTGCCCTCAGCCTGAGAAAACTCAGCACAAAGCTGAGAAGAAGTGGAAACTGATAGAGAGTACTGTCAGGTTTTTGTCCAGGATCAACGCGATTTTATTCCTCATGCTAGGGCCCCAGGCAGCCACTCCCTGCTCCTAGTGGATAGAGGTGGAGCGTTTAGGAAATTTATTTATACTGAGCTGTCTTCAGAGAAAATGTGTTTCTCAGCCTAGAAGTAGCAGTGAAAACCAGGGGTAACTGTAGACACTGAGGATAACTTTCTTTTCTTGGGCTGATGGGTGGCTTTGCAGGTGAGGTGAAATTCACAATTACTGCTGAGGCCAAACTGAATACCGAAGGTAGTGGAAACAGCACAGCCCCAGAAGAGGAGACAATTCGCAGGGACACCCTGATTCAAACCCTACTTGTTGAGGTACGTTAGGAAATCTGCATGTGCTTTCTGCTTTGTGGAAACTGCATTTCCTACAGCTGTGGTTTAGAAGCAGTTAGCTCGTGCGAGGAAGCAAGGCAGCTGACACAGATGGAGGTGTGTACAGTAGGCTTCTTCAAGTGAAAATGAGAGCGTAAATCACAACGATCAGTGGCATCCACTGTCCTGCCACTGTCTCCTTTCTGGGACCACGAGCATACATGCCCTAACACCCCACGGATGTCAGTAGACATGTAGCCAGAAGGCAGGATATTCCACACCTTAAGGTATGGTGCCTATAAGTGCCTTTAACCTGTGACTATGATACTGGGGTGGGGGGTGGAGGGCAGATATAAAAGGAAAAGGATTTATCTTGAGCATCATAAAGCAAATTAATTGGACAGAGTCCCTCCCAGAGGCTGGAAATGTCTATTTTATAACTGATTTCTAAGAATGAAGGTAACTCTGGACAAGGTGTTGAGTAAAAGAGAGAGGGAGCCATAAACAAGAGATATTCTAGTGGAGGTAGGGTAGGGCTGGGTATGAGGTGCACTGTCTGGATAGTCACATCCACATACTGTTTTACACTGTTAAATTGTCACGGTTTCATGGTGATATTCTACACTTTCCTTCCTCCTCCTGACCACTTCCCTGAAATCGAACAGCCTGAAGGTATTAAAAAGGAATTGACTCAGAGCTCCCTCGTCTGTACGAAAGGTAAGGCAAGTTCATTTGTTCATTCCAGGGAGTCAGTAGAACTGCTTCACTCTCTTGTAGGTTTTGTCCTACAAAACCAGAGACCCTTCCAAGGGAGGAAGGAGTGTCTCAGGATCAAGGACCTGGGCTGCAACTCAGGATTTTCAAAGCTACCTTTGACTCATTGGGCAAGTCTCTGCAGCATTTTCTTACCCATAGTGCAGATCGTAACAGTCACCGTAGTAATGCTTACAAAGTGTAGACTTCTGGAAGAAAAGATTATTTTAACAATTCTTGCTGTTACGTTTTCTCACCAGGCAAAACGATTTCTGAACCAGTGTCTCTCAGTCTGCCAAGAAACCTAGTGGAGGGATCAGCCAGAGCTTATTTTTCTGTCATTGGTAAGTTCCGTACTTAGACTAAAAACAAAAGTAAAAGGCATTTATCTTGGGTTGCACCATGAGCCATCATGTATAGGTGTGCAAAACTGATGTAAAGTTGAGGAAATACTTAATGTTGATTTTAGAGGAAACATTTCCTGCTTTGCAAAATGGCAGCGGAAGACAAAAGTCGTTTGGAATTCTCTCATATCAAATGAAGACAAAACAGTCAAGTTATTTCAATTTATAATGCATTTCAGAATATACTGCATTAGCATATTCTATTCTGTATAATAGAACAGTCAAGTCAGCTGAAAAGTAAGATAAGAAAGAATTTTTTGAAAAAAAAAATTTTGATTTCTTGGAAAGAAGACTTCAGAACTTTGCTAACTGTATAATTTAAAATTTATGCTTTCACATAATGAAAAACATTTGTCTGTGAATAAGTTCCTGTAGAATAAGACTTTCAGATCCAAATCAACTCTACGAATCTTAAAGTCATTATTAAGACTGTCAGTTCTCTTCAGTGAAAATTTTTTGAGGTTCTAAACTCAGACTGCTTTCTAAACACAGTTGTTTTGCATGCCTGGGTCAGTGTGAGATGTGCTGATACTGTGCAATACAGCCTCTGCAGTCCATCAGCATCATACTCACATGTACACACAAAAAGGGAAGCAGGTTATAAAGGGCAGGGAGGTCTAAGCTTTCCAAGGGCTCATAGCTGTTTCTCAGAACCCATGCCAGCCAGTATTGGTGCTTAATTTTTTCTCAAATTCTCAGTTCCTCCCAAGTGTCCAGCATCAAAATAGAAAATAAAAAAATGGAGGCATTTCAGCCTTTCTTTTAGGTCTTTGGTTACTGTGATTACTGTGTATTGGTCATTGCCCTTGGGTTCATATTAAGGTAATACAAAGCAAAGTATAATGCTGTGTAATAAAAATACGTTTGACCTGATCTGACTTCTATCTTTCATTCTTCAGGAGACATTTTGGGTACAGCCCTGAGGAACATGGAGAACCTCCTCCACATGCCTTATGGCTGTGGCGAACAGAACATGGCCTTGTTCACACCCAACATCTATGCCCTGGATTATCTGAATAAGACTGGGCAGCTGACTGAAGAGATTAGAGTCAAGGGTACTGGGTATTTATCCACAGGTGAGAAGATTTCAGATTCTCCCATCTCATATTCTGATTATGTGCACTGAAATCTAAAGCTCTACATGGTGGGAAGTAACACTCCCCATCCCTGGAAGTGTTTAAAAGACGTGTGGATGTGGTGCTGAGGGACATGGTTTAGGGACCCTGGCAGTGCAGGGTGAACGATTGGACTCGATGATCTTAAAGGTCTCTTCAACCGGATGATTCTGTGATTCTGTGATTCTGTGTGAATACTGATCTCTGATTTCTAGCAGCACATTCATGGCATAGGAGCAGGCAATGACAGCACCCAATGAAGCAGGTCGTACTTCCAGAAGCAAAAGCAACTAGAATTCATAGTGGCTGACATTATTCACCAGACATACATTACTTAATTTTAAATCCCAAAGTCTTAGTGCTTCATTTGAATAAACAGCAGAACCAGTCCTCTTCTGTATTAGAAAATATGTTGTCTTTATTGTGTTTTCAGGGTACCAAAAACAGCTGTCATACAAACACCGAGATGGATCCTACAGCTCCTTTGGGACACGAGATAGGGAAGGGAGTGTATGGTAAGTGATGACTCTTTCTATTTCCCTAGGACAGGATCTTTAGGCTTTGAGAAATGATCAAAATGTTAAGTGATTCTTATCTCTAATAGACTAAACAGACATAACTCAATTAATTTGGATCCCCTAGTAAAGAATATATTAATTAACTGGAGAGAGCGCAACAAAAGGATGATAAGATGATTGAGGGCTGGAGTACATAATGTTCAAGGGGAAGCTGAAGGAAATGGGTTTGTTCAGCCTGCAGGAGGCTAACGAGGGACATAAGTAAAGCTTTCTGCTCCCTAGATGGGGACTGTAGAAAAGACAAAGTCAGACTCTTGTCAGAGGTGCACAGAGTAAGGACAAGAGTTTGTCCTTACTCAATTTGCAACAGAGAGAACTCCAGCTGGGTAGAAGGAAAAAAACCTCTTCCCCAGGACAAGGCTGCAGCACTGACACAAATGTCCAAAGAGAGATTTTCACAACATGATTGGACAAGAGACTGGGCGACCTGACAGAGCTTTGAAGTTGCCCCTAGTTTAAGCAGGTGGTTGGACTGGAGACTTTCCAGAGGTCCCTTCCCACCAAGGTTATTTCATAATTCTATTAATTAAGGTTAGAAATCACTATCATCAGTCATCAAGCTGTGTTTATGCTTTACCCCTGATGTGAAAGAATGGTTTCAGCACAGTAATGGAGAAACCTCAGGTAAGTTTTTACTATCAGGATTTTAACTATCTTATTTATTCAAAAATATAAAAACACTTGGATTTTTACCTCAGATATTATGGATTTCATTTAATGCCATTTTCTATGCGCATCCAGCTGCTGGTAAACCTTCTTGGTCTTTTGGTCTTGTTCACATCTTACCTGTTTTCTCTTTCTGGTTCACCTGCAGGCTCTCTGCCTTTGTGTACAAGTCATTTGCACAAGCCAAGCGCTATATCTACATTGATGACAACGTCCAGTCTCAAACTTTGATCTGGCTGGCAAGCAAGCAGAAGTCAGATGGCTGCTTTGAAAATGCTGGGTCACATTTCAACAATGCTTTGAAGGTAACTAAGACAAGTATAATCCCAAACTTCTAGTCCTGCCAGAGGGATTGATTTGGATCATTTCTGCCACACACAAGCTTATCACCACACCCTTACTCTTCCTAGTACTCTCCTGTCTCTCACGTACAAGCAGGGCATGACTCTTATGTCTGACGATGAGGTGGGAACAAGTAGAACTTTCTGAGTCTCAGGTTTTATTTTCCACCACTGCATTATGTGTTCAGCCACAGGCTATAATGTGCTTTATTGCATAGGTGCACAAGCTAAGAAAATACAAGAAATAGTTTTGGCTTTATACTGAGCAAACTTGATCTTTCTTGTTCCTGTGCACACAGGGAGACAGAAATTACTTCGGATCTCAAATCTAACTGGTATCTAAAGAATGAGTATTAATAATTCATATGAATGATCATATTTTGTTTCTTTCTAGGACATCTGTACTGACCTGTTCTTTGCTTGTTTTTTCTTCAGGATGAAGAAGAAGGTGAATTCTCTCTCACAGCCTACGTTGTGGCAGCATTGCTGGAGGCTGGACACTCTGTTGCGGTAGGTATTTGGTGCTGGTATGTTCTATTAGTCTGGTCAGCCATTTGTCAAGCAGTGCACAAGTCATAGTCCTCACATCCACATTCTTTAACAATGTAGTAAATACTGATTGCAGGACAGTAGAGTCAGCTGAAGAAGTCTGTTTCCAGAACCCTGCCGTTGCCATAAGTATTTGATGAGTGTCACGAATCAGTTACGTATCCAGTTCCAATGGGTTAATTTGAAAAATTCCTAAGAAATCCATCTGTGTTAAACAATGGTAGTTTATGTAGGTGCAAAATGCAGACTGAATTTGCCCACTCCATCCACAGCCCAGACTGGAATTTTCTCAGAATTTGCCTAGTCCAAAGTCCAAGCTATCTAAATCTTAAGTCCTACAAACTCCCTCTGTGCATTTAGATCCAAACTGTGTTTCCATTTTCTCATGTCATTGTTAATAATGGAAGGAAATTATGAACTGCTTGTTGAAATAGTAGGTACGGGAGAAGGAGAGGCAAGTTCTCTTCCTGTAATATACTTCCTGAATATCCTTGAGATCGTGTTTTTTTGCTAAGTTGGTTCTTTGTAAAATGGGAAAGATGAGGATTGTTCCCAATCTGACAAATATGTTCTAGGCATGCCGAGTTTTGTGGGTCCCTCAGATACTGTGGTATGGGGCATCATATAAGTACCTGAGAGCAGCAGGATAAAAACATTGTGCAGAATCAAATAGTTCTTCAGCAACATGAATTAAGTTCCAAATATCTTCCTAGAAACTCCAAAACCTGGTGCCACATCTCTAAGTGAAGCTGAATAAACAGGACATGGTTAGCAGTGTGCTGGTGGTGTCTGGGCTGAAGTAGAGATCACAGAGATAGTCTGCAAAGCTAAAAGAGATGAAGAGTTATCTTGATAGATATAGCTAGCAAATAATAATAACATCCATCTGAGAAAGCCTGCTTCATCATGAGGTCTCAATATACTTTGCACAGTTCTGCCAAAATTATCCACATTTTAGAGCTAAAGCAACCAAGGGGCAAAGGATTGACCTGCTTAAGGTCATCTCACAAGTCAGGAAAAGAACCAGTGCGCTATTAGTCCGGCCATGCTGCCTCTAAATAAATGCAGAAGGAACATAGCACCACTGGAATAACGTTTTTTTTTTTTTACAGAATACACACTGTAGGTCCTTAAACATGCCATTGATCATGTATATTTTTTGCATGAAGGGTCAGTGCTGGCAGCTTAAGCAGGGATGGAAATATTTAAAGAGATGCTGAGACACAAACCGAAGTACCTGACAACCCTATTATGTTTTTCTTTACTAGCATCCTATCGTTCAGAGTGGCATGAACTGTTTGGAGACTGCATTTAGCAACGGGATCCACAACCTGTATAATCAGGCCCTCTTTGCTTATGCTTATGGCTTAGCGGACAAAGAGGAAAGAAGCCAATTCTTCCTTGAGAAGCTGGACAAGACAGCTACCAGAGATGGTAAGTGCAGTATGGCCATGATACAGGCAATACAGCTGCTGATGGAATGGCCTATGGCATGATGTAAGCTATTCTGATGTACAGTTTTCTCATCCATACTGCTCCCTTCCCATTTCATGCCTGCTATGCTACTGAATTTATCTCTACAAAGTTCTCTCTCCCTCTTTTGGCTTCACAAAAGATTGAGCTGTGGCCTGATTTTCTTAGAATTATGAATTAATGTAGGTGGGGAAAGACCCCTGGAAGTCTCAGTCCAAGGTAGTGGAAGATTGTAACTAGTTTCGCCATCAGCTGTCTCCTCCACACACTGAAGAAACCCAGTTCTTTTGACTATGTCATATGCTCCAGTCCACAACTGCCTTAGCACCCTTCTTCTGCACTGCCTTCGCTTCAACCCCTCTTTAACATATATAGTGCTCTTTTATTAATTCCCTTTCCATCCCTTCCTGTTTTCTTTTCCATCCTGAAACTAAATCTTATCCAGTTCAGGACAGTGATGGCTGAAAAAAACTGCGGTAAAGGCAGAGAGGGAATTGTATGCCTCTCTCCCATGTGATACAGTAGTGAATTAACCAGCAAGTAATTTTTCCACCCTACTTTTCTGTTTTCAGGTGGTTCAGTTTATTGGCAGAGAGGAAATAAGCCACCCGCAGACCATGTCCCTGTCTTCTATTCCCGTGCCCCTTCTGCTGAGATTGAAATGACCAGCTATGTGCTACTGGCTTTGGTCAACAAAGCCAAACTCACTCCAGAAGACTTATCTTACAGTTCTCGCATTGTGCACTGGCTTGTCAAACAACAGAACCCGTACGGCGGTTTCTCCTCCAGCCAGGTAACAACTGGATGTGGTACAAAAAAGCTTCTGGGAGCAGTCTAGCCTGCAAGCTCGATCTTGATAATATGACATATCTTCCTGATTGCATATGCGTTTGAATAATATCTGATAAATGGTGCTAGCATAAGTCTCCTTGTCAGGGGACATCATACTCTTCATAGGCAGCTTCATACATGTTTTAGTTTTAGGAAATGAGAACTCACCTGAGTTTCAATTTAGTAGTAGATAGCAGTTACTGTTGACACAGGATTATCCCAGGTTTTCTGGGGTTATTAAAATCTGTTGCCCCAGATATCTTGTCTCCTTAGCTCTTTGCAAGCCCCCCTCCATTTATGAGCACTGACAAAGTGTCAGGGAAACCTGAGCTGTGCTAATTTCATGCACCATCTTACAGCTGGGTATCTATCTAATTAGGAATCATGTTGTTCTTTTCAGGACACTGTTGTTGCTCTCCAAGCTTTAGCCCAGTATGGATACCTCACCTTCTCTAAAAAGCCTCTTAACACAGTCAAAGTCAACTTCATGGAGTCTCCCAGTAAGACTTTCCAGGTGAATGACAAGAACCGCTTCTTACTGCAGCAGGCTTCCTTACCCACTATTCCAGGGAATTACAGCGTGGAAGTGAATGGCACTGGCTGTGTCTATCTGCAGGTGAGCAAGCTGGAAACACAGCACCACCCCTCTGAGAACTCAGCAGGGTGTCCTCCATACCTCATTCCTCTCCATACCTCATGCCAAAGCCACAAAAACCTGTTAAGTCTGTGACTATCTCACACTTCCCATCTCTTTTAGACCACCCTGAGATACAACGTCCATTTGCCAAAAAAAGTTGCAGGATTTTATCTCTCCGTACAGCCAGCCAATGTGTCCTGCACAGGCAACTTCCCACCAAAGTTTGACCTTGTCCTCTCCACCAGGTAACTTCCTCTCCTTGACCTTGCATTCACAGTTCGGTAAAGCATCCAAGGAAGGATTTAAGAACAGACAGTTAACTGCTGCTGTGCAGCTGAGGGAAGACAAACAGGATCATTGCAAATGTCATTCACTGATCCCCTCTCCATTTGCTGAACTGACTAACAGAACTTTTCTCATTTTAGTTACACAGGAAACCGCGAAGTCTCCAACATGGCTATAATTGATGTGAAGATGCTCTCAGGTTTTGTTCCTATAAGATCTTCCCTGAAAAAGGTAAAGAATGGGAGAAAAGTGAATGGTAAATAGGCATTTTGCAATGTTGTCCCTTTGACATGGTTATTCTTTTCTCTACAGCACAGTTTAACAAGCAAAGAAAAGTGGGCATTGTTCTTCCTTTACTATCCAGAAATTTGGGCATGGTGATGGCAGTGATGGGGAGAGCACTGATAAGCACCTCATTTCAGTTCCTAGTGCAGTTTAGGTTCTGCAACGGATGCATAAGCTTCAAGTCATGAGCCATGATCCTCAAGCAGAGCGCAATTCATTGCAGGGTCTGCTCATAGCTTGGCATATTTATAATCATACAGCATTCAAGCCTGGATTTCTTTTGTGGCTAGAACTGTATGAAATTCTTAACTTTTCTTCAGAAGAGGTTTCCATTGAGGTGTGACATCATTTGGTAACCTGCACCTCTTTATATTTACTTGGGGAAAAATAGCTGCTTTTCAACGTTTGGAATATTTTTGTTTTGTGTATTTTTATGGTAAAATAATTTTGCTTTTATGCTTTCCTAAATTTTTTCAAACTTTTTCAAAATATACAATGGACTAGCTAGTGAGTCAGCTCGAGCTTCAGAAATGTCGTGTAATTGTAAATTCTCTTTGAAATTAAAGCACTTTTAAGTTAATGATGTGACATGCACACCAAAGCTGACCAGTAAAACTGTTTATCTTTGTGATTTGTTTGCACTGGTCATTTTATGAAAATTTGCATTTCTTATTTTGGCCACGAGGTGGCGGGGTGGCACAAGAGGAGCATGGCAGCCACCTTTAACACACTTTGCATTCAAATAGTGGTCTGTAAGTCTCCTCGACAAGTTTACTGTATTAACATTGCTGTAATTTTATTTAAAGCTTCAGTATGAGAATTCTGTTGTGGATCATATAGACATCAAGAACAACCACATCCTCTTCTACCTTCAAAAGGTAAGTTTGGGAGGTTTCTTTTTGGTTTTATTGAATTGTAAGTTTAAAACAGGCTCCCAAATAAAAGAAAAACCTCATTAATAGTAGCTTAGCAATACACATGTCTTAAAGATGTACAGGGACTTCACTCAGTCCAACATCAAATATATATACACGGTATATAGTAGTACTAGGTGAGTAGTAGTCTACGGTGAAGAGATCAACGTTTATGACTTTTTGTGAAGAGTGCTGTGTGATTAAATAGCATTTCACAAATACAGCAAAGTTGCATTCCGTATTGCAGAAGTTCCCAGTCTGCATAATATTCCTCAGCCTCTAAGTGAAGCTTCTCATCACTTGATCTGAGAGTGTTTTATAGGGAGTCAGTATAATCCTCTCCCTTTTAGAGAGATTTCTGTATGAAAAGAATAGTCCTCCCACGTCAATGACATTGATAAAAGGAATAAGAGAGGAGAAAGATGAAAATCAAAACGCAAGGGATCTTAAAATATCAAGAAGGGAATGAGAGAGGATGTAAAAAGAAAGAGTAATGATATCTACCTCTCAAAATACGATTTTAGTTAATTGTTCTCCAAGGATCTAATAAGTAAGATTGGAATCAGTATTATGAATTCACAGAGAAGCTGCGATGTTGAGATGTGAAAAGTTTACCCAGCAGGGCAGCAGTGATGCAGGAAGTTCTCCAGAACCCCCATCCATGACGCAGTTCCTATAAAGAGGTCAGCAAGATAACAACAAGGACAAAGGGAGGAGTAGGGTCGCAGTCCCAGACGCATAAGAGAAAGCTTGAGAAGCTGAGGAAGATGAGTAAGGAGGAAAGTTTGGGACATTTGGCTGCAAGAGCATGGAATGAGAAACAGAACCACAGGGGAGGACGGAGGTCTTGAGTTGAAAGTGATTAAAGAGAGAATAGTGAGGAGAAGTTTCCTTAGGGGTGCTGAAAGTGATTTTAGCTGGAAAAAGGCAAGGAAAGAAACTAACAGCAGGTTCCAGTGACAGGATAAATGCTGATGTGCTGAAAGCCACAGGAACCAGAGAATGGTTGCGGTAACTGGCAGTGGAACTACGAAGAGGAAGAAAGAAAAGACCACACCATTTTAGCAACAAAACATATTTAGCAACAACTTTTAAACAATTATCTGATTTGACATCAAGTTTGCAATCTGGAGAGGACTGTAGAATGGCACTTTGTCACCCAGTCTGACCCAGAAATGCATCTGTTCAACCTTAGCCTCAGGGGTATATATGAAAACAAAAAGTCTGATGCATTTTCTTGTTTTCCATTTCCAGGTGTCCCAGAAGGAAATTAACTTCTCCTTCAGTGTGGAACAAAGCCTGCCTATCTCAGATATCAAACCAGTGCCAGTACATATATACGATTACTACGAAACTGGTAGGTGCCCTCAGTAGGCCTGAGCTATGAAATCACTGGTCTCAGCATTGACAAGGTGCTAACAGTGGATTTTCCCTTGCTTTCTCTGTGCAAGCTGCTCTTCACTTTTCTGCATTTGCTGCCTTTGTTTCTCAGGACACACAAGTGGAGAGCAAGCTAGCAATTCTGCTGCTTTTGATGACTAGACTGCAAAGGGTTTGCAGAGCATAGACAGTTTCTGCTTCACTGTCCTTTCATCTCTTTCTTCATTTCAACATAAAGCAGATTAGAAAGTGAAACATCAGGAGCTGCTTTCATACAAGCTACATACAGAACAAAGTGTGGTTCCACTTTCTTTCCAGAGTTTGAACACGATGGATAAAATCAGTAACTCAAAGGCAGCAGTGTTCCTGACTTCCCTGCTCTAGGTTATCTTGTATTTTTGCTTTATATTGCCATAGTAGGCTGCAGTCAAAGAACACTTCCTTAGTGGAATTTAAATGCTTGAGTGGGAATGACAGTCCCACTGAACTCAAGATAAGTTTAAGCACCTAACTAGAAAATTAAGCACCTGACCACCTCTCTCGATCTGGCTTCAAGAAACTACAATTGCATCAGACATTACCCAGTTGTAGAAATTCTGTTATCACAACTGTGGCTCAGGTTCCCCCATGCTTTTCTCAGGTTTGGCACAACCTTTGGGAACAGCATCCTGGCAGATTAGCAGCACTATCCAGAGAACTGACTCTGGAGCACATGTTCTGTCACCTTATGCACATCTGGTGTGGCCTCAGCAATGATGTATCCTGACAAACATGGCCAGAGAAGTGCACTGGGTTCTGATTGTGCACCCCTGAAACTGGGTGCCTTGACAACTGGATGACTAACACAAAATCTGTCAAATGTTTTCTGGTTCATCACGTGTTAATCACAGGTGCACATGGACTGAGGTCAGAACGATTCTCACTCTTCCTTTCTTCTTTCCAGATGAATATGCCCTTGCAGAATACAAAACACCCTGCTCCCCGCCTTCCAACTGAAACCAGTTACGTGCCAGAAGAAGTAATGGTTCAGAAGGTATCAGGCAAGCAATTGTAGAGGAAGAAGAGGATGAGAGACTTGGTTGTTTCTGGGAGGGCAATGAAAAGCACATAGAAAAATGAGGAATAAACAAATCCCAAATTCCAGTAGATCAGAATGACCCATTCTGGCCCGCTCTTCAAAAGAGCTTTGGGGTCAGTGTGGATCAGAAACTTCAGATAAAGTGCTTTTCCTAGCAAGGGAGACACCGTGCAATTGTTAGCCCTGACCATCCATCATTCTGGAACTCATGACTTACAATCCAGTGGGAGCTTTGTGTAAAGGCAAACTCCTGAAACATGTATTCTTGGCCACAGATTCCTCTTAAGAAATCCAAGATTAGAGAATAATCTGCTGCTCCTACTGCTTCTGTAGACTTTATTTGTTTTGGTCTTTCAGTTTATACTGAAGGAAGATTCTGAAGAAATTCTTTTCATCCTCACCTTTTTCAGTGACAACTGAATCATTTACAGATGTTAGAATTCTAGTCACAGGAAGACAACTTTTATGCAGTTTTTGCTTCTATTTAGGAAGAAAGATTTTCTTCAGAGTAACATCTCGTATTCTACTGCTCTTTGAAATAAAACCTTCTGATTGGCAATGCTATTTGTCCCAGTCTTCACCCCTTGTTGTATCTAGAACTGGGTGCTGTACCGTATTTCATAACCTAAAAAATTCATGTCTTGGACAGGTCAGTCAATGACAATGACATCCTGACATCATTGACAACTCAAGGCACAGTCAGGATTGGTGCCCTGGCCTATGTGATGGAATCTTTCTACCCAAACCCTAACAGTGGGACAAGCTAGAGAATTATAACACACAAACTCTTTGAAATGGGGTTAGGGAGGAATGGTGGATCCAACAGAGCCCTCAGAGGGAGAAAAATGAGACAATTTGGAGGGAGTGACAAATAAAGAGACCCACAAGGAGCTTATGATGGGGTGGCAAAGTACAAGAAATTTTCTGTCGTGCTTTCTGCATTTAGTGAACAGGTACAACAGACAGCCACACACTGTGTCACTGTCCCTCCCGGTCTGCAGTGACCTTCATTCTGATCAGATCACACTGGTGGAAGGACAGAGAAAACAGCCACATATCCATAACAATCTGAGCAGACATCTGCCCATTGAATCAAATCACTGAGCTGCTGTTTTTGCAGTCAGGATGTTAGACATAGTCCTAGTTACAGCCTTGGAAGATACTGGCTTATTTGTCATAAAAATGGGCTTCTCAAAGCAGGTTTTGATTCCTGCAAACACTTTACTCCACAGCAATGTGCCTGCTGTGAGACAGGCCATACGATAGCACAGGTGGTAGGAGAGGAGCAGCCCTTTGTACACCCCGAGAACGCTGTTCTGTAGGGTGTCAGGCTCGCCCAGAGACAGCTCAAGTGAAACCAGTACTACAGCATTGAGCACTGCAGGAACCTTTGTACTAAGAGGCATCCATGACAGAGATCCACAGGCTCAATGTAATCCTGGAGAGATGCAAAAGAAATTTGGAAGCTGTAGAAGCACATAAATGTTGGTTTGGAAGGGACCTGATGAGGACATCAGCTGAAACCTCCTTTTTAAGCAGAACTACCCAGTAGAAACCTGCAAGTCAAAGCAGGAGACAGTTAGAAAGAAAGAATCTTTCCAGGACCTCAGCACTGGCCTGACGGATGCAAGCTCTGTAAGACCAGGTCCAGCCATGAGCAGTGTATCAAGATGCATGATCAGGCAACTGAAGACATCCAGATCTGCAGGCAGACCTATCCATCAGGTCTGCGCTGCACTTACTGCTGTAATTCCAAACAGTTTGCTAAATGTTACTTTGCTTGGCAGCCAAAAGCAATCACGCACAGGTCCTTCATTGCACTGTAAAAGACAGTAATCCAGCAGGTTCCTAAGGAAAGACCCAAGGGGTGAGAGAGAAAGAAATGAAGGACATTTTATATGAAAGCTGTAAAAATGTAACCTATCATCCCAAACCCAACTTCCTTTCTTCTTTATGTCTTTCATCAACTTTCACATGCTTTTAAAAAAGAACTGTGAAGTGATTTAGCACCAGGTATTTAGACTGAGATAAGCCTAAAGGTCACCAAGGGCTTACTGACATCACCTTTCTTGCTGCATCAAGGACAATAATGTGCCACTTGTCCGTGACCAACAAAATCAGAATGCTGGGGACTATGCTGAACTTCCAGCCACATTGTGTGAGGCAGTATTTTTCTGGAGGGGGTTTTCTCCTCTGAGTCAGACATTAACACATGTGTACATACACATACTTATAGACAAGGAGACTACTCATCAATCTGTTACTCCCAGTACAGGTATTTCTTGGCTTGTTGCTCAGAATTTTCTGCAAGTTCAGACGTGCAGCAGGGTTCCTCTGCTCGAATATAAGTTGGGTTGTTAGAGCTGTCTTTGATTCAGTCAAATACAATATCCTTCTTTACAAACCTTGCCACCTCTGTGAGTGAAGGGATTATGGGGATGTAAAACCAGTCACTGACCTTGTCTTGGACAGTCCTGTGGAACCAACCTCTGCTCGGACACCTCATGGATATAAGCCAAAGGCAGGAGGCTGCAACTTCATAGAGAAGAGAAGCTTTTTCTAGAGAAGCTACTCATGGGACTCCAGTCCTCTGGGTCCCCAAATCACATGGCAGTCGAGCCAGCCTACCAGGTAGGTGTGGCTGAACAGCATAGTCTTGGTCCTACTCACCTTTTTCTGCCTTTGCTCCCATCCATGCTCTCCTGACCCTTAGAGTGGTGCTCAACTTGACCCCACAGAGATCAGGTCAGAGGTAAGGACCCAACTCAAAACTGTCAAGATTTAGGGGGAAATGAATGTCTCCCTTCTATCTGCTAAAACAGGTATACCATGGGGTCAGAGAAGCCGTAGAAAGCAGGCAGGAAAAATGCATTGTCTCTGTCAGCAAGGCATGGGTGCAGCTCAGCTACATCAGAGAGCCATGCTGCACATCTTGGGAGCTGTTGCAGAAATCTGAGTAGGCAGTGTGTAAGCACTCCACCTCCTACCCCTACTTACGTCTTACAGCACAGCCCTGCCTCTGTGTGTGCTCAGTGGCTCCTACTTAGCGTCACAGCTGTGGTCTCCAGTTTGACTTCTCGTAACACATCTTGTGTCTCTCCCTCACTTCACCCAAAACCCCAGCAACAGGATATGTCTTCCTTTCCATTACTATAAGTTGCCTGCTTGTGTTTATGGATCTAAAGACAATGTCTATCCCAACTTAAGGCTGGAGAGCTCTGATCTCTGACTGCTCAGATCACAAAGGTGTTAATGGGAGCATGTCTTACCTAACCTGTGACAGCCTTGGTTCCCCAACACCAGGTACTTCCTAGAATGATAAATAGTCTGAACTATGGCATTTCTAGTCGTATGAAAGACCCTCCTTTTCTACTTGTAAGTCCATTTATATTCCCTCACATGCCCTGTGAAGTTGACTTGTATGCAATTTGAGCTGTGCTCTGAAGACGTGAAGCACATAAAAATAATCCAGTCTACCAAACAATTAAACATCTCTCTCCACAGGGTCTTGGTATCTGCCGGGTCTCAAATTTCAGCCATTTCCACATTCTCCTCTGTGAAGTTGTTTTCATACATTGAGGCCAAAGAAGCTCTGGACATGTCCTGCCTCTCTTCGCTTGGTCATGCATCAAACTGGTGCAGAAAAATCAAAATCCTTCATCCCAAATCTAGGTGGGGAAGACATGAACAAGCTGCAGTCTGGAGGTTAACTGGTTTAGTTAGACATGTCCATAGTCTGCTTCATCACCAGCTACCCTCACTCTTGCATCAAGTCACGCACTGACGTGGGTCTTCTGTCCAAAAAGACAGGGTACTTCATAAATAATTTCTATCACAGACAAACACCCTTGTCACTGGATAGCTAGCCCCTTGGAGGCACATATAACAACTCCCAGAAGTCTCTTCCTGGGTGCCTTTTGAGTGCATCTGGAGAAGGCCTGAGATAGGGGCAGTTTCAGCTAGCAGGAGGGTGTTCAGCTTGAGAGTGGCACTGGGGTCCAGGCAAAAAAATCCTAGTCGATGTGAGCTAAGTGCGTTAACACCCTCGAGAGCCTGACCCCATGCTCTGACACCTCTCTCAGCTTTCTGACTACACCACCTGGCATTTGAAAACGTCGGGCACGTAACAGCTTTTCATGTGGTAGCACTGTGCGTGCTGGAGAGCCTGAATGGGCACTTTGATGCACAAAACAACATGAACACAAGTCATGCCAACAGTACTTTTGGGTATTCCTCTTAGGATGGACAGAAGTATGAGAACGGAACTCTGTTTTCTTTGCTTTGAATTTAAGCTTTGCTTTACTGAGGTACAGGAGTCGTTTCCTCCCCTACAATTCTGGTGGAATTCCATGTAGTGCAACTGAGGAGAGTTTCTACCTTTTGAAAAAGGAGTAACATTTTGAGAAAAGGATGTTGTGAGGTGAGTGGCTTTCACCTCTTCCAATTCTGCTCAAAACCCAGAGATCCTATCCCCAGCATTTCTGTTCCCACTAGAAGCACCCCCTGAGCACAATACTTGACCCAAAAAGTCACACTGATAGCCAGGTTTTCATGTTTGCATGAGACCTCTGGGCGACTTTTGCTACAGATGGACACATGCTGAAGAATTAGCTATGATTCTGAAGATGTTAAGGTGCCAAGCTCCTTTTCAGTGACCCCAGACTGCCCCTTGCTCTCTTATCTCTGTTAGCACAAAAGACTGTGCGAGCTTCAAGAGGGGTCAGTCAAGCTAGTTCAATCCACCTTCTTCAGCTGTGTACACTCAGCTTGCTGCTAAACAAAAGCCTTTGTTTAATGAAATTCCACTGAAAGGCCAAATGCAAGTCTGATCAGATGGAAACTGATATGAAATGCAGATTCTTTCAAAGGAACAGCACTTAAATTTTGTTACAAATTTCCAAAACACTATGCTGAGAGGGAGTGGCTGGGAAAATGCCAGCAGTTTCTGGCAAAATTTGCTTTTTATAGTGTTCTTTTACCTCTGTAACACTTTACCTCCAGTACAACAAGTGACCTAAGTTTTTTTCTCATGGAGCTTGCATCCTGTGAAGTTGCTGATAAGTTTTTTTAACCTCAATGCAAGTCAGACAAGGTGAACTATGTCCCACACTCTCACAGCATTGTGATTTTAATGTTTTGTGTTTGCCAGAGGTAAAAATAGAGTTTTGAGGCTGTTTGGCCTGGGTTCACTGTGCTGTATCTCTATATATTTCTCTAACTCATCCAGTAAATTTGAGAAATTTGGCTACTTCCATGTTATGCTGTTTCATGTTCTGCTCCATTACATGTCACTACCTAAGGAATTTTACTTAGAACTAATTTATGAGCTCCCTAAGAAAGTCTTGATTTTTAAATGATGCTAAAAAATGAGATGTTGCACAACAGAATACAGCAGAAACCTATCAAGTGCAGTAACAAGCACGACACCTTGCTATTGTTCGGTCAATTGTGTACTACAATTTCTTTCCTTAGGTGTATCGTCTCTTCTCCAACAGTTGAGCCATCTAACCTTTAACATTGCCTTACCAAGGGGGAACTCCTTCCTGTGGAAAGAACTGATGAAAACCTCAAGTGAAGTGGTGAAGTAAAGAATAGACAAAAGATGCAGAGCAGGTACTGAAGAACTATCTAGAAAAGACACATAAGCCTGAAAGATCAATTTGAAAATGAGGGAGGGTTCTCACTCTTGGTGTTTCAGACAAGTCAGTAGCAGCCATGTTAATGTTGTCCTTTTCCACAAGCAGAGGATGCAGCCTATCTCAGCCAGTCGACTTAAAGGCTTGTTTCCACATTCTTTGCAGTGTGTGTGTCCTGCAATGACACCGGTGAAGACCTTTCTTCCACCTAAAGCACTGCCGACGTGCAGTAATCCTCACCACTCTTTGACACTGCAATAAATATATGAAAATCTAAGCCAAAGGAATTTCTTGTTAAAATTCCAGATGAAGAGATGTAATAAACAATTGGCAGGAACTTCAGATACTGAGTTTTTAAGATCATGTAAATCAATCAGACAAAATGGGAAGGGTCGCCTCCCATCTCAAAAAAAAAAAAAAAAGCCAAATATTTTCTTATTAGGTGCCAAATACAGTATGTTTACACTCAGTTCTTTAGTTTGAACACAGGCACTAGTCCTCTGTATATTTTTCTCTGAAAACAAGTTCGTGAAATGAACTGTCTGTTTAAAAGCCTAAATTGTAGTCTAATCCTTTTAGCAGCAACATCTGGTTGCCAGGTAAGACTTCAAGAAATGCCTCCAACTCAGTGACCAGCAGCATGAAACCTTCAGCACACTGTGGAAGCTCTTGATCAGTGCTGAAGGCTCTGCTGACCTCAAGGCCAATAGATTTGATCTACTCAGTAGACTGTCCCAGAGCAAACATATGCAGCATTACTTGCTCTTTCACTCTTTGACTTCTGAAACTAGTCTCCAACAATTAAGTTGCAGTTTTTCTCTCCTTTAACCTTCGCTGCTTGCTGTAGTCATCTATCATGACGGTTTTCATTGTTGTCTCATGATTTTTTTCATTCTTGTTGACAATTGGTTTGGTTGAATGTGAATGCTTGGGGGGGATTTAGCACTGTTCGAGTTACGCTGCTACTGTTTTTACCTCAGACAAAAAGCGATGACACAGACTAGCGCAGTCTAAGACGTGATCCTGTAAACAGTGGGAATAGTGAATCCACACGTGACCCTAGCTCTCATAGTTATGTAGCCCAGGAAGACTAGCTGGAACCGAGGAAGAAGACATAGAGCAATGAAACTAAATAAAATTATTCAGGGTAGGTTCTTGCTTGTTTCTTGGGTGTATGTGACACCTCAGAAGAGGCCAGCCCCTGCATAAAGTGATGGAATGAATTGCCTAAGGTATTCAGAAAAAGAAAATCAACCTTATCAACCATTTCAGTAACAAGCTGGTCTCTCTGTTCTGATGTTAGTGAAAACATGCTTCATGTTTTGTAGTCAGTCTTGGACACAATTTATGACTAGGAGGCTTGCTAATTAATTCTTTTCAAACTAATTCCAGAATTTTTCCGGTGCAATGAGGTTACCTGGACCTTTTCTGTCTCTTCCAGGAATATAAAGTCCTACTAGTGTCAGTGGAGGGCTCAAAAAATTGCTTAAGGAACTGTAAGCGTGTTGGTGTATACTGTATGAAAAAAGAATGACTGAAAGCCAGAGCAAAGGGGAGCCAGAAGAATCAAGAAGCCAACGGAGTGCCGAAGGAGCCAGCCAAGTGTAATGCTGAGGCCTTTCATGCTGAAGGCTATAAAAAGAGCACATATGGGGGACCCCACAGTGCCTAGCTGTTCTGCATTTTATTTTTGTCAAGATATAACAAGAAGATTCACCATGACCTTACTTTTTTATCCTCACTGTATCTTTAACAAAGCAAAGTTAGAGCATTCTGAACTCAGAGCAGTTCCTGGGGTACAGCCACTGATGCAGCCAGCGTGCAGCTCACACAGACTGTGTCCACTCAGCGCAGCTTCAGCGAGCTGCCTCTCATGGGCTTCGGTCTTGCTGTGCCCGTCCATTGCTAGACTCTGGATCCTATCAAAGCCAGTGTGAATTTTCCTTTCCATCTCCCTGGGTTTTGGCAGGATACGGAGTCTGCTGAGCCTCTACACAGGACCGGTAGGACCCATGGCTCTGCTCTCACAGCCAAGCATGCCATCATGTTTTGTTCCCAACTGACATGCTGTGTCTTAAAAAAAAGTCAGCTGAGTCATGTTTCCTTACTCTGATTGCTGTAGTTAGAGAGATGCTTGAGAACCTTAAAACTACCATGAATTAATCTTCCCTTTAACTATCAGTGTGAGAAAAGGTCACTCATCTGCTTCCACTTCTTCCAGCAGCTCCTATGGGATGGATTTGCTGCAGTGCATAAGAACGTGACAGAAGAGACACTGGAGGCTTTCCTCAGAGGTGTGAACAGTCAGGGCTCTGGCACTGCTTTGTGTAATAGCAAAGCGCTCGTGCTCCCCTCGGGCTAGCAGTTAGGGGTGACATTAGACATGGATGTGATGCTCCTGTCACTCCGTCATCTCCACCCAGTGCTCTCCAGCAGGCAGTTTTCCCTAGCACTGGTCATCTCTGAGGCAGTAGTCTTAGAAACCATCTAGTTCTTTAAAAGCAAAAACTATGCAATGAACACTTCCTCTGACCTCCTGTTTGCCTGAGTCTGGCTTGTTTTCAACTCAGAAGCCTCAACTGTTTAGAATGATAATAGAAGGTAATAAAGAATGACAGCTCTTCTTCAAGGACACATCCTCCAGCTTGTTCTGTGCAGTGCTCAGCAGTTCAGTATCAGCTGCAGAATATATTATCGCTAGAGACCAAGCAGAAATATCCTTCGTGTGTGGGGAATGATTCCAAAAACTTTTCGGGCATAAGGTCAGGGGTTGAAGGCACAAACAGACTCTCCCTGGGGGGCATCCTTAAAGTAGTGCAATTACTATACTGGGTAACACAAGAGTATTGTTGTGCTGCCAAGTAGATAATAATAACAGATAAAGGGAGAGAAACCTGCAGGTTCTGAATAGCATTTGCATGCCTCCCATAATGTGCCTGGAAGAAGTACAATTTCTGGTTTGTCATTGTGGAACGAAAAAGCCTTTGAAACAACAACAAAAAAATGGATTTAGAAGCTAGATGTTGGTCAGTAGCAAAAAGCTCAAAGTGCTGCTCTCCTCCTCACAAAGGGACTGTAGCCTCCAACATTTGGTTTTATCAACCAGGTACAAGAGACTCCTAAGGCCATGCTCTTTTTTACAATTGAAACCTATTCATATCATGCCTACACAGAAGACAGACTTGAAAGAAATGAGAAGTTAAGACTTGCTCTTAAAGATACAAGTCTCATTTCTTGGATTCATCTTCTATGAACTCTTGGTTCTGAAAACATCATTTTATAGCCTTGAAGTGAGTATGCTGAGATCCATGCTTCCCTTCTCAGAGCAGCTAGATCAGCCATACAGCATTTCCCAAAAAATATGTCTGAGAAACTTCATTTGGCCCAGGTTGATACCACAAAGCTGCGTTCCTGTAACCATGACCAAAGGAGCAGGTAAAGATACTACCACTCCACAGTTCCCTTGTCACAGACAGCCCAATCTGCTGTTCAGAGAGACGATTCAGATCTGTTATGCCAACAGTGGCTTTATTTCCACAACAGGACTTTAAGGGTACAATTATGTCAGTAAAGCCCTTGTAGGCTCTGTAGCCTGATGGCTGAGATCCTCTGGGGGGGAAAGGCTCCTGGATGACCTCTCTCAAATCACTCCAGAGAAGGCTACTCCACTGTAAGCTAGTGGAGGGAAGGAGAGGAAAATAAGAAGGGCTAATGGAGTCTCAAACACTTGTAAACCTGTTGTTACAGTGCATTTTGTGAAGCATTTTGCAGAATGAAGTTAAAAAGCATGCTTTCCATAAATCAGAGAAAAGCCATTGCAATACAAAAGCCTCAGACAGCTATTTGTTTCAACGTGTGACTGGCACTAGTCACCTGAACTTAAAGCAAATGCTTCTACCTACAGAGTGCAGAAGTTACAGCTCAGAAAAGAGGAGAGTTGTGCATAGCTGTGAAATAGGAACAAAGGGTTAGGATTTTTCTGAGAGAATGGGTTTATCAGTCTTCAGCATGCTATGGATGGCTGTTTTAGCCTCAAGTACCTTTCTGGTACCCAGAAGAGAAAATACATGGCAACATCATATGCGTCTTGTGTCAGCTTTTGGTAGACAAGACGATTTCTAAGTATCAGCCACAAGCTGATTGCTAGCATGAGAGGTTTAGGGAGGGAGCCAGCCTAGTGCTCCCACCAGACACGAGGGCTTAACTAGCTATATATTTTTGAATTACACATTGAACCTTTCCCTCTTGATACTTCTTAAGTATTTTCTTTCCCCCCTCTAATAAAAACTTGATTTACATTTGGAAGTGTGAAGAATGACCTAAGTGCCAGAGATTTTTTGCAGGGCTTATTCAAATATTTTATTAGTGGCCTCTTTACATTTGAACCCATCCCTTGCTACTGTCTACCAAGACCACAAGGGAAGGAGGGTTGAATAACCCTCGGTCCTGTCCATACTCCCCAAAATAAGTGCAGACTAAATTAGCCTAACTGTATCACTGCATGTAGAGCTTAGCCCAAGCTCTGCCAGGTAAACTGTGTATAACTAGGAAAGAAAATTACCAGTATCCACTCATAGGCTTGTGCAGGTGCAGTGACAGTAGTCAGATTCCGGCTTCGCTTACCTTTGACTGGCACATTTGCCGACAAAACTGCAAAGCTAGGACAGTCTTAATACTTTAGCTCACACAGAGCTATTCTTGCTCTGACCTCAGCCTCTTCACATAGGAGGATAAAGGTCCCCGTTTTGAAAATAAGTTCTGGATGACCCATCCACACTCACATGAGCCACCGCCATAACAGAATCCTTGCAGCTGGCTGACCTTCACATAGTTACACCCCTGCCTTCTCCAGGGGTGAAAACTTCATAGACCACTGAAATAAATTGCAACCCCCCACCCCGCAACCCTCCCCATTTTGTGGAAAGAAATTCCATCACTCATCAAAATCACTGCAAGCTGTGGCTATTCCTCTAGGGATATACTTATTGTCTTTAATGAGATCCTCCTCCTCTTAGCTTGCAGAGCTGTTAGAGAACTTTACAGGGCCCACATGTCTTAGAACAATGAAAGAAATCTTGCATGCTTGACTGGAGACCCTATTGACCAAGCAGGACTTTACCTGTCATAAGCATGTTTCAGCATTGTTCCACAGCCACCTGGGCCAAACCAAGCATTTCGACCTTTGCTATGCCTAAACAAATTGTTACACTCTAATCTGCTTAAAGAAGGTTTTATAGGAAGCAGTCATAGCCAAAGTCACAGATCGCTTCAGTGCTTTTCAATTAATTTTTGTAGCTGTAATGAACAAGTTTCTTTGCGTTGATCCTCCTTTGAATGCACCAATTAACACATTTACAAGAAAGGTGTCAGCGTCGACACCACAAATGTATGGCTGCAGGACTTGCAGACAAATCAAAGTTGGCTACAGACTGCCAGCGGGGGTGTTGCTAGGAAGGCAATCACAGAACTCCTCAAATGGGCTTTGCCAGAGGTCATGCCACTGCCTACTGCAGTGCTCAGCTAGCAAATTCAAAGTTCCTCTGCTAGACTGTGCAAACTCTCACAGACTTACCACTCTCCTCTCCTTCTCTAATGACAATAAACCACAACGGTAAGAAGGAGTACCATTATGAAATGAAATGTGAGCAGCTACAAATACTGCAAAACCAGGAAAAAACATAGAGCTCCAGAGTCTACTGGAATTTTCCAGTTGCCATTTTATGACTCCCACAGGAAAGAAATAGGGCTCTTTGCAATAATAGGGAGTGAAGATTGAGGTCAGGTCGTTCCTTGACACAGAAATCACTGTGACAAGTACTCTATGAAAAAAAAAATAATTGCAGTTGAGTAGTGTTATTATACCCTAACAGAGTAAGACAGCTTTAATTCATAAAGAGAAGCTTTTACTGATAGAACATATCTAGAGCCTCAAATAAACCAAAATGCAACCATAAAGGCACAATTTTTACAGTCTAACTCTGCCTGCAGCAGTGATGTTGAAGTGGCAGAAAGCTATCTATACTCAGCTGGTGGGTCATTTCTCGACAAAGTTAACTAAAGCAATCAGCTTATTCTACTATGGCCAAAGCTCCCTCACAGTGCTCTCCATCTGAAAACACACAGGTGTAGATGAGCGTGGTGCTACGACTAAACGAGACTAGCTGAGGTCTGAAGTGTCGGCTTAGGTGACGCTCAAAGTTAGGCTGGCAGACAACTCATTTTGAGTGAAGACTGCAAGATAATCCATCTGTATACGGATATTTCTCCAACATTACTTCACAGTTCTTCATATATGCCCAGAAAGACCAAAGAGTTCTTCCACAATCTCCTGGGAAGAAATTATGGTGTTGTTACAAAGCACAGCAGCCTTGAGACCTATCTCCAAGAAATCACGATGGCAGAGGACTAACGAGAGAATCTTACATGACTTTTGTGTGTGTATGCATGGGGAGGAGGTTTAGGTGAACTTAGGTGCCAATCATCTGAATTAATTCTTCTATGAGGAAAGAACAGAACCCCAAACACAGTCTCCTGACCCGGTGTTGAAGTAGCACCTCTAATTTCCCTACAGAGCAAATCTCACAAGCTTCTTGCACATATACAGGTGAGTTAAATGAAATGGATAGGATCTGAAGAGCAAGGAGATGCTGTCAGGAAAAAAAAACCAAAACAATCAGGAAAAACAAACATTGATGACTTTTTAAATATCTGTCCTGAAAACAAGCTTTTTAAAATTATTAAGTGGAATGTTGCTTGATTTTCCTGTGAAAGACTCACTTGATCTTTTGATTAAACTTTCAGAAGCAGCCTCAGAAAACTTCTTGCTGCATAAGGATGTGGACTGCGATGATTATCAAATTGGCTTGTTTGGGATGAATACTTTATTATGTTGCAATAAATTCATAACTACCTGGGAGAGCCAGAAAGAGCAAGAACATGCAATACTGATGATCCACGTTTTTTACAAGGTCAGCTCAAGTTTGAGCCTTTATCAGTGAATTTCTGTTCTTGACAGCTCTCTGAGCAGGTATCCCATTGCAGGGAAAATCAAGTCTGACACCTAGTGAAGCTCCTGAACTGTAGAAGCTGATGGAGAACCTCTTTAATAGAAATGGCAGGGAGCTGGGCTTTCAGAGCAGACCGTTAGACTGTTGTCTGTGGTCTAAGCAACCTCAGCAAGCCACAGAGAGTCCTCTGGGGGACCACCTGTTGCTGCTGCCCTGTTCCAGTGTCATATGCTTTGATGTTTTTGTGAAAAATGTGAAGACATAAATGAAGAAAGTTTCATAGTTGCCCGGTGTGGCAGGTGCTACCATTCCCTGTATCACACACTAGCAAAAAACAAGAAGTCAGCCACACAACATGTGAGGAGATCAGAGACAAGCACGTACCCATGCAGGTACCCTGCCTTTGAAGCCATATGTCCCTAGGTTCAGGTCTACAAAATTTAACCCTGTCGATAACACGCAGTGATGTGTTGATCCTAGCCAGCAGCCAAGCACCCACCCTGGCTTCCGCTCCCTGCTCTTTTCTGGGGGCTGGGGGGGATAGAAGGAAGGCAGAAAGATTGGTGGGTTGAGATAAAGACAATTTAATAAGAAAAGCAAAAGATGCGTGTGAAAGAGAAGCAAAAGGAGGAGTTTCTTTGCTACTTCCCATTGTCAGGCAGATGTCCAGCCACTTAGTGAGAAGTAGGGCCTCGGTGTGTGTGGTGGTTACTTCCGAAGACAAGCGCTGTAAGAACAAATGTGCCTCCCCCTCCTTCTTTCACCGCTTTTTATTGCTGAGCGTGATGTCACATGGTATGGGATATCCCTTTTGTAAGTTTGGGTCAGCTGTCCCAGCTGTGTCCCCTCCCAGTCTTCTGCCCACCCCCAGCCTACTGGCGTTTGGATGGGACAGATGGGTGAGACAGAAATCCTTGACACTGGGCAGGCACTGTCTAGCCAGAAATGCAGAGCACATCACCATACAGGCTGCTGTGAAGAAAGCTGACTTCATAACTTCATCTCAGCCAAACCCAGTACCAATATAAATGGGAAAAAATGAATTAGTTATCAAACAACTGCATTGCTTTTCTTGTGGGGAGCAGTATACAGAGTGCTCTGTTTTCTCTTGAGAGTACAAGAGGACAAAAAAAGAGGTAATCCTTCTTTATGCTACAATAAAGTCTTTGGATAAAAGAATTTTTTTGTTCTCCCTAAAAAAAAATAAATTAGCTTCCACACAGGTGTGAAAACTGGAAACCTGGGGTACTAACAAATTTACACACCCCCATCAATAGACTTGATTCATTTCAATCTGGAATGAATCAAACTTCAACAACACCGTAAAGTGCTCAATGGCTAAGGCAGAAATAGTTAAGGCCTTTTAGGTCTCTTTCTGTTTCTGGCTTCTCTATTATTCCATTTCATCAACATCCAAAGTATCTATGAAACAAGGGAAAAGAGAGGGTAATACATGATTTTAAACTGAATTGGGTGTCAAACTTCACCCAGATTGTCAATCCAGACGATGAATTCCAACAATGATGGGGAAAATCCTCAAATGTTAATCTGGTTTCACAGGCTTAGGGCAGGTTTAGGTAATTTTGTGCTTATCTGTGCTCTGCCAAGCCTCAGTGTAAAAAGCAAAGCCCTTCACCTTGGAAACAAGACCACTAAAGACATTTTGAGCAGACAGTCAGAGAACTGCAGTAAAGCGTTACGGTCTGAAGACAGTGTGTTGGTTTAGGTTGCAGTAGGGTTGGGGGAGGTTCTGGAAAGCAGTAGGATACACTAGGATCTCCACCCCCTGCTGCACTTATAAAGGTACTAATATCTAAGGAAGGAGCCAGGGAGGAGTTGAAGGGCTGACTTGTTCCTCTGGAGCACTCAGTGGGGAATGTTGCGGAGCTGTTGAACTACACAATTAATTGTTTCTTGGGAAGAGAACTTATCTCTTTCTTCTGTCTCCCAGTGAGAAAAATGTGGCTGAAGTTTCTTTTGGCTATTCTTCTCCTGCGTGTAGCAGCTGCAAAGGAACCTGAGCCGTAAGAACTACCATATTATTACTAATAGTATTCATTATAAGGCTTTAAAGACTGTGCTAATCAGTGACACTAGTTTTACTTTAATAATACTGCCGTGACTCATCCTTTGTATCTGGAGACCTAAGTTAAACTGGAAAGAGGATAGCAAGTGAATGGTTCTCATTTAACATGAAGCGGACCATCTGCCTATTGCTGAACTTCCATAGAAGCTGACGTGTGTTCAGAAAAGACAATAGCAGTAATAACAGCAATGTGCTTTGCTAAAAGCCGGGGGGTCCAGTGCTCAGATAAAGGGTAAGAGGAGAAGAGATGGGGGCACTGGCAGAGTTGTGTGGACAACCCAGGGCTGGACTAGTTGGGAACCGCAGGGCAGGAGTGAGGGGCGCTGGCAGAGTCTTCTGCATTTAATCTAAACTAATTGACAGGTATTGAATAATAACAATGCTTTCTGTTTGTTTCATCCTGCTGAGGCTGTTTCTCCCTTCTGTATGCTGTGATCACTTTGATGTTTGGATCTCACAGGCAATATGTCCTGATGGTGCCTGCTGTCCTCCAAACTGACTCTCCAGGTCAGGTTTGCCTGCAGTTCCTTAACCTCAACGAGACAATATCCGTCAGAGTTATCCTAGAATATGGTGCTGTTAACACCACAATTTTTGAGAAAATCGTGACACCAAGCAATGGTCTACAGTGCTTCAACTTCACGGTAAATTAATTTCAATTTATTTCCCAATGGAAAAGAAATGCAAAGAGGAACAAGAAGGTTAGAGCAAAGGGCACAGGAGAAGAACAAGCAACAGAAGAAATAAGACTTGTTGAAGGAAAAAGGAAGCAGAGGAGAGATATGTAGTAATGGACAAGGAAGCATTTTTAGTGGACATAAGAAATAAAAAAGGTCCAAGAAAGGTGATGGAAAGTGGTGAAGTTGTTGGAAGTCAGACAGGTGTTTCTTGTAGGAGCCCAGGCCACAGTAATTGTCTGGAGAAAATGACTTCAAGACTAGCAACCTCCCCTTGTTTCTCTCTTTCCTCACAGGTTCCTCCTGCCAAAGCTGCCCCTTTGGCTTTCATTTCCTTCTCTGCTAAGGGCACCACAGTCAGCCTAGAAGAGCGGCGGTCCGTGATGATCTGGCACATGGAAAGCATTGTCTTTGTGCAGACAGACAAACCCATCTACAAACCAGGACAGAATGGTGAATACCTGTTTAGATCATAACATGTACCTTAGGAAGAAATTTCTTCATATAACTTCTCTGCTGGGTGTTTTTCAGACTAAGCTAAAGTCTAGGCAGTTTCTTCAGAGCTTCTCTTTAAACCATCACAAGGAATTGCTGCAGAGCTCAGAAACTCGCCTTCAGGGTGGCAGGAGACTGTCATCCCGTGGTCTCCATTATTTTCTTTGTGCCTTCCTCCCAGCTGACTGAAGAGGGGAGCTTTTACTGCTGCTGCTTCATTACTGGTGACAGGTCAAGATAGTGGGAAGAGGTGATTAGATCGCTACTTAAGTTTTGAGGTGGGGGAAGCAGTAGGCTAAACGAAGTTATGAAAATGTAATGCTTTGTAAGAACATTTTTGAAGCATGTTTTTATGTTTTTCCTTGTGCAGTAATTCATTGTTCTCCTTTCAGTTTTCCTTTTGTAAAAAAAAAAAAAAAAAAAAAAAAGCCTGTACAAGATGAGAACAAACTGAATTAAGAGTAATTACACTTCATTAAGAAAAACTGAGACTTGACCTAGTTCCAGTAATATTTTGAACTTTCATATGTTCAAAGCGACAAACCCTCCTTTAGAGATGGGGAAACGAAGAGGAACAAATTTGCCTTCACATGCAAAGGGCCATGGAAAGAGTTATGGTGTCACTTGAGTCTCCCTGACCTGTGCAGCAGTTCTTACTCATTCAGTCATCGCCTTCCTCTGAAGTTAAGCACCCTTTCATAAAAGAGTATTGAGAATTCGATGCCTGAGAAAAAAAAAACCCTTGGCAAAGTCTGTGTAGGACTCTTTCACCTTCAGATGCATTTTATTACCTGCATCCTGTGCAGATAGGGCTGTTAGAAGACCCAGTGAAACTGGGACTACTAATGAATGCAAAATATCCTGCTCAGCCCAATAAACTACAGTTAATGCTAACATGCTGATCTTGTCTTTACAGTGATGTTTCGAGTTGTTGGCCTGGATTTCAATTTTAAACCTGTTCAGGAGATGGTGAGTGACCAGTAACATTCCCCTGTATTTAAAATTCCTGGGACACAGCCTATCCCCAAACTTTAAATATACGGTTTCTGCGGATAAAATGAGATATTGCAGGGACTAAACTCCAAAGAACTAACAAGATTTCCTAAGCACATGCAATAAACTTCCTGTTAGAGCCATAGGGAAGAGTGCAAGTGTGCAGCAAGTGCACAACACCTCCTGCTATTGCTGGGAAAGGAGCTCAAAAACCCCTCCACTTTGTTGCTGCAGACATTATTTTAGTTTTGACCAGAAAGCCCATGGCTCAGTCTCCTGCTATTACTGTTGAGCAATTGTCACTTGCAGAAATTGGTAAGTCATCCATGTGGCACTTTGCCCATTCTAGGAATGAAAGTGGTTACCACGTTTGTTTATCTCTCTCATCAGAGGCTCTCTTTTCATTGCCAGCAAGCTGTCTTCGTGCTCATAGTACATAAGCCACGAGATGGAAGGGTCTTTAGTGTGGTTGTAATGCAAAAGACAGCACAATGTTACCAAAAGAGCTGGTGCTAATAAGCAGAGTGAGCATATGAGATCCAAGAATGGTTTACATGCACCTCTACAACCCTACTTATCTAGCTACTGTGGGATTGCAATAAACCCAGTATGATCAGAAGCTGCCCTGACATTCTCATTTCATCTCTTCCCTTTATGCAGTCTTCTTATTGAAGTAAAGCTGCTATTAAATTGATTAAAATAAGAGATGAGGATCTCTGATTACTGGTATTATAATGGTTATTGATTACACATCTCTCACAGTCCTGAGGAAAAACAATTTGTGTTTGTTCAGCTCCCTAATCTCTTCTCCCACTTTGTTTTTCCTCTTTCAGTACCCCTTGATTGTAATTCAGGTAAGAATTTTTTCTCTTTTTACTGTAATAGGCATTTAAAACAAAATTTAGGGCACATGTGCTTATATTGGTTGTGTGTGTGTTTGTACACAGCCAAATCTTGCTCCTCAGTACAGCGGCAAAACTAACAGAAACTTCATAAAATCCCAGGATGATGTTTGAGCCTTACTGCCATGGAAAGCATAGCTATATTCATTTCGGCACTCAAAAGTTGTACTGTTCTCATGCCTGCCTTTGCCTCCCCTCCACCCCCTCCGGTTTGCTTAACTTGCTTTGGAGTACCTCCTTTCATAACACAAGTGCTGCTGAAAACTATCAGCAAGTATAGGCTGTGCATACAAGTGCTAGCTGTGTTAGCACTCCCACGGCACTTTGTGGTGATTTTTAAAACAGCAATCAGGTCCATGTCTAGATAGCATCCTTGCAAGTTTTCATGGTATACCTTGAAGCCAGGTGGCTTTATTTTGCAGTGTAACATACATATTTTGAGCTTTATGTGTGTTTTTCTGCAGTCAGTGCTTTGAAGAGTTCAAGGAAATGGTGTGAATGAGTTTTCTTTAATCTAACTAGCATAAGTTACACTGAGAGGCAAATGACACCCCGGTGAATGCAGAAGAAATGCTTCCTTCCTTCTTCAAGCCGCTGTAAAAAGCTAGGGTTGCTAAAGGCCAAGATTTATGTGGGATAAGCTCGGCTGAAGAGGAAGCACAAAGATTTTCTTTCTTCTCCCCTCTTGACATAAAACTCGAGCAACATATACTGAAGAGCAGGGAAGAGCGGTATTGTGCAGCTTCCCCTGATGACTGAAACTGATTCCTAGGCTGGCAAAGGATGCCTAAGTCTGAGATCAACAGATAAGAATCGAGCAATATTAATAATCAGAGTACAAAGGCATAATTTATTTCAATGCACATGGATTAAGCAACTTCTCCAATGAGTTAAAGCAACTTGCCCTATTTTCTTCTTTGTCTCTGGTTTTGTGTGCTAGCAGCAAAAGATTTCCAAGGCAAACCAGCTGAGTCCATACTAATTTTTTCTTCAGGATCCACGAGGCAACAGGATCTTTCAGTGGCAAAATGTGACGTCGGAAATGAACATTATTCAGATAGAATTCCCATTAACTGAAGAGCCTATCCTGGGAAACTACAAAATTATCATAGCAAAGAAGTCGGGAGATGAAACGAGTCACTCATTCCTTGTGGAGGAATATGGTAAATGCCACTTCTTGTTTTTATTCAGAGTAGAAAACATTATTAGAGATGAGCCCCTATCAATCAACCCTTCTGAATGCTAAAACTTCAAACAGCTTCCTGACAAATGCAACTTCAATTAGTTGTCATCAAGAACTGGAGAGGAAAACCAAAAGTATAGTAAAACAGCAAAGAAGAGAAATTAACCATTTTGCATAGATTCAGCCAGGAAAATAACCTGCATAACAAATCAATAAGTTGATTGCAAATTTCACTGTGACAAACTAAATTTCTCCCAGTCACATCCACAAACTTTCTTGGTCAGGGCTCTGCAAGGCATCTAGACATCACAGGATTCACCTCAGAAGTCCTGACTTCTCTTCAAAGCTTTGTAGAAATACTTAGTGAGCCTTCACAGGTCAGGCCTCTTCTCAACCATTCTGAGATCCCATTCCACCTGTGACTAACACTGATGATATATCCTCATTTTTCTTTAATCTCAGGAGGGCCTGGAACTTTACAATATGCTAATGTTGTTTTTTTTCTCTTCATTCTTTGTCCTAGTGTTGCCAAAATTTGATGTCACAATCACTGCACCAGAAAAACTTACAGTCCTGGATTCAGAGTTCACAGTGAAAGTCTGTGGAGTGTAAGTACCAGGAGCAGAGTGGTTAGGAAATATGCTGAAGAGCAAGAACTTCCCAAGGACTGGGAAAAGAGACAGAGCTTAGAGAAGAGACCAAAATAAATGGGGGCTCAAAAGAGGTTTGTCAGGGTTGACTTGGTTATTGGAGCTTTAATTTACCTGTGTGCTCATCTCCTTTTATTGCTTGAGTATTCTCTTCCAACTGGTGTTCAGTGGGTTGAACTAGTATTTTGAGACATCCTTTGCTAAAGTAGGATGTGTCCATTCACAATAACCCACTTCAGAGGGAGATCTCCATACAGCAGAGCACCGTTAAATTCTAGCAGGGGTCTTAGGGCTCCAGCTCTCTAACTCCCTCTCAAAACTTAGTCCTTCAGAAAGACCTTGCTTACTCTAAACACCAAGATCTCATAATTCAGATCCCAGGGTTGAAATCCTGATCCCCTTGTAGATGTGATGAGTTTTGCTTTGATTTCAGTGAGCCTAGAACTCCAGACCAAGATCAAGAGTGGGACAAGAATCATAATTTGGTCAGTAGCTATGTCTGTCCATCATACTTATAGAGGTATTTATTTTTATGTTTAAGATGTGGGTTTGGTTCATGGGTTTAGGGGTGAAATACAACTCAGTATTTCAGCTTCTGAGTTGTATTATCTTTTTGTAACAGTAGGAGAGTTAGGAAAAAGCCTCTGAAACTATTCCATTCTCTGGCTTCCCAGCTCACTGCTCATCCTGGATCTACTCCTGCATATGTTAGCTGAAGTCAATTTTTCAAGCACCAGCTCATGGACCTATTTCCTCTTCCCCTAGGTACACCTATGGCCAGTCTGTTGAAGGGAAAGTCCAGATCAGCGTAAGCAGGGATTTTGATTCATATGGGAGGTGCAAGAAAAGCCCAGTTAGTCAGTCATTTACCAAAGAGGTATGATGCATAGTTATTATTGCTCTTTGTTCCTACCCTCTCTCCTGTGTTCTTGCTTCTCTCCCTTCACTTATCACACTTTTCTTTCTCTCTTTGATGCTTCACCTCACTCAACTCATGTATTTGCTTAGATCACTAGGTAGTAACATAAGGTTCTTCGTTTCTATTCTTGGTTTCCTACAGGCCTGAAGAAGGACTGACATATTCCTTCTTCATGACTCGGTTTCCCATCTGAAAAGTGTAGACAGTCATGTCTCCATCAGTCCAGTACAAATCATGTTAAAACAATGGGAAAAGACTTCTCTCACTAAAGCAGGGTCCCATGTATTGCCAGTATCCTTTGAAAGTTGTGATCCTTGGTAACAGGGTTTGTTTTCTTCCCTTTTCAGCTGGAGACAGAGGGCTGTGTTTCCCAGGTTTTCAGCTCCAATATCTTTGAGCTAAATCGCATTGGTTACATGAGGCATCTTGATGTGAAAGCCATTGTCACAGAGAAAGGAACAGGTAATCCCTTCTAGACATTCAGAAAGAGCAACATCATTGTGGTCAAAAAGGAGAGTACAACATGTTTTCCTGAAGAAGAAAATCCATTTTTATAAGCCCAGTGACCATCTGCAGGCAAATGCTAATTCTGATGAATCTGTATGCAAGACAACGTATATCTTCTCTTGACTCTGGACGTGTCTTACAGGCCTGCAACTTACAGCTACTCAATCTATTTCCATAACTCGGGTGATGAGCAGTATACAGTTTGAGAACATGGATCACTACTACAGAAGAGGAATTCCTTACTTTGGACAGGTAAGCAAGAGCATAGAGAGCTTGTATTGAAGATGACTGACAGCCAATCACACGACAACAGTGATGGAAACATGTGTGGGAGTGTTTGGAGTGAGTTTGGTGTTCTCTCCGAGCTTTTTCTTTACACACAGTGCCCTGTTAGTAACTCTGAATCCTGGAGGCTATAAGTTTATTTTGAATTTGATTCTGCCAGGAATACTTTGAATCAAAACAATCCATTAACTAATTTTCCTGATTTGCATTTTAAGCCTGATGTAAATCACTGCCTCTTCCTTCAGAATTCACAATCATAGGCCAGCCAGAGATGACTAAAAACACTGGGGGATGAGGGAATAAAGAGTAAAATGAATTTAAGAAAAAAAATCAAGGAAATACCAACATTTTCTGACTCAAAAAGCTTTTTCATTATTTAATGTTTCATGACAGATCCCACATAATTCTGTCAGTGATTTAAGGGGTAGGAATAAATCTCTCTCTTTCCTTCAGTTCAGTTTTTTTCAATGAGGAAAGGATAAGAAGACATCTTAACAGTAGCACTGAAAGGAGAGAAGAGATTACCTTTCAAGGATTTTTTTCCCCTCTGAAAGATGTCTATATAAGTTTCTCTCTTGGTCTCCTGCTCCATTCTTCAGATTGCTGTGCACCTTGCCACCCCTTACTGGAGGACAGGGGTCAACAGGCTCCCGGGGTGATGTGCCACAGTGAATTCCTCAAACGCACACTTTCTCACACACACTAGAGGTTAAACATGCTGAAAAGACACGTGGTAGAAGGCTGGAATGTCACATCTCAGAGACAAAGCTGCTGACTATGGCTTCAGGCAGCCTCTTTGCTTTTGTGTGCAAAAAAAAAAACCCCCTTGAGGGTCATATCAGGGGAACTATTGTCTGGAAGCCACTGATACTCAGATTTTGTCAAAACGCAGCAAATCCCAGTTCCTGTCCTGGTGCCCATCACATGCCATTTATGGTCCTTCCCCGCACTATGAAAAATCCGTTGCTGGCCATATGTTACATGCCTTCACTTTTGTCGCTTTCTGTCTCACTGAAGTCAACACCCACCTGAATACTTTTAATTATCTATGGTTATTTTAGTTTCAGAAGTAATTTGTCTCCAAGCTTCTTCTGGACAGTGAGCACAGTCAGTTTCTTAAGCTTGTATTTAATATATTATTACTCTTGCTATCTTCTCAAAAAACGAGTGCTCAGTTCTGGCAAACCAGAACTTACCTAACGGTGTCAGTTATTTTTCATTTTTTTGTTTAACACAAAAACAGCAGAGACAGTGGGAACAAAATCAGAAAAGTATTCAAAATAAAGGTCTTCAAATCAAAGATCTTGAAAAGGCCTTCAGACACTGAAAGTATCAACAGCAGACTCTCAAGACTAAGAGAGTTAAAAATGGAGGAAATTAAGTATATCTTTAAACTGGAAATGTGTGGTCAGAAGGGACTGACCAGGAAAGGGATGAGACATAAGATCTTGCCTCACAAAAGGACTTTATCAGTGATGTAGCAGATGCTGAGGAATCTCCTGCTCTGAACCTCACAAGATATCTGAGATAGATGCCAGAAGGCAAAGAGAGACATTTCAGTTCTTACATACTGCTTTGAAGGAAGAAGAGAAAGCAATTCTGCCATGGGGAGACCAAAGGAGTGCAGAACATGAGTATCTACATACAGAAAGATAACACACTGAACAGGTCTTGCATTCTTTTCTACAGATCAAGCTGGTAGACAAAGACAACTCTCCTATTTCCAATGAGGTTATTCAGCTATTTGTCAATCACAAGAACACAGATAACTTCACCACTGACGATAATGGCATTGCAGAGTTTAGCATTGACACATCCAAAATGTTTGATCCTGAGATCAGTCTGAAAGTGAGTACAAAACAAGGCTGAAGAGAGACAGAAAGAGGGATGGGTGCTCTCAAATGGAACCCAAAAAAGATGGGATGAGGTTTGAATACTGGTAATAAAAAATGTGCTTTCTCTGGCTTATTTCATATTCCGGAGCTCTCAAAACTTACTATGAAAGAAGTGAGGAAAACACCTGAGTCATTGCAGTGCAATGGCTTGCTGCAAGGCTGCAAGACCATTGTGCTGCTTTTTCCTTACCAGTTTAGATGCAGTTACCTTTAGAAGCAGTTGTTAAATACATGCACTTTGTGAACTAATCATTTTGATGTCAGTTTGTGATAATGATTTCCCTAGCGACGCATTTGTTTTCCTTTTCTCCCCCACTCTCTCTCCTGATCAGGCAACTTATAAAACCAGTGACCAGTGCCACTCTGAAGGCTGGATAGAGCCTTCCTACCCCGATGCGTCTTTCTCTATCCAGCGTTTCTACTCCTGGACGAGCAGTTTTGTGAGGATTGAGCCTTTGTGGAAAGATCTGAGCTGTGGACAGAAGAGAATGATCATTGTGTACTATATTTTGAACACAGAAGGATACAGGGGTATCAACGCCATGAACTTCTACTATGTGGTGAGCGTGGGGTTGTTGCATGGTTTGCTGAAAGGGCTTGATTGGGCAGATATCTGGTAGTCCATCCACAGTAATTACAGCAGAGTATTCTTCCAGCTTTTGGATTACCAGCCAGCACAACGGCCAACAACCCAAGAACAGAAACAGCACTAAGGTGGCAAAACTATCTACTCAGGAAGAATGACCCCCATTTCTGGGCATGTTACTCTTTTTCGTAGTAAGGGACTACCTTAATAATGTCTCAGGCCAGGGTTCTTCCCCCCAGAAAAACTCTTTATGGTATTGTCTGCCTCCCCCTTCCCTTCCTTTCCTTCTGCTTCTTGACCAGTGACAGGGTACCCAGAAGCAGTGGCAGCATCCAGCATGCCCTGAGGCTGATGTTTAAGCATTGGAAGCCATCTCAATGTACATGCCTTGATCGTCCTGTCAACATACAAAGAACTTGATTGCCACTTTCTCTCTCTCTACAAACCCATAAACATGTTGTTCTTCTCTGCACAGGGCATGGCAAAAGGCAAGATTGTCCTTACAGGGGAAATTAAAATTAATATCCAAGCTGGTAAGTTAAGTTACCAATCCATGTCTCTGCATAAAAAAAGCAAAAAAAAAAAGAAAAGAAAAGAAAAGAAAGAGGGATGTTGAACTGAGGACCAAAACAAGCCTTCCTGGATGTATACAGCAGCTATTGGGAGGGCCGTATCTCCCTCCACCCATGCATGTGTGCATGATACAAGCACTACCACTAAGATCACTATAAACTCAGATTTAGTCCAGCAACTAGTTCAGTTGACATGAGTCACGAAGTAGTGTCCTGTAAAGTTCTTCCGGAAGGATAAGATAGGGAATGCAGAGTGTCTGGCTTGGGAGCTATGTGAACCTGGTCCCATGTTCAAGCCCACAATAAACCTGAGAGCATCTGGATCTAAACCCAGGCATGTCACCTACTGGCCAATCCGGGATTTTTCAGTTTGCCATCTAAACACAGATTGCTCCACTGACTGGTACAGCTATACGCCAGTTAAGATTGGCTACTACTACAGCAGATTTTTGCACTTCTTTCCTTATTGGTCCCTTTCTCTCTCCTAACAGACCAAAATGGCACTTTCACCATCCCACTTTTCGTCAACGCAAAAATGGCTCCAGCCCTCCGGCTGCTGGTATATACCTTACACCCTGCCAAAGAGCTGGTGGCAGATAGTGTCCGGTTCCCAGTTGAGAATTGTTTCCAAAACAAGGTGAGAGGTACTAAGCTACAGTGAGTCTTACCTGCTGCCAGGTAAATAAAAATTCTTTGCGCACTCACACTCTCTGCATTCTCCTTTTTCCTCTTTGGCCTTCTGTCTCTGCTCTGCCACAACCTCCTGGCCTCATAGTCAAAAGGTAAATTTTCTTTTAACATCCAAAAATACTTTCAGGAGACCCACACTACTTTCAGAAGGTTCCTGCCTCTCTTGAACTGTACTAGGTCCTATTTAATTTAGACTGTCTGTTCTTTAGCATAGCAAACACACTTTAGCCTTATCCCACTTTACTATTTAATCTAATTTTTTACACTTTTTTGTTGAAAAATGCAATTTGAGTTAACAGAACTAAATACATCCAGAAAAGAAAGAAAAATAGCCATCTGGGGTTTAAGCTTTCCTTCCATGTTTTTTCCACTGATACATTTTCATTTGTCATTTTGAAATCAAATTTCACCATTGAGATTTTTCTAATCTCCAGTTCCTAAAAGCTAAAAAGCATGAAACATTAGGAGAAGTTAAAACAAGATTAAACAAAATGTTTCCAGTCACCTGATGTGGACTTCCACCTCTATTTTTTCCCTCTTACATATAACAAAAATGTGAAACAGATTTTGCTCTGAATAGATTCAAAATAGGATCTGTTTTAAATACTTGCTAAGGTGGTTCATGGACCTAGTAAAAATACGATTTACTCACTGCAATGCTTATTAGATGTAGTCTGTGTCATAATACAATTTGACTTGATAAAAGCAGCAACAGAATCACGCTTTATTTTAAGTAACTTGAGATAGGCTTCATATCAGCTCTCACAGTGTGCTTATTGCCAAAGAGCCCACTATAGCGGAGGCTTGGTCGACAGAAGCCCTGAAGACCAGACATCCCTCTCCAGGAAGACTATCTGTGCTTTAACAGAAAAGCTCTCTACTCTCCTCGCCCTCCATTCGCACACATACCCAGAGCAGCCCCAAGCCGTAGGGATTAGCTGTACCAACGTCTGTTCAATAAATTGCAGGTCCAGTTGCAATTCTCTGGAAAGCAGATGCGCTCAGCTTCCAACGTCAGTTTAGTCATCGAAGCTGCTGCCAACTCCTTCTGTGCTGTGAGAGCAGTGGATCAGAGTGTGCTGCTTCTGAAGTCTGAGGCAGAGCTGTCCGCGGAAACAGTAAGCTCCCCAACCAAATGCATTGTCTCCTTCCACTGCTTCCTCCTCCTCCGTTACACTGCCTCTCCACTTGAGATTGTTAGACTGTGTGAGACTTCTACCACTTTTTGCATAAAACATCTGTGATAGACAATACACAGCTTTTGTTTCTTGGCAGTTGGAAGTCCTCTGTCATGTGGGATTTGGTTTAACCGGTGACTGGTCTCTGGCAGCACAACCCTTTCAGTTTTGTGTCATCAGCAAACTTGCTGAGGGTACATTCTGCCCCATCATCAAGATCGTTAATGAAGATGTTGAACTGGATCGGGCCAGGTTTTGATCCCTGGGGTGCACCACTAGTTACTGGCCTCCAAAGAGACTTTGTGCCACTGATCAGCACTCTCTGAGTCCAGACGTTCAGCCAGTTTTCAATCCAGGAAACAGAGAATTGTTTCAAACAGGCAAACTTCTCACCTCTGGCAATTTGCAGCACGTGACGGTGTAATCAGAACTGATCTTTCCACACAAGCGGGTTTTGTGTTCCCTTCTCCCTCACAGATATACAGCTTGCATCCCCTGCAAGACTTCCAAGGTTACATCTTCAATGGCCTCAATCTGGATGATGACCCCCAAGACCCCTGTGTCTCGTCTGACAACATCTTTCACAAAGGCTTGTACTACACACCTGTAATGTCCGGATTAGGTCCAGATGTGTATCAGTTCCTCAGGGTAAATGTGCTGTGCATTACTTAAATCGGTTGAAGTACGTTTCCACTTATGTAGCTTTAGATATTTCTGCAAATGATGCTGTTAGTAAAACTCATACATGACCAACTCTTCTCATGGACAGCTATTCTCATTTGGCTCTAGTGCCTACTGTGATTTTCCAGCATGCACAAAGCTCCCTCATGTCTCTGCAAAGATGTCTCTGGACATCCCTGTGGTGTAAAGACAGTAATGGAAAGAGGGAGGAATGGAATAAAGCTCAGCTACAGTATGGTTATGGCTAATGCTGAAATGTGTTTTTACAGGATATGGGCATGAAATTTTTTACCAACTCAAAGGTTCGGCAACCAGTTGTGTGTACTAGTGAGATTGTAAGACCTTCACCATATTTCTTGAATGCAGGTTTCATGGCTTCTACACACCGTGTCACATCATCAGGTAAAAGAGAGGACAGGAAAGAGATTTTATTCTTCTCCTTAAATGAAGTGATATTTATGTGACATGGACATGGACTGTACTAACAAATCACATTCATATTGATATTGAATATTGGCCTGGCACAGAACGAGATGGCTTAGGATAATGGACAATGCCCAAATTAAGCCTTTCAGGTCCATGCTCATGATTCATGTCCAGTTTCACGCTGGGAAGTGTTGGTAATAGGTAGAGCGTCACACAAAACTAACACTGTTGACACTAATTCCCTTCTGACCACAGATTGTTTGAAAAGTGCGACAGTGTGGACAGCAAACAGACATAAGCACCAAGTGACCTGAGTTCTAGCCCTAGGTCTCATGCTCATATCTGGAGACAAAAGCACTTCAAGTAATGTTTTCTTTCTCTGTGATACCAGGTTATACCTAACTCAGAGATACATTAGTAACATTAATTAATATTTGTGTGGCATTATCAATAGTCTCAGTTAGAAAGAAATGGGTGTACACTAATCATCCTTCATACTGGCCCATGTATATTAAAACCTGTCCTTTCTGCAAGTCTTTGTTATATGAACCAGGTTTAACTAAATTCCCATTATCTCTTATCAGCTGAAATTGCTAGAGAGGAACGTGGGAAGAGACTCGTCCTTGAGACTGTTCGGGAATTCTTCCCTGAAACTTGGATTTGGGATATAGTCCGAATTAAGTGAGTACTGTTTCTTCCCTCTCTTTGCCTTGCTTTTAAGAGTTACTAAATATGTCTTCTAATATCCAGAAAGGTGGCAATTCCTTGCCACCTCTTCTTACCTTTTGGCCTGGAGGTCTTAGCTTTTTCAATCTTCACCTGACCACCCGCCCTCCTCTTTTCCATTATAAAATTACCCTGTCCCCAAAGACATCTATTCCCACAATATGTGTACCATGAGTCATATTCCCTTCCTAAGAAGAGAGACACCTCTATTTAAAATACAAGTCTGCAAAACAAGGATTCTGAGTTCTCTTTCCAAACTCAGAAAAAACTTTCAAATGGGCTTTTCTCAGATTTGTGTGATAAGTTCTGGGAGGACTTGGATGTGGGATTTCTGCAGACAGAATAGGGCTAGTACTGATTTTCAAAACCCCTTGCCTCTACTGAGAAGCAAGGTATATAAAACTTACCCTTTCTTAACTCATCCTTTATCCATTCCCATCAGCTCTACTGGAAAAGCCAACATCTCATACACCATCCCTGACACCATCACCGAATGGAAGGCCAGTGCCTTCTGTGTGGAAGACTTGGTTGGATTTGGTATGTCTTCGCCTGCCACCCTAAGAGCCTTCCAGCCTTTCTTTGTGGACTTGACCTTGCCGTACTCTACCATGAGAGGAGAGGATTTCCTGCTTAGAGCCAATGTCTTCAACTACCTTGACCACTGCATTAAGGTGCGTACTTCTGCCCACATTCTTAGACCTTACCCCATCTCCAAAGAAGCTGCAGCAAAATGATTGGTGTAGATGACTGGATCTGTCCCCGCTCTTGATTGATGTACTGCTCATTCTGTCTGATGATTATCCTGACTGGATTTGTCCTCCTAAACCACTACAAAGCAGAGGGAGATCTGTGTGAACTGTGACTCGGATGGGTGTATAAGCAACTGTCTCAAGATCCATAGAGGAAGGAAACAAGTGCTTTGCAGAGCATCATTCACCATTCGCAGTCATGCAAGACTTAGATGGGTTTAGTGGGGTCTTTTCTTTAGAGATATATGTGAAAGTGTGAAGAAGCGAAGGGCTTGTACTTGCCAAACAGGAGAAAGTGGGAAGAGGAAGAAGTGGAGAGCAGACAAACCCTTCTTCTCTGGCGCAAATGTTCCCAAAAGTAGCAAAACAAGGAGCACGAAAGTCCGGTACTTGCCCTACAGAGTATTTATTCAGCTGGAGGCTCTATTTCTCACAGGCACTGGGGGACTGTACTCAATATTCAGCACTTTCCAGGCAAAATGGCTCCAGACCACGGGTGTACTGCACCTCTGCATGGAAGGAGCTTACACATGGTTTGAAGGATACTTGAAGAAAGAAAACCAGGGATCTTCTGTTTGGCTTCTTGTTTCTTATGTTGTATCTAGGAATCCCAAAAAAAAGAGGCAAGTGTAGGATCTAGATTTCTTCTGCTTGATTTGAGTGCTGAAAATCAGCTCTCCAGTCTCACAAGGAGACCACCACCAAAGGAGGAAAAATCAAGACACATTTAAGGAATGTTTTTTTCCCAACTCGGTTCGCAGCTTGACCTAACAAAACAAAAAGGCCTAGGTTTTAAACACCCCCCGAAAAAAGGTCTCTGTTATTGAGGCTTTCATCTCTTAACCTTGTTTTTCCTACAAAAACAGAACAAATGTTAATCAGTGGTTTCCTTTGTGAGTTAGTTCAACATCATTAGCACCAGGTCAACCGAACATATCCTGATCAGGAATTAGATGTATACGTAGGATATTTAACAACTCAATGGAGAATGCATGACAAGCAAAAGGAAATACTGCTAAGGTTGCATCTGATGGATGATTCACCTAACGCCATCATCCCAGGCCTTAAATCTGCTCTACACTGTTTACACAGGACATAAGTGGGGACTATCTCACCACCTCTAACAATAAAGCACCATTTGCCTATGGTACAAAATCTTCATCCCATCACACTCTTCTTTCTCTTCTCAGATTAATGTTTTGTTGTCAGATTCCCTTGATTATCAGGCGAAACTCATCACCCTAGAGGTTGATGCATGTGTATGCGCCAAACAAAGACAGACCTATGTTTGGCATGTTTTCCCCCAAAAAATTGGTAAGTGCCTTTGAATCTACTTGTTTTTCTGAGCTGAGATTGGTACTAATCAGTTTATATGTCACCTGGAAACCCCATCCTCTTCCAACCTAGAGAACTTGGTCTACCACTGGTCTTTCCAACTGTCTGGGCTAAAGAGCTCCTCCAAAACTGCGGTGTGTTTTATCATGCCCATTTTCAGAGATCAGTTCTCTTACCATATGTCTCACCTAGAGTGATGGACCATTCATTATGTTGCACTACTTAATGGCTGTAGATATTCATTATCTGATGAAATTTCTTACTTTAGCCATCATTCTGCAAATTACAGGTCCATTTTCTCTCCTTTTCTGCTACTATTTAAGGTAACGTGGTATTCAGTGTTACTGCAGAGACTGAGGATGATGAAGCTTGTGGAGAAAAAGCACCTAGGAACATCAGTATTGACTACAGGGACACCCAGATCAGAACACTGCTGGTTGAGGTAGTGCTGACAGCTCTTACTGGTTGCCTGTACTCCCTTTCATGAGGAAAGAAAAATGCAACAAAAGTACCAAAAGCAAGTAAAAGTGTTTCAGGTTCACTAAAGAACTTCCAGTTTGGCTCCACCTTCATCTGACAGGGACAGGGTCTGTCTATTTAATCCAAGATCAAGTCACTCCCATCTGATGTCCTCTTCCATGAGCATCAGTGGGTGTTGGTAAGTGCATGTCTCCTTCACGCAGAGGAGCAACTGGAAATGAGGGACTCCATCTGATGGGAACTTTCTTTTAAGAAGCAGTCACATCAAGTATGAACCTGTAAACTGTCTTATCATGCAGGAGGATGGGGTAGGGGTGGCTCTTCTGTCACTGCATTTCTTCTGCTGCTTTGTTCTCATCCTCTGCATGTGTCTTTTCTTCCCATCGCCATGCAGCCTGAAGGCATCAGGAGGGAAAAGACCCAAACTTCCCTAGTCTGTACAAAAGGTAAGGGTCTTATATGCTGCTGTTCTGAGAGGAACTGAAAGGGAGGTTGGAGTATGCACTCTTCCCTGCAGTGCCTGTTGATGCTGTCCCTCCCCTTTTCCCCAGAGTTGCCCAAATGGCAGCTAGTGCGAGTGCTACAGTTCAATTCCCTGCTAAGAAATTCCTGTGTGATCCAGTGCATGTCACTTAGCAGCAGCTGTGCTGCAGTCAACAGTGCTCAGATGCTAAAGCAAGGCTGCTATGCAGCTAGCAAAGGGAGATGACATTTTTGTGCAAAATCGGTCCAGCATTCCCTGGACTCATGTTGACTGATGTCCTCTATTCCAGAGATAACTAGCTTTCAGATTCCTACTTCTAATGGGAATGGGAGAGGGAATGCAACATTCCCTTCCACACCATCTCAGTGCTGACAGTAAAGAGTTTCCAAGGTTTCCTGGAAGCTCTGCCTAAAAGAGGCACAAAAGCAGCCCTGAACCTCACCAACCATCTCTCCCCACAGTCTCACTGAAGAAATCCCCAAGGTTCACAGACACTACAGCTTGTAAGCACCAGCTAAGGCTGATTTCTGTTAAGCAATGACAGTTAGTGCATCATTTGGTGTTTTACACAGTTTTGGGTTTGCCGTGCCCCCTTCTTTCTTGATGTTCTTGGTGACAGCTCTGAGTTTCTGTCTATTGCTGTCTCTCATGTGCAATTTTGCACTGCACAATTTCTACCAGGGGCATTTCACTGCTATAACAAATGTTCCTATACAAATGACCACCACACACAGTATTTTTCTCCACAGATGATGTCATTATTCAAGATGTTGCTCTACATCTACCTACAAATGTGGTGGAAGGATCAGCCAGAGCTTCCTTTTCTGTTGTTGGTAAATATATAATTAATAAAACATAAAAAGAAATAAAATGTAAAAATAAAAAATGAAAGATTTTTCAGGATTCAAAATGTGAGTTTCAACTCGTTGTGTGGGAAACTTTCGAGCAAAGAAACTGATTCTCATCTTGTCCAGCAATGCTTTTTGTTGCATCAGAGAAATTAAGTTTAAATATTGGTTACATCCTTCTTCGCTTTTCTATTTAAATTTATTGCATTTGAACGTTTTGCTCTGAGGTAGCACAGTTCTGAGCTATGACCTCAGCCAGACGCATGCCAGTAAGACTTTTTTCCACTCACTCACCTGCAAATCAGAGATGCTAGTGGAATCTTCTCAGTCTTTTCCTGGAAAGGATCTGGATTTGGTTACATGATTCACTAGTCATAAAATCTTTTCTTGGTAATGTTGGTGATTTCAGCTCGTTTCAGAAATCCCTTGCTGGGTTTGTGCTATCTTTCCTAAGAATACCAATTTAGAAGTGATCTATGACACATCTGCATAAACAATGTCCCTGTTAGTTCTGCAGTACATGGTTCACTGTAGCATCTCTGGGCTGTTCCCCTTCCCTTCTCTGGAAACAGAACCTGGAAGGTCTTCTTTTCATTTATAATAAGAAGTATCTGCTTGAAGTGGCACTAAAATACATCGTGTTTCTGGTGCAGGCAATTTAGACTCAGTAAGGAAAGGCAGGGAAGGGATTTCTTTGTTGACTGCAGGGTAGGAAAGAATGAATCGCTTAACACTGAGAGCTTCATGCTTCTTGGAAAGGCTCGCAACCCCAGCTAGGCTTTCCATGATTCTGGTTACAGAACAGTAATTACTGTTTATTTCAGTGGCCATGAGTTGTGCTAATCCCCCCTGGCATCTCCTCTTTCCCAGGAGACATCATGGGCACTGCCATGCAGAACCTGCACCAGCTCCTCCAGATGCCGTTCGGCTGTGGGGAGCAGAACATGGTGCTCTTTGCGCCCAACATCTACGTCCTGGACTATCTGAACAAGACAGGGCAGCTGACTGAGGAGGTCAAATCCAAGGCCATCGGATACCTAGTGAGCGGTGAGAGCTTTGTGCTTCCCTTACAATGGTTGCTGAAATTTTCACTGAGGCCCACGGGGCGGGAGCAGCAACACAGCTATCCTAGCAGTACAGCACCACTGCTGTTGCACAGCTCGGTGACCGAAGGGTCTGCCATGATCAAGACTACTGTTATCTTTGCTTTAAAGTCTTCCTCTCCTTACCCTATTTTGCTGAGACTCAACTGTCACGTTTCCTTTGAGGTTCTGTCTTTCAGCCCCTTCCTCCTTCTCCACCTAGGCACAGCATCTATCCTAATCCTGCTAGCTTAGCTGGAGCACAGAGCTGATACAGCTCTGCCTATTCTGTGACTCAGTGTTTCTGCAGGACAAGATATTCCATGCTTCCATCTAAGCTTCCTCAGGGCTCCCCTGCTGCTTGGAAAATATACCTTGCCTTTCCACTCTTTCTCACTGTGGTTTCGGATAAATCTGATAGCAAACAGAATAGAGTTTTGTGTTTAAATTAGGAAACCCTTCCTTTTCCCTGTTTTTGCAGGCTACCAGAAACAGCTGTCATACAAGCGTCCCGATGGGTCCTACAGCATCTTTGGCACCAGAGATAAGGAAGGGAACACCTGGTGAGTGACTGGGAGCAGAAATGGCTCAGAAATGAATTTGTATTGAATTCACATGATGCAGGTGAGAGGCATCTTTACTATCTAAACAAGATGTACAGGGCTGACTATGACTGAGACTCTGTAAGTACTGAGAAAAATGGCTCTCCATCCCCTGCCAGGAGGGGTGCACAGAGAGAAGGTGATCCTTAAAGACTCAGCCAGGTTTTTGATTCGCATCCTGCTGTCTACCATGAAACCCGACGAACTGCAGTGCTCTGTAGCCAGGATCATCACCAGAGTGTGCTGGACACCCTTCCTGTGTCCCATATAGCTACTATTCCTTTAACTACCCTCTCCTGGAGGAGCACACAAAGAGAAAGCGAGCCACCAACACGCTGGCTGTAACTCTTCATGATTATGCATAGCATGAGTGGGAGAGCTGACTTTTTCTGCTCCTACTTTCAATGCTCATCTCACAGCTTCATCTTTGCCTTGCAGGCTCAGTGCCTTTGTGTACAAATCATTTGCACAAGCTAATTACATCATCTATATTGATGACAATGTCCAGGCTCAAACCCTGTTGTGGCTGGCAAATAAACAGAAGCCAGATGGCTGTTTCCGAAGTGTTGGGACACTCTTCAACAACGCCTTGAAGGTGGTAGAGAATGACTTCTTGGTCAAATTTACCTTCTTTTCATTAAGAACATGCTCTCCCATTACTGTCAAAAACTATACTTTACTCCAAATGCCTGTCCTCTGCCAAGGGCCAACTATCTACACCTTACAATGACTATTTTCAGCTCAGTCAGCTTCCCCACACTGTACTTTACTTCTTAGGAGCACCTGAGATAGGGTTACAGGACTGTAAGCTCAAGGGAGTGATGTTTTTTGAGGTGATAGCAATGGGCTTCTCTTGATTTAAGAGCTATTGAAGAACTATGTGTATACTTTCCTTCCTTTTGGACCGCCTCCAGAACTAGCCACACTCTCCCTGCTGGGATACGGCACTTCATATTTAAAGACTTTTCACTTATGGCATTCACTGATTATTCCTCTCTCCATGTTCTTTTCAGGGAGGAGTAGATGATGAGCTGTCGCTTTCTGCCTACATCACCATTGCCATGCTAGAAGCTCGGCACTCCAGCTCGGTAAGGAGACCTTCACCTGCTGGTATTCAGCTGGATTTGGTCCCCAGTTGTTGACTTGGCTCCAGTGTCTGCTACAAATTGTCTAGGTAGTAAAGAGAGAGAAAGAGAGGGAGAGACAGCTCACAGGGAATGTGACCTTGCTCTGTATCTGTACTAGTTGCTGTCATAGAGAATTTCCCCATCTCTATACCTCTTAAACAACCAGTGTTCAAGTAGAAATTGTTCAGATCTCAGTGGGATTAGATCTTCTACTTAAGAAATCCAAGACATTTGGTGACACCTTTTAGTTTCCAACAAAAAAACTTGACACGTAGTAACCCACACACCATGGCTTAGCCTCAAGTCAGGAAAGTAAGTTATTGCAGGTGAATCCATAAAGTCTACAAATGGAACTAAAAGTTATGTTGGAAAAACAAAGGTCCATCAGAGTGAAAAGTTGACCTGTCCTTTTTAAAAAGTGGCTGGTACAAAGGAGACTAGAGAGGAGATTTTAGACTTCATTATATGATTTATCTGCTTTTGATTTGTCATGTCCTTTCTGAGGACCATCTGATTAGTGCATTAGTGAGGACAGAGTCAAACTGTGACCACTGTTACTTTGTGTAAACCTAGTAGAACTCCACAGAATCAAATTAAAATTACACCAGAGTCACTGAGGCTAGAGACTGCTAGGTTGGATTTGTTCAAGACAACGGACTCTTGACTATAGAATTGCAGAGTGAATTATTATCATAGAGGTAAGTAGAAGGAATTAGCTGTGAAAGCAACAGAATAGTCTACTGTTTATAGATCCACATCTTCAAGAATACCCTGAAAAGCCACTTGATTTGCCTGGTGTTTCCTTTGAAATCCCTTAAAGAAATCTGCAATCTCTCTCCTAAGCCACTATACAAACTAAAGTCCCATGCTTATTGATGTGATAGTGACAGGGTCAAGAAGAGGTTTAAAGAAACTAAATATTTCACCCTGAAGACTACTGTCCTGGATTAGACCTGTATGTCTTGTGTTTGTTTTTTTTTAAAGTACCCTGTAGTCCGGAATGCCCTTTTTTGTCTGGAGGCTGCATCTGAGAAGAATATCAGTGATGTTTACACTCAGGCTCTCATGGCCTATGCTTTTTGCTTAGCTGGCAAGGCAGAAAAATGTGAATCATTTCTCAGAGAGTTACAGAAATCAGCAAAGGAAGTTGGTGAGTTTCATCCATTTTTTGAATTTGGGAAATGGGAAGCAGGAGCAGAGGTTACTGCTGGTATGTGTACTAACCTTGACAATACTGAGAGTACAAGCACATGAACCAACCTCCACATGTAACCTACAGACTTAATTTACAGCACGTCTGTTGCTCTGTTGAGAGGACTGGTGAGAAAGAGGCCACGACACAGTATGTCTCTGAGGCAACACAGAGCAGTGACACCCATAATCCATTTTGGTTGCTATTCACCCTCTCTTTGTTTATCCAGATGGCTCACAGCACTGGGAGCAGGAGGAGAGGTCTCAGTCAGAAAAATCTTCCTCCTTCCTTGATCATGCCCCATCAGCTCAAGTTGAGATCACTGGTTATGTACTGTTGGCACTGGTCTACAAACCCAACCAGCATCAAGAGGATCTCACAAAGGCCTCAAGGATTGTGCAGTGGATCATCAGGCAGCAGAATCCCTATGGAGGATTCTCTTCCACCCAGGTTCTAAAACTCCCTTCTGCTCCCCAGCCAGTCTTAGGAGTTGGGGCACTGGTTCTGGGTGCCAGTGGGGCTTTGACTACCTAGTTTTATTTCTCTTTTGTATCTGCTGTCTCAAACCTTTCTCTTAGAGACCCAAATACTTTATTTTTTTCCTCTTCTTCTTAACTATGGAAAGGTTAAAACCATATAAGAGTAATTTGACTAGCAACAAACACAGATATTTGTGTCAGGGATGAGCCTAGAAAACACCAAGTCCCAGCTGTTCTATGACCAAGACGTGCTCTGTAGTTCCCTAGAAAACACATGATTCACCACTGTGAAAAACTCTCGAAGACTGCTCATCCTCAGATTTTATATTCTGAGAACCTTCATACGAGTAGAGAGATTTCTTCCACCCTAAAACATACAGCCAGAATGAAGTGGCTCTTTATATATAGGAACCTTGGAATTATAAAAAAATTCAGGTTTCTTCAGCCAAGATGAAGGAACTGTGCTTTGTATTGGAACCATGATTTTGACTTCCTCTACACCAGTCACACTGTGAAGCTAATTGCCTTATATTGTTTTGTTTTCCTTCAGGACACAGTCATTGCCCTTCAAGCTCTTGCTGCTTATGGTGAGGTCACCTACAATTCTGTTGCACAAAATATAGTCAAGATCACTTCCAAAAACCCTTTTGAGAAGGCATTTATTGTCAACAATGCGAACAGGCTCCTGCTGCAACAGGCTCCCCTTCCTGAGGTCCCTGGGAAATACAGCCTAGCAGTGAATGGCAGTGGATGTGTACTTATGCAAGTAAGTGTCTGCTCTCCTCTTCATTGTGTCTCACATTCTGCATACAGTACAGCCATGGTTTTGATCATTCTCTATCCAACTTCTCTTTTTTTTCCCCTAATTATTTTATTTCATGGAAGTATTTAAGCACTTTTTTCCCCATCCCACATTCTGAGACTTGTGGAGTCACAGCATGGAAAAAAGAGTCCTTTCTGATCAGCAGGTAGTTTCTCTTTGGGAGGTGACTCTGGGTGCAAGCACCTTCATTGTTAAAGAGCAGAAGTCTGATGTGTCAGTCATTGATGTAAGCAAGGATCTTCTGCATAAAACCAAGAACAACATTGCCTGGAAACTTCACTAAGTTTGAGATTTTTTTGGAATGCAAAGAAAACTCCTCAGCATGCTTGAACAAAACAGTTTTTTCCTCTTCCAGACAGCACTGAGATACAACATTCATCTTCCAGAAGGAGCCTTTGGATTTTTGCTCTCAGTACGGACATCAAATGCTTCCTGCCCACTGGATCGACCAGCAAAATTTGACATTGTTCTTATAAGCAGGTAATGTGCCATCAACAAACCAGCTCCACAGATTACAAGAAATGCAGCAAAGATCTCTGTGTGTATTCAGTTCTGCTTATAAAGTCAAGAACCATGAGCTAATCAATGTGTGATTATATCACCCTGTAAGACACAATATCCCAAAAGATCTTGTGACAGTAACTTAAGGTGGTAGCACACACTTGCCCCCTTCATACTAGGGGCCTCCCCAGTGTCTCCCATCGGAGCCAGTCAGCAAGCGCACGTGATTCACGCTAACCGCCCCACACTGTATGAGGCCAGGAGCAGGGAGTTGAGGTTTGCTTCCCCAGGCACGGTCCAGATTGACAGGGTCCTCTGTTGTTGCAGTTACACAGGGAAGCGCAGAAGCTCCAATATGGTCATTATTGATGTGAAGATGCTCTCTGGCTTTGTTCCTGTTAAGTCTACTCTGGATAAGGTAAGCTATAGGAGCAAGATTATATGAATTGCCCCAGGGACAAAGGAGAAGACTGGTCATGATGAAAACAGAGACCTGGTTAAGAGTCATCCACCCACAAACCCTGCGAGGTGTTTGCATGGCTGCACCATCTTCATTACTGGGTGGAGGGAATACTCTACGTGGAGCTGCAAGCACACAAACCTTTCCACATTAAAAACAAGGAAGGGTTCCAGTGAGAGCCTGACCAGTTGGCAGCTGCAGCTGGGAGCTGGTGCTGTTAGGTAGGGAAAGGGTGGGAAATCTGCCAGACAAATCCTGAAAACTACAAAACTCCGGAGCCAGGCAGTATTTCCTGAAGGAACTGCAGTGCCTCTCATGCATTTGGGAAGTGCTCATACACCCCACTAGGTCAAGTGGCAGGTTTTGCTCAGTTCTCTCCACTTATTCAACAATATTTGGACTCTAAAATCAGCTGACTGCCCTTGATAGCTGGCTAGGAACAGAATGAATCCCACAGCCATGCAGTGGTAGGGTCTGAGGTAGCACTTGTTTTTTAATGGTTTATAAATATATTTATGTCAATTTCCTTGTTTTAAAGCTCATTGATGATCGTACAGTGATGCAAGCAGAAAACAAGAAAAACCATGTTCTCCTTTACCTGAAAAATGTAAGTTCTCATCACTGCTATTTGATTTTCACAAAGGATACATCAGCATGTAATAAATGCACCTACAGCATGGATAGACTCTATAAAGCGCATTTATCTTGTTCCCTTCCTCATCAGTTTTACCCTGTAATCACTAAGCTGCTTACTCCTCAAACTGCCTGTAACATCCCAACCTCCCAAAGAGCTTCAAACTGACACCTGTCTTACTAGCAAGTAGAAATAAGTTAATCAAACAAGCACACAAATTAATCAGAATTATTTCCCCTTTCTTTCAAAAGCAGATAAACACCAGAAACGAGGTTCTTTTGTGTGTCTGTCCTCTTGGTATGTTCTCATAAGCCTCAGTCCTTCCAACAGGACAGGAAAAACCTCTCTGACATTCTCTGGAAAGATTTCCATTCATTCTTTTATATAGTTTATTCCCAAATTGAACCGATAATCCTTGGATCAGAATTTACATAGTGAAAGTGTATTTACTTGGGGCCCTGCAAAACTATCAACAGAAGCCAATATCCCAGAGTACATTGACTCCCACTTTCTCGGTGGCACATAATGTTCATGTTTGAAAAGGGAGGGGTTGGAATACCAAACTTTATTACCCTGACCATTGGGAGATCCTGGAGAACTAAGCTCAGTCCTTTGGGATGTTTTTTCCCTCTCTGGCAATAGGTTGTGTAATAACTACAGAATCAGGTAACATAAGCAGAACAGGAAACCTACAACTTCACTTCAGGTTCAGTTCGGGTTCTCCAAACATATTTCAGATACTGGATGTTCCAGATCTGTATGTGGATGTCCCAGATCCCACTAGTGGGATCTGGAATATACAATCTATCTGTTACCACCCTGGTCTGCTCCAGATGGCATTGTACAAAAAAAAAAAAAAAAGACTTACGTGATCCCTGTTCCTCCATTCCCAGATCTCACAGAAGAAAAGGAAAGAAATAACTTTCTCAGTTGAGCAGGACTTTGTGGTGGCCCATCCCAAGCCAGCTCCCGTGCAGATCTATGATTACTATGAAACAGGTAGGTCCTTAATTTTAACCTGTATGAAGTCTGGGAGAGGGACAGGAACAGCAGAAACACTGCGTGAATTAAGGGAGACCAAGAACCAGCCCTCCTGGAGCCACGCTTCTCTGAACTCTATCAGGATCCATATCTAGTGCCCGGAGAGAGATTCATTTCACTTTAGTGAGATTGGTCTTAGGCTCAAGGTGACAAGTGGCCATGACTATAAAGTTACAAACATGCAAGTGCCAGAATGAAGGAGATTTCAAGGATCTCCAGCTTAAACATGCGTAGGGTATATCCACCTCCAGGGGAAGGCACAGGAAGCAGTCTCCAGGCTAATGGGAACATTTATTTCTTTCTCCAGAAGAGTATGCTGTTGCTCAGTATATGTCACCTTGCAAAGAGGCTGTTCCAGAAATGGACTAATGATTAGAAAAGGTAAGTGAAATCCAGAAAAAAAAAAAAAAGGCAGATAAGGAGGTGAAGTATAAAGCAGCATGAGCAGAGGGATTGGCAGGGTGAGTAGAGCAATACTACTACAATTTCTGCAGAAAGGGATTCTTCATTCTCCACTACCCATCTCAGAGAACAGCCAGAGACAGTAGCCAGATCCTGTCCCCTGACACATGCTCAGTGGACTCCAAGTGGAGACCACCTTGCTGTTCATGGGAAGAGCTCAGCCTCTAGGATGAAAGCCAAAGTGCAGAATAATGGAGAGACTGGCAAACACCTTCAGAGTTTCCTCAAAGGCATCAACACTTAGCAAGGAATAATCCATCTACAGCCATCCTTGAAAGCCTCCCTTCTGAAGCCTGTGCTTCATAGGCACAGGCAAGGTCCATCACATGTCCTTTCTTGGACAGTTAATACATTATCTGAGGAGAACACTTGAGGTGACATGAATTGTGGAGGTGGTGTATTGACTAGTCAGAGCTATGATGCTTTCTTGCTGTAGGGGGTGTCCAGGTTTGTGTCCTGCTCATCACAGCAGTTATGCTGGTTGTTATCTGCTGAGCAGATCCTGAGTGGTATGGGCACAACTTCCTGCCAGACCTTGGTTCACCTTTTGCGGTTTTGCATGGAATGGGCTGACGACCCTCTATTCTGAAACTCTGTTTTGTATCCTACGGCTGTTGGTTTGTTCTCAGTGAGATTATTTTCTTTTGGATTTTCCCCTGCAGGACCATCATAAATGTCAAGCAAGTGGTCAAGCACCCTATTCTGTCATTAAGTCCTGGAAAGGACCATTTCACTTTGCTAATCACAGCAGGAGTCTGTGACGTTTGCGCTCGTGTCTGATTCTCTGTTTCCTTTCATGGCACATCTCTCCAGATCTGTATCATAATCATGTATACCTTTCCATCAATAAACCTCCCCTCTACATTGGTCATTGGCTTTTTTTCCAGTGTCACAGAAGAGACATTTTAATGACTGTCCATACGTTATGGTTGCTGACTGGAGGAAGAAAGAAACGTATCTGTCCTGCCGTCAGCACTCAGCTTCCTCTCCCAGCTACAGCTAATAACCACTGGCAACTACTGTAATACCCAGCATGTTCAGTACCTCCCACCTCCGGAGCATAGGACCCATTGTCCATGGCTGCTGAACAGCCCCTCACCCTTCCCCAGCCCTGCCAGGGTGCTGCCTCTGCCTCTGCGGCATAGAAATGTTTTATGTACGGATATCATGGGGTTACTCTGCATCCTGCTTAGATGAGGAGAGGGTGAAGAAAGGGGTAGGTTTCAGTCCAGGTCTGGTTTGCACCTGGTGCCACATCCTGGGGAGTTGGGATCCTCCTGGGTGGTGGGATCCAGCCTCACGCTGGCTTATTTGCAGTGAACTGGGGGATGACCATTCTCCATGCAGAAGCAGGGAGAAAAGGATGATGGGTCTGTAATGGAGTGGGGGTAAAAAAGAACCTGCCATGCAAGGACATGAACAAGAATTTAAGAGAAGATGCAAACTGCTCAAGTGCTGAGGACTAGTATGTGTTTTTAAAGGATCCATTTTGCCAGGCAATTTGCTATGTGCGTGGCCTTAGGTTTTTTCCAATGAAAATTAATCATCATGTCAACACAGTACATCCCTCTTCCCAAACAATTTTTTTGTTTGTTTTTTTGCAAAAGGTTCTAAATAATTTGAGTCAGTAGGATGTGAGCTTCTGAGTTACTCAGGCTGGCTCCCCAACCAGCCAAACGCCCGAGTCTCCATAGGCAGCAGGGTACCCAAATACTCACAGGATCCATCAGCCATGCGTGAGTTTTAGAATTTTATATGGCTATCCATCCAGGATATGCATGATATTGATGTTGTGTAAAAAGCCATTTCATTAAGTTTCACAGATGAGGAATTTGTGGGGCATGAAATTGCTTTGGGTAGAGTGCAGGTTTCCTTGCTAAGTTCCAAAAGTAAAACTTCACTGGCAGTAGGAGGGAAGAAAGAATGTCTGTGAATTTTGCTTTCCTGACACGCTCCGAACTGTAGCAACCGGCTCACTTTAAACTATCATCAGACTGGACTAAAGCAAGAGAAATAAATAGTTACAGCAACAAGGTTGAAAATGAGAGCATGTTGAGTGATGTGGATACACCAATGTTCTGGGGGATCTGCGGCCAATTAAGCCAAGGCTTTAGAATTCCATGTGAAACTCATAAAAATGCCCCTCAGGTCTGGCCAAATGTTATTCTGTTCAGCCAAACATCATTTTCTGGGAAGAAACAAGGTCATGAACAAAAGAGGAAAAAAGCTGCATTTTTATCATTCTTTTCAAGTCCTCTTTTCCTCTTAGGACAAACCTGAACTATTAAAACATCAAAAGGATATTTCCCACTGCAGATCTCTCCTCTGCATGCTGAAAATGAAATGTTTATTACCTGACTCAAAGAGCTAATTGCCGATGGCAGTCAGACCTAATAAACATCACATGCTCATCCTCTTCCTCCAGGTTTTTATATGTAGATCATGTTCTCCCTGGCTTCCACTGCCTCAGGAAACAGCAATATTCCTTAAAATGCATTCCGACACCTTCCAGATTTCTGGAACCTGGGTGTCTCGCTTCAGCTATACGTTTTGTGCCACACACCTGAAACTGGAGCATGTGTATTAACTGTTGACTAAGCAAGACAGGGACACCCTCTAGACTGAATGTCATTTGTTCCTCTGTAATCTGATAATCCTGAGGTCATAACATTCAATCCCAGAGATCTTGATCTCAGAAGGTCAGAACTACTTTTATTTTGGCAAGATGTACAGGCAAAGCAAACTCTTTCCCCAAGTGTGAGAAAATCAGGCTCACTGGCCCAAGAGGTGATCTGACCTACCATGCTGCTGCCTCCTCAAACACGCAGATGCTGGTTCACTGTGCTTGCTATTGCACACCTCATTTTAAAAAAGCTACCAGAGAATGGAGGCAGATATAAGTACCCACTGAAACTGTTGTGCAGGTCCTTAGACTGAGTCAGCAACACTATGAGAAATGGGAAATTCAAAACTTCACTATGGTGGCCTGCCAGTGCCCTTGTGCTCACTCTGCAGCTTTTGGATCTTCTATGGGTTTGTGCATGGCTCTGTTAGAAGTACATTAAAAGCTATTCTGAAGTGCAAGTTCTTATGAATATAATTGACCGAGCACTGGGACAGGCTGCCTGGAGAGGTTGTGGAGTCTCCTCCTCTGGAGATATTCAAAACCCACCTGGATATGATCCTGTGCAACCTGCTCTAGATGAACCTGCTCTAGCAGGGGTGTTGGACTAGATGATTTCCAGGGGTCTCTTCCAACCCCTAACGTTCTGTGATTCTGTGAAAAAAGAGGTAGCAAAGGTTATAATTACATGAAAATATCAACATTACTTCCTTCTGCGTTAAATCCTTCTTTGTAGAGTTTATTTGGGCCATGGGAATTGTTTTTCTGCTCATGTGGTGTTTACACTGAAGGATCTGCTAAAGGCTGATGTTATGGTCTAATTAAGAAGAAGAGAACTTATAATGACCACACTTGTTCTGGAAACTGAACATGAGCTTTTTTACTCTAGATGGGGAGTCTCATCCAGAATGTGAGCAGCAGGATGCAAAACACTGAGAAAAAACAAAGGGATCTCCCCAGAAAGATGAGCTCCAGTGTAGCAGTATTTTCTTGCTTAGGATCAATTACTTACCCAGCACTCTTCTTAGACAACTGACTCCTTGGTCCAGGGAATTTGGTCACTCCATCTTTTAGCTCAAATCCTCTGTGATTCCTGCAGTGCCAGAGGTAATAGTGCCAAGATGTTAAACAATGGCACAGCAAGACCTCAGCTGTATGACTTCTTTTATTTTCCAGATCTTGTAACCTACTTGTTGATGTTCAGGTCTTCTCCTCACCACCCTCCCGCTGTCAAATATGAAGTGTGAGTGATACTCAACAAATTAATCTATCAGAGATGACCAGAAATGTGCCAGAGGAACCTTCAATCAAAAAAATGCTCTGCAGAAACAACTCAGCAGTGCTCTCTGATCATTTCTTTGTGGGGTTCCTTTGCCACCTCTCTGGTGGGCAATGAGGGACGTAGGGCCCTGTCGGCAGTCAAATGACCCTGATCATCTCATCCATCAGACAGGTGATATAGAAGCATGGTCACATCTCTGGCACCACTGGCTGTGAAACGCGCAGCATCAGAGAAGCACTTCCTGAGGAACAACATTCATGTACATTTCAATTTTTTATTCAGAGTTACAATGAAAAGTTTTCTCAAAATTTTTTCCAGTGGAGAAACAACATTGTGTCAGCAAGTCCTGGAGCTCAACAGCAAGAGAAAGCTTCTTTCTGCTCAACCTCCTAAAGAGTCACCCTTTGAGGAACAAGAAAATCCTAAAAGCAAGGCATGACATTGAATACAGGACCTACAAGCCTACTTTAAGGAAACTTCTCACTCTTACCCTTTCTGATCCTCTTGCAAGCTTAGCGCACTGATCTCCTGATACCTTTTGATCCTGCCCTGGAGTCCTTTGCTCCCCCTTCCTGCCACACCAGTGTTCTTACTGGGCAACCAGGATGTCCCTTAAGAATGTGATTTCAGCAGGGCTCCTGGACCCCATGGTGTCACACTGTGTATGTAACCTGACAGCTGGAGATTTAAAAAATCTTATGTGAGAGTGAAGGGAGGACAAATACGACCACGGCGGGTAGAGGTAGAGGGAATAAAAATCGCCGTCCTGTGTATTGACAGGGCTCTGCACGCATGCTACTGCCTTTGCACATTGTTTTCAGCCTCCCACTCTCTGGCTCAGTACCCATGGAGAGGTGAACGCTGGGTTATTACCGGAGGCAATTGCATAACCACGCCACATGTTTTGCAATTGACTTTACTGGAACTGACTAGTTCTAGGCTCCGCTAGCTCCCCTTGCTGTCCCTCCTGTCAAGGCAAGGCATCACTTACTCGGTGACCCGAGCCCTGTGCTGTGGTAAAGCTCATCTGGGAAGTCCCGTGCACTGAGGATGGGATACACAGCCGAGTCTCTCCTCCCAGCCCTTGGCTGCCTAGGCAAAGTCTTGTCCTGTTCCCTAACACACAAAACAGAAGGGAAGCACAGTGGTGTAATGCAGCCAGGGCAGGCTCTGTTCAAAAGGGTCCTGAAAAATGGCAAGTTCTCCAGCTGCATTAGAGCATCATGGCCCATACCCTGTTCTGTGACCTGAAAGGATAAACCTCACCAGCTCTGCCCTGCCTAAGAAGGTGCAGTAAAACAAACCAGAGGTGCAGGGGAAAGGATTAAACATGAAACTACCTGATTTCCTTGCCTTGTACTCCAGTAGGACTTCTTCTCTTGCTTTCCTGTAACATCCTCCATCCACCAAATCTGGGCGAACACTTACCAGCTGAATCTCAGCTCCTCTCAGCACTGGGGGAAGACCTGTGTCTTGAGCACCAGATGACATCTGGCTTAGCTGTGGCACAGAGAGACGCCTGGACTTGCCCGATGTTACCCATCAAGTCAGTAACTGAGCTAAGCATAAAGCCCTTCCCTCCTGCTCCAGCTCAGCCAGCAGGCTCTGGGCCCAAGGCCCCTGCGGTGCAAGGCTAGCTCCCACCCAGCAGGGGTGGAGGAGTGAGCCCCCTTGCGCAACCACCGCAGCAAGTGGCTGTTGCGCTGGGCAAGTACGACGTGACCCATCCAGCCCGTGGCATTGGCACTGCCCTCTGCTGCCTCTTCCTAGCAAAGCCATTCAGAGGGGGACAGTGGTTTGGGGTTTCAAATTTTTGTAGCTACATGAACATCAAATCTAAATGGGAACAGCCTTTGAAATGCCTATACCATGTAAGCACAGTCCTTTTCCCTACCGGCGCTCTTGCTCATGGCCTTACGCCATGAGGTTTGGTTGGTCCCTGAGAGTGGCTATCCTATGGCACCTCTAGGCACCTGTTCTTTTGTTGCATCACTCTCAGGGGACGCATTTTTTCCTTCCGTATGCTCAGCATTTCTCTGTACGCAGCTTGGCCTGTTGCCTCTGCTCGCGCCACTGTGCACCTCCGAGAAGAGCCTGGCTCCAACTTCATCCCACCCGCTTTGAACATCAACCTCGGGGCCAGCAGAAGGACGTTCATGAGATACCTGTACCTCATCTGAGGAGAAAGGTAGCCCAGGCAATAACATCACAGCTGAAGCTAAAGCTGAACAGAAAGTCTTTATGCATTTTGTATGTCTTTTTATATAGTAAAGTTTTATCTGAAAAGAGGAGTCATATGACTCAAAAATAGTATAGTTAATTGTCTCAAGTGCTGTTTTCAGACACATACTTGTAAATGTTTTGGCTTCTTCTCTCCCCTTCCTTGGCAACAGTCTGAGTAATACAGATTTATAAATGAAAATAAATTTTCATTCTTTACTACAACAGGAAGACCTTAATTTCTCTGTAATATCCAAAGAGTATCTGTGAACATGTAAACAGCTAGCTTCTTGTTTATATATTTTAAAATTATTAGAGATCATTCACTAATTACCTTCAGTGGTAATCTCAACAATCCTACTCTGTGTGTACTGTGTGCCATAAGCATCAGAGAGACACACTGCAGATTTCTCATGCTGGAGACTCCATAACCTTGGCTGCAGCCTTTTTTGCTATAGGTTTCTTTTAAGGCAAGTTTATGCACAGAGGTGATGTTTGTTAGATTATAGCTGAAAAAGGTGGCTAAACCCTGCTTTGTATAGGACTCACCCTACAAGGGCTAGCCTTACATCACACAAAATATCGTCACAGGACTATATATATAAAACTCAGCTATCGATTTGGTTTGCAATTCAATTTACAAAGTGCATTCAAATTAGAGTAACTCACTGATGCCTTCACCATGCCTGAATTTACTCATTTCTTCATATGTCACCACAGAAATACGAGTTATCTTGGGCAGCCCAGCTGTCTACGCCTGGGAAAGGCAGTTAATCTGCCACCAGACCCTTCTCTCAGGTTAAGATATTCAACAGGCCACTAAAGTGGAGAAACTTTATTTGCTCTGATATTCTCAGTTTAATTCAAAGTTTAGCCAATGAAGCTTTTTTATGGTGGTTCATTTAATTGCGTATCTTCCTTTATCTGCATGTTGCAACTTGTATAATGTTCCTGTGGTCTGAGGTTTTTGGACAGAGGACCTGCTCTTCACTATGGCCTGAGAAATGTTTTGTCTCTCACGCAACAACAAATCCTTTTCTATCTCTCTGGGTATTGCTGTTACTCCCATTAATTTATAGAAATATTTTTTCTTGTAATACTTTTTTCTCATTTGAAATAAACTGCTTTGGGTTTCATTGCTTTAGATACATAGGCCAGGGAAACTAATATCATTATTTGGATTTCCTTTAAAATAAAAACACTGAATTCTCTTTTGTTTTTTCTCCTGGAGGATTTTTAGCTGAACAGCTAACACAGTTTTGTTAACCGGAGCAGTTAATGTAAGTTTCAGGTTTTACAGTGGCTATTTTCTCACCTGTCCCCATGCAAAGCTGAGGTAGGCACTCAAGAAGACATTCTGTTGCTAGAGCTGCTGGTTTCTACTAAGGGTTCTTATGTGAAAGTGCGTGGACCACCTCAGGCATGGTATCAGTGCTACCAATACGTTTCTTCAGCTTTTTTCTTTTAACAAATGTCTCTTCTGGAAAGCCAAAGGTTGAGGTTCAGTTTATTGCCTTGGTTTGGCTTTGGGTGCTGAGCATCGTGCTACAACGTGCCTTAAGAACAGGAACACAGTAAAGCAGCAGATGTCTTTTCTGAGATTATTTACCTTGGGGTGACAGTGGTTCCAAAATGGCTTAAGACTGCCAGGGCAGACAAGGGTTCCTGCACATAACAGAGCTGGGATACTACTAAGGGCATTTACACCCACCCACAGACAATTTTCCTTCCTGCATTTGCAGTGACTGGGGAGCCACTGTGTTATTGGACAGCTGGCAGTTGTCTCCAAAGCTGAACAACAGACACTGAAAACAAGGCAGGGTAAAATATAGACGAATCGGGATAAGATGATTAAAATTGCACAGCTCAGTGTCTTATTTTATTTTCATGGGGAAAATACTTACCTTACTTCGATGGTTTTTTATAGTGGTCATAAACTTGGAGGTGTAGGACACTTTACATTTTTCTGTCCTCTTTGCTAGGCAATGCAGTGAAGACTGTACGGATTACAGGAAACTTTGCAGAATAAGGCTTGCTGTGAATGGAATTTATCAGCATTTATGATGGCCTGTATTAACTTATTAATCTTCCATGGCAGTCAGTCCAACACAAAATCCTATCTTTTAAAGTGCTGGCGGAAAAGAACCTGTGGAGGAAATACTGTGGAGAATGAAATGCTCCAGAAAATGAAAAAAATAGTCATAATGATACATTCAGGCAAAGTAGAAGTGTTCCCATGTCATCCGTTTCTTACCGACCTGCTGTTTTGCTCCATTTCAATATGATAATACCTGGAAAGGAAATCCAATGAGGCAACACATGTAACTTACCAGTATATGACCGTAACCTCTCTGAGAATTAGCTAGAATTGAGCTAATTTTCCTAACTGTTCTTTGGAACAAAATTAAATTATGGAATAATGTTATCATTTTAATTTAGCATTGGAAATAAATAAGTTTGAAAAACCTCTCTGGAATAGCCAAAAGATGTGCTACCTTTAAACGTGAGAGTAAACATGTAATCATTCTTTTCCAGGCAGGTTGAACTAAAATTAATTGCTACCATTTAATATAGAAATCCACTCTGCTTGGAGGGTTAGAAGAAATTAGATTTAGGGATCATTTCCTGTGATGTGGCCTAATTTAACGTCTTTCTGATCAACAGACACAATGACTCCCTTGGATTTTGTACCATCTTCACACGGGGACCGGTCACTGAAGATATTAGTTACAGATCGTCTCTTGATCTGCCAGATGGACAGTGACCTCAGACACATATGAAGTGTTATTGTAAGTGGACATTTCTTTCCTGTGGTTAAAATCATGTCTGCCAGCTCACTGAAGCCGTCACTGTGCATGGCAAAGTCGTTACATGCCTTTTTCAGCAGTGGTATCTTCCGTTAGACCAGCTAGTCCTGTTGGAAGAAGTAGCCAATCTTGCAAATACACGCTCTCTCCCTTAGGACCGACAAAGCACCTGAAAGCTTTAAGCCAAGTACAGGTTCAGACCACTTGTTCTGAGCTTTGTGAGAGAGGAACCAGCTGAAGCACCAGCTGCCTGGGCTAAAGGGCCGTTAGTGCTTGTGGAGCACAGCAGGCATTAGGGCGCCTGAGAGCTGGGAAGTGGGTCCTGGGGGACAGGAAAGCAAGGATTATTTTATACCTTGAGGGTGGTAAATCAGTCAGTAGAAGGAAGAAGATGAGGGTGAATAGGATCTGCATTGAATCAATGGGTTTGGTGGCCCTGTAGGTCTATGAATTGTAGTTTTCCATGCTCATCCTTAAAGTGTACTTTGCATGTGTCCATTCGCATTTCTTTTTGGTTTCTGTTTACAGCAGCCTGAACGACAACAGGCAACTTGGGAGGAGTCATTATTTCCAGCAGCTGCCCAGGACACTATTGCTCTGAAAACTGCTCTTTTGCACGAGTTAGTTACTGGAGAAGTCGAAGATGGAAGTGAGAGGACAGACAATAAGGGGTGTTTCTGGAGAAATATCTGTATGGTTTTTATTACTTGGTAGTTACATAACTACTTTTTTATCAGTATTATCATCTCTAACCTGTAATCTGCGAAATCTTTTGGTTTGTGTATGCATTCATTTCTTCTCCGTGTAACACGTATATAACACTTCCCCCCAGCAGACACTCTCTACCTCACAACTGTTTTCCTAACCTTTGTGGCTCATCAACGGTGTTAAATTTTATTCCATGAAAGACCAGTGTCTGATTTTTGAACACCATTCTTTAACTTCCTTTCATACGCAGACCCTTCTCCTCGTCCTTTGCACTGCTCTTCCCTGCAGTTTTCTGGCTACCACATCAGTCAAGACACACTGTAGAGCTAACGTTCAATCCTAACATTCACTCTTTGACAAAGCTTAATCTTCAGGCATGGAGCAAAGAGGGCTGCCCGTGCTGCTGGGATCTAATAAGCTCCCTTGCACAGAACAGAGAACCGCTGCCAGTAAAGTGGCTTCACATCGACATATTCAAGGCGGTTTGGGCTGAAGCATTTTCTCTGCTGGGTTATGCATACACAACAGAAACCCTCACAGGGATCATGAATCTCTGTGAAGAGCGTTACCAAATGCTTTCACGGCACAGGCACTGGAGGGCACGCTGGCAGCCCTATAGCTGCAGTTCTTCAATCTTCCATGGACTGGTGCAGACACCCCACCTACTAGGCTTCTCAGGGAGTGCTCATAGTTTGGACTGAATATTTCTGTGCAATGACCGGCTGGAATTTAGCAAAATTTTTACTAGATTCAACTTCTGAGTAAGCTGCTACAACCAAAGGTTTGCGGAAAACCTCAGGTGAGCAGCACTATTTCTGAGTGACTTTTTTACAAACGCGACAGTAGCACAAATCTGAATCTGGCAAAGGGCAGGAGGAGCCATGTGGTGCACAGGAAAACCTGTGCTCCAGGTGACTCTGAATGATGGAAGAGGATCACCACGCTGGGGAGGCAGGGATATCTCCTAACAGCAGTGTGTGATATTTGTGTGTATTCACAGTGGAAACAGAACTTATTTCCACATGTAGACCAGCACTCCGCCTTATTTTGGGTTATATTCCTGACAGATTAACTGTCTAACCCATAGTAGCTCTGTTAGCAGCTGTGTCAGTAAACTACTGCAGTATTCTGTTAGCATAATATGGGCAATAGTTCTGTCTGCAGGTTTCTTCTTTCAAAATACTTATAAACCTGGCTTTTGCCTTCAAAAGATCACAGTGCTGTGACTGGATGCTGCCCACAGGGAATATTACCCTGTGTTAAACATAGCTCATTCCCCATCCCTATGGATTTCTGATGGGTTAAAGAAGTCAGGGTATGAATCACTCAAAGATTTCTATCCAATAAATACCTTTCCTCCACTTGAAAAATCTCTGGCTAAATACTGTCTCCCTGTTCCAGCTCCTCCTGACCGCCTCTCCCCATTTCCGGATGGGTCCTGGCCCCCAGCCCTTATCTCCTCCAGCCCCTGGGCTGTTTACAGAGAGCGTTATAAAGAGGCTGACCCAGCAGAGAGTGAAGGGGAATTACAAGGTGCAGGAAAACAGCCACACCGGACCAGGCTGGGTGTCTGCTTGACTCACTACAACCTGCTCTGCACCATGAGGAAGGACAGAAAACCAAACATCTTCCTCCTTCTCCTCTTCTTCATTCCTGGAAACACCTCTCCCACCACAGAACCGTAAGCTATACATGGTGGAGGGAGGAGGGTGGTCTTGGTGCTTCTTTTTTCCTTCAGTTATTTTTCCTTTCTGTCAAAGAGCTATGCCAGCTTCTTTCACTCCTGCCCTGCATCCCACTACCAGCCAAGCCCTGAGCCTCCTGCACAGCTCTGCCAGTGCTCCCCACTCCCACCCTGCAATGTCTTGGTTGTCCAGCCCTGGGAATCTCCCCACCCAGCTCTGTCAGCGGCCACACTCCTGCCCTGCAGCTGCCTGCTAGTTCGGCCCTGGATCCTCACATCTTTGCCCAAGTATATTCCTGCCTAGAAAACTTCGGGTGCCTGGGGCGGGCACGATGCCAGAATCCATGTACTTACCTTTCCTGCAGTATCCTTGTTTCAATCACTGAGTTAGTTCTCCCCATTCTCCTGTTGCCTTCATGCTGGTTTGCTCCCCCTTTTCCTGTTTCTTTCAAGCCAGTTTGTTTCCCTTGGCAGCATCAGATGTACTTGTTGCCAAAGAGAATCCATGACCTAGATTCTCTTCCTCTGGCATGGAGCCTGGCACTGGCACCCTCCCAGACCAGCAACATGGCTGCAATGCCCACTCTGCTGAGGGTCCTAAAGAGAGGGGCAGCCTGGGATGGCACAGGTTTACTGGAATCTGGTACCCCCACCCCAGCCTCGCCTACCAGAGAGGGTTGCTCTGGAGCCTCTAGTCTGGATGGGAGCGCCTCCCTCTTCAGACCCTGGCTGCTGTCACACACTGTGCCTCTTGCTGTGCTGACAGAAGCACAGTTCTCACCAGTGAAGGTCTCGTAATGCTTGCTACAGAGATGTCATGCCCGCAAACACCACGGTACTGCTAGCAGCTGCAGCAGAGGGTGCAGCATTACTGCTGCCGCTTACGGTGTGTTCAGAGGTGAAGTGGTGACTGGCTCAGACTGAAGCACCTTTGGCTCACGCTGTACCATCAACCTCTCATTCATCTGCCCTGCTCGGATGTTTCTGGGGTAGGTCGGCCACACAAGTCTGCTCTGGGGTCAGACAGAGATCTATGGTCTCTCTACAGTAACCTGATGTAATTAAATAATCAAGATGAAGTTATATTAATTCGTCCTTGCCCAAGATCAGGAGGAAAGGGAATGAATCCATACTACACAGACCTCTCCTTCTATGAGCAACATGCTGGTCTTTGTCCCTGACCTGAGCACCACTTTGGGACGGGAGAAGGAGGAAGGGCTGAGAGAGGTAGGGCAGAGATGGATGTAGTTGGGATCCACAGAATGAAGACAGGAGGCCAGCAGGGGGGCAGTGGAGTCTGAGCAGTGAATTGCTAGGTAGTATGAGGGTTGTGGTTCTGTTTTAAGTGCTGCAGGGTCGATCAGATGCTGAGTACAACACAGAAGGGAAGCCACCCTTGAACTGAAGAGAAAATGAAGCTTCCAACCTAGACTTACTGTGCCCTGCACAAGATATCAGTTCTCTGAGCAGCAGCAGCAGCAGTTGCTGCTATTTCAGATTCAGATGTGTCTAGCTGCACAGGAAAAACAATTCAGGTTCAGACTAGATATTAGAAAAAAACTTAATCACCGAATCAGTGCAGCACCGGAACAGGTGACCCAGAGAGATGGTGGACATGCCACCCATGGAGTCCTTTGCAACAGTTCTGTTTCAGGAGAGAAGTTGGTCTTGAGTTGTCCAGAGGTCTCTTGCAACCAAAAATTTTATGATTCTGCAAGACATTGACAGCAAGGGGTTTTTTCTCACCCTGGATCTGTTCTGGAAGAATTCAACAGGAGATACTCTTCTCCTAATCTGGTATGTGGTTGTGCATGCACGCTGTTTTACAATGCGGTGTACGTGCTTGGGAACACACTGCATATGATCAGAAATGCAAGGTCATGATGGCACTTGAATTTGTAGTTATGGATTTAGACTGATGGAGCTGATGAAATTCCCTGCTGCCTTTGGTTGGTCGGTTGTTCTAGGAAGTAGCTGAGAGTCAATACACAGACATTAGTCCATCTTAAGCTAGAGTATTACCTTCTCTATAGAGACTCGTCATTTTTGCCTCTGCCACTTTCTCCAGGGTCTCCTATCCCTCCCTGATGCCTGCTTCTGACAGAGTCACTGCCTCTGTCGTCAGAACAGCTCATTGCAATCAGGGAGGCTGCTGAAATCTCTTCTGTCAGCCCAAATGCTTTTTGACCTGGAATGTCTACACATGGACTTTGTGACCCAAGTTATTTAGAGCTCTCACAGTACTTTAATTTACCTAGCTCTTTTCACCAGCACATTCCAAAACAGCTAAAGGGAGTTCTACAAACAGCGAATTTCATATCCTTGTTTCAGAGGCAGGGAAGCTGGTGTAGGTGAAAGTTCCGTGTGTTGGCCAAAATTTCAGCAGAACAGTGGACAGGAAGAGGAATAAGGCCAAATTCCCCACGAACTAGGTCACGCTGTCCTTTCAGTAGACTGGATGTTATAGTCAGATTGTTGGTGCCATTGACGGGGCAGGGGAAATGAGTTCAGGGGAAGCAGGCATGGGGTGAAGCTGTGGTGAGATGGCTGTGAAGGAACGGGAGCGCTGGAGCAAGCAGATAGTCACAAGCTGTAAGTCACACCCTGGGTGGCTGGAGCTCCCTCCTTTCACTGCTTCTGCCGCAGCACAAACTGACCAGAGTTGCTGGCTGACTCCTCACCATGCTTTATCGCATCGCCTGGTGGTGAGGGAAATGGAGATACTGCCTGGGTCCCACTGACTCCACAGTAGCTTCAGGGCTTCGCAGAAGCTCAGAGCCCAGGCAATAATGTTGCTTTAGATGGGCACAGCTATCTCTTTCCCCAGGGCTGGCACCATTAGCCTTCCCCAGTGGAGGGCCCATGGAAAAGTGGTACGAGCAGTCCTGACCACAGGCTTTGTCCCATGCATAAGTGGTTAATATACCCTGCAAACTGATTGCCACCAGAACCTCCTGCTGCTGCACCTGTATATCCTGAGCGAGCACAGAGCAAAAGGAATAGGAGACCCATAGAAATGGTCCAGCATCAGACCAGAGGACTACATAGCCTGCGTACTCTGACTGCATTGGTGGTCAGTCGTAGGTGCTGAGGGACAGAGTAGATGAGCAAGGCGAGCACTGTGGAAATCTGCTGTAGCCTTCTATCAGATTCTATCAGAGGTTCAAGGTCTTATTGTGGCAGGGATTACACCCGTGCTGCCATATTTTCTAGCTGTTTCTGGGCAATGAATTTACCCAGCACATTTTTAATAACCCTCATATCAGGAGTAGCTGAACTTTTGCCCTTTTGAGCCTCACGCCAGGTTTTATGTAGCTGGTGCCGTAGTGAAGATATTGTATGACTTGGAGAGTTCCTGGCAGGTAGGGAGTGACAGCTTCTTTTATGGACGTGCACTTGGCTGGACACATAGGTAAGGCCCTAGTTATCCAACTCAGTGGCACCTGATGACTCCTTTTGCGGCTCACCCAGGGAAGGATGGTTGTCTGCTGCCTGTCACCTGATGCAGCCTGGGTGTACTTGCCCTTCTTGGACTGCTTGAGAGCACAGAAGGCTCAAGAGCCACAGGCTGGCCGGACCAGAATTGTACATCTGGATTTTACAGCACCCGGTAGCATTAAGTTCCTGAGTTTAATTTTGGACATCAGTGAAGAAATTTCTCCTCCTTTCTATTTTTAAACCAGTTGTTTAGTACTTTCACCCGGTGTTGTTTACTACAAGTGTTGTCACAGGTGATGAACAAACCATACTTTCTTCTGTGCACATCATGCCTTTAGAGCGTTCTGTCATGCCTTTTTCCCAGCTGAAAAGTCTTAATCTACGTAGTGTCTCCTCCTGTGGAAATCATTCCCCTCCCATGAAAATCATTCCACATTTCAGATAATCTCTGCCATCTTTCACTGAATTTTTTCTGCTACATCCCTTTTTTAAACGCATGGCATATATGAGATGCGGAAGTACCTTGCAGTTATACAATGGCAAAATGATGTGTTCTGATTTGTCCTCTACTCTTCTGAACACCTCCCTACAGTCCATTTGTTCCTTATCACTGAATGAGAATTTTCCAAGAGTGATCAAGTGGTAGCAGCCCACTTAGTGACACCGCATATACACAATGGCATATATAATGTCGGGGTCGTTTTTGATCCCTCTATTGATTAATTTCCCTTCATGAACAGGTCATTTGCCATTTTTGCTACGCAGTCCCACCATATGACAAAATTTTTCCACAAATATGTAAGTCAATTTTAGGTGTTTTCTTACCCTGGACAATTATCAGAAAATTGAACTTCCCAGATAATGTAGAACTGAACCACAGGGTTCCCAACAGAGACTCCGGAGATTTTCACTGGTTCCTACCCTTTGTGTCCTATCTTTTAACCAATTACCCCAGGTCAGAACTAATAATTTGATTTATTAGTTTAAAAAATAGTAAAATGATCCCTTTTATCGGATGACAGCTTAGTTTAAGGGTCTTTTGTGAGGGACCTTTGTCAAAAGCTCTTTGAAGATGCAAGTACACTTGTGTTGCAATAAAACACTACTCTCTGAAATCCTTTGTGTGCTCGTCTTAATAAGGTCCCAAACTGCAAGCACTCACATTTTTGCTCAGCATGAGAAGAATTTGGAAACCTAGATAGGCAAAGACAGGAGCAGCCAGACAACTGGGTGGTTTTTTCCAAGCCTAAAACTGCTGAATTTTCAACGGTTTTTAGCTAATGCCTTTGAGTCTTAATAGGAGATTGTGGGATATACAAAAATCAATTAACAGCCTGGAACCTTTCACACCGTCTTTACTCCCTGCTGCGTAGCTGAACAAAACATCCTTTGTAAAGGACTTTCTATTAGCATAGAAATTGTTCCTTCCACTGCAAGCATTTTCCTGCCTTTAGGCTAATTAGTTGGGCAGTTTAATATGTATAAACCCAAAATAAAATGAATGCTCCTGTGTAGACGCACTGCAATGCAGAGTCAGGAGCGGATTAGGCATGCCGATTTGTTAATTTCCTTTCACTTAATACTGTTCCCTTAAAACTGTTTCACATTTCTGATCCTTCTGATTCTTGCTCCCCTCTCTTCCTAGGCAGTATATGGTGCTCCTGCCCTTTCTGATACAGACTGATTCTCCCGAGAAAGTCTGTGTTCAGCTGACCCACCTGAATGAGTCTGTGACGCTGAGCGCCACACTCGAGTATCAAGGGGAAAACAGGAGCTTGATTGATGACGTGGTGTCAGAGAAGGACGTGTTCACCTGCATCCCTTTCTCCGTGAGTATCTCATCCTTGTGGGATGATCCCTTGTGTTTATTGATGTGGCACAGTAGATCGAAACAGTCCAGAAACGAGAAACAAGACACGTTGCAATCAGAGCTTAGCTTCAAAGCTAAGACAAAAATAAAAAAAGAATTTAATGTGGATAATTAAATGTGGTAGACTTATAATTTTCCACCATTACAAAATTCTGTGTCCCACGTGATATTTCTTTGCTTGCACGGCTTCAAGAACTCTTTAGGGATCCTAGAACTTTGACTGACACAACATACCCCATGTTTCTTTGACCTGTGTAGGCCTCAGAGGAAAGATAGCGAAGTGGAATAAGAGCTGTAGAAGGTGGGAAATGGTTAAAGACAGAGAGGTCCATGAGGTCATTTGTCTCCTTTGTGATTGATTCCTGATTGCTGAGTAATGTAAGCAACTGGTCCCATCCTCTAAATAATGAATCTGGGCTGATTTCCATTTTGATAAATCATAGGAGGCAACAATTCAATACTTCTCTAAAGAAAGCGTATAAACGAAGGAAGGGAAAAGGCTTCCAGTATTGGAGGAGAGGAGGAGGAAACGTGGAGAAAACTCAAGGAAATGGACATCTATCATTGCATCAGTTCCTGAAGGAAAAAAAAAGATTTTAATGAGACAGAGGAGACAAGCCCTCCAAGTTCATATCAGAAAATCATGTTTTTCTCTTGCTTCCAGCACTGAGTCTTTGGTGTCCCTTTAGGGAACTTTCAGACCTAGCTAATACTCCATCCTTCAAAGGCTTAGTGCAATGGGGTGATTCAGTACAGCAGTTATCTTCTTCATTTTCCTTAGCTTCCAAAATCCAATAGCACATCAGTGGCATTTCTCACTGTGACGGTGAAGGGAGAGACACTACAGTTCAAGAGCCGAAAGTCAGTCCTGGTCCAGAATTCTGAGAGCTTGGTCTTCATCCAGACAGACAAACCCATCTACAAGCCTGGACAGACAGGTACTGGGAATTCAGTTGGTGTTGACTCTGACAGCAGAATATCTTACAGGATTCATTCCCCAGAGGTCCCATAATTTTATTAAAGTTTTCAGACTTCTTCATAGGGGGAGTTAAAGCGCTCAGCAAATCTTATTTCTGTCATCTGGGATGTAGGGCACATGGTACCTTCATCATTCTCCACGCTCCAGAGGCAACACCTCAGCCAGATGTAGGCACAGGCTCAGATTCATTCTACTCAACTAGAGGCACAAATCTGGGATGACTTCAAAGCGTAGTCTCCCTTGGCTGCACCTGAATCAACAAAGCAGGACAGGCACCCCCAAGGGATGATTCAGTTCAGCCAAGACCTGATTATCCTTCTAAATTTATCTGCCTCTCACGATCTGTAAGAGAAAGAGCCTGAAGTAATTGTTTCCATAACTTAGAGATCTCAGTTCAGAACCTGTTGATCTGTGGAATGAATCTGAGTTATAAATTATTGAAACACTGACATTTCCTGGTAATGGCTACAAACTTAACAGTGGAATTTCCTTCTTTTCCGTTACACCCTTCAGTTCTGTTTCGGATCGTCTCCCTGGACAAAGACTTCTACCCGCTGAATGAGAAGGTAGAGCCATAATTCCTTGTTGTTAACCAGGAGGCTTAATTCCCAATTAACACCATTACCGTCATCATCCAGAACCACTGAAGACAGCCTTTAAAGCGTGGGATCCTTTCTTACTCACACCATCCTTGACCCGTTCCATATCCTGTCCTGAGACCCACTCCACTGGTCTCTATGGACTGAGAAACATATCCCCCTTTTCAAACAGGCATCGGTGTTTAAAACTATATTTGCAAAGGAACGTATGTGACTTGGCAGCAGAGAGAGCAGCCTGACAAGTACCTGGTTTTAAGGGATTGCTCAGGGGTGTAAGTCCGCCTTTTAGCTTATTTGGCCATCAGTTCCTCATGCAGACACGGTCTTTGAAAACTCTTACATCATCACGTTTTCATACTGTGGTAAGACAAAAAGGTTGGGCTCTAAAATGTTATAAAAGAGATTCTCGTAACCATCAAGAACAAAGCAAACAGAGCAAGTACAGGAAAGGAAGAATCCAAAGTACTTCTTAGAAGGTTGTTCTTCCGCCCTTAAGTCCAAATCTGGAAATTACTTCCACCCATATGCGACTAATATTTCTAACGCTGATTTTCCTTTGTTCTTTCCCCGCAGTTTCTGAGGGTCTACGTTCAGGTGAGTGCACAACTACGTGTCTGTTATGTCAGCAGAATGTGCCGGCAGAGAGGTCGTCGTCTTCAGCAGTGGTGTTTTCAGGCTGAGGTGGAAGGGATAAAACATGGGCACATGTCCTTTTTCCTTTGTGTAAAGGAAAGATGAGTAGTTGGTCATCAGAATAAGTTCCGACAATGGTTCTTTGATTGGGGAATGTGCTGTAGGAAGAAGATAGTTAATCAGTGCAAGCCGTGCTGTGAACAGAATTACACTGGCCTAGAGGTCATATCAGAATGGCTTACTCTTCTTCCCAAGCAGAACTAAGATTTCTGTCTGCCAAGTACTCGTTTTTTCAGCTGAGAAACCAGGATTTACAATTATTATTTGGGACATTTTCTAGTGGAAAACTGATGGGAAGGACCCACCTATGGACCCTGAAGCCATGATAGCAGCACAAACAGCGCTGAAATTAGTGTGCACAAATCTTAAGTTGGTTTGCATGATTATGGGTCCTGTGTAGTCAATCCTGTCATTGCTCCTTGATGCCTGGGGTTGCTGTCTCCGTTCTGCACCATTTCTGGTGTTGCTTGTTGTTGATGGGGGTGTCACAACAAGGAAGACAGAAGGTGGGGCAGAAACAGGCCATGTCCTCCTTTCTACCTTCCTATCAGAGTGCTGTCACTCTGTCTTCCCCTCAGGCAACTTTCAGAATAGAGCTGCAGAGCGGTGAATATTTGGAGAAAGAAGAGTAAGACAGTGTGTGGTAGAGCAGGTGGAGAGCAACTCAGAACTACCTTCTGCTGAGGCTCTCCCACGGGGCTGCAGAACAGGTCCCTTCCTTTTCGAATGAGATGATACTTGACTGAGTACAGGAATTTCATGACTTTTGGACCTTCCCTATAGATACACCACAGCAATGGTCACAAGTTCACAAGCCCAGGTGTAAACATTTTCTTGAATTCCTCTTCCAAGGAAGCCTGGAGGTGTCCCTGACAATAGGTGGTGAGCTTTTCAGTGGGGTTAAAAGGCGATGATGAAGAAGATTTGGTCAGAGCCATGTGATGCATTTTACTGACTGTGCCTTCCTCCCAGGGTGTTTCTTGGGAAGAAGGCTCCCCTTCTGCACCCTGACCAGTGACCTCCAGCTGGTGGAAGTCATTCACATCCCCTTTTCCCTAAGCTCTGAGATAAAATCTCAGTGAAGTAAATGTACACAGCCACATAACTCGAGTCACATACCTATCTAGAGTAAATAGACTTCTGATGACAGTCAAGGTACAATGCAAAGAGCAGGCAGAAAATGAAAGACTGTAAACATTAACCATTCTGCTGAGGAGCCTGGGAAGGATGCATCAAACTACGCAGCACCACTGCTCTTGTTTGGTGAATTCTAGAAGAAATCTCGGGCTGAGCTGACGAATTTGGAGCACAGCCTATTGACAGTTCATAATGAGCAATACTTGGCTGTAGTAGTGATGATATTTCAGCTCCAGCAGGGAGAGACAAGAGGGAAGAGCTCTGAGCTGGATGCATATATATGGGATATACTTACCTCTTTTCCTGTCCCCATTGCCCACCCCACCACAGGCTTTGGACTCTTACTCATGTACATTTCTCCGTCCCATAGATAGATTGGGTGTCTCATTCCTCAGCAGGTTATGCACTGGTACTCACACAGTCTCTATTCCAGGCATGGAAAAAAGGCTGTATAGCATGTGAAGGACACTGAAGCTTCCCTCCTTTCTCCATGTGCTTCACTTACTCCTGCTATCCATCTCTGTCTTGTTACCTTGCCAGTCTGTCCTTGCCAGCTTCCTGGCCCCATCTGTTGTAAGCGTGCGGGTAGAGATGAGGGGGAGACAACACAGGACCTCCAGGGTTAAAAAGCTTTCTTGCATGCTAGTTATGGTTCCTCATAGATTATTGAATAATTACAGCTAGGCATTTCCCAGCCAGGAAGTCAACATACTGGACGCTCCACTGCGCTGTCTCTGGGAGCCTCCTATACTGTCTTGTGACCTCGAGTTATCCTCACCTGCAGGATCCCCAGAGGAATCGTGTGTACCAGTGGCAAGGGGTGGAACTAGAGACTGGTCTTACGCAGCTCTCCTTCCCCCTCACCTCGGACCCCATCCAAGGCTCCTACAAAATAGTTGTTCAGAAGAGCTTATCGTCCCATGTGGAGCACTCCTTCAGTGTGGAGGAATACGGTAAGGAGAGGAAGTATTGGCTGCAAGTGGGGCTGGCGGCAATGCTTTTTACTGTGACGTCTCAGCTTGGGATTTCCTGTGAACGGCGTGGAGAAGAGAGGGACTGAATACATAGGCAATGGAGTTCAGAGGGGCTGGCCCAGCAGGAGCTGAGTATCTGAGGTGGTTGTGTACTTTATGGCATCTCTGCAACCTGCCTGAGCTTGTAGTTGCTCATAGTGCTCCTGGGAGTACAGGGTCTGACAGGCTTCCTGAGCATGGCTTGTGGCACCAATTTCAGCAGACTTTGTCTTAGCTGCTTTTCAGTTCAGCAGCCAGTTGCAAGTAGCACTAGATACAGAGTAAGAGGTGACAATATTCTGATGACCCCGTTTTACCTTTCTCATCACGTGCATCAGTTCTGTTTCTTCACTTATAGTCCTCTCTTTCCTCTTACTTGTTTCTGCAAAAGCTTAGAAGACATATTTGGAGGAAAACTTCAGTTTGAAGAAGAACACTCCACAAATGTTACAAGCAGATGCAAACAATCTGGTAGTAGAGACCAAGTAAGGAGAAATGTGCTGCCCCAGGGAACATTCTAACTCCCAATTCTGTAATAAAACCTCAGAGGTTTGTAGACCTGTACTCTGGCTAGGCTCTGTGCCTAGCCTCTCCCCAGCTGTACATGGAGCCCAACTGACACAGCACATTGCTCAGAACTTGCTGTTTCTGAAATATGCAAGGTGAGACCCAGAGAAGATTGTCACTGAAGTCCATGGGACCTGGCTTACGTGGTTCAAAGTCAGATATGGTGGCTACTATGAACATGGTGAAAATTTGAACACAAGCCAGGTTATAGGCTTTGGACTGCCATGGTGACAGATGGGGTCTGCCTCCTCCCACAAAGAACATTCTGAGTGCCCCCCAGGATCAGAGATGTTTCTTAGCCTCACACTAAACTCATTTTTCTTTTAATAATTCTTTAGTCTTATTCCCATGAATCTCCCTTGTAACTAACTGTCTTACAGCCTTTTGAGGAAATGTGCCCTGGGCTTGAAACATGGAGGTTTGCCTCCCATCCTAGAGGCAAATTTATGTCTAAACTGTATAACCCTGGGTTGCTTTCCAGCTCCTTGGTCTGGGTGTGCACCCTCCCTGCTCTTATTTCCTTGCACTGTGAAAAAAACCTCAGGTGCACTGTCTGGAAGTAGGCCATTACATCCTTCAGTCTAGTCCTGGGCTTGAGTAGTCAGGCTGCAACATGGGAAGAGCAATGCAACTTAATACTCAGGAGCAAAATGCGCCTTTTACTTGCCACCTTTTATATCAGGCTTTATTGCTGCCTTGTCCACTTGAAAATATAGACCTGAGTTTCACATGCTACATATTAGTGAGCCTAACAGGAACTTGGGATCTGCAGAACAGTAAGAAACAGCCAAGAGACTCAAAGATTCAAGCTGTTTCAATGCGCAAAGTTACGAAGGTGGTGAATCAAGTCTTAGCTGCAAATTACGCATCGGGAAAACACACCACACAGGAGCAGCATGTCCTTCTGAATGGGCATATGTAAGGGGTCTACACAGCTGTTTGGTGCCAATGGGATCACATGAGCAGGTGCTGTAAATGAAGGGATCAACAACCCTCCTTAATTCCCTTTAATTCCAAACAGGGAGGAGGTAGTAGAGTGTACTGAAGACCACAGAGAGGTCATGGTTCATATAAAGATGATCCTGGCTTTGTATTTGGGTTGCTGTGTAGCACACAGCTCTTCCTCACTCTTCTCATATCAGACTTTCTCTCTCCCATCTAGTGCTGCCCAAGTATGAGGTCCTGGTGAAGCTGCCCAAGATGATCACTATTAAGGACAAGGAGCTTCCAGTGTCCGTCTGTGGTTTGTGAGTCACAGAGCTGGAGTAAATCTCTCTTGCTCATCCTTTACCCCTTTTTGCTGAGGACCGAAAGAAGAGCTAGGGAAGGCTTTTCACGCTTTTTTCTGGATACCTAGTGCAGTCTTGTTCCACCCTTTCAATCCTGAACCTGCTACTTGGCCAAAGGAAAGGGTCTTCTCTATGTTCCTTAAAAGATGACGTCAAAGCAATCTGAAGCTCTCTACTCACAGTTTACTATACATTTTCTGTCTTCACATTTCTTCAGTTAGAGCTTCTCCATCAATCCTGAGCCCTCAAATACTCAGACATGTCAGATCAGACATAATTTAAACATGTGGTGCAAACCAAGTGTTCCCATTTTTATTCATAAATTGCTCCTCCTGAGCCCCTGGTTGCCCTTCTGCTTCTTCACTGAACCCTCAGCAGTTTGTCATACAAGAATGGCTGAAATACTCCTGGCTGAAATAATTTTCTACAAACAATTTTTTTTCTGCATTCCCGCAGAGTCCTCCCACCTAGAAACAGATTCTTATGGATAATGGAAGAACCTCACAATGGAAATTATAGAAATATCATCACTAGAATCATTAAAACATCAGATTAGTCAGCCTTTAAGAAGAAATATTAGGAATTCATCCCCAGAAGTCTTTAAGGAGATGTATCAGAGTGTGACTTTGACTGATTGTCTCATCATCTAACCTATTGTTTAACACTTTGTGATTATAGGTACACCTATGGGAAACCTGTTCCTGGTTTGACAAATGTCAAAGTGTGCCGGAAATTTTCCCATTCTGCTTCAAATTGTTATGGAAAAGAAGCAGAAGCTGTGTGTGAAGAATTCACTAGGCAGGTAAGTCCCAAGATTAAAATGTAGGGATCTTTCTTATGGGTGATGGACAATGTTGTCTAAAGGAGGCCAAATCAGTGACTGTTGGGAAATAGTAGGACATCACAGATAGCACTGTGGGAAATGCAGATGTTCTCAGAGGAAGAGATTCTTAAGAGTTGAGTCATTAAACTAGGACAGAACTGATGAAGAAAACTTCACAGCTGAAATCCTAACCCCACTGAAACTAGTGACAATTCTCCAGTTAGCAGGTGTGAGGCCTCTGTGATTGATCCCCAAACTGAGAAATGAATCTGTGAAAGAACTTTGAAAATGTGGGAGGGACTGGCAGTGAGCAATGAGCAAAGAAGATGAGGAGGCAACAAGAAGGTGGTATTGTATATGGGTCAAATATAGGAGAAAGGAAAACAGTGGAGGCAACAGAAGAAACAGGAAGAAAAACGGAACTAAGGTAGGAGGGAGTTAACATGGAAACCAGTGCATGCATTGGAGAACTGAGGGTCAGGTACCTCACAGAGCACAAAAAAATGTGTGGATGAAACACTAGGAAACAGGTTGCAAACAAGTTCTGGTCTTGTAGACAACCCTAGAATAGAAGGCTGGGTTTGGAATATCTATTCCTGTCCCACAAGGCACCAAATTTGTTGACAGAATTCCAATTTTCTCTCCAATCCCCTGCTTAGGCAGATGCTCGCGGGTGTGTTTCTGGTATAGTAAGGACCAAGATATTTCATCTCCAGCGCAGGGGATATGAGATGAGTATTGAGGTACAAGGCAAGATCACAGAAGATGGCACAGGTATGTATCACAACGAGATGGCAAAGTGATGGCAGACCATAACAGGAGGGCCTGGCAGATATGAGGAAGGTGGAGTAACATGTATATTCATTAATAATCCCTCTTCACTGTGCTCTCTCTCAGGAATAGAGATGACTGGAACAGGCTCCTGTGGAATCACATCCATCATGAGCAAAATCAGCTTTGACCTGCTGGACTCTCAGTATAGACCAGGGATACCACTATTTGGGAGGGTAGGGAACTTCTGAGACCCTGGACAATCAATGATATAGCAAAGTCACACGTGCACAATCCCATCAGATGGAACACCAGCGTGTGCAAATGGTCCATCTTCCTCTGCCTTTGTACGGGCAGAGGAATTACTGATAGTTGGGGCACTCTAACAGACACAGGGCTCTGAACCTCTTGGCAATTAGTCCACTACAGAGTAGAAAGCCTGTTTCTCTGACACGTGGGAATAATATCAGGGAGCAACAAGCATGGGCTATTCCACAAGGGAATGTTATCCAGGTGCAAAGGGTAACCACAAGACAGGTAGATGTAGTGACATCATCATCATGGGCACGGTCCCACAGTTCTCAACCAGATTGAGCAGTGTGGGGGTGGTGACAGTAACAGGTTTCACCAACAGTCCAGTGATCACCAGATAATGTAAGGTGATGATTCAGGGCTGAGCTCAACCAAGAAAGTCCAGTTAAACAGATAGGAAGAGCAGGAGGAAAGACCTGCGTGTAGGTCTACCGTCAACATAGCTTTAGTCAAGGACTGGGGCAAGGCACAAGCCTGAACTTAGAGTTCCTGAATCAAGAGGCAGATGATAAGTGGTGGAGGTCCCAAATGAGGCTGGCCAGGGAAATTAAAACCTACTGAGGAACTTAGGGCCCTGACAGATAATTTCCCTGGGATGATCAGATTGTTTTGCTGAGAATTTTCTCAGCAAACTCTTTTGGGAATTGTTTCCTGTTTCTAGTCTAAAACCTGAAGTTTGTTTTTGCTCTGTTAGGTGAAGCTGGTAGATGGCACTGATGCTCCAATTGCCAATGAAACCATCATGATTTCTGTGGACGGAGACAGATACAAAGGAAATTACACTACAGATGAGCAGGGACAATCCTGGTTTTCCATAGACACTACCACCTTCACGCAAGCCTCCCTGGAAATCCGAGTGAGTGGCAGAGACAGGGCAGAGGCATGGGGTAAGCCTCTGTCTTTCTGATCAGCAGGGGAAAGATCTATCCATGGGCTATCAGGCTTTCTGCCAACTAGAAGATAAATCAAGTTTCTTCACTGGTCACCTCTATTCTCTGTGTCTTCTTGTGCATGTTCTCTTTCTTCTTCTAAAAGTGGGAAATACAGAACATACTTAGAGTTTTTCTGTGGACTTTCATATGACTTGTTACCTGCTTTTGGTCAGCTATGAATTTTTCATTCTTTTTTATCAGGCTGATCACAAACCTGAACTGAACTGTTATGACAGCGACTGGATCACACCTTCATATGAGCATGCCATGCGTAGAATAAGTCGGTTTTACTCCCCCAGTAAGAGCTTCCTCAAAATTGAGCCAAAGCCTGAGACATTAAGTTGTGGCTCCCCAACAGACATCCAGGTGCACTACATCTTCACACCAGAGGCCATAGGACAGCAGAAGAAAATTGTCATTTACTACTTGGTAAGAATTATTTGTGTATACTTTGATCCATAGCCACAGAGAGCACTGTGGCACATAGAGCTACGTTCCACAGTGACCAAACACAGCACTGCTATATGGCCAGTCCTTAGCCAGTAATGATAGACAGAGTTTGAAATGAAAAGTCTGGGCTCTGGCAGTGGGATTTAAACACATTTCTGTAACATTTCTCATGTTGTCTTCTGTGTGCAGACATGGGTAGTGTGTACGTATTTTATTAACATAAGAGAGAGAAAATGTTGATGTAGAGAGCATTGTCTTGACCACAGCCATCCAAGACTCTCATTTCATAATACTCCACTCCTAGTCTCCCCCATTCCAAATTCTGGTTCTTATATGGTCACAGCTCAGAAACCAGCACCCTACAACAAGTAGATGAAAGATGAGGAGGAAAACTGTCTCCTACTCAGTTTTGACCTCTGGTAGTCATCTCACTGTTGGAATTAAATCAGCATTTCTAACTTCAGTACCAGAAAAGACCAATAAGCTTAGAGCTTAGGTCCTGTATCAGGCAACAATGGAAAGTTTGGGATACCTTGGTATAGCACAGTAACTGGAATGGACTATAACATGCTGGCATTTAGAGCTGTGACTTGGTTCACTGGAGGGTGGCAGAGGAGAGAGACTAATTCAGCTGTGACCAACTGATGACCTAGCAGTTTCTCCTGGGAGAATAGGAAGAATCAGATGAATATTCAAACAGAACTTCTTTCCCCCTAAATTTGTTCTTCTGGTTATCCCACTTAATGACACTAGCAGAGCAGATGAGGGTAGCCTTGAAGAGCCAGATGAAATCAGTGGAACAGGCACTCCTGTTCTGGACTGTACAGGACATCAGAGTTGGGCACGGGGACTTAGACTGAGATTGCAAAAAACAGAATAGAAACCTGTGGTAGAGATGTGCTTATTTTCAAGACTGCTAACAATAAATTGAAGCACAAGATTCGTGTTTATCCTGGTAGCCTGGGAAAGCTGGTCCTGAGTATATACACAGAGCAGGCAACCGAACAGTGAGGGAACTTACATTTCTATATGTGTGGATCCTACACCTTGAGATTAAAATACGGTGCTATGGAATAGATATCCTACATGGAAAGCTACTGTATAAAAGGTGGTTTTGACTGTGAAAAAGTAAACTTTCTCTAGAAATGAGGAAATTAGAGGTAGCATTCAGGCTGTTGCTTACTGCCTGACTTCAGGTACCTTATTCAAGCTCTTATTATCTAAAGCCTGTGCTCTTCTATTCCAACTCTGTGTGAGTTATGAAACTAATCCTGATTAAACTTTTCTCCAGACTGTTTCACAATGCAACTTGACAGTGGAATGAGGAGAACTTTTGAGCCTCAGTCTGTTCCAAATTGTTAGAAATGTGCATATGACCTCCAAACTTACATGTGCTCAGAGGCAAAGCGCATTTGAACATATGTATATATATGCAGTATGTACAAAAGGGAAGACAGGTCTGACCAATGAGGAAACACTGGTCCTCCTAGGAGTGAATACTTTTGTTGCCAAAGACCCAGTAAATTCCAGTCTGGCAATTTCTTAATATCTTTTTGGTTTTGCTGACTGTTGGCAGTGCTATTCATACTCACTTTACAGTTAACTCAGTGAACATTCATTCTCCTTGCCTTAAACACCAGCAGCAACAATGACAGGAAGGTGTCTCTGTCACACAGGTAATGGCCAAGGGACACATTATATTGGCAGACACCCATGATCTGACTGTGAATCCTGGAGATGGTGAGCAGAACTATGCATTTTTAGCATCTCTGATGATAATTTGGGGGGGGGGGGGGGGGAGGGTGTAGAGAAAATATTCCAATTCATACATTAAATATTTTTAAATTAGAGTGACTTGGGTTAGATTTGGTTTCTTTTAGTTCGGCCAGGTGCTATTTTTTTTTTAATAAGAAAATTTTAGAAAATTCAACAAAAATTATGCATAATGGTTTTGTCATTTTTTCCTCAAACCAACACTTTCTGCTGACCACTCTGCCCTATTCAGATTATGGATGCTTACCAGTGTTGTGAGACTCACTTGTACGATGAGCAGGAAGAAATGTGTGTCTCCTTTTCTTTCTTTCTCCCACTTTCCTTCATTTTTTGCTATTGTTTCTCCCTTATAAGCATGCAAACATACACATATCTATATTCTAATCAATACATTTAACTTTATTCCTATAAATGTCCAAGTGAGACTGGCTATGATGCATCTTCAATAGTCTTTCGACAAGGAGACCAGGGAGATATTTTAGAAGTCTATGAAAAGAAGGTGCACTGCAGTGGGTTTAAACAGTACATGGGAGTAAAAGATCTTGGATGCTGCTTGTTCAGAGAAAGTTCTGCATCCTCACTAGCAGCAGTGACTAAAGTAATACCCTGGCTCATATCAATAGATGTTCTATCACCTCATCCAGTCTGTGACACAAAGCTAAGGCCCAGCTAGAAACAGTCTTTCAACACAGAGGGGCATTTTCTGCTGTGGGTAGAGTGACAGTTTGGTGTTCCAGCTAAATACTTGCTTAGCAGTACCTGCAAAGTTATTCTTTCAGCCACTCTGCAACTTTGACTGCTGCCTCCCATTTCAACAGTCCCTTATTTCTATGGTTTTTTTCCCCATCTATTTTTTGTAGACTGCAGAAGACCTTGAAGCTTGAGGGGAAAAAAGGGGTTGGGAACATCAAGAAATAATGCCAGATGTTCACTGGGGAGAATCTAGAAGGCATGCTGAGGCCCACCAAACTCATCTCATTTGGCTATTACACAATCACTGTTTGAACGCAGGCGTCTTCAGCCACTGCCATAAACTTCAGTCATGTATCAGTATTCCTGCCCCTGCTAACTAAAAATGTTCAGCATGAGTGAACTTGACTATTTTATCTGGGGAAGGCAAATGTATATACTGGAACTTCTTGCACGTTGCTTAGACTTTTTTCTCTCTGTTAGCTCATGGGACATTTCAGTTGACCTTCCCTGTTGAGACAGCAATCGCTCCCCTGGCACGGATGCTTGTGTATACCACTTCACCCAGTGGGGAAGTCATCGCCAGTTCAGCAGATTTCCGGGTTGAAAGTTGTCTTCCCAATAAAGTGAGTATAAGCCAGGGTTCATGCAAATCATGTTTGCCTTGTAGCCAGTAGTTCAGCTATAAGTTCCAGAATGGAGGCAGAACTTGCAACAGGTTCACGAAACGGTCTGACCAGATGTTGACTGAGGATTAGTGACTAGAATCCCTGAGTGAGTTACAAAGCCATAAATACAAAAAGTGGAGCAAGACAGAATAAGAAAGAGAATCACTGGTCATTACTAATTACATTGGTCAAAGTTGGATATATTAGACGACCACAAGGCACTAGCAGAGCTCGGTTCACTAGGCTAGGTGCTTCAATATGATAGCACATCACAGCATCTGGAAAAGTGGCTACTTTAACTTCTTCTTGGGGTTGCAGGTCAGATTGAGTTTTGAACCCAAGGAAGGTCTTCCTGCCTCCAACACACGCCTGCAACTCCGTACCTCACCAAAGTCCCTTTGTGCCCTCCGTGCTGTGGACAAGAGTGTTCTCCTTATGAAGCCTGAAGATGAGCTCTCTCCCAGCTCTGTAAGTCTTGGCTATTTCTGGTAATGAGCAAGTACAAGAACCAACCAAGTACCTATTAACACCACTATAGACATGGGGCCATGTATTTTTATAGTTGCACTCGCTACACTTGTTTTTTAGAAGGTGACTTTTATCAATGGAGTGTTAGGAAGCGTATGTGTCCCTGTGAGTGCTGACCTGCCACATTTTTCCCTGGTTGTTTGCATTTCCCCAGGTGTATGATCTTCTCCCACTGAAGGAAATCCGGGGTTATAGCTTCAAGGACTACTACCTGGAAGAAGACAATGTAAACCCTTGTGTGTCACTTGACAACATATTATTAAATGGATTTGTCTACATACCCATTTCTCCTGATGGCGAGGGTGATGCCTATGACATTCTCAAAGTAAGCGACAGCCTTTCATTTGTCTTTGTTATTCCTTTTTGGAATTTATTCTCCTCTTTTCTTCTCATCTACCCTGAAGGGCTTTTAATGAATTTTGCTGTGAGCTTGCTAACTTTTGTACACCAGACAATAGCCAGGCCCAGGTCCCGCATCTATGTAGCCCATCATCGGCACCTGAGTGGTTCTCTGAACCATTAAAACTTAGAAAGGTCTCCACATTGCTAGTAGGGATACATGTGAATGGGCTCAAGTATGGAAACACTCCTGAGAAGTGACCTCTGGTGCCAAAATATTAGAAACCCTTCCTCAGTCATGCATGTTCTCTCTCTACCTGGTGTAGGTGGGTCTTTAATAAAGTGCCAGATACCTTGATAACCCACAAATCCACCTAAAACCATCTAAAGAGTACTGCACAAGACTTTTTGGGTGCCCTCAATCCAATGCTTTTCGCTGATGTCCTTTTCACCCAGGCAGCTGTCCCCAAGGTAGACTTGTGGCCTTAGCTTTCCATCTGATGCCAGGATTTAGCCTTAGGATGAATGTAACATGATAAAGCCTCAACGTCTGGGTTGAACCAGTCTATCTGGTAATTATATACAAGCCGTTGTTATTCTGTTCGATACCAGACTTGAGGACATCTATTCTTGACATACTAAAACCAGCTTATTTTCAAAAGTGTGTTTGCATATTTTTTGTTGTCTCTTCCTTCTCTTTTTGTTTTCTAGGAATTGGGCTTAAAAGTCTTCACTAGCAGCAAAATCCATAAGCCTGAAATCTGCCAGCATTACCCAGAACACATGATGGAAAGGAGTTACAGTGGGTTTAGTACCTGCTTCATTTTACCTCCCACACAACTACCTAAATTTTACCACCCTGCTCCTTTCCTTTCCTCTACTTCTTTGCATATGAATTACACCAGGCAGGTCAGATTCTGTTCAGATATACTGACCTAATTCAGGATTACTCCCTTCTGGACTCGCTCCTGAAATATGAAACTGATCCACCTCTGTCTGTTTAACCCCAGCTAGATGGACAGGCCTGGCTAGAACTGTGTGTGCTCAGTGACTCCCATGTCAACCTCTACAGCAGGGACCCTGTAGGCACTAAAACAGTCTGCCAGCACAATAAAGTGGCTTTTTTCCATCAGATCTAAAAATCTTTTTTAGGTTTCCAACCATGGAAACCTAAAAAAGTCGTCTCTACTTCTAGGTAGTCACATTCTAGCAATAACTAGAGGAACAACTAGGGCAAAAGTGGGCCAAGACAAATGAGAAGGTGGTACAATTCTGTGGGTAGATATTTTACCACTGGGTGCTGAGAAATTTGCTTCTGTTCCCAGCTCTCCCACTCACGTGACTGTAAGAGGTTGCATAGGTCACATCACTTCTCTGCAGCTTCAGTGACTGTGAAGATAGAATAATGATATTAATTTTATTTTCTGAATAGTTCTGAGATTAGAAAGGCTATATAAAACACCCTCGCCTATATCACTTCCAGTCACTGACTTTTCTGGTGCAGTATTCCAGCTCCTATTAAAAAATGATAGCTTTTGATCTGGTGAATAGCTTCTAGCCTTCTATGCATAACAGATCAGATCTTTGGTTCTGAAATGCAGGGTTTGTCTTTAGAGCATGGCCTGAGACAACTGGCTGCTTTGAGAAGACATAAAGTCTTCTAAGGCTGATGGAAAGTCTTTTATAAGGCACAACACTACACAACACTGTGAAAAAGCATCTCCCTGTTCTGGAATCATTTATTTATTAATGGCCAGAGGTGCAAAGACCCATCTTCATCTCAAAAGAATCTTAGACAGAGGAGGGGAGGGCTAAGTGTGGCTTCTCTTTCTGGTCATGTATAAACACAATCAATTCTTCAACCCAATTTAATAACTTACATGCAACTGGGATATCTGGAGGCAGTAAGCTCAACATTTGACTCTGTATTGCAATAGAAACATACCCTCAATAACCTCATCATACACCACTCTTTTGGCACTGCTGGTTTTGCTGGCAGTTAGGGAAGAATGCTCAATCCCATCTAATCTCTGTAAGAAGACCAGCAACATTAGGAAAAATGAAACATTGACATGCCAACAGAGAAATACATATATTTCCAGTGGCCAAGGTTTCAAAGCTGTTCTTTCATTTTTAAAATTTTAGCTAAGAATAACCACTACCTGGAAGGAAAGTATCCTGCTGATTTAGAGTGTTGCTTGACATGTCCTTTCCTTTCTTCCTGTCCTTGAACAAATTTGCTAGTCACTGCATTCAATCTGCTTGAAGATTTCGATGATGAAATAATGGAACACATGGTTCCTGGCAATCCTATGGAGACCATCCGGAAGTACTTCCCTGAGACATGGATCTGGGACATAGTTACAGTGAAGTAAGTGTTTATGAGATTGTATCATGGAATCATAGAATACCAAGCTGGAGGGAACCTCAAGGATCATCTGGTCCCACCTGCAAAAGCATAGCCTAGACAAGATACCACAGCACCCTGTCCAGCTGAATCTTAAAAGCATCCAGTGTTGGGGAATCCACCACTTCCCTGGGGAGATTATTCCAATGGCTGATTGTTCTTCTTGTGAAACATTTTCCTCTTGTGTCCAATTGGAATCTCCCAAGGAGGAACTTGTACCCATTACCCCTCATCTTTTCCACGTAACTTCTCATAAAAAGGGAAGCTCCATCTTCTTTGTAGTCACACTTTAACTATTGGAACATGGTCTCTCCTAAGTCTTCTTTTCTCAAGGCTGAACAAAGCTACTTCTCTCAGCCTTTTCTCATATGGCAGCTTCCCAGTCCTGTGATCATCTTTATGGCTCTTCTCTGGACCCTCTCCAGACTATCCACACCTAGATTGTGTCCGCTCATAGAGTGTGGTCACTGGTGCAAAACCTCAGAAGATATTTAAGCCTCAATGGAAGTATCAGTATTTCAGCGAGAGGAGTATTTCTAGGAGACAGAGGGATTTTTCAAGGTCACTAAGTATAGGTTGTTTGGGGAGGACATGCAAAAGCCAGTGCCCTTATTCCAACTGGTCAGGAGTTTGCTGCCAGCAGGTCTGAGAGTAGCATGAGAAAAACATAGGTGATCACCTAATACAACCAAAATGTTGTTCTCTGTCCCTCACCAGCTCTGAGGGAAAAGCTGATCTGGATGTGACCATCCCTGACACCATCACCGAGTGGAAAGCCAACGCATTCTGCACATCGGCAGACACAGGGTTTGGCCTGTCCCTGACAGTGTCCTTCAGAGCTTTCCAGCCCTTCTTTGTCGAGCTCACCATGCCCTACTCTGTGGTGCGTGGAGAGTCCTTCACACTGAAAGCCACCGTTTTCAACTACCTGACCACCTGCATCAGGGTAAGACACATTCACAACTTTGCTCAGTCCGACAGCTTAGGGAAGGCTACAATCGGCCACTTATAACGTGCTTTCCAAAACCAGATGACTGACGATAATTTCATACAGGTGTGTGTATGTAGGAATTCTTGGTGTAGTTAATGAAGGGGAATATGTTTTTTCTGACAAAGTTTTGAAAGCTGTGCTTGATTCAGAACATAAAACTCTGATGCTGAGGCTGGTGGCCTTGCCATCACCGATTTTTGACATTGTCCTATGGAAATATGAAACTTGGGTTATCTACAGAGCACAGAGTCACTGTATACCCACACGGAAACTCCAGGTTCATGAGGGTGGATACCTGTGTTCAGCCTTTAGTCTCATCTCATATGTAAACATCTCATAAAGTATCATGCCAGATTTGCTGGAGTATGCAGACTTCCTGTGATTTATTGCATCTGCTCCTAAGGCACTGAGCAGAGCGACATAGCTCCACTATTCTTATCTGCATTCTTTCACCACCAAAAAAAGACAAAAGAGAATTTGGGAGGTGATTCAAACAAAATATCAATCAACTTTGCTTGGATTTTATAAATGCAGGTTTTTACTCTACAAGGAATGAAGCTGAAACAAGAAGGGGCACTGATTCGGCCATTCCAATGCACTCTTGTTTACTTCCCTGTCTTTCCTGTTTTGTTTGTTTGCTGTTTTCAGGTTCCTCGTTCCACTCTCCCCTGTTCCCTTACTAGCTTTCCCACTGCTAGTGTTTTACTTCTTCACCTAACTAATCATGAGGAGGGGTCTTTAATTCATGGCTAAGTTGGTATCATTGTTTGCCTTCATTCACACAACTGGTCCATACTCTCCATTTTCCCAGAATGGATTTCCTTTCCGAAGACACACATCTTGTTCTCTACACTTACCTCCCAATCTCTTATAGCTGTACACATCTCGGTCTTTTCCACCTTTATCACCCAGTTCTTGCTCTGCAATATCCATAAGGTTTTCAGTCCCACAGTATTACCAGCTCCACTCCCTATTTCCATGTACCACACTGTCTTCAGAAACCCCAGCTTCTCTGCAATTCCCACCTTCGTGACACCTCTCTGTACAACCGGCAGGTCAGAGTGTCACTGGCTGAATCTACTCAGTTCCTGGCTACACCAGCGGAGAAGCAGGAAGAATCCTACTGCATCTGCATGAATGAAAGGAAAACTATGGCTTGGGCAGTGACACCAAGATCTCTAGGTAAGAGGCTGGACAACAAGAAAATGCGGGCACCAGTTATTTGTGGAAGACATCAGATCTTTGGTGTGAGGAGCTAGATGACTCCAAACCTGTCTGGAAGGATCTTGTCTATGCCAGGAATGAGAAATTCAAATATGAGGTTGAGATAACTACACTACACTGGCATGCAGTTTCCAGGTCCTAAACAACCAGTTAAGTGTTATGGGCCAATGTTTTCTTAGCATTTGAATAAAAATCACCAATTCCCTTAATGCATGCAAAGCACTCAGACATTTCTGTTGTGAAGCTGAGAAAGTCTTAGCTTAATGTGTTTGGCTTTGAAATATTTTAATCAAAGCTTGCTTTCTCTGAAGCCTCCCAGAATAAGACTTTGATTTACAAGACGTGCCTCTTCACTACTCTTCTGGCTGATGGACTAACACCTGCTTGGGTGGCCGTCATGAAGGAGGTGGCCTGGAAGGCTGCAGCTGGACCAAGATAAAACACTGTCTTGAGTACAGTTCTCCTCTTGGAAAAGCTTCTCTGTAACGCATCAGAGAGTGCCCAGCACAAACACAAACCCACATTTCCCTGGCGCTGCCTGGCAGGGCTGGCTGACCCTTGTTTCCTCCAGGGCAGGTGGAGTTCTCGGTGAGCACTGAGGCCCTGCAGAACCCGCAGCCCTGTGGGAACACCATCGTGGAGACCCCTGAGAAAGGGCGGAAGGACACGGTCATCAGACAGCTGCTGGTGGAGGTATGTGGGCTGCTGAGTTTGGTGGCATAGAAAAGTAATAATAATTTCATGCTCCACAGTAACAGTTGCTGCATGATGAAGGTTTTCTGGTTGAGTTGTGATAGCAGCAATAATGGCTTGTGTGACTCTTATTCTGCACACGTTTATAAAAGCAGCATTGAGAAACCTCACACAGGCCAGTAGAGCCCATAACTCATGATGTTGTCATCTCACAGTAAAAGCAGGCTATTTCATTACGTTACATAGTGGGACAGAAATAATAAGGCAGGCAATAATGACAGGTTTGTCCCAGACACATCATCTGGGAGACAAATGAGAACTCCTTGGTTCACAGAGGTACAATGGAAGACTTGCCAGAAACCATATGTGTCCCCTCCAGCACACGGCCAGTACTCTGGAATATGGAGCAGTCACCACAATCTACAAATATTTCCAAGCAAAACTACCATCATTGTTTTTAATTGGTTTTATTACACTTCTAAGAATGTTTAAAAGAGTGCGGTATGCTCAAAAGAGTATGAACTAACTTTCTATTTTTGCATTCCTTCCTACATTCTTTTCTTAAGCAGTCTTTTGAAATGATAAAACCACAGCCTTTCCCATGACAAATAGCCAGTCATAAAAATAACCCAAAGTGTAAGACTCCTGGTGATGAATAGCAAACACAGAGGACTAGCTTGTTGTATGGGGAAATCTATACCATATCACATTGTCAATCCTATGCATGACAGGAAGGACTAATTGTATTTAACAAAATTAAGTCAGGAGTAATATATAACACTGTAACTCCTTTATTACACACGACTCCTCCATTACACACCTTCCAATTCTCGGTAAGATAGGGCCAGGATTCACGTAATATGTAACTTCAGAAAATGTTTGGCTAACCTGAATGTAACGATGCAACAACCATCCCATCTGTTAGGCTGCTTCTTTTTTTGTTGTCTTTTTAATATGACTTATTTACAAATTAATTTGAAAGTATAGCGCATCTCATGTATCAGGGCACAAACAACTGTTTAACATTTCGGGAAAACTTCCTCATTTCCTATATGCCTTCAGGGAAAAGAGGCTTAATTTTGTTCTTTGAAGATACTGGAAGATCAGAACTATAAAGTCTTTTCTCCCAGATGGCAGGGGAGTGAAAATAACCAAATGAGCATTAAAATCACTTCTGTCAGGGTGTCTGAGAGATTATTGGTTTTATCCTGTTACTGTAATGAGGTAATTAATCTACAGCAAGCCCTGACTGGATAGAATCAGTGATTAGCATCCCAGGCTGAGCAATTAATCAACAGGGGTGGATACCACGTAACTCGCTTGCAGTGGAGCTGCATTGTCCCGAACACAAGGATGTCACTGTCCCCTGCAGCAGGCAGCGCATCCTGGGGAGACAGAAGGCAGGGTGCCAGAGCCCCTGGGGCATCCTCTTGAGCCTTGGGAAACCAAGGCTCGCTGAGAGTTAGTTGCGAAACAGGATGTTTTTTCACCCAGGAATTTCTCCGCTGGAAAGGAAAATCTTTCAAATAGCTACAGTTTTTATGTTTTAATTTCCTGTTGAAATGTTCAAAATCAAACTAAACAATGGATTTCTAATTTAGTCGCATTTCAGAACGACATAGTGAAACGAACAAGAAGGTGCCTTTTCAAACAGAAACAGTTAGCTCTGCCACAGCTTACCCTAAAAGCTTTTTCTTTTATTTTTCCCCTACTCTTCTAATCTTTCTCTGTCTTTTCATACTGAAGAATGAGAGACAATATATTTTAACTGTTTGAGAAAGTGAAGGTAATACCGTTGCTTATATGCTGGAAAAATTTTTCAGCTGGCAAAAGCTGAGGACCAGTAACGAAGCAATGGGAACACTCCTCTTTGGAGGTTAAAAAAACTGATGCAGGGATCTCCCTCAAATAAACTCTGATGAAATGAGTTTTCTAGTAAATATTTGATTCCTGAGTTATATGCAGAATGTTTCCAACCAGCTCAAGAGAAAACAGGGCTTCTTTTCTGACTTCAAAAATCAGGCTAGTAGTATTTGAAAGGGAGGGACACGATCACCAGTTGACTGTGGCATGTATTTAAATTTAGGGTGTTGTAACGTGTCACTCCTGGGTGCATTGGAGTGCTCTAGTTGCCACCTGTCAAAGCTCTTGCATACATATCCTACCGATGTCCCAGGCACTCAGCCATCGTCGCAGTCTGAAGAGTTCTGCTAGACCGGGCACAGGTGGGTAGCACCTTGGAAGACAGAGCCCTGTGGCTCTGCTGGCCCTGTTGGTAACGTCGTCTTGCGTGTTACCTGCATCCTAACCTGTGAAGCCACAGGGCCTCTCTCAGTAATATGAAAAGAAAGAACACGTATTAAATGTCATGCCTGTAATTAGCCAGTATGTTATAGTCCTCAATTATCAGCAGTTTAGCACAGGGAGGAAAAAACTTTGTAAGCAATTTCTAAAGACTTTTCAGTGTAATAAAGTTCTTCCCAAGGTCAAATTTATAAGTATTTAACTTTCTTAGAGTCCTTTTTAGTTTCCCTCTTGGTTTTTCTTCCTTTTCTTTTTGTTGTTGTTTCTCATTTTTTGCTTTTTTTCTTGCTTTTTTGCCCAAGCCGGAAGGGACTGAGGTGGAAACTACCTACAACTCTGTGCTCTGTGCATCTGGTAAGAGACTTTTTCTTGCTAAGGCTTCCTTTGCCAAGGTGGAGATTAAAGACAAAGGGAGAAGACAAGGTTTGTGAATGCTCCGCTCCGAGAAGAAAGGTGTAGGGACCTAATAAAATTGAACAAACTACATGTATGTCCAACTGGTATGGAAATTAATTCTTCCCAAAGGAGAAGAGCTGAGGCTGAAATAGACCCTGCAATTACAGAGGCAGAAATATCTCTTAGGAACTGAGGTTGGCTTGGTCTCTGTAGGGAGAGAATTTCTAGGATTTTAGGGTTATCTCCAATGTCTTTCATGCAATGGGTCACAAACTGGACTCTGCAGTAAGCCAGGTCTGCCCATCAAAGCAGAAGAGGCCAAAAAAATAGACTGGCAAGTGTATCTGTCAGTCAAGGCCATGGAGAAGTCCATGAGTCTGTGTGTGAGGGTCTTGGCAGACCTAACACAAAATCACACAACAAAATTACAGAGGAATGGATTTACTGAAGGCAGGAGACCCCTGTGCAGGGGATGGTGTCTCACCCTCTTAGCTGCTACCCATGCACGTAGATATATCTGAAACTGTAACCAAATTGGTCTGTGTTTTACCCCAGAAAAGTCATCATCAGAGACAGTCTCCCTGGTTCTCCCACAGACTGTGGTGGATGGCTCAGCCAGAGCGTATTTCTCAGTGCTAGGTAAGTGAAGCATTCTTAAAGTGTCACATGCTATTTTGAAACACTATCATGTTTCTTCAGGAAGTGCTCAGTCTACTGGAAACCCTGAACTTTGCTAATTTACACTGGAAATTGTCCCGTTCCCCAGGAGACATCATGGGCACTGCCATGCAGAACCTGCACCAGCTCCTCCAGATGCCGTTCGGCTGTGGGGAGCAGAACATGGTGCTCTTTGCGCCCAACATCTACGTCCTGGACTATCTGAACAAGACAGGGCAGCTGACTGAGGAGGTCAAATCCAAGGCCATCGGATACCTAGTGAGCGGTGAGCTGAGATACGGCTTTTGCTTCACTGCTCCTTCTTTCCATTGGAAACTGGATACTTATGGCCAGTGTCCTTGTGCAGTGTCCAGAAGGGAACAGGACACTCTGGTAGATCAGGTGTATATAATACCGTATCTATAAGAGAGAATTCTGCGCTCATGTGGAGGTGCAGGGTGAGAGACAACAGCGCCTAAACAGGAACATAGAAAAAGTCAAGGACTGGCAATAACTCAAGAGTTGTCTCTGTCGGAAAAGGGACATATGAAACACAGAAATCAGACTGTAACCACTAATCATGGCAGTTTATGTAGATCTCAGACCCTCCTTAGGACTAAGAGTTAGAAAGTGCCACTCTTGACTAGGCCAGAGTTTTAACGCACTAGTTAGGACATGTTGGCAGACATAACACCAGTACGTATGGGCATGGTGGGGATCTGCTGACTAAGAAGGAACTGGGTTTACTCAGTAATTGCTCAGAAAAATTGCACTCCTCCAATAAAAATTATCCTCTTTTATGCATCCCTATCCTGCGTGGGGCTCACCTTTGTATTAAGTTCTCCTCTGGGAACCATTTTCCCATTCTCTCAAGTCTGAGATACATTTACCTCTCATGAAGTCTACAGCACAAACCAGCAATGACCACAGATACCCAGTTTCCAGGTGTTTTAGGAGAGAGGAAGAGCACAAAGATCAAGGTAGTGGAAGCTGTGGGTTTGCCAGAACTTCCATTGTGACACTGAGCAGCGTAGCTCACATGGTGCCCCGTGTCTGCTACATTACCTTTGCAGGGCTCCTCAAAAAGTACTGTGACAACTAAAATTTTCTTCCACTCTCCATTTCAGGGTATCAAAGGCAACTGAAGTACAAACACTGGGATGGTTCTTATAGCACCTTTGGGCCCCATTATGGGCAAGTTGGGAATACCTGGTAAGACTTCAGTGCCACCGGCTTTTCATTTCCACTTTTCATGCCCTTCCTTTCCTCAGCATCTCTGGTGTTTGGTCATCGTGGGGGTTGAAATGGAGGTGGAGATGACATTATAAACATGACATCATAGGATAATCATGTGGGATAATGGAGCAGGGAAGGATGCTGAGGGAGATGCTTTTAGGTTTGCAATGCTGCACTGATAGCTACTTACCTCCCCGACACTCTTCTTCGGCTCCAGTGAGGGTGACCTGCATGAGGGTGACCTAGCTAATTCTTGTTAGCAGAAGATGCTGTTGAATCCCTAGAGTGCCATCGCCCACCTACCTGCAGCCCTCAGGGCTATCAACAGCAGGCTTCAGCTAGCATTGGTCCCTATCTCACTGAGTTGCTAAGCTAGCTCACAGTTTCCAACGAGCCCACTGTGACCAAATCCTATAGTCTCTACTGCTTTCCTCCAGAACAACGATGCCCACATGGGCCCTATGACTTCTGATGGATACCGGGCTTGCTCAGGATTTCTCAGTTCACTCTCTCACTTTCAGGCTCACAGCCTTTGTTCTCAAGTCCTTTGCCCAGGCCCGGCCTTACATCTTCATAGATGAGAAGCACATCCAGGATGCTTTGGTCTGGCTTGCTCAAAAGCAGAAGGAGAACGGCTGTTTCCGCAGTTCTGGGACACTCCTGAACAACGCCATAAAGGTAACACATCTGCCTAATTGGCTCCACATGGGCTTTTTCAGGCTGGAACTTGACCATAAGTCTCTCTGGGACCAACGGAACTATTTCAGCACTTGGGGGTTGGGGAGGAGGGGGGAGTTGTATATGTGAGCTATTACAGAAGCAGAAAGAGCCAACAGCATCTTCTGAAGGACTTACCATGAGAAGAAGGCTAGGAAGAATTTGTCTCTGCAGGATGTTGATATCTAGCATGGGGAGAAGTCAGTGGTGTGGTGTGTGGTGTGGTGGGGGATCAACCTCTAAATTTGTGTTTCCCTGCAGGGTGGAGTGGACAATGAGGTCTCGCTGACAGCCTACATCACTATCGCATTGCTGGAGATTCCTCTGCCTGTAACTGTATGTGTCTGCACCCGAATCCGAGCCATAGATGGTACTGCTACTAACCTGCCCTATTAGTGTCCCCTCAGATTATCAGGTCTCTTTACCTTTCGAAAGAAATCCTGTCTGAGTAATCTTTCTGTTCAAGCCTAGACTGGAATAACACTTTTCCTCCATTTTCCTCCACTGTCCAACCCTGTATTCCACATACACATTTCACTTTATCTTTTTCTGAATTCTTTTGTGGAGAATCATGCTTTTGCTCCTTTAAAAGAGTACAGCTTGGATTAACAGTGAATTAAGTAATATTTAACCACTGAAATGAGCCAAATAGGTTTTCTTCCCCCACAGAAATTGCTTTTGTTTGTTGGAATAGTACATTCCTATTGAACCACTTGTATGGGCTTATTGCGTTGACACAACAGCATGGGTCTGCAAAAAAAGATGGCACACTCAGGGACTCATTCTCATTTTCTCTGCCTCTTCTAGACTGTTTTAGGGGAAATTCCCATCCTTAAAAGCTTGGGGAATAAGGTATACCTATAGGGATTACCATAAATGGTAGTCTGTGAGAAGTCTGAGGCCTATTAAAATCAATGTAGATTTGGTTATTTTGACCCCTGAGTCTGTGATCCCCTCACTGTGAGACAAGCCCCTGGTGCAGGTAAAATTGGGACGTGAATTGCAGCAGAAGGACTGCTGAGCCAGGATGGTTGCCGGGCTAATCCTTCTGCTCCAAATGTAGTCAGGGCTATTTTGTGTTGAAAGTTTTTTACTGTATAGTAAGAACCAGCAGAAGGAATTATTTTGTCAGTAGGGTGACACGGATAACATTAACTTCACCAGAAGAATTTACTTTCTTTGGTATGTGTTGTGTTTTGAAGGCAAGTTCTCAGGCAGAACGCTCTTGGGTAACAAGGATGTTTTTCATTTCCCCATCTGAGCCTAAAAGTGCCACTGAATGTGAAGGGGTTTGTCAGAATTTGATTGGGATATGGGTGTACTTCAAGTTACAGATGCATGAACTCCTGAGCACAGCACAACCTTAGGCATTTAATGTTATTGGCAAGCATACAGAGTATTTCTGAAAGTAAAATAAGCCATATTAGAAACTCCATTAAAAAACTTACTAGTACTGTCCTGAGCATGTATATCTACTGCCATGTCCTATCATGAGACTGAACTCCTCTCCAACACTTACCTTACAAACAGTAGTAAGCATAGGAAACCTTAGGTGAGGCATACACCCAATTTTGGTTTTATTCTTTGCTTGCCCAAAAGCAGCTTAATTGCTTCTCCAAAAGTGACCACAAAAGATTTCATCTTCCACTAGCAACCCAGTGAAGGCAAAGTACAAAGCCACTGTAAAATAAATCTTTTCCTCCAAGACCATTGTTTAAGCTGTAAACGTGCTGTTAGGCTTCAGATCACGGCATGCCCCCTCTGCAGTGTTATTGCTTCGGTTTTATAGCAGTTTTTCCATCTTGCTGAAGGGTTGTGGGGTCACAATGCCTGTTACTTTACACTATGTAAAGTAGCAGCATTTTGCTTTGCTGTAGCAACTGCACCCTTAAAGCACGCTTGTCATTCTGGCTTCAAAACACACGCATTGTTGATGTTAACAGGTCACAAAAAAATGTCCCAGAAAATAGAAAAACATATAATCTTTCTTGTGCAGAGATAGAACCTACCTCCAAACTAGAAACAAGTGCCAACAAAATTAATTTTTTTCAGAAGGCCCTGGAAAAGAGGAACTAAACAATAAAAAGGAAAAGATAGAGTTGAGGGTGAAAGCACAGAACAGTTCCAGGGTGAGAGCTAGAGGAGGAAACCACATCTACAAGAGAAGATGCTTATCAGAGAACTTCCCTTGCCCTGAAACACCATGAGGCCAGTAATTCTTCTCACGGCAGAAGGACTGGACCCCTATTTCATAGTCTTTACATCAAAATCGGGAAAAACATTACAACAAGGTATATTAAACAAAAACAGATACAAGACAAGGAACAGCCTTTGGCTGCCCATTCATTCCATTCATATTGGACCTGGAGGAGAACGGATACACGATGGTACAATCTCTGTCAGACAGGAGAGTGGAGATGTCAAGGGTCCATGGGTACCACACGATTCCTTTTCTTCAGAGATGGACCTCAATGTGAGTTCTGGTTGCTCCAGCTCAGTCTCTCTCTCTTCCCAGCACACAGTGGTGCGTAATGCTCTGTTCTGCCTGGAAACAGCAGCAAATGAGAAAGAAATCCACGTGTACACCAAGGCACTGCTAGCGTACGCCTTCGCCCTGGCAGGGAAGGAGGAGAAGCGGAAGGCATTGCTTGGCTCACTTGAAAAGGAAGCTGTCAAAAAGGGTGAGTGCTTAACAAGGGACATCCCTTTCTTCCAACCCACTGGCCTTCCATCTTCCCTTGATAAAATGCCTTTTGTTGCTGGGGCAATGGCTGCAGGAACTGGCTGCAGGGGGTAGGGGAAGGTGGAGGGAGAGGAAAAACTTGTGCAAAGGGGTTGCATTCAGCAGGAAGAACCGGGCACCATCCCCAACTAAAGGGCACCTCTGCTGGTGTCTCTTCTCCATCCACTCCTCTTGCCACCACAGGCACTGATAGCAGAGCCTTAGCAATGTCTATGGCCACTCCTTCCTTCCAGGGCTCGACATAGAACAAAGGTAACTAAAGGCAGGATGGACAGTGGGTTTGCCCAAGCATTGTTGGGTGGCAGGGTCGTGAAGGAAGTACCCCCGGCACCTTTTGCCTTCTCTGCCTGCAGGTGACAATCAAGCCCTGGTCACATTCTTTGGGACTGTTTTGCCTCAGAACATGTCACTGCCCGACGCCGGCATCCCTGTACTCAACAAGGGAAGGGGTGACAGCCCGCTGCCCAGCGGGTGCCCAAGCCCATAAATGTCTGCGTGAAGCTGGGGTCGAGAACAAAGTGGGACTCAGGCCTGAGCACTAAGCCTCAGCAATCGCATACTAGTTGCAGCGACGAGCTGTTTAACCCTTCCCACTTCCTCCTGCATGGCAGAGGCATCCTGGAGGCTCTGTCCTCCCAACCAGACAGGCAGCAGATCAAGAACTCCCTTGCAATGACTGCTAATAATTGCTTGTTCTCTTGTCTCCACACTCGCTGCCTCCTGTGAAGATGGGTCTGTTCATTGGCAGCGGCCTGGGAAAGAGCCCGAGGTGGATCTCCCGTACTATCGCCCCCGAGCTCCCTCTGCTGAAGTGGAGATGACAGCCTACGTGCTCCTCGCTTCCCTCAAAACCGAGCCGGCACCTTCCCAGGAGGAGCTGTCATTCTCATCTCTTATTGCAAAGTGGATCAGCAGTCAGCAGAATCCCAACGGAGGCTTCTCCTCCACCCAGGTGAGCTGCTTCCTCCCGACACCTCACGCGTCCATGTCAGCAGACGGGAAATGTCAGAGACCCAGGTGGGAGCTCGGTAAGGTTTGCCGGAGACGGAACTCTAGCCCTGCAGTATCTACCACGGCTGCCAAGTAGAGGCTCGCATGTCAGGTAGTGCCTCTGGAAATGACTGATACTTTGGTTAAGAACCTCATTTCTTGACACGCTCAGGCAGAACGGTAGGGACATGAGGGACGTGTGTCTGTGCCACTGGGGAGGGCTCCCACTGCAATTTCTTTGTGCATATGAAGCTGCTGCTTCACCCTGTGGCGAGCGAGCGAGCGAGTAAAGGCTGCCCAGAGCTCCACGCCAGGGAGCTTGGGCAACATGCAGCTGCTGAGCAGAGGACACCAGATGGCAATGGAAAGATGCAAAACTGCTCCTTCCATCTGCCCTTTCCACTGAAACCTGGGGAAAGTGAAGAAGCGAGGGGAGGGGGCCTGCTGACAGCAAAGGGGGGCTGTGGGAGGACAGGCTGTGGAAACTGCATCCCATTGGGTACCGGGACCTGTCTCTTTCAGGACACTGTGGTGGCTCTGCAAGCTCTGTCCCAGTATGGAGCCGTCACCTACGCCAAGAGCGGAGCAGCTTCCACAGTGACCCTGCGATCTGGAGGGGACTTCCAGCAAGACTTCCAAGTGGATGCTACAAACCGGCTGCTGCTCCAGCGCGTGCCCCTGCCCCAGGTGCCAGGGGAGTACAGCACGGAGGTGTCTGGAGAAGGATGCGTCTACCTGCAGGTGAGGGTGATGGGGGCAGGTGGCATCCTGGGAGGGGAGACTCTTGCCAGGCAGGAGCCAGGGAGAGGGTCCACCAGATGGGAGAGAGGGAAGGCTCTGGGAGAGGGAAGGGGAGAAGAAGACTGTAAAGTGTGTGGAGGAGAAAGAGTGGGAGGGAAGCAGGGAAGGATCTGCAATGTGGAGGAGCTGTGCGAATGGGAGAAGTGGGGAGGCTGGATGGGGGGAGGATCACCTCTCTCTCGTGTTGAGCATGCACGCACACACGCTCACACAGAGCTGCTGGCTCTCCTCTAGACAAGCCTGAGGTACAATGTGCAGCCCACGCAGGAGGATGCACCCTTCATGCTTCATGTGTACACAATCCCAGAGACATGCGCCGATTCCAAGGCTCACAAGGTCTTTGACATAGGCATAAACGTCAGGTGAGTCTGCGCCTTCCTAAGAAGCCACGGGAGTTGGAGGAGGTCTGGCTGTCCAGGGTGAGCCACTCTGGAAGCCCTGGAGGAGCAGTGTCTGCCAGGAAGGTGGGCAGGAAGCAGCTGGTCTGGGAGGAGAGGCTGTGGCTGAACTGTGTCCTGTGGTGGTGGAGCTGTGTGGGCAGCCCTGGGCTGGGCTAGTGAGAGGCTGCACAGACAGCTAGGAGACCCTGGCAGAGCTGGAGAAGGAGGTGCTGGACTGCCAGGGCTTGGTGGGCTGCCCAGTGTTATGGAAAAGATGGAATTGCCCCCAGCTTTGACTTGAGGTGCACTGAATCTTTGTTGCTTGGTTCCTTAGTTACACTGGCGAGCGCAATGGCTCCAACATGGTGATTGTTGATGTGAAGATGCTGTCAGGATTCATCCCCTTGAAGTCCTCCGTGAGGAAGGTAAAATGATCTGTGAAGCATTTCTTTGAGTATATTTGTCCTTAATCGGGGGCATCAATTTCCTTTTTTAATCTAAATCTTCTCCTGGTGTCTCCTCCACTATTAGACCTGTCCCTCTTTTCCTCCAGGTCTTCTACCCCTCAGCTGTGGAGGAGGGGTGAATGAGGGATGCCAGCCCTAGCACTCCCTTCCCACCCCTCAAGCGCTTGTGGTAGCTCAAACATATTTGTCCCTGAGACCAAGAGCTTGGAAGGATATAATCAGGATTCATTTCAGAGACTCAGGATCCTTGGGAGCTGTACAACAGCTGTGACAATGCTGGTCCTTCATTCCATTTCTCTGTCAAGGAGTTGCAAGGGCATGAGAGGGTGGGAACTGGGGGAAGACTTACTGTGAGGGGCCGAGTCCCCTGGGAAGTACTCTCCCCATGCTTTACTTCTCAGCTCCTACGTTTTGAGGTTCTAGGGGTGGGAGGAAGCTTAGATGAGTTGAAGGACCAGTGACTAATTTCGCTTTGGATCAGCAACCTCTTCCATGTCTCCTCTTTCCAGCTCTCAAACACCTGGTTTCACCAGATCCAACGGACAGAAGTGAGCACAAACCGTATTCTGCTGTACATAGAGAAGGTGAGGACTGAGCCCGGACTGCTGTGGGGCACACAGTGAGCTCTGCAGCACACTGGCAATAGCATCCTCAGTGATGGAAAGCAATGCTAAGCACCTCCAGGCTTGTAAACAGGAAATGTAAACCTGTCTGCCACTGAACCATAGAACCATCTGCTTGGAAGAGATGACCGTACACCCTGCACTGCCAGAGTCCCTAAACCAAGTCCCTCAGCGCCACATCTACACATCTTTTAAACACTTCCAGGGACGGGGAGTCCAACATTTTCCTGGGCAGCCTGTTCCAGTGCTTCACAACCCTCTCTGTAAAGAAATTTTTCCTAATATCCAACCTAGATCTCCCCTGGCACAGCTTGAGGCCATTTCCTCTGGTCTTGTCACAAGGGAGAAGAGTCTGACACCCACCTCACTACAACCTCCTTTCAGGTAGTTTTAGAGAGTGATAAGGTCTCCCCTCAGCCACCTTTTCTCCAGGCTAAACAACCCCAGTTCCCTCAGCTGCTCCTCACAGGACTTGTGCTCTAGACCCTTCATCAGCTTTGTTGCCCTTCTCTGGACACACTCCAGCACCTCAATGTCCTTCTTGAAGTGAGGGGCCCAAAAGTGGACGCAGTACTCAAGGTGTGGCCTCACCAGTGCTGAGTACAGGGGGACAATCACTGCCCTGCTCCTGCTGGCCGCACTAGTGCTGATACAAGCCAGGATGCTGTTGGCCTCCTTGGCCACCTGGGCACACTGCTGGCTCATATCCAGCCGCCTGTCGACCAGCACCCCCAGGTCCTTTTCTGCCAGGCAGCTTTTCCAGGCACTCCTCCCCAAGCCTGTAACGCTGCAGGGGTTTATTGTGGCCCAAGTGCAGGAACCGGCACTTGTCTCTCTCTCATGAGACATCTCTGTGCCAGCCCTCAGCCGGCTTTGTCTCTGCCCATCACACTAACCGGGCCCTGACCTCCCCACCAGCCGGAGCCGCCCCCAGTGTGGGGAAAGGCCCCACGGTTTCCCCTCGCCCCTCAGCCAGGCCCGCTGCCCCCACCAAACCCCCTCCCCGCGGCCCGGGCACGACCGGCAGGGCAGAGCGAGGGAGCCCGGGCGGTGCTGGGGCACGGGGGAGCCCGGGGCAGGGCCGAGCCGCCCCTGAGCCCCCACCGCTTCCTTCCCCAGCTGAGCAGCGACACCCTCGGCTTCTCCTTCACGGTGGAGCGGGACATCCCCGTGCAGGGCCTGAAGCCAGCTCAGGTGAAGGTCTACGACTACTACGAGACAGGTGAGTGCGGGGCCAGCGGGACGCGCCGCGGCGCCGCCAGCGCCGGGCACCCGCAGCCGCGCCCGGCCCGGGCCGTTCCGCGGCCCCCACCGCTGCCTGAGCTCTCCGAGCGCACAGGGCCCGCAGCGCTGCAGGCCACCACCCTGCCCTCCTGCCCCTTCTGCTGCCCGGGCAGCGCCCCGGCGAACGACGAGGCGGGGCAGGGCTGGCCGCTGGAGGCCGGGTCGGGGGGCGTCGCTGCCCGGCTGCCCCTGCACCCGCGGCGGCCCTGCAGCCGCCCTCCCCCGCGGGACGGGGCGCAGGAGGGCGCACCGCGGCCCTCCGAGCCTGGCGCCTGCGAGGCGGGTCCCGGCTGCCCGGCGAGAGGAGCGGTGCCGCGGGGCAGGGCCGCGGCGCTGGGGCTGCCGCCTTCAGCCCCGGCCCCAGAGCGCGGCCCTGCCCGGCCCGCCCGGCCCGCCCGCCGCGCCTCGTGCCGCTGCTGCCCCGGCTGCCGCGCCGGGGTGGCGGCCGCAGAGTTGTCCGCCCGCACCCCACCCGTCCCAGCGTGCTGGGAGCAGCTGCCCGAGCAGCCCTTGGGCACCCTGCGGTGGAGAGCTGCTGGGGCTGCCCGTACCCCACGGGGTGGCTCTGCCTTGCTGCCGCGGCTGGGGCTCCCGCCACCGCAACCGAGACCTCTGGGGGCAAGCCGGGGATGGTGGCAGTGGCCTGCTGTGGGGCCTGGCAGAAGCGGCTTGTCTGGCACCCGTCCCCTTGGCAGGAGGGCCGAGGGGCTCTGACAGCCCCCTCCCTCCCTTCCCTTCTGTTTTCCAGATGAGTTTGCCACACAGGAGTACAGCGCTCCCTGCACCGCAGGTAGGGTACCAAGAATCCTGTCCTCCTTCTCACCTCCTTCCATTTTCTTCATTGTATTTTTGGTCTTCCAGCCAGTGCTTGCGTTTTTCTGCTCAATGGGTAATTTAGATGAGGTTGGCTCAACTCACAGACGCAGGTTTTGTATACAGAACTGAGAGCACAGGAGGGACAATCTTGTCTCATTTAAAATCCACCATCCCTGAATTCTCAGACTTGTTACCAGATTAAGGTTCTACTAGCTTGAATGAAGGTTATATCCCTATTGTTATGTTACTTCCCCTTGGACTGTTTCTTTGAATTCAAGTTTCCTAGATCATTTCTGGTCCTTCCTGAGAGTTCCAGCTAGTGTAGCTGTGGTATCATGCTGAGGCGATTTGGCTTTTTCAAACCACCCAGAATACTCCTTCCCAAAAGCGCTCTGTCTGGCGCAACAGAGCAAATCAAGACCACCAAACAATAACCCATAAAGCAGCACGTCATGGTCTGACTTACCATGATTTCATGCCATTATCCAGAACCTCCTGCCCAAGCCTGGAGTACCTTTTCGCTAAAGCTGTAGTGTGGTGCTGCTCTTACCCCCTCGCTTCCTACTCTGAGCCATACCTGCAGTAGGGAGTCCTCATTACACAAGAATTCCTCCCAACCCTTGCTATTGAAGAGGTAAATGCTTGGCTCTTACAGGAACTTGGGCTCACCTCTATTGTATGATGACAGAAAACTGCCCTGGTGGTACACCCGCAACTGTACATACAGCCACATCACTCATCTATGAGGAGGATCATAGTTCTCCAGTATGGTACCCTAGCCTGCTTGGTGACTCTATGTGGCAAAGCCCACTGTGGTGCTGGCATACTGCAGCATGCCTTTAAGCAAGGTCATTTTCCTTGGATCCCGAGATATGGCAAGGTTGCCTATAGTAGCTACTGTCTGGAGCAACAGCTGCTTCCCACCAGCTATCCTGCTGCCCAAGCAGGAGGAGGGTCTCTCAGGAGGCAGGTATTCCTCATGACCCTAGGCACCAGCCCTCAGTCAGAACAGAGAGGCTATGATCTTTTGGGGGTTCTCCGCAGTGCAAGGCCACATATTTGGCTTAGGAGCAGAGATAATGTAGGAGCTTCTGTGGAAGGCCCTGGCCAGGGATACTTCTCCTGTCCTTTATGGAGTCTTCCAGGTCTGGCTTCCTATCAGTTGCTGAGTTTCAGAGGTGTTTGGAATATGGAGGCTTCTGGGAAGAAGCCACTGAGACCCTGGGAAATGGTTTTTCACAGGGCCCGACTCTGGCAGCTGAGAGCAGAGAAAAAATGAGTTGGACTTGGGGAAGGCAAAAGCTTTGTCTCTTGCTGGTGGTAAATGGTGAAGTTTATCTCCTCTTGTGTTCTTATCTGGTATCTTGGAAAAGAGCCTAAGCTCCCACGCTTTTACTCCATACTGCTTGCTAACCTGGCTGTGTTCTCCTGATTCTGAGTCTACAGCCTCTCTTCATGGAAAAAAGGTGCATAAGTCCTACGATAGACACTGAGTGGACAGTGAAGCATTTCCAAAGGGTATATTGATGCGGTCTAGTTATCCAGTCTGAGATTAGCAGGGAAGCTTTAGATTTTAGGCTACTCTTCCCCATGTCCGTGTTAAGGCAGAGATTTTATCTTCCTTGAAAAGGATGATGGGAAGTTGCTAGTTAAGAGGTCCATCCACTGGTCTAGCTGTCCAAAGGTGGTTTGCACTGACTGATCTGCACTGATGCAGATCTCAGTTGCAAAGCAGAAGGCTTCCTTCCCTACCCTGAACAGTACTGGTGCAGCAGTTTCCTTCCACTCTCTGCAGAGAAATAAATACACTTCAAGAACCTGTCTCATTGCTGCAGTGAACATCCTTGCTGCCTCTTTGCACTGTGCTCCTGAATCCATCCCACTGTGACAAATCCCACTCTGCCACTCTGCTTATCTCTCCCAGTGGGTCAGTCTCAGCCCTCTCTCAACCTCAGATAGCTTTGAAGGTGCCATGAGTGTTGAGTGCTATGGCTGACCCTCAACCCTGGTCACACAGCAACTCACTTTCCTGTACTGTGCTTCACACACAAGCTGGTTTGCCAAACCCACAGCTTGCTCTGTCTCTCGGCCTGAGAGAGGGAACTGGCATATCTCCCTAACTCCTGTACCCTCCTGTCTTCTTCCATCCTTGCAGACGAAGTAGACCAGGGCAATGCATGAAGAATACTCCCAGTTGCTGGAACCGGCCTGCCTCACTACCACCACCATCTGTGGAGTGACAGACAAATAATGCCTGCAAGAAATGGAAGATGAACTTCACAAATAAATTAACTGTACTCACCAACGATTTTTGAACAGTTTATTCCCAGTTTATTCCCAGCTCAGTTTCCAGTGGCAGCTTTAATCTCCCTGGCTTCTTAGGTTGAAGAGCATCCCATCCAGCCATGGCTGTGTGTAGGACAATAAGACTGACAAGTGAGGAAAACAAACAAAGAGGGCAGAATGATTTAAGTTGGGGTCAGCCTTTCTAATATAGCCCTCTCAGTGTTACGTACTCTGAACTTGTCCTCTGAGATCCTGTCTAATCAACAGAGAAGGACAGGTACTTCTTGAGAACCATTTCTCTCCCCTTGCTTAGAAACCATAACCTTGATTGAATTGGTCTCTGCAGTCTGGATGATCATCTAATATTACATAAAATTCAGCCTCTGTGATGTCCCCGGTACACACCCCTTCCAGGATTGTTGCTTGTTTGTGGAGGAGTGGGAGGAGATAAGCAGTCTGCCCTCTTCTAAGATTCGCGTGTGCATGGGAGGGCAGGAGGGATGTCTGCGTGCATTATGCCTTCAGCTGATAACTTATACTGGCCTGTTCTCCAGTTGAAGCCTGGGCCTTCTTGTGGAAACTTCCATATCTTGTGCCTGCTGCTTCTGGGAGTTTCCCAAGGAGAAGCTAGTGGCATTTGCCAGCAACCTACCTACCTAAGTCTAGTTTAAATGGCACATTTATTTAAATCATAGAGTTGCTTTGGTGAAACGGTCCATAGTCGTCTTAGATCAGGAATGCTACTGTTTTCTTGGTTTTGTCCCATTCATTTCTGGTGTTAACTTTTGAATAGCAGGAAGATCTTACGTGACTATTCTCATGAAATGCTTATTGTTAGGCGTCATGACTTATCGGTATCCAAAGTATGCACAGCTAGTTGTTCCATTTTTTTTTACTGTGCCTATCCAAATAGTGTTTGAGAACAAATAAAGTTCTTCATCTATTTTGCTAGATACTAATATTTTGTCACTTTGTCTCCTGTGGTGTTTGACGTTTGCTCACTCAAGACTTTTTTGATACCTCATATTCAGAAAAGTCTATGGAATTAACTGGCTTCAGGGAAAGCTGAGCAAAATTTCAGATCAAGCATGAATACTAATTACATTTTGGTTTGATTTAGAAAAAGTAAAATCATGTAATTTCCTATGATGAGACAATTACTTTTTCAAGCTCTCAAAGCAACATAGTTTTTAGTTACTGAATTAAACTCTTGATTTTAGACCATTGTGATTTGCCTTTGAAGCGTGCCTTGCACACTCCATGGGGATAGAAGTTCTATACTCACACCTTCCTGTACTTTCTTCGGGTAGCTTTGCTAAAGTTTCCTACACAGTATGCCATGTAGGACCTGCAAGTATAAGACTTCGATGATTCACAGCCTGGGCAAGCAGAGAAATGTTAAACTGTACAGATGCGGGCTACCCAGGGAGCCCCAAAAGACAAATGATGTGGTGCTGCCCATGGGCAGTCTAACTCTAATTTAAAACCAGGCGGCAGCAAAACATTGTGTTAACTCCTTCCATGGTAGAAAGCCATTATCCACATTTCGTGAATGGAACGTACTCCAGTGATTTTACATACTTTTAAATTAAATCATCATTATGATCACTTTGTTTAATTTGAGGAAGAAAAGATCCAACACTGTAACTATGTAGAGTACTCACCGGAGGGTAAATGAAAATGAAGGAGTTGTTGCCATCCACCTACAGCCTGCTGTGAAGGAGGGTCTGTATTTGCAGACCTGTGTCTATATGCACAAGTTCGCAGACCTGGCACTTTTGAATGTGCTTGACCCTAACTAACAGTCTCAGCTGGGACTCCATCTCTAATGAGCCCATAGCAGGGGGACAGCTATAAAAGGGGCCAGAGCAAACTGCTTTCATCACACAGTGAGGAATTTTGGCTCATGAAGGGGAAAGAGGGTCTTAAGACACCCATGTGGACGTGACAATGCAAAGGGCTTCAGGAACACTGAAACAAGTCCATCAGCGACTGCTGCATCAGTGACTAACATTTTTGACAGCCTGGGTCTGTGTACGTGAAAGAAGCTGCGTGAGGGACTCATAGGTTTGTTTGCTTGACCTTACATTGGCAGGGTCAAAGAACCATGTAAATAAAACACGCAGGGTGCCATCTACCTACTGAACTAAGGCTGATTGCCTCTGCGTCCCTGGGAGAGATCTAGACTACAGACAATGTGATCATTTGGAAAATTGACATGTAAAAAGTTTAATCCAAAAAAACCAGATGGGAATCCAGGGCCTCCCCTCTGTATTCTGCTAAAGCACTGTAATGCTGCCTAGTTGTGAGGGAGAAAAAAAAATGTATTAAAATTGCTCAAAAAACCCAAAATAGATCTACAGACCTCCACTGAGGGGAAGAGGATAAAGTTTTCATGAAACACGTAAGGGATTTGGCTTATAAGGTGGTTCTTGGTTGACATTCTGACTAATGACACTGTTAAGTTCGCAGTCCCTCTCTGATTTCACTTCAGCTGTTTAGAAACAAGCAGACAATGTTTTCACTGCTAGAACAGAAGAGACCACAGGTCTTTCCTTCACTTCTATCTGGCCTGCTGTGGAAGATCAGATAGGGCAGGTTCACACTGTCCTTCCACCTCATAGCACTGATTTCACAGTGGGATCAAAGGCCATGGGTGATCCGAGGTTTATGTCTGAGGATTATCTTGTAGAAAACATCCACTTTCAGAAGCAGGGAGCCAAGCTTCCAGTGCATAAAGGATCACATAGGATTTCCTCTCTTCCTGGAGACAAACCAAGTACAGTGTCGAACCTCCCCACTGCCAAAAGCTGTCTGCCTTCTGGTATTCCTGAGGAGCTGCCAAACACCACCTTGCTGTGCATGGTTCTGGATTTAAATCTCAGGCCATTACACAGTCTGAGCTCCATGGGAGGAGAAACAATACACACTAACAAAAAATAAGGCCAGAGGCAACTGTTGAGAATGAAGACTTTATTTATAGTGTAACTTCCTTTTTGGTGTTGAGGTGTCCTCCTCTAACGTTTCAATAGCCCCCCTCAACAAGAAGATCTTCTAGGGGCAGAGATATGCGAGCTGATCCCACAAGGCTCAGACAAGATGTGCTCTTCAGGCATTTCCCTGTTCAGCCTTGGCTGGAGGTGGGAAAAGGACAGAGTGAGGTAAGTATCCTTGTGAGGTATCCAGAGCCCTGGACGTCTTCTCTGTGTTTTGGTGGCTATGCAAGTTCAAGCCCTGTTAAAATCTGGGAAACTGCTTCACCTAAAAATGCCCAGCTGCAGACAGGTAACAGAATGGGAATGGCTGTTCACATACAAGACATCCATGCTACAGAGAGGATGGGAGATATTTTAACAGAGAGGAGGCAGATTTATCCTGGAGATACATGAACTATCCTAGTACACATTCTCTCTCAGCACCTGGATTTCCCAAAGGAAGGCAAAAAATAACCCAGGGCAGAGTTTGAAAGATCCCCACCAAAGGCATGTAAATAACATCAAAATTCCCCAAGATGTTTGGAAGACAACTCCTCAGTACCGTTCTGTGTTTGCAGAATGGCAAATGTGGCTCTGAAAAGGGCAGAGACACAAAAGGCTGACTGTTGTGTTCAGTCCCAAGGGAGATTTCAGTCTTGTTTGTACAAAATGACTCACACACGCACAGCAAAAAGACAAGTGCCCTGGTGCAAAGGAAGGCAGTAGCACTGGGACTGCTATTCTCAGTGAACCAAAACAAAAGCTGTATCCGATCTTTCACAGAACGTTGGGTGGCACCAGTGCTTTTTGTCTCTGTACTGAGGCATGCCTAGAGACTGCAGTAGGCAGAGTGAAGATAAATGCTGAAAGTATAGACAGGCTGAGGAAAATCAAGGTCTGCAAAGACTTTCATTCGAGACAACGCGCAATAGCCCGTGCTGGAACATGTCAGTTGTTCCTGTGCACCCTACCTGCGGTGCAGGGAGCGCTGTACTCCTGTGTGGCAAACTCATCTGGAAAACAGAAGGGAAGGGAGGGAGGGGGCTGTCAGAGCCCCTCGGCCCTCCTGCCAAGGGGACGGGTGCCAGACAAGCCGCTTCTGCCAGGCCCCACAGCAGGCCACTGCCACCATCCCCGGCTTGCCCCCAGAGGTCTCGGTTGCGGTGGCGGGAGCCCCAGCCGCGGCAGCAAGGCAGAGCCACCCCGTGGGGTACGGGCAGCCCCAGCAGCTCTCCACCGCAGGGTGCCCAAGGGCCGCTCGGGCAGCTGCTCCCAGCACGCTGGGACGGGTGGGGTGCGGGCGGACAACTCTGCGGCCGCCACCCCGGCGCGGCAGCCGGGGCAGCAGCGGCACGAGGCGCGGCGGGCGGGCCGGGCGGGCCGGGCAGGGCCGCGCTCTGGGGCCGGGGCTGAAGGCGGCAGCCCCAGCGCCGCGGCCCTGCCCCGCGGCACCGCTCCTCTCGCCGGGCAGCCGGGACCCGCCTCGCAGGCGCCAGGCTCGGAGGGCCGCGGTGCGCCCTCCTGCGCCCCGTCCCGCGGGGGAGGGCGGCTGCAGGGCCGCCGCGGGTGCAGGGGCAGCCGGGCAGCGACGCCCCCCGACCCGGTCTCCAGCGGCCAGCCCTGCCCCGCCTCGTCGTTCGCCGGGGCGCTGCCCGGGCAGCAGAAGGGGCAGGAGGGCAGGGTGGTGGCCTGCAGCGCTGCGGGCCCTGTGCGCTCGGAGAGCTCAGGCAGCGGTGGGGGCCGCGGAACGGCCCGGGCCGGGCGCGGCTGCGGGTGCCCGGCGCTGGCGGCGCCGCGGCGCGTCCCGCTGGCCCCGCACTCACCTGTCTCGTAGTAGTCGTAGACCTTCACCTGAGCTGGCTTCAGGCCCTGCACGGGGATGTCCCGCTCCACCGTGAAGGAGAAGCCGAGGGTGTCGCTGCTCAGCTGGGGAAGGAAGCGGTGGGGGCTCAGGGGCGGCTCGGCCCTGCCCCGGGCTCCCCCGTGCCCCAGCACCGCCCGGGCTCCCTCGCTCTGCCCTGCCGGTCGTGCCCGGGCCGCGGGGAGGGGTTTTGGTGGGGGCAGCGGGCCTGGCTGAGGGGCGAGGGGAAACCGTGGGGCCTTTCCCCACACTGGGGGCGGCTCCGGCTGGTGGGGAGGTCAGGGCCCGGTTAGTGTGATGGGCAGAGACAAAGCCGGCTGAGGGCTGGGAGGAAAGTGCCATAAAGTCTGATATGTAGGCAAAAGTCACTGTAAAACTCAGTCCTATTCTAGTCAGAGCCATGGTAGTTTTGAGAGTCAGATCTTTTGCCCTCTGTGGCCAAATGTCCCTTGTGTTTCTGAGCCACCCTCGCCCCAGGTGGATGCTCACCTTTTCCAGATACACCAGCACATGGTTGGTGCTCAGCTCTGTGCGCTCAATAATAGGGTGACGTTCCAGCTGAAGAAAGAAGACCAAGATGTTACTGCATTGAGTGTGTTCTCCCTGTGCCCCTTGCACAGCCCTATGGATGGGGCGTACTGTGGATGAAATACTGGTGTACTCAGGAAACTAAGCAACACAAAACTGCCTCCTTGGTATGCCACTGGGTATCACGGTCCCCAAGCTTCCCTTCACCGGCCTGGATGATGAAGTACAGCCTGGCTACAGCAGGGACTGAGCACTGGTTCAAACACAGCATTGGAATGAATCAATGCCAATAAGTTCCTTCAGGGCTTGCTAGTTGTGCAGTATCTAATGGTTGACTTTATTTTTGAGACCATGCACCTGCTTCAGCATCTCAAACAGTGATCCAAGTCCTAAACAATTACAATGCTATAAGGTGTTATCAGATTTGCAGGGGGAAAAAGGAAACAGCACTACTTTTGAATGTCCTGTGCACAGATGATGGTTTTAGGGAGCTATCAGGACACAGTGATAATAAAGGTGCCAATCACCAGTGGAAAGAAAAAAATCACTTAGTTTCTTTTTCCTAGATTCATCACATTGTCTCTCCTTGTACTGTCCCTGAGACAGATATGAAAAGAGAACACTGTACAGCGCGAATGTGCACGACAAGGGCAAGATCAAGCTGATTCAAACACTGAAGCACTCTAGTTTGCTACAGAAGCTTGAAAAGTGTCTTGAAGACAAGATGCAGGGTGTTGCTTGTTGAGCAAAGAGCTTCCTACCTTCCTCACGGAGGACTTCAAGGGGATGAATCCTGACAGCATCTTCACATCAACAATCACCATGTTGGAGCCATTGCGCTCCCCAGTGTAACTAAGGAACCAAGTAACAAAGATTCAGTGCACCTCAAGTCAAAGCTGGGGGCAATTCCATCTTTTCCATAACACTGGGCAGCCCACCAAGCCCTGGCAGTCCAGCACCTCCTTCTCCAGCTCTGCCAGGGTCTCCTAGCTGTCTGTGCAGCCTCTCACTAGCCCAGCCCAGGGCTGCCCACACAGCTCCACCACCACAGGACACAGTTCAGCCACAGCCTCTCCTCCCAGACCAGCTGCTTCCTGCCCACCTTCCTGGCAGACACTGCTCCTCCAGGGCTTCCAGAGTGGCTCACCCTGGACAGCCAGACCTCCTCCAACTCCTGTGGCTTCTTAGGAAGGCGCAGACTCACCTGACGTTTATGCCTATGTCAAAGACCTTGTGAGCCTTGGAATCAGCGCATGTCTCTGGGATTGTGTACACATGAAGCATGAAGGGTGCATCCTCCTGCGTGGGCTGCACATTGTACCTCAGGCTTGTCTAGAGGAGAGCCAGCAGCTCTGTGTGAGCGTGTGTGCGTGCATGCTCAACACGAGAGAGAGGTGATCCTCCCCCCATCCAGCCTCCCCACTTCTCCCATTCGCACAGCTCCTCCACATTGCAGATCCTTCCCTGCTTCCCTCCCACTCTTTCTCCTCCACACACCTTTACAGTCTTCTTCTCCCCTTCCCTCTCCCAGAGCCTTCCCTCTCTCCCATCTGGTGGACCCTCTCCCTGGCTCCTGCCTGGCAAGAGTCTCCCCTCCCAGGATGCCACCTGCCCCCATCACCCTCACCTGCAGGTAGACGCATCCTTCTCCAGACACCTCCGTGCTGTACTCCCCTGGCACCTGGGGCAGGGGCACGCGCTGGAGCAGCAGCCGGTTTGTAGCATCCACTTGGAAGTCTTGCTGGAAGTCCCCTCCAGATCGCAGGGTCACTGTGGAAGCTGCTCCGCTCTTGGCGTAGGTGACGGCTCCATACTGGGACAGAGCTTGCAGAGCCACCACAGTGTCCTGAAAGAGACAGGTCCCGGTACCCAAAGGGATGCAGTTTCCACAGCCTGTCCTCCCACAGGCCCCCTTTGCTGTCAGCAGGCCCCCTCCCCTCCCTTCTTCACTTTCCCCAGGTTTCAGTGGAAAGGGCAGATGGAAGGAGCAGTTTTGCATCTTTCCATTGCCATCTGGTGTCCTCTGCTCAGCAGCTGCATGTTGCCCAAGCTCCCTGGCGTGGAGCTCTGGGCAGCCTTTACTCGCTCGCTCGCTCGCCACAGGGTGAAGCAGCAGCTTCATATGCACAAAGAAATTGCAGTGGGAGCCCTCTCCAGTGGCACAGACACACGTCCCTCATGTCCCTACCGTTCTGCCTGAGCGTGTCAAGAAATGAGGTTCTTAACCAAAGTATCAGTCATTTCCAGAGGCACTACCTGACACGCGAGCCTCTACTTGGCAGCCGTGGTAGATACTGCAGGGCTAGAGTTCCGTCCCTGGCAAACCTTACCGAGCTCCCACCTGGGTCTCTGACATTTCCCGTCTGCTGACATGGACGCGTGAGGTGTCGGGAGGAAGCAGCTCACCTGGGTGGAGGAGAAGCCTCCGTTGGGATTCTGCTGACTGCTGATCCACTTTGCAATAAGAGATGAGAATGACAGCTCCTCCTGGGAAGGTGCCGGCTCGGTTTTGAGGGAAGCGAGGAGCACGTAGGCTGTCATCTCCACTTCAGCAGAGGGAGCTCGGGGGCGATAGTACGGGAGATCCACCTCGGGCTCTTTCCCAGGCCGCTGCCAATGAACAGACCCATCTTCACAGGAGGCAGCGAGTGTGGAGACAAGAGAACAAGCAATTATTAGCAGTCATTGCAAGGGAGTTCTTGATCTGCTGCCTGTCTGGTTGGGAGGACAGAGCCTCCAGGATGCCTCTGCCATGCAGGAGGAAGTGGGAAGGGTTAGACAGCTCGTCACTTGCTGCAACTAGTATGCGATTGCTGAGGCTCAGTGCTCAGGCCTGAGTCCCACTTTGTTCTCGACCCCAGCTTCACGCAGACATTTATGGGCTTGGGCACCCGCTGGGCAGCGGGCTGTCACCCCTTCCCTTGAGTACAGGGATGCCGGCGTCAGGCAGTGACATGTTCTGAGGCAAAACAGTCCCAAAGAATGTGACCAGGGCTTGATTGTCACCTGCAGGCAGAGAAGGCAAAAGGTGCCGGGGGTACTTCCTTCACGACCCTGCCACCCAACAATGCTTGGGCAAACCCACTGTCCATCCTGCCTTTAGTTACCTTTGTTCTATGTTGAGCCCTGGAAGGAAGGAGTGGCCATAGACATTGCTAAGGCTCTGCTATCAGTGCCTGTGGTGGCAAGAGGAGCGGGTGGAGAAGAGACACCAGCAGAGGTGCCCTTTAGTTGGGGATGGTGCCCGGTTCTTCCTGATGAATGCAACCCCTTTGCACAAGTTTTTCCTCTCCCTCCACCTTCCCCTACCCCCTGCAGCCAGTTCCTGCAGCCATTGCCCCAGCAACAAAAGGCATTTTATCAAGGGAAGATGGAAGGCCAGTGGGTTGGAAGAAAGGGATGTCCCTTGTTAAGCACTCACCCTTTTTGACAGCTTCCTTTTCAAGTGAGCCAAGCAATGCCTTCCGCTTCTCCTCCTTCCCTGCCAGGGCGAAGGCGTACGCTAGCAGTGCCTTGGTGTACACGTGGATTTCTTTCTCATTTGCTGCTGTTTCCAGGCAGAACAGAGCATTACGCACCACTGTGTGCTGCAAAGAGATAAGCAGTGATTAGAAGGCTGGGCTGAAATTAGTTTTTTGCCTTATTATCGGCACGTAATTTCACTGGTCTTGAGGACAGCTCTGCCAGAATGAGTTCTAGGAACTAGTAAGCTATAATGTGTTCCGGAAATGCCAAAATGGACTTCACATAATTCTTATATCACGGGACTCCACAACCAAGTCCTTTTTCCAATCTGGACCCAATCCTGGGCAGTACTATGTCATCATAGACTGACACATCATAACTGTCTCTAGTTAGGATGCAGGCACATACAGTTACAGGCAGAGGAATCTCCAGCAATGCGATAGTGATGTAGGCTGTCAGCGAGACCTCATTGTCCACTCCACCCTGCAGGGAAACACAAATTTAGATGTTGATCCCACCTAGCTTCTTGTCTTCAGTCTTTTCTCCCACTTCAGTGGGAATACTTTATTCTGCCTTGTAGACCCTTAGCTTGCCTCCTCTCCTTGCAGCTGATGTGGAGGTATCAATACCACTTATGAAGTGCAGGTTAGCCTTCATTCTTCCTATTGTGGGGATCATACAGAATGGCGTCTGGCTCCCCAGTGCTTGCCATTGACATGTGAATTTCCTATCTGCCTGTATGCTCAGAAAGCTCAGCTGGACCCATCTGACTTATGGTCAAGTTCTAGCCTTACCAAAAAACCAACCAGGCAGACATGTTACCTTCATAGCGTTGTTCAGGAGTGTCCCAGAACTGCGGAAACAGCCATTCTCCTTCTGTTTGTAGGACAGCCAGACCAAAGCATCCTGGATGTGCTTCTCATCTATGAAGATGTAAGGCCTGGCCTGGGCAAAGGACTTGAGAACAAAGGCTGTGAGCCTGAAAGACAGAAAGAGCAGTGAAAGGGCCTGAGCAGGCCTGTTGTCCATCTCAGGTGGACAGGGTCCATGTGCACATCATCTCTCTGGCAACACACATGCTCCTCCAGGCTGTCATTGCTTAGTAATGCACAAACACTCTTGGGAAAAAATATATACAGCACTGGTCTTGGATTGTTATCTTATATGGAAACACCTTTCCCAGCATCCTTCTAGGCAGATGCTAGTCTAGAAGAGCTGCCAGTGCAACTCTTCAGCCTTCCTCAGTCAGGATGTGAAATCCCCACTCCCTTCTTCCCTGATTTATTTCCATTTCCTTCTTGTCTGTCATGGTCCTCAGAGCTTCTGGTGAGAGAATGTGCTTCAGCTACGTAACTGGTTGATGAAGCCTATTTCATCAAGTAGGAGGCAGCTCAGGGACCACTCTGGAAAGTCTCTTCGTCTACAACAGCATTTCCTATTTACTGTCATGCAACATCTATTATCAACACGTAGGTGAGAAAGAGGAGCATATAGAGGAGGCATAGATGACATTGAAATCTCACCAGGTGTTCCCCTGTTGGCCATAACGTGGTCCAAAGGTGCTGTAAGAGCCATCTGGGTGCTTGTAGTTCAGCTGTCTCTGGTAACCTGCAACAGAGCGTTAAAGCACAATTCAGATGCCAGAGCAAGTCTGCTGAGGGATGGGGAGACAGAAACACAGCTGTATCAGCAAAGGCAGAGGGGAGAGGAGTAGGTCAGTCCTATCCTAGTCAATAAGAAGTACTTGTACATCCCCACCTCTGTGCACTCCTTGTACTGCAGGAGGAGAAGCAATATCTGCCTTTGTTCAGAAGAAAAGCAGGACATAGGAATGACAATGGAGAAGTCACTGTAGCAAGTCACCTGACAACTCTGCACTGCATTGCAAACCAGTTAGGGAGCAGAGGAAAGTGGGTGCAATGATCAGGAACCATAATGCTTAAGTATCAGAAAATAATAAAGGAAAAAGCAGTGAAGGGCCTTCTCAGACATACAGCAGAGACCATCAGTGCGTAAGAGAAACTCTTCCCACATTGGGCCAACATTCAACAGAACCACCCTAGGCAGGATCTGGAAAAAAGCCAAAGCAGAAGCGAAAGCCATATCTCAGCTCACCGCTCACTAGGTATCCGATGGCCTTGGATTTGACCTCCTCAGTCAGCTGCCCTGTCTTGTTCAGATAGTCCAGGACGTAGATGTTGGGCGCAAAGAGCACCATGTTCTGCTCCCCACAGCCGAACGGCATCTGGAGGAGCTGGTGCAGGTTCTGCATGGCAGTGCCCATGATGTCACCTGGGAAGCAGGAGATACCAGAGGGATATTCACAATACTCAGGGCTGCCTATCAGAATCAGAGGGAGCTACTGAACGAAAGAAGTAGGATATTTGAAAGAAGAACAAAAGAAATTCTGGATTGATAAAGATTCTGTAATGAAACACAGAACAGCAGAGAAAAGAGGGAAATGAGAGAAAGGTTAGGGCACTGGCAGAGAACTGTGAACAAAAGGACATGCAGGAGTGAGGTGTCCTGGAAACTAGGAGAAAAAGCTGTGAGGTAGGAGGCCAACACAGAGGGGCAGAAACAGCACATGGTTCTTCTGCCAGGCTACTCACTCACCCAGCACTGAGAAATACGCTCTGCCTGAGTCTTGTACCACATTTGAGGGTAGCAACAGCGAGAACTTCTCTTTCACAGACACCCCTGAGAGAGAAACAAGACCCAAACAGCTTCAGTGCAGTCTCAGGAAATGGCTAATGGAAGAGGAGGAGACGGCAATGAAACAACAGGAACACTTCCTATTAGAAATGGCCTGACTTCAGTTGCTTCAGTTTTCCCTGACTATAAAGCAATCTGCATGAAACCACCCCCAGCCACTGATAGGCACCGTAGATCATGCCTCTACAGCTCTTTCCTGGACGCGCTGGAAAACAGGAGACAGCGCCTGTAACTCCAAGGTCAGCAGACAAGAGAGCAGGGATGCAAACGGTCATGCTAAATCTGTCCTAGCTCATACCCTGATGCTTAGGCAGGATAGTCCATTCTCTACAGCTTTCTTCTGTCTTATGTCTCCAGCTCCCAACTAATGTGTCATGTTTTGATTACGTAAAAATATCAGCCTATCTGGAAAATAATAGAGGCAGCACTATCTTCCTTCTTCAGGCACGTCCCACCCATCAAACTACACAGGAACAAATGGAGAGAGTAGGGAGAGTGGGCTTTACCTTTTACACAGAGCACAGAGTTCTGGGTTGTTTCCTTCTCAATTCCTTCAGGCTTGGGTGAGATGAAGGAAAAGAAGAGAGGTGAGAAGTTAGTGAGATAGGAAATACAGGCAGACAGAGGAACCCTTAACAGGGACAGGGGGATATGTGAAGAGAAAAGTGAGTGAACTAAAGAAGGAGAGGCAGTCACAAACACTCCCTGAAATATAGAGCTCTGAAATAATAATTTATGCAAGTAAAAGAAATACGATCCTAAGTGACTGGTGTTGTACATGGAGGAATGACAGGAAAAGAATAGAACAATGCAGGACTGTCACATGGATGACCTGAAAGTACTGTACCCAGCGAGAGACACTTAACATCATTGTAACAAAAGGACTGCAGCACTACAGCAAATGCTTTTGTTAGCAAAAGCTCACAGTAGCTCTAGAGGGCTGTCCTGAAGAGATGTCTGCAGTGCTATTTATCATAATGCTGCAGATGCTTTAGGGGGAAAAAAAGTGTCTGTTAATAATAGAAAGGGAAGATGATGTACGCTGCAATATCTGGTGACACTACTGATACCATACAACATATTAGGCAAACATTAAGGGGTTTTTTTGATACCAAGAAAAGCTAAGAACATAGACTCTACCTGCCAGATTACCACACCCAGTATAATAAACTAGCATTTTCCTATAAAGTATATGTGATGCTGCCACATAATATTTCCTTCCGTACCACATCACATCAGTGACTCTTCTAGTCACAGGAAATGGATAAACTGCAAAATTTTAAAATATTTTCATGGACTTTTGTAATATCAGAAGTTTCGAGCCGTGCTACATAGTGATCTCATAGAATCATCGACCAGCCCAGGTTAGAAAGGACCTCAAAAGAACATCTGGTCCAACCTTTCATGGGAAAGGCAGCCTAGATGAGATTATCTAGCATTCTGCATTCTGCCCAGCTGCATCACCGTGTATGCTCGAGCCTGTGGGAAAGCTCAGTCCTCCCTTCCGAGAGCCCACATACCTCCACCAGCAGCTGTCTGATGACCGTGTCCTTCCGCCCTTTCTCAGGAGTCTCCACGATGGTGTTCCCACAGGGCTGCGGGTTCTGCAGGGCCTCAGTGCTCACCGAGAACTCCACCTGCCCTGTAAGAAACAGGGGTCAGCCAGCCCTGCCGGGCAGTGCCAGGCAATGGGAGTCACTGCCACTTCCATGAGTTTCAATTTGCAGGTTCATGGATGGGGATTTTCTGTCACACCTGGGACCTGCTGCTTTCCCACGAGAACACAGCTGTCTGTATCAAAAGCCATCCTGAAGCAGATGAGCTGCACTGCCGTTGAAAGGTGACTCTATTTTGGTGACTCTTTTCCATAACATAGAACACCACAGTGGTGGGGCGCACCAGCCCCACTGCTGTTCAGCACGCTGCTACCTGGCATGCACACCACAGCTGCGACAGCACGTAACAACAGTGAAAACAAAGTAGTTGTCCATGGGAGCAATCATCTAATCTCTGGAAGGAATGAGCTGACAGAGCATCCTTGCTGGCCAGCAACGTCTCTGGCTTCAGAAGATGTTGTCCAAGGGCTGTAAGGCTTGATGATACCACATGTGGTACCAGACGCAGCCTTGGGCACTGTGAGTCCGCCAGTCTTTTCCTCCCAAATAACCCCAGATGAGACAGACCCCCAGCTGCAGTGCTTCCCAGGACACTGTGTTGTTCTAGCACCCAATACCGTATGGAGAGAGCAGCACAGAGAAACCCTCCCTGCAGTTTTCAAGCACCCTGAGACCTTTACCTAGAGATTTGGGAGTCACCAGCCAAGCCACGGTTTTCCTTCCATTCTCACACAGACAGTAAGATTTCTCCTCCTTTTCTGTCGGAGCAGCCAGGAAATGAGTAGACTGAGCCAGAGTCACACTGACCTGCCCATTGTAGAGAGAAGCACAGTCAGGGGAGGTTGACTGTGAGAGAGAGGGAGCTGGGAAGCCATAGCAATAGCTATTTCTTCAGTAGCAAAGGAGCAGGGAACTGGAGCTGTGTGTTCCGCGTTTGGAGTATACAGGAGGAATAACATAAGAATTTCAGGAGGGGAGGGTCTAGGGATACTCAGAGATAAGAAGGCTAGGTGAAGGCAAGAGGTGTGCAAGATGGTATGCAAGTACAGAGAAAGATTTAAACCTTCCTTACCCTGATGCAGGCGGTCAGGTAGTTGAAAACGGTGGCTTTCAGTGTGAAGGACTCTCCACGCACCACAGAGTAGGGCATGGTGAGCTCGACAAAGAAGGGCTGGAAAGCTCTGAAGGACACTGTCGGGGACAGGCCAAACCCTGTGTCTGCCGAAGTGCAGAATGCGTTGGCTTTCCACTCGGTGATGGTGTCGGGGATGGTCACATCCAGATCAGCTTTTCCCTCAGAGCTGGTGAAGCACAGACAGCAGGGACAGAGGGATGATTTTTACATCATTTTGGTGACTATTTGTACCCCTTCTGGCCTACTGAACAGTACTGCCTATGTGAATGATGGGGCACAGCACGTTTGTTACTGTAGGGCCACTCCACATCTTCTTCCAGACCCACAACCACTCCTTGGACAAACCTCAACACAGCTGAAGGTAATTCCATCTCAGAGGTTTGCCACGTGATGTCCACAAACAATGAAGGACTTTTTGGCATTGAAAAGGCTTGACAAACATGTGGGGATTCATGTTTTCACCTTATAACACCAGTTTTATTAGAAAGCAAGGAACTGGCCCAGGTTGCTCACCTTATAGGTACTAAACTCCAAATCCAGGTTTCAGGAAAATACTTTCGGACTGTCTCTGTCACCTCTTCAGGAGTGCTTTGAAGTCTACCTGAACCAAAGCTTGGACCTGATAAAAGAAAAGAAATCAGCTACTGGTAATTCCAAACAAGCAAGATCTACATCAGCATCATGCTTTTGCCTGAGAAAGTGGCCATCTCTGTGGCAATCAGAAGCTGTGCTGGCAGTAGATGTTTGCTGTGGCTGCAGTGAGCACTGGTGCCATGAGCAGTGAAGTTTCAGGGTCAGGGCTTAGCAGCAAGAAGAGCTAGCCTTTCCCTTTGGTCTCCAGTGAATCTCAAAGTTTATGGGACAGCACTTCACAAGGTTAAAACAAGGATATTAGAGCAAAGAGCTATTTATGACTTTGTGTGAGCAGCCTTTTCCCTTTCAGGTACAGTCTTAACGTGACGTCTTTCTCCACCCTATCAGGCCAACTAGAAATGAAACATCACTCTGCTGCAGGGTTTTTTGTAGGGTCACTGTGACTCAGAAAACCATCTCCCCGCCAAATCTATGGCCTCCTCAAGAACTAGGCTGAAGATGCTCAAGTTAAATTAAAACCATGCAGCTGGAATTTGTGACTAAAAGTTTTCACATGCAAAAATTATTCCCAAGAAAATATTCTGAATTTGGGATGAAATTTGGTAAAAACAAGCCTTTGTTTTACTTTTGAACGACTGGAAAACAAAAATGGGGCGCGTGGGACTTGGTTTGCTTGGCTTTTACAAACAGAAAGAGAAATTTACCCAGACAGATAAAGTTCTTAACTAAATTCTAGTTTTGGTCATCTGTACTTTGGCTGAATTAATTTCTACCTTGGAATAACAGTTGTGTAGCTAGCACATATCCATACTAACTGCACACCGGGCACCTCCAGAGCCTGAGAAGTGTCAGGGCATGAGTGAAAGATGCTATCAGAGATGTATCATTAGCAAGAGTGACAGGTGGCTTGCTTGTATTTGTCTTTCATGGTATTTCAGTCTTCTTACTGCTGCCTATTTCCATTTAAAATAATTAAAAAGCACGTGTCCTGCACCTTAGCAACTTGTGTCAGTAGTTTAAATTACCTTAAAACTGGACATGTACAAAAGCACAGGTTCTTGTGCCAAGGGAAAACTCTCTGAATTGATTATCCAACTAGAATAGCTTAGATTTTCTAAGGTATTTCCCTTAACGTGAGACTTTGGAGGATGGTACGGCCAATTCTGTCACCCAAACAGCTACAGTGTAAGAGTTAAGATAGCCCATAAAATAGGGTAGGTCCATTTCAGACTGGACTTCTACTACACACATCTCACCATTCTAAGCCCCCAAAGTTTACCAGCTTGTCACCCAAAATTTTGTCATCCACTTCCTCTGGTTTTGACCATACATAAAACTGGATGAGTCAATGAAGACAGACTGAAAATGGAATTGGAGACCCCCTAAGTGATATGTGGGAAAAGAAGTCTCAAAGCCTAGTGGACAGAGAATTCAGCAGCAGAATAATATCCTCTGCTCTGCCAGAGTCTTTGAAAACTACCTGGTTCTGCTGACTTCCAAAGTGGAGTTATCAAAGCTTGTCTGTAGACCTTCACAACCCAGCAAAAGAAAGAAGCCCCACACTCATGCAGAAGCTGAAATCTGTGAATCCGCCCATTCAGTACTACTTCCTAGGGTTCAGTTCACAACCCCAGCCCTTGTTTAAGTATTCATCCCAAATACAGACAGCATCTCTGCTCAGAACAGAGGTGATAACAAAAGCCAGTTCCTTTACCGATTCTGCTCGATGCATACATAGGTGCATGTATGGGTGAAGGTGCTCCAGCACGGCCTGCTTCAAGCATATGATTCTCAGTGCTGCAATACCAAGGTTTCCTCACCTTGGTATTTGTGAAAATCTTTAAACCCATCTCCTATGGGAGAGAAACCCAACACATGTTTTTGTTACTGAGTCCTGTTGAGGTTTACACGGCAGACATGACATCAGTATTTTACTGCCTCAGAAGGCAAAGCTGTTACTGTCTGTGGGTTTCACCTTGAAATGAGCCCCCCAACCTTGGGTCTGGGTGCCTGGTTGGCTTAGAGAGACTGAATGATAGATCCACTCTGTTTCTAGGGCACTGGTTCCAGGCCAATTTCAATAGGCCAATTTCAATAGGCCAATTCCAGCCGAGGGGTTAGGATGAGCCAGGGATTAGATACAGTTTTCTCTCTGGAAGAAAATGTCTGTGGCTCTGATGCAGCTCGAGGATGTATTGATTTATTTGGTTTAACTTTAATGGCACAGGATTATTTACCTCCCATTAGAACCTCATTTCAAGACAACCTCAAAGCTTTCCCTGTAAGAAGAATACTTTGAGACTGATCCATTTTCCACCAAGTGGGGAACAAAGCTGACAAGACAGGTGAAGCTTATGACTCTCACTGAACTTGCCTCTGGATAAAAATTAGTGCCAGATCATTCAGATTCTCAAACCCTTCCCTTGTTACATTGCATCATGCCACAGAAGGCTTAAGCATTTTCAGTCCTTCTCCCACTCCACTCCCTAACCATGCGAGAGGGCTATACCTTTAGGATGCTGTAAGCGTCCTCTTCATTCATCTCTACTACTGGAGAATAGGTGATCCCATTCAGAACTATCTTCTCCAAGGGGACGCAATTCTCCGGGGGCTCCTCCAAGAGCATGTCTGGACCATGGATATAGTCATGCAGTTCCTTCACTGGCAGCAAGCTATAGACCTAGGTAGAAAGAGCCAGGTTATTTGGCATTTTCGGTGCCCACTGTCACAACACATGACAGAGGGAGTTGGATGCAAGCCCCATAACAGTCCCATCACCTGCACATACATCCACACAGCCATGGTCCTCCCTGTGGTGGGAGCGATGGGAATGTGGGAGTCAAAAAAGAGACCCAAATTTGGAGATACTGCCTCTTTTGTTATGGACAGCATGTTACTCTGGTTATTATGGCTCACATATAAAGAAATTACACCAGCCAGTCCATCTGCAGGACTTTGTCCCAACTCAGGGATTGTTGTTTGCTGCTTGGCATGAGTGGAATAAACTCTCTGACACTCCCAGATGCTACTCCAAGAACATTAATCCATGGCTGGAGAGAATAACTGAAAAATGACCATCAAACACACAGCACTGTTTGGTTCTGGCCAAGAGAAGCAGTCCCCTTGAAAGACCTTCCTAATTGCCATCCATACAGTTGAACAAAACCCCTAAGAAACATCTGCTGCCCAGTTCTCCTCTTTTTTCCCCATTGGAGGGAGAAACAAAACAGCAAAGGGCAGCTCTCCCGTGTCAGCACTGACAAGAGGGACTGTTCACTGTTTCCACTCCAGCACTGGGGTGCACTTACTCTAACAAGGCTCCGACTTGCTCCACAGACTGAGCACTTACAGAGCTGGGTGACAGGTCAGCTTCTGGCTTCATGAGGAGAACACTTTTGTCCACACCACGAACAGCACAGAGGGAGTTCGGGGAGGCTCTGAACAGCAAGTGAGCATCAGAGGAAGGCAGGCCTTCAGAAGGAGAGAAGCTTAAGTCCACCTGTAGCCAAAGGAAAAGCTACGTCACAGACACCCTACCTTTGCAGGACTTTTACCTTCGCTTGAGTGCATCAGTTCCACCCTTACAAAGCCCAGATATGAACGCGCACACCACACCCCCCCACACTCTCTCTGTGTTACTACAGAGCTGGGTTTCCTGCCTGCGATGCCAGAGGAATCAGCACTAACAGTTCTTGGCAACTTCAAGCATCACAATTGCTCATAAAACCTTTAAGGCAGTTTTGGGTTTTATGGCCACTGCAAATGTAATGAAATAATCCCTCATAGTGGCTAGATCTGTTCAGGCAGCTGGACATGGTCTTGAACCATGTCCAGTCACTGTATTGCACCCAGATGTTGTATGTGGAGAGAAAACAGGCTTGCAAAGACCTTGCTTAGCAGATCCTTTGGTAACATGAGAGGCAGTGATGCCTGGATCAATATTGCAGAATCTACTGGCTGGTAACAATTCTGAAGAATTGGCCTGCTGGTTGACTTGTGTGCCTTCCCCAAAACTTAACTCTCAACTCTAATGACACCCTACCAACCTCTGCGCTGGAAGTTCTTTCTTGCAGAAGTTGTTGTCATCACCATCTCACATGACTTTGTAATTAGATGGCTGACCTGCATAAATCTTCCCACTCCTCAGAAGTACAAACCCTCCCCTAACATGCAATGATCAAAGCATCCTAGGAGGAAACACGTTGCCTGACAAAGCAGCATCAGCTGTCAGTCCCCCTCATGTCCCAGCCAAACCATAGCATGCATTCTGCTGACACCCCACACCTCTCCCAGGGTGGACTCATAATCTTGAGACTGCAAAAACAATATTCTTCAGGAAATGGCAGGAAAAGGGCTGTAGCCAGCTTGCTACTAGGAAAACTGTCTAGCACAGAGATAGCCCAAGGTCTGTGCTATCTGGTCTGACAACAGCTTTGAATTCAGGATGCTTTCAGAGAGGAAAGCAGTATCTAAGCATGTAAAGCATTTGGCACTTGGCTTGCACCCAGACCTTAACGCAGTGCATAGTATTTCCTTTAATAGACAAATAAAATTCAGGTGACAAAGCTCCTTCAGTGACACTAGTCTCATTTAGCTTGGGTTTTAGCAGGACAATGGACTGTCTTTAGCAATGTCCCATCTACTATTCTCAAGTCCCAACAGGAATTTTGGAGGTTGCTCTCTTCTTAGGGCTGCTCATAAATCAGTCTGCTCTTCTGCCTAAGGACTCTGTGGAGCTCTAAGAGAGCAATGGTCCACATGCCCACAGAAAGACAGCTTTGGTTTTCTGCACTCTTTCAGTCTCGCTGTTGCTATTGAAGCACCAGTGTGCATTGCTCAGCAGGTTCAGGCAAGGCTTATCTCCATTTAAATACAATGAGAGTTGAAAGATCTGACACGTATTAGTTTCGCCCACTGGATTGGGGCTGTAAGTGTTTTACTTTTGCTCTGTGACCCCACAAGCAGCCGCTTCATTGCTGGAGTGAGATTGTGTGAAAAGGAGTGAAATATATCTGTTGCAGTATGACATAAGACATGAGCCCCTCCTTTTTCTTACCCAGGACAATCTGTGAAATCAGTGGCTGCGACTGGTTGCTAAGAGGGATTTTACCAGTGTAATCCTTGCTAACACCTTTTTTCCAACAGTTGTTCTTCTCCAGGCTAGCACAAACCAGTAACCAGTGAACAGTTGATAGGTGGCTTGTCCAGTGTTGGTAAATCTAAAGAATTGAGCTTAGCCAGACTAAGTCTAAATAAGTGAGCTTGACCATGCTGCAGTCTGATGGCTGCTCCCTCAAGAATTGTACACTTACCCTATTGCTGAAACAATTTTCTACATTGAGCTTCGTTGAATCAGCGATCACCTCCCTGCTGGGGCCAGTGGTGTAGACAAGCACTTGGGCCACTGGAGCAACATCAGCTTGTACAGGCAGCTGTAGCGAGAAGGACCCCTTGGCTAGCAAAAAAAACAAGAGCAAAAAGTTAAGGTACAGGAAGCCTCCTCTTCAAGCAACCAAAATTCTAGATTTGACTTCATGCTGAATTTCATCCTAGCCACGATGAAACTCCAGGCCTCCAGGTGGGATGAATTGGTGCTCACAGAGATGCGTAAGCCTCACCGTCTGACTGAAAAGGCCTCTTTCAAGTCCTGTTTTCCAGTGTATAAGCATGCTGAATTTTGGGTCAGCTTCTAAAAACAGACCATCAGTCTGTGTCTTCTAGGAGCACTGGAGCCCCACAAATGCAGTGTCAGAAGCAAAGACAGCTGGCACAGAGAATTAGAGCAAATCTGTGCAAAGCCTAAACAAAGGCTGAGAAAAGAAAGCTCAAACTCTTCCCATATCTTAGGGGATGTAGAGATGCAGATCCTTGTATTTATATGGCAGCAGCCTGTATGTCTGCCACAGCTGCCTAACCTCCCAGGACAGCGGCAGTTTGGCAGGGGAACTCACCATGTTCCTGGTTCAAATCCAGAATGTGGGTGCCTGCTTGCTTAATGATTCCCTTGGCCATCACCTGAATGGAAGGAGAAACCCTGCTGTAATGGAGGTTATGCACGAGCCAAAAGAAGGGGAACCTGAGAGGAGGGGAGCTGTGCTGTCCATCTGCTACTTGCACCCTGCTCAGCTGCTTTCTGCCTCCCTGTAGCAGAATCCCAGTGCTCACCCCGGGGGCACCAGCACATCCTTACTGCTCCGCTCCTAACCCGACCCTCCTTTTTGTGGGAAAAGAATGTATAAAGGATGATAAGAAAGTGTTTAAAGCCTGATGCCACAAACCAAAATTCCCATCTCGAACCCCCCTACAACTGCTAGTGAGAATCTCACTGTATGGCAGGTGCAAGCTTACCAGGTAGTAAAAGACGATTTTCTTCTGCTCTCCTATGGCCTCTGGAGTAAGTATATAGTGCACTCGGACTTCTGCGGAGGAGCCGCAGCTTAGTGTCTCAGACTTGGGCTCAATTTTGAGGAAGCTATTACTAGGAGAGTAAAAGCGCTTTAGTGGGAGATAGCCTTCTTCATAAGATGGAGCAACCCAGGAATGGTCATAGCAGTAGGGGTGTACTTTATGAATTGCCTGGAAAAGGAGAAAATACACACGTAGATCCTCAAACACAGGTGGCTGAACTGGAGCCAGAATTTATGGCCTATATATTAAAGGTTTGGTATTTTTTTATTTAAGCAACAAGGTATTGTTTGAGTTTGGAAGATGCGAGACAGGGTGGTGTTAGCCTTAGCAAATCATTGGAACGATCTCACTCCCAAAGAAGCTGGAGTTTTTCTCAAGCAAACTGAATCATATCAGCTGTTTATTTACTATCAGTATCACCTCAAGGGCTCTTTGCCCTCAAACTTTGTCCTCTCCAATATCCCATTAGTTAGAGAAAACAAGCTGGTTTTTAATTCCCATTGGTGCTGGAGAAGGGATCACACTGTTCAGTTCACAGATGATCAGTGCCAAGAGCAAGCTAAGGGCGCTATAGAAAAGGAGGAAAATTCTCCACCTAAGAATTCAAAATCTAAATTGAATAGACTTTTAGGAGCTGAGAGAGTCCAGATCTTCTTAGAAAAGAGATCAAGAGGAAGATACTTCATATTTAGAAGGGTGTTACTTCACCATTTCATGTGCCTCATGTTTCCTTATTTCCTTCTCTTTCTCACTATAGTTGGGAATTCTTGTCTTTTCTTTATGCTGCAGAATTCTGAAAATTTCAAGCACCTGGTGATAACTTCTGGGTAATTTTTAATGGTTTTAATATGTGTCAAGAGAATTGCAGGGAGAAGAGCGAATACAGTTCTAGGACTACCTGCCGTATTCCAGGGCGAGATATTATGAAATGTGCACGTTACACACATAATGCATTTTCCGCTACAAAAGGATGCTCAGCAGCACTTATTTTTCCCAGATAAACAAATTCCATACTAGGGAGAGAATTTCTGTGAATGATTCATACTTTTTGTCTATATGGAAGGAAAAGGAAAAAAAAGAAAGAAAACTTGGAATGCTAAATTAAACCCAGAGAGATGCAGATTGCCTTAACTGACCCTAAAGGATATTGAGATGAGACACTTGGGAAATCATTTAATTGAAAAGATGGCGAAGCACTAGCAGCATTGCACCATGGGGTTTAGACCCACCCTTGAAACAGATTTGTCTAGGTAGGACTGGTGATCCCTTGGAGCAGAATGGACTATTGTGATCTCTTGATGTTCCTTCTAACCCTATATTGCTACTGCCAAGCAGAAATCAAGTATTTACAAGCTAAGTGCAATTGTGACGTGGCAACCTGGTCTGATGTACGACTATTTCCACCACACTGGTGTCAAGGTTGGCACAACAACCAGGAACAAGAAGCTAAGTGCTTTTGCATATATAGTAGAAACTTCAGAGGTACTCCCCATCCAGCACTGTTAGTCACTTCATCCCCTCCTCTGGCTGCAGGACTCACCCTAATTCCAACAGAACTGGAGTACAGCCGGGAAGTGTTCAGGACAAACTGTGCCCTGCCCTCTTCGTTTGTTGTGTAGTTGGCTTCTTGGTCTCCTTGTAAAGAAATCCTCACAATTTCGTTGGCGATTGGAGCACCAGACCCATCCACTAGTTTCACCTGGAGGAGCAAAAACAGTACAGAATAAAAGGAGAGGAATGCCTGTCACCTGAGCGGACTGAGAGACCACCAAGTAAAGGATGTTGGGCTCACGTCAGACAAGGAAGCCTCCACTGCACTTTATGTGTGCATCACCCATCTCTTTCAGAGAGAACTGCCGACTTTCTGAATCTCATTTCATTGGCCCGTTCTTATCTCAGCCTCTGGGTCAGAGGAGTGGATGCGGAGATTGACATGCACTCACACCCCTTAGGCCTTCTATTAAACAGGTGACTGGAAAAGCAGAATTTTACTTGACTGGAGAAGCAGAAGCACAAGGACAGAGGGGTAAGCAGAACGAGGGCTGTGCTCTCAGCTGCTGTTCCCCAGTTTGAGAGCCTGCAGAGGACAGGAGGCCCCACAGGGATTAGCAGCAGTGAGGTCCAGCATCTTTGCACAGGACGGGCATGTGTTTGTCCGGGCGGTTCAGTAGCATGATTGCTTGGCACTCATGGCATTCCGTTGTCATGGTTCCCCTACCTGCCCAAAGAAGGGAATTCCGGGTTTGTAGTGGGAGTCTGAATGCTCAAAGGTGATTTTGCTAATGGTGGCTGTGATCTCAGAAAAGCTTGTTCCAGTCAGCTCCACTCCTGCAGGAAGAAGCATGAAGAATTAATTTGCCTCTGCCTGAACAGAATTACTTTTACTCCAGGCCAACCCTCCTTTGCTAGACAAGCAATTTTGTTGATGCTTCTGGCCCCCAGGTAGGAAAACTTTAGGATTCCAGAAAAGCAGCAAGAGTCCGCTTTTATCCTTCATTCCCACTTGTCAGGCCCCTCTGCTCGTCTATTCCGGGCTTCTTACATGGCTCTTTGTTCCAGATGATTCATACCTGTCTCCTCCTCTTTAATCTTAGCCTCCACGTGGAGCTTATTCTCATATCCACCCCTCTTGAGCTGGAATAACTTGGTTTTTATCGTTTCAGAAATGCAGCCAAAGTTGTCTGTCTGTTGGAGGAGAACAAACAAAACCATTATAGTCTCATTTATATGTTTATCCAACTTAATGAACCCATCACTGAGCGTTGTTCTGAGCTGGAAGAGCAGCCGTAACCTCATAGATCATCCCCTCTGTTGTTCTTATTAAAACTGGAAAGCACATAAATGACTTGTCGAGGGGCATTTTGAAGTACTTGCAGCGACATCAGGGCAAAGAGTTTGTAACCTAGAAGATTTTTGTGTCTGTGTGTGTGAAGTTTGAAATTGCAAACACCTGCTACAGAAGCATAGGTAATTCATAACTCAAGTGTATGCCACACAAGAAATGTTTGTCAAGCATCGGGCACGTTAGAATGTAGCTGCTGAATTAAAATGCAAAAGCCGTACGAATGAAACATAAGCCAAAGCCTGCCTATGTGTAGAAAGAAGATGACGGTTGGAAAAGTATTTCCCAAGTTTGCCACCTCTCTTCAGCATCTTCATGTGCAAGGCAGGACTCCACACAAAAGGGAAGAGATGCCTGGAACAGAGGTTAGCATCACAGTGTTCGTGGTTTTTTGAACATGGATAACAACAGTGGTGGCAGACACAATTGTGGGGTTCGTACAAGGACCATAAGAATGTCTTCTGCTTGCTTTCTCATCCTGCCATATTTCCACAATGGTTATTACCCCAGCTTCTGTCAATTAAGCTAGCACGGTTGCAGCTGGTCGTGCTCCAAACACCATTGGGTTCTGCTCTTGCCAGTCTGAAGAATGAAAAAAGCGATGTCTTTTTTCTGTCTTAAACACTGCTGCTAAACGTATATTCCTTTCCTTCTTGCTCAAACTGCATCACCCCACCCCTGGTTTCTGCTCTTTTCCTGCTTCTAACACCAACTTCTGATCCACCACAACTGTCTCCAGTGTAAGCCAACCACAACTCTGCTCTCGTCACTCGTGCCTTTCCTATCTCACTTCTCTCATACTGTATACACCATCTGACTTTTTTTTTTCTTCCATCTCTTCCTTCTCCATCAGCTTCTTGCCTTTACACACATCTTTCTTAGTGCACAGACCTTCCCCCTATTTTTAGCTTTCACATTTTATCTTGCACCCAATCTTCTTCTTCAGGCTTCCTTAAAATACACGGTCTCTCTCCACTCTTCACGCTATGCTTGTACATACTTAGAGCAAGCCTGTGCCTACAAGGCAGGCTCAATAAACCAAACCTTCCCCTATTGCTCTAACCACAAGAGTAATCATGACTAACCTGTCCAGAGAACTCATCACACACTGCTTTAGCCTCTTCACCGTAGCAGGTGGTGGATGCGCGTTCAAACTTCCGGCAGACACGGAAGCTCACAAGGCCAGGAACAGGCTTCCCAAATGTGTATCTACCAGCAAGGAGGATTGAAAGAAAAACAGAGACATTAGGAATGTAAGGGGGATGGAGAGAAATGACTAGCTCACCCCCAGTGGAGCCAGGACTCTTCCCTAGAGCTGCCTTCAGGATACAGCAAGGTCATCACAGGAATTAAAAAGCAGATATAAATTTGGTAACATTTTAGGATCAAGCTTGGCCACAGGGGCAGGAGCAGTAAATCTTATAGTCCTGATTACATCCCTGGGAATAATACACAGGTCTTCAGAATTCATTTACCCTAATAATTCATTAACCCTACGATTTAGTTAAGAGTAGCCCTCATCTTGGAGAACAGGTTGCAAGTATCTACCCCCTGCCCCCGGCCAGTTGTGATGGAAGTGGTTTGTGTATGTACATGCATGTGCTGGATCTTTTGGCTCTTTGTGCAGCTCAGGCCATGGCTTTCCCTGCAGGATGCGTGGAACATTGCAGAATCGAATGAGGTGGCCCAAAGGAAAGAGGGCAGCTGCATCACTTCCGTTTCCTCTCCACAATGACAAGCATAATCCACGGCTGAAACACCATTCCCAGGTAAACTAAACTGAAGACCTCTTCCCTAGCACTGTAGCTGATCCGAAATCCTCTACGACTCAAAAAATGCACAAATAAAAACCCTTCCCAAAAAACCAATACCTTTCTACATGTTACATACAAAGTGCCCCAAGCAATAATCGTTGCTTTTTGTGTAATGGTAGACGTAGTCTGTTTGGTTCTGGGATGCCAAAATGATTGAGAAATATAATGACGTATCATAGCTCAGCCTCCCAACTGGACTTTCAGCAGCTGAAAAAAACCCTGAAACCGAGAAAGACTTGAAAGAATGACACTCACAGACCACAAACTGTCACGTTCAGCTTCTCATCAAGAATGGTGATCACCTTGGGCATTTTCACGGTTACTTCGAATTTTGGCAGCACTGCAGCAGAAGCAAAAGAAAACACTCCATGTGGTGGGGAATAACATAGGAATGAGACATGAAGGCTACTCAAGGGCTATTCTTACAAATGACCTGAAACCCTTTTGAACCTAAATGGTCAGATTTCAGAGGCTTCTGTCACCTGCACGTCCCACTGAAGTCAGTGAAAACCACAGGCACTCAGAAAACCACAGGCACTCACCAAACCACTGTGCCAGTTAAGCAGACAGGATTTTTACACCAGCTATTAAAATACAGCAGATTCTTAGATAACACATAGGTTATCACTCCCACAGCAGTTTGGATACAGTAAAATACACGGCGATGTCAATAGAGATCCCCCACAACCACACAAAGCTGGGACTGCAGCCTGGTTTCTGCATTTCCAAAGCATGTACATCTTACCAATTTGCAAAACATGAAAACCCCATAGCTTCCCTGGTGACTTAGCACGGGATGATGTCACATCCAAACCCAGCTGCAGGCGAGGAAGTGGATGGTGAATGTCAGGAGAACTAGGAGGTATTCAGGGCACAGGAACAGTCTTGCAATTGAAAGAGGTCAAATGGCTTCCAGACTCCTCTTCTAGGACTCATCTCTGCTGCATGAGCTACACCATGTCAGACCATGTAACAAGGGCTGCAGCTGGCTGGCTGGGGTGGGAAGCTATGCTGGTTGCGACCATGTGCGGGTGTGTATTGGGATACCATTTTCTAGCCAAGCCAATGGAACTGGCATAGCAGTGAGCAGCAGAGAGAGGTTAAGACTTTAAAGTATCATGCAAGCCATGGGCTTAGCTTGTGGGGGAGGAAAGGCAGAATCTGAATTTACAGTCAGCCCCAGCTTATACCAAAAGATGAGGATTTTGGGCCAGACTCATTGCATGACACTTGACAGATGTGCAGCCAAGTGGAGATGAGGCTGTGGCTTTTGATCACCTCTGAAAAGAAGTAATTTTGTGGTTGCCAGCACAGACAGATCCAAGCACATTGCTCCTCCTGATGGGAGCCTTGCTGAGGATGGCAGTCAGAAGAGCTGCACTGCATGGCATGGGGCTTAGGGAGGAGCAGAGACAAGTCACTCAAGTCCTTCCACTTTCATTCCTCAGAAAGGAATGATGCTTGGGAGGGAGAGGACACAGAGACATTTTTCCAGCCATGCTGGACATCCTGGTCTGATCCATCACCCTGTTCAATTAAGCTTTCATGCCCCACGGAAGTAGCTATTAGAAACTTAAAACTGCAGTGAGTTACCATATTCCTCCACAGAGAAGGGATGCTGAATTTTCTTCCCAGAAGCCTTCTGTGCCACCACTGTGTAGGTCCCTTGCATAGGTTCAGAGGTAAGATTGAAAAACAGCTGGATTAATCCCCTCTTTAACTCTGCCTTTGTCCACTGGTACAGACGGTTTTTCTTTGGGTCCTGCAGATAATGAGATCACAAGGAGATCGTGAGAACTGTAGGAGTCTGCAACAAGAACTACAAAGCACTAGCAAAAGTGGTGTGGAGAAGCCCAGCCCCAGTGTCTCAGGAGGCGGCAGGACAGGAGTGGGGGCACTAGCAGAGTTGTGTGGGGAGCCCAGGGCTGGTTAATGGAAGGAGCTGTAACCTGGGCCCAGAGTACATGGTTGCCACCGTAATGAGTTAAAGCTTCTGTATATTGGAGTTAATGTAATGGACCTGCTTAATACATAAAATAGACAAGAATCATCTTGAGGCAACCAGAACTTACACTGCTCAGGCTGAGGTGCAAGAGATGAATTGAATGTTTGTACATACCTCAATATACACCAGCGGAAACTAGAAAAAGAAGAAAGGAAACAGCATATTTAGACAGATTGCAAGCAACACAGTCAAACGACCAGGGCTATGACCACATTTCCGGGAACGAGCTGATCACCCAATGGGCTAAGGAAAAAAGTTCCTGATATGAAGCAACAGAGCATTTTGAGGTACATCAGTGGGGGGTGGGGTGGTGGCAGGGGCACAATCCTTGGTTTCAGGCAGAAAAGTCAGTTGAAATTACTAACTCTGGATGCTCTGCAACGCTAATAAGAGCAGCTGAACACTGTGACAATGGCAGGCTTTGTTTGCACCAGCACCGCTCATCTGCAGTTTGTCAAACCTTGCTGAGAATGCAGAAGGCAGCTTATGCAGAAATCTGAACAACAGATCCTGTTAACAAGATCTGAGGTTACCCAGGAACTGCACAACTCTCTGTCTCAGCACACTGAGAGCTCTCCCCAAAAGACACTGCTTTCCTCCCTTTCCCCACACAGGTGACTTAAGGCCAAATAACTAGTGGGAAGAAAAGTGTCATACTTACCACTTCATCCAAGGGACGGAAGTTATTATCCAGAGAAACAATTCTGAACAGGACTGATGGAGAAAAGCAGACAGTGAAGTTCCACAGTGCAGTCACCAACAAGAAAACAAATGGTACAACAGAGAACAGAGCTGTTCTCTTCTAAAGAAATTTCATTCACTAGAAAGCTAAGTCATGCTAGAAGGTTACCCATGTGAGAAATTACCTGAGTAAGGGGATGTTAAGAGCAAATCCATGGCAGTGTGAACGTCCGGTTGATTATGGGCATCAGAATCTCATTAATGGGGATCAAAGTTAAATTTAAGTTGTCTCTGTCTACTTTGTAAGGACACTTTTATACTGGAATTCATGTGGGTCGTCTAATTTTGCTATAATTAGACTGACTTCTTAGGAAGGATGAATACAAGGAAATTATTTCAGCACTTGGCTGTAAGTTTGTTTTGGCTCTGAATGGATAGAGAATTCAGTGCCTCTTTTCAGACATTCATTTCTGTCCAGGCCAATTTAGGAGATCAATGGCCCAGAAGAAATAAATGGCTTATATAGTTCTCTCTGTCTTTGTTGAGCAAAATCAGCTGCCGCTTTGAAAGCTATTTCATGACTTGGTCTGAATTTTGGTCCTGTTCTCTACAGGACAAATATGCAGTCTTTCTCTGATTTTAATGCAGACTCTAACTGCACGGACCACAACAACAGAGCCCCCAGTGACAGAGGGAATGCATGCAGGTGCCCCAAACACGTGCATGTGTCTTAAGGTTCCCCAAATTGTTCCCACATGGAGCATTAAAAACATAAGCCTCAGCCATGAGGTTGCAGTTCTGACCCCCACTGAAAGCAGTTGACATGTGGCCAGCAGAGTCCAACAGTTTTAGCACAAATTTTTGCTTCAAACAGAAATCTCCACCCCTTCCCTGGTACCTGTCTGTCCAGGCTTGTAGATGGGTTTGTCTGTCTGGATGAAGACCAAGCTCTCAGAATTCTTGACCAGCACTGATTTGCGGCTCATGAACTGCAGTGTCGCCCCCTTGACCGTCACAGTGATAAATGTGACTGGTGACTGGTTACTTGATTTTGGAAGCTGGGGAGTAAGAAGGCAGCTATGTTATGGACCACTTTTAAAGGCTTCCTGAACTGAACTGCACTTCATGAAATAAGAGATCTAATATAATCCTGATGGACCCAACACAGAGGTGAGTGGAACTATAAATCAGGAACAAGAGACTGATCTTGGCCCATATTCCTACTCATTCCTACTGCTGTGCAGTGATTGTGCAGGTATTGTGCAGCAAAGGAACTCCCAGCTCTGCCACTCAGTTTTAAGAAATTGTCACTGCCCTGACCAAAGCCTTTCTGTCCTTTTCCTTTTGACATTCACAGGGGCAATGGAATAATCTTTTCTTGCAAATAATGTCCCTCGCCCTTGCACAACTTCCCCTTTTCAAACCCAGACATGCCAGATCTCTATACATCTCTCTCCAAGTGACAAAATTCAACCTGCAGCCTGTATCTGACAAACACAGACATGCACGCCAACCTGTTCACTGTCCTGAAAGTCAGTTCTTTAGCCTTCAGGCCAAAGATGTAATCTATGCTCTGAGCCAGATCGCCAACTTTCTTAGTTGCCTAAAACTTGTTATAGTCCTTGGAGCTATCAATTACATTAGACTGTGAATTCCCTGCTTCACTCTCTTTTTCAGACACAGGCAATCACCGCTCTATATTCTTATATTAATTCAATGTGCTATATCCACAAGGCAAAAAGTGTGTGTGGTCTAAAAGCTCTACCCCAGTTTGAAGGCACTCTGTAACTGTTGAAGGATATGTAGAGAGCGTTTGAAGAAGCTCTTCACCGAACAATTATCAGGAATGTTAGTACTAAACCCACTTCTTTCTCCCAGCCTCTCCTCCTCCTGTTCTAAAGAGGGGCTGGCTTTCCAGGATTCAACGTTTCCCATTCAGGTAGCATGTTAAGGAGATCTCAGCACTGAGAGGATCTTGAGGATGGACATAAACATACCTTTGCCCAAGAGGGAAGTGAACACCTATGCAGTGTTCCTCTGGTCATTACTGCTCAGTGCCCTTATAGTTTATCCCTGGCACAAGGGATCATCCCACAAGGATGAGATACTCACGGAGAAAGGGATGCAGGTGAACACGTCCTTCTCTGACACCACGTCTTTAATCAAGCTCCTGTTTTCCCCTTGATACTCGAGTGTGGCACTCAGCGTCACAGACTCATTCAGGTGGGTCAGCTGAACACAGACTTTCTCAGGAGAATCAGTCTGTATCAGAAAGGGCAGGAGCACCATATACTGCCTAGGAACAGGGAGAAGGACAGGTCAGAGGAGCAGGAACAGGTAAGAGGAGCTGTACAGAAAGAACAAATTAACCAGTCTGGTGACTACAGCCTTCACTGCACAGGAAGAGAGGTGTGTTTTCTACGAGTGTAACAACATTTCCGTCATGTCTGTAGCAGCAGGAGAAAGCAGAGAGCCTGGTCTCAGAGGCAGAATACCTCAGGAAATCCCTAACGCAAACGTCTGGAAGGGCCGTGTTTTACCAGGTTCTGGCACGACAGCAGCGCTTCCTCCTGGGACTGAATAACGCCAGTGGAGGAAAGCCAGGTGTCGCCTTTGCTGGATGCTGTTAGTAGGATGCAGGAGCCACGTAAGAGCCGGTACCCAGAGAACAAACGCCGTTTGCACGCTGCAAACCGCCTGCAGCACCACTCTCTTTCCTTGCAGGGACCCAAAACTGCCACAGCGCGGTGCCAGATCTTCAGCAAAACCGCGGGAGCGAATTTCGGGTTTGCAGGCAAGCAATGGGCTCTCCCTCCGCCCGAGCAGGGTCCCTGCTCAGCTCCGCGCAGCATCCCTCCCTCCCTGCCTCCCTCCCTCCGGGCGGAGCCGCTCGCCCGCGGTGTCCCGCTGCCCAGCGCCGCACCTGGGAGTCCAGCCTGATCCCCGCAACGGCCACAGGGCTTTCTCTTGGGTGGGCGAGGGCTGGCTGCTGGCAAGCCACCCCGGAGCTGTGAGCACCCGGGAGAAGAGCCCTCGGCACCTCAGCAGTGAGGTAGGGCATCCTCTTTAGCGGTAGGGGATGCGCTGACACCTTTGTGTCCATCAGTTGGTCCGCAGGGAGAAAGCTCTGGCCCCGCAGGTCCCCAGCCTGCTGCCTGCTTACCCTGCGTTTGATGAAAGGCTACAGCACAGCCTTGCCGTGCTGGGGAGGAAAAGACATCGCCAAAAAGCCAAAGGAGAAGGTCTCTGGGATGTCAGGGCCCCGCGTGTGCTCCTCCTGCCACGCGTGTATGCATGTGCACGCAACACACGCCCTTCACATACAGACAGGACGAGAGCGGGTGAAGAAGGGATGCGGCACATTATACCCTCACACACCTTAACGGTCGCAGTCTTACAGTGCCACATAACCCTGGGTGAGAAGGGAGTTTTCATTCCATTGGCTGAGATGAAAACTGTGAATTAAAACATACAGCCATTTCTAGTCTTCCCAGGTCTGTTATTTGTTCCTTTCTTTTTCTCATTATCACTCAAAAAAACCACTTCCATCTCCTGGGTATTTCAATCCGGGAGTAGGGTGGCCAATCCAAAATGAAACCTTTCATTGCCTTTTCAAAAGAAGTCTGTCTCTTAAGAAAAACTGAATGTGTAAACAGTTGCCTTTCAAAAGAAGCAATTTTGTGCAGAAAAGTAGAAGTATTCTCATAGACCTTGCCCTCTTTTTTCCTTTTTTTTTTTTTTTGGTGAAGTTTTACTGATATCTCAGTTTCGCAGACTGTTTGTGTCCCCCTGAAGCACGAGAATTGCTCTTTGTAGAAGACACTTTACCCAGCCCTGTCGCCTTTATTCCTGAGTAAAAGAAATTAGGCAGAAGATAAAGCAACAGATAGAGAAATACCACCCGGAGAACCCCTTGCATAGCTTACGGCTCTGTGGTGGGCGAGCTGTCTCCAGGAAAGAAGATGAAGAGAAGGAAGAAGATACTTGGTTTGCTGAGCAGCCTGTCCTTCCCCATGGTGCAGAGCAGGAACGTGAGGAGTTGGCCAAGCAGACACCCAGCCTGGTCCCGTGCTGCTTGTACTCCCCCTCTGCTCTCTCAGTCAACCCCTTTATACTCTGCTCTGCAAACAGGGGCTGGAGGAGATAAGGGCTGGAGGCCAGGACCCATCCGGAAACGGGGAGAGGCGGTCAGGAGGAGGAGGAGGAGGAACTCGCAGCTCTGTGTCCGGGCAGAAGGCCAAGTGCTGGGGGGAGAGGAAGGGGAGGGTGCCCAGCAGGCTGGAGCTGTGTCTCTTTCGGGGAAGGGAAGCAGGCAACAGGAGGAAATGTGGTAGCTAAAGAGGAGAAGGGCTAACAGCAGAGGATAAGGGGAAAGCCTCCATTTCTTATAGTGCTCCTTGTATGGACCTGACCACAGCGCTGGTCACGGAGGATCTGGAGAAGCAGGAGTAGTTTGATCTCCTTCAAACTGGGAGCAGGAAATTGGGCTAGGCTTTGGGAGACAAGAGTGGGTGTACCTAACCCCCACGTACAGGACGGCGCTGAACACGGGGAATGTAAACTCTGAAAACCTTCCCCCTGCTCCCACCCTGATCCCTTGTGCTCTCCATTCCTGGTGATGCCAGGGCTCATACCGGGAAGAGGGGCCAGAGAGACAATCAAGTAGTCTAAGATAATCTGTCCTTCACCCTGACAGAAACAGGGACAGTGACATGATGGGAAGCTGCCAAAAGTTCAACCCATTAACAGCACGTAACACATTAACCAGTTCCCCAGCTCCCCTCACACAGCAGAACAGATGTGGCCTGGGTCTTGCTTTCCCTGTACTGGTTCTTGTTCTGGGTCAAGTTATTGACACATCTAAATCAAATTATTGCTGTTTGATGAAGTCAGTATTGGTTTCATTGTGTGAAAATCCACATAAAGCACTGTGATGGGCAAAACAGAGGGAAATTTCTTTTTGATCATTATCTTTAACTTGGATTGCAGCAGGAGGATCAATAGCTCTGGTAATTATTACCCTTGCAAGTGGAAGTAGAATACCTGTCTTATAGTCCTAACCCAAACTCCAAAGAATGGAGACCTGTGTTAGAGGACATAAAGCGTAATTTTGAGATTAAAAAAGGTGCAGGATAAAATGACCGTTTGTCCTTCCCCATCATCATCCCAAGTTTGGTAGCTCAGGAACTTCTGAGATAACAAACCTTCGTTACACTGCGCCACTCTGCCCTACAGTGTGACCTGCATGGGAAAGGAGAGGACAGTAGTGCATGTCCAATTTCCTTGCGGACTGCACAAAACGGGGTTGTGCCCTGCCTTCTCCATCGGATGCTTAAAGGTTGCACTGCCTGCCCCAAAAGAAATGTAACCCAGGAAGATCTGCCTTACCCACAGAGAAGAGGATTGGTACAGGGGGTGGTCAAAGTCTTTTTGAAGATTACGTTTACATTGGTTTGAACGGGTCAGGACCTGGGCTGATGGAACATGAACCTTACAGGAAAGAGGTGCAGAACTGCACACAGCAGAGGAAGCTAGGGCTACCCTTTCTGGCAAATGGCCAAGCAGCTCACACTGCTCACAAGCCAGCTCCCGATCATTAGGACCTTGGTCAAAAATGTGCTGTATAGCCAAAAACTGAAGAGAAATGTTTTCAGTCCATTGACAGGGCCAAGATTTTAAAGGCTTGATAATCCCAGTAGGTACCAATGAACATGAACATGTACTGGCCTTAAGCTGCTTGGCCTCCATCCCATTCCCAATAGCCACTTGGGCCCCAGCAGCCTAATTTCAAGGGTCTCTGCATGACCCACGCAGTTTGTAGGTGGGGGCACAGACAAGGCAGTGGCAATTAGTTTTTCCTCTCTCTCCTGCCATCTTTGCCTGCTGTGAGTACAACTGTGAAGGCAAACAGGCTTTCTGAAGCTTTTTTGGCTGGATTTTGAGTGATTAACACTAAGCTCCTCAGGAAAACCCCTGCAAAGTGTTGGCCTGTCCCTGAGGAGTGTGTTTTAGTATTATCTTTCCTGGATTTCTCTCAGTGAATCTGAAGTTCTGTCATTGGGCATAGATCAAAGGGACGGGTGCCCCAGTTGTGCAAAAAGCCCATTAAGTATCCTGCATCTGAACCAAAAATCCCGCTGCATTCATTGATAGCATCACAGGAGTGCTGGCTGGAAGGGAGCTCTGGAAGTTATCTAGTCCATTCTTTCACTTAAAGCAGGACTGCTGCCAGCACTGTCAGCCGTGACTTTGTCAAGTCAAATCTTGAAAGCTTCTGAGGATGGAGAACCTACAATTTCTCTAGTGATCTGTTCCCACGTTGCACTAATCTCTGGTGAAGACGTCTTCCCTCATGTCCAGTCTGAACTCCTCAAGCTGCCATTGCAGTCACTGCCCCATGTTATATCTTCTGACCCTACCAAGGAAGGTCATGTTCCAACATCCTTGTAACTGTCTTTCAGGTATTCGTAGGCAGCTATTTAATCACCCCAACCTCCTCTTGGTCAAACAAGCCCAGCTCTCCTTATCACTCCCTGTGGGTCATGTGCTCCATACTCTGACCAATTTGGTAGTCCTCCATTGGACCCTCTCCAGTTTCTCCATATTCCTCTTGAACTGGGGATCAGCAAACCAGACAGAGTCCAAGTGCAGCCTCAGAAATGCCACAGAGAATGATGATTGTAGCTTACCTCTATCTGCTAGCTATGCTCCTCCAGTATTCATTCATTGCTGCTGACAGAGCTCATCTAAAAAGAACTTCCAAGAAAATTCGTATATCTCAATCAGCTATATCAACATGCTGTAGACAGAAGATTAAAAGCTCTGCCAAAGCAGTTCAACTGCTTTTTCAAGAAAATGAATATACTTGCTTCAAATCCCTTTATTATTGCAAAAACTTGAACCCAGAGAGTAGCCATGTGCATTGTTAAACATACAATCTGCAGCTGAATATCCCTTCTCTTCACAGAACAGTCAACTTTTGAGGTGACCTATTTATTTATTTATTTTATGAGCATCTCTTTGGGATGAGATTGAGAGGCCATGTTTGCAGGTCTAAAAATTAAAATAGTCTAGTATGTGCTGCACTGTAAAACGCTAGGAGAGGCAAAACTGTTGCACAAATCACAAGGTAAAGCTCAGAGGCAGGCTTGCCTCACCTACACGCATCACGATACCATAAGAAGCTGTTTCTTCACCGGGGTCCTCTGGTAAAGCAACTGTTAAATTTCCTTCTATAGATGCTACCACCATTTTGACAAAGCAGGCAAAGTCTGCAGCATTATTTCATAGGGCCTGGCAACTTTCTAGGAGTCACGGACAGCATCTTCTTTTGATAGTTGAATGGACTCTGGCACAGACAAAATGACTCACCCATTCTGAAATGCTCCTGTTATGCTGCTTAAAATACTCTGGGTTTCTCGCAGTTCCCCTGCTCTGACTGTTGCAGGCCTGGTTAGTGACGAGCAGACTTACCCTTGCATGGAACATCCCACCTTAATCCCCTCAGCTCAGTGAACTCTATGTGAGGATCATCAGACATCCACTTAGCTGAGTATGCTAAGATCCATATTTTTGTCTTCATCCGCCCTGACTCCTCCATGTGTTACATCCTCTATGAGTGTCAAGCCATGGATCTGCAATTACAGGATCTGAAGGCATCCTGTAAACGGCAGTGTGAGGAATCTGCTGTTGCACTGCAAGTGGATTGCTCAAAACTGCATTATGCTGCTTCTCTCAACCAGGTGATGCAAGGGCAATTTCAATTATTTGAAAAGAAAATTGCTGAGGGGAAACAGCAATTTTCTTTTTGGAAACAAGACCTTGTTTCTGTTTTCTCTGTGATTTCACAGTTGTTTGTATATGTGGCACAGCAGCATCAATCCCAATAACAATCACTTCCAACTTACTTGTAAACCTCCTTGTGAACGCCTGATCTAGCATTTTCAGATGAAACCTCCAGTGCTTGTGCCAATCAGTTTCTCCCTAGCCCTTCCCTGCCATGCACCATGCTGTCTTTCATTTTTTTCATGCTTTACTTTAATTTTCTCTTAATTTCTGTCTCTCCTCCACACTTGTCTCCTCAAACTCAGACCTGTCCTTCTTAAACACCCACCTCCTTCTACGCAAAGTGCTTTCCTTGTCCTTACTTTTAGCACATCTCTCACAGAATCAGAGAGTGGTTGAGATTGGAAGGGACCTCTCGATGCCATCAGGTCCAACACCCCTGCTCAAGCAGGGCCACCTATAACCAGTTGCCCAGGACCATGTCCAGACAACTTTTGAATATCTCCAAGGATGGGACCCCCCACAATCTCTCTGGGCAACCTATGCTAGTGCTCAGTCACCCTCACAGTAAAAAAGTGTTTCCTGGTGTTCAGAGAGAACCTCCTGTGTTTCACTTTGTGTCCATTTCCTCTGGTCCTGTCACTGGGCACCACTGAACAGAGTCTGGCTCTGTCCTCTTTGTGCCCTCCCTGCAGGTGCATTATATTTATTAATCTGTATTATATATACATGAACAAGGTCTCCCCTCAGCCTTCTCTTCTCTAGAATAAACTGTCCCAGCTGTCTCAGCCTCTTCTCATAGGAGAGATGCTCCAGTGCTTTCATCATCTTTGCGGCCCTTCATTGGACTCTCCAGTATGTCCATGGCTCTTTTGTACTGAAGACACCACAACAGGACGCGGCTCTCCGGGTGTGGCCTCTCCAGTGCTCAGCAGAGGGGAAGGATCACGTTTTTCAGCCTGCTGGCAGTACTCTGTCTAATGCAGACCAGATTACCATTCACCTACTTTGCATTGAGGGCACATCACTGGCACATTTCCAACTCGGTGTTCTCCAGGGCCCCCAGGTCCTTTTCTACAATGCTGCTTTTCAGCTGGGTCACCCCCAGCACGTACTGGTGCATGGTGCTGTTGCTTCTCTGCTGCAGGACTTTGACCTTCGCCTTGTTGAACTTTAGGAGGTTCCTGTCAGCCCATTTCTAAAGCCTGTCTCTCGCAGAACAAACCCACAGCTCAGAACATCCTCCAGTAACCTGCTGTTTCCCAAGGCTTGTGACTCGCTGTTTGGGAAATCCCCACGGAAAACTCCCGTACACCAAGTCGTATGTACATAGTGATGCGGATGGTCAGAGCAGGCCACAGCTGCTGTGTGTGTTTCACAGACCATTCATAGAGGCTCAGCGGCGTACACCCACGGCTTACGCAGCTGGACATGTGCTGGACACATGCTGGCCATGTACAGTCAAAACCTCAGACCGTAAGGGCAGACTTTTTGCATCAGGACCACCCCTCATCAGGCAGTCCTGACAGAGTTACTGCTCTGACTGCATCAGACTGTAAACTGCAAATCCAGACCAAGGATAAACTGCTAGTAGTACATTGGAATATAACATAAATATATTAGGATAAATGGGAAATTAATAGAATTTCTCTTCCTTTGTTGGAACAAAAACTCTGGGTAGAAGAAGTTTTCCCAGGTGTGTGGAAATGCAACCTACTGTCCCACTCCTAATGTTCTCTGTGTTTTAATGCTGTTCACACTCTGAACCTGTATTCGTTCTAGTTGAACTGAAACCTCCTTGTAGTAAGAATTTCTCTACTGCTTCCTCTCGCTGCAGCCTGAAACTGAAGAGGTGGAGAGAGAAACACATTCTTGGTTGATTCAATAATAACACAAAGTTAACTGTATTCCTTTGACTTCAGAAGTCCAGTCTCTTGACTAGGTGGTGAAGTTGACCTATAAAATATGGCATGCAGCTGGTTCTTTCCAACAGAGAGAAGTAATGACATGGGTACACACTTTTGGTCCAGTGCAGTACTGGAATTTTATTTTCACCACTGGCTTTACAGAAGCTGTAGTCTCATTTCACCCTCTTCTCTCCCACTCATAGCACTGGGATGTAAATGGTTGCCACTGGATGAAGTCTGTTTATATGTTTCAGGCAGTGAACAGCAGGCTTCACTTTCCCAGTACTGCTGGCACCAAACAATGGAGATGCAAGGAACAGAAATGAAATGTGATGCACAGGAATGGAGGAAAAGGGCCAGCTCACCCTCAGGGATCTGAAGACCCAGCATCTGTTGTGACAAATAAGGAAAGACTAGGGCAGGGAATATGTCCCAGGTCTCATTTGGTCACAAACAGCAGTAATCCAATAGATGTGGACTGAGAATGGAACTACTACTGAGGATAACTCATGCTTACAGGCAACAAACCTGTCCCTGCAAAACACCTCTGTGAGGGTGTGGAAAGGGGAGGTCCTTGGTCTTGTGTAGACCTTTGGTTTTCAGGACAATGATCCACTTGTACCACTAATGAGATAGTTATGAGATGAAAATGCACATGGGATTCATCTAAGAGATTTCTCACAGATCCATGAAGCAGGAAATTCACAGCTGGAGGCCTGAAAGCGATCTTTCATCAGGACAGCACAGTGTTGCACAGGGCTGTTAGAGAGGATTCTGCAAGAGACACGAAACAAGAGTGAGACAGAGAAAATGCTGAGATTGTCTCCTGGAGGCGAGAAAGAAAAAATATCTGATTTTGAAGGGTGGAACCCAGAGGAAGTGAAAGAACGCAACCTCCAAAGGGCAGATGTTAGAAAACAAAATGTACACCAAAAAACCTGTCTACTTGGAGATTACAAATCTAAGTAATTTTGGCATTGTGGAACCAAAGATAGACATGATGCCCTGCATGAGCATGAGAACAGCAGTGCTGAGTTTCATGGAAAGATGATCACCTCCAAGGAGTCTGTAAGAACAGAAAGCTGGATTTAAGAAGGGAACTAGGCCAAGTGCTTAGAGTGCTACTGACAGTGAGATCTTGGGCAAGTTTCCATGCTGGAGAAGTGTTAGAGACTAACTCATTGTCTTAACTGTCATAAAAAGGAAAGGGCCACTCACAAAGTCACTGGACCAAATCATAATGTTTTCCCTCATGCAGAATGCTGAATTTTGTTTGAGTAAAGAGTGAGCCAAAATTAAAGCTCTAGCTTGGGTTGGTACCAGCAAAGCAGCAAAGAGCTGGTCCTCACACCAAGTGATACCAGCCCTTGGCAGAATGGGTGCAAGGTGGTTAAACCAGTAGAGCCAAAATGGACCATATGCTTTTCTGTGTGGGCAGTGCAGGCAAATAATCCTTGGTCTGAGCAGCTGGAGGGAAGTAGAGAGTGAGACTCTAACATTAGTTCTGCTTTTCACAGGTAGATGTCTTTACAAGGTGCAGGGCAGTAAAAAGTAGGCTCAAGTTCAGTGCCATACAGGTGATGGCAAGAATAAAAATCTGCCCAGGAAGAAAGCTCCTGAGATCTGGTGCAGGAACTCCGGCTGTTGTGGAACACCAGACAATCTGTTGGATTTAAAACAGAATTAAACTCACTTGGTGCCATTCAATATAGACCCATCTTCCCAAATCCAGACAGAGCCTGTGCAGTTCCTCAGTCCAATCCAGAAGCATCCTGTTTGCATACTCTTGAACAGGTCCTAGAAACAGTGAATTACAAAGTGACTAATGAAAGCCAGCCTGAAAATGGAGGTAAGGGTCAGTAAAGAACAGAGAGGAAGACACATCCCCTCGCCTGACTGTTCCTTCAGTGGCTGATAATACTGCTTCTCCACACCTTCTAATGAGGAAGATCAGCCCTGCAGATCATGCCTGGAATAAAAACTATGTGTACACTCACAAGGCAGTATGTGTGCTTTCAAGGGCCCTGGGCAGATTCTTCAAAGGACATTTCTCAGGGCAATACATATGAACCAACTGCACCCCAGTCTCCCGAAGTTTCCTACACAAAGATTTATGTAGGAACATCTGTTGTTAGTATTAATATTAATGCTCTACCATACAGCTAGCTAGCAAGCTAATACAAAGACTTAACAATTAAAGGTAAAATCAGGTCAGGGCAAGAAGTGCAGGCACTGACAGGTCTGTGTGAAGAGCCCAGGACCAAAGCTCATTGAATTTTATACAAACTTCCGTCCTACATGTTTTCAATGTTCATTTCCTTTTGCCTAACCTTTAACTCCTGTTTACTATCAAAAGGTGAAGTCTGTGACAGAAACTCAACCCTGAAGTAAATCTCCTCCTAAAAAAATAAAAAAAAAAAAGACAATGACAAGAGAAAGAAGTTTGTCTTGTCCACATTTGCAATAAAACCAAGAAGCAGCAGCAACCTCTCAGTGGTATGGGTGGGCTCCATCCTTATCTCCTGCTGCCATAAACAAAGATTCAGAGCAGACATTTTCACCCAGAAGCATTAAGAAAGCTGGCTTGGAAAAGTAGTGGGAATAGCAGTAACCTGAGGAATGCTTGAGTGTTGCTGGTGGTTTGGGAGTGACTGTGATTCCCTGGCAAAGGGAGGCTGAACAGTCACAGCCTTTGCAGCCCAGGGCATGAATAGGTAGGAAAGTATTGCTTACGTGGGGAAGTCTGAGCAACGATAAGGGGCAGCAGAGACAGCAGCAAGAAAGAAATGGGTAATCTGGGGAAGGTGGGTATTTCCCAGGGAATTGGGATTTGCCTAAGCAAGTGTGAGAGTCTGGTACATACTCCTAGTTGAGCAGGGACCTGGCTTTGTAAGCCCCCACAGAGCATCATACAATGCATCTTCTATCCAGGGTCTGGAAGCTGTCCACATTCATTGGACCTGTGCTAATAAGCTCTGGCTTGCGCAAAACTAGAACAAGTACTTCTGCTCTACTTAGGCAGACGTGCTTCACCTCCCTAGTGATCAGCTCTAGCCATTTCTTTAGTGGTCATTCATGCCCCTGCCCCTGGTGAGCCGTGGAAAATAGTGACTGGAAAATGAGCAGTGGAACAGATGGTTTCTGATTTCACCAGCACAGCTGAGGGTTTTTTTGGCAGAGAGGAAGTAAGCATTGAAAACAGACTAAGAAAGAAATACCCATGCATGAACACAGGGAGTGGCTAGGGTCACTGAGCAGGAGAACCTGAAGTGGTTGCAGGGAGAAGAACCAAGGCTTCTGCAAAGGAAGCATTTCTGGAGAGTGGGGATGTATTGGTTTGTAGGCAGTGAGTACAGTGGCTGCACAGTCTTTCCCTGTAATCATTCACATCAGTCTTATTGGGGATAGGAGGTGGGCTGGAGAGGGGCAGAGGAGAAGGCTGTCTCCTAACATCCTTCACTGGATGATTCTGGGCTGACAGTGACCCTCACCTCTCCTTTCTCCCCTTAGTTTCTTTGACTGCTGGGAGCTTTTAAGGTGTGTACTGAAATTGGAAGTGCACTACAACATCGCAGTCATAAATCCCTCCTCTCCTTTAAAGACAAAATATTGCCAGAGTGGCAGCACTGCTTGGTTATCAGTTTCAGAGGTATCTGAAGGGAAATGGAAGATCCTCAGAGAATAAAAAAAACATTACCATTTCGCTGGTATCGCTGATCACCAGGAGATGAGCTCCCTGTGCCCTGCAGGATTCCTGGCTGGAATGCCAGTCCTTCTTCTCCCTGGAGAAGGAGTAGCAGCTCCCTCTGTAGGCCACCCACTGCTCAGGGCAGCGTGGATGGGAGGCACCTGTAAAGGAATCAAAACACCAGCTTTTCTATACCATTAACCAACAGAAAGACACTTGTCAGGAAGGACTTGCTGAAAAGCAACTCTTCTTGACAGCTGCGATGCAGAAAACACAAGTCAGGATAAGCATCTAAAAATAACACTACATGAACACTGAACTTCAGATCCTCTGGGCAATTTCCAAGTCTTCATACAAGAGTCACATGCACTCTGATACTTGTGCAACTTCCACCCCCCTCCCCGTTTTCCTCTGAACTACTCAGATACCTGAGAACCAAAATTGTCTATCCGAAAGCAGATGACACACTGGGCATGCAAAAAGTAGGGGAAAAAATTACATGATTCTGTTGGTACGGTGTGATCATGTCACACATCAGGTGAACAGATATTAAGCAGCAAACAGTAGGCTTTCACACATTGTCTAGCACCTTTTGCATGCATGTGTTAGAGACCTTGCATATTTAGTCTACTGTTTACCACTATAATGACAGCAAAAAGTCTACAAAAACCTTTTAATATGTTTCACTGCTGTTTGCCACAGGATCTGAAATGGGTTGCCTGGGGTCTGCACAAGTAATATATTCTTCAAAATATTCTGGATAGGCAGCGGGTACTTAAGGCTGGTAGAAACCTAGAACAGCTTCTGGTTTAACCCCATATAGTGCAGTCCAGGATCTGAGCTCCTGTGCTTAGATGAGTCTCCGGATCTTTGCTGTTGGTTGTACATCCTCAGCACCCCTTTGTGCACTTACTCGTCTTCCAAATCAAAGCAATCGCTAGGGAGATGCTCAGTATCCCAAAGCCTACAGCCAAGCCTGACACAACTGCTGGCCAGAGACAGGGAGCTGTAAAAGAGAAAAGAAACAATAGTGAACAGGAGCCACATGAAAACTGATGGTGGGTTTACGTAGGTTGCTTGTATCCTGGGCATTTCCATAAAGAACCAAACTCTTTAGAGCATCTCTGGCTGCCCATGCTCTGCACATCGCTGACATCACTGTCCCTACCCAGCTTCCCTGGGGCCTCCCCACGTCCCTGCCCACAGTCCCAGGGCCCCATTTCATCAGTTCCTGCCTAAGCTTCCCAGGAGGTGCACCTGTCTCCAGGTCAGCCAGAGCTCTGCCCCCGCCTGGCCACAGAGCCAGCTCGTCCAGGCTCTGTGGAGACTGACCCCAGAAGGGGAATCACCTGCCTCAAGTCAGCTAGAGCCCCTCAGGCACCATATGGCACCTTGTGCTGGCAGGAGCCTCCCAGCACAACCACTCCTGCCTCAGCATCGAAGCTCGGGGTGGAAACAGAGAGCTGCGTTGTCACAGCCACCATGTTCCAGCTTTACTGCAAAAAGCAACCCAGGGCCTTTCCTCCAGCTCTCTCAGCAGCACCTACAGATTTAACCTCAGCATCCTGTTCACAACCTTAGACACATGGTCGGTCATTTTACATCTTCCCAGGTCACTCCCAAGTCAGTTCTACGCTCCCATCCGCCTCTCCCAAGGCTGGAAGGGCCAGCTTGAAGACCTTGGGATGCCCCTCCACACTCACTACCATGATCCGCTCTTCACTTTCTGCAAGTGGCAGAGATGAGTCCTTAGCCCAGCATCGCTTCCTTTCAAAGGGTGGGGCAGAACTGCCACATAGAGTTCTGTTTATGTACAGCACGATGTGTTAACCTCCAGGCTACATCTTGCTTTCCTGTTGTCATCTCCTGAAGCTGCGTTTGACGGGAGAGGCATTCACTTTCCATAAGCCATTTGAAATCTCAGCACTAAAACCTCCTCTCTCCCAGGTTGAGGAGAGGATGCCACTTAACTGCCAGATGAGCTCCAGGGGTGTTTCGTTTGCTTGTTTTATTAATCTCAGTATGACAGCTGCACAGACAACAGGACTTTCTAAGAAGCACTAAATGTGCAGCTAATGGTTACTGATGTTGAGGAACCCAGGATGTCCCTGTGCTTCTCCGTAAGCTTATGTACCGCATCCCGCTCTTCTGGTGCTCCAGTCTTCTACCCAAACCCAGCAGCCAAGTCTCCAGTGGAGCTCATGCAATCTGAGGTGCTTCTCTCTCGGTCATGTCACAAGATCCAAAGAAATATATCTGCACTCCACAAAAAGGCCAGGAGTCTGAGGAATAAGATGGAGGAAGAGGAAGGCTAGCTTTAACCAAAGATACTACTACCACAGCAAGCATATCGAAAAGTTGGTGGAAGAACTGCTGTGAGCAAGATGTCATAGCAGTAGGAGACAAAGTACACAGGGAAGACAGAGGGGGCTGTTCTCTGCTCAAGTGAAAAAAAAAAAGTAAAAATACAGTCAAATTAGTTTAAATAACCAACTGCATCAAGAAGTAACAGTAACAGCATCCCTACAGACCAGTCAAATACTGCTGAATGCAAAGGGTTGGAATGATATTATGGACTGCCAGACAAGGGTGGTGACAGCACTCATGAACCGGCAAAAAAAAAAAAACCAGAGCAACTGTGAGGGAAGCACAGTGGTGACAGGTGTCAATTAATCCCATTAAATTATACAAATGCCATGTCAGGGCTTGATGCTGAGACAAAATGCTTAGACACTGTCAAGAGGCACCTTGTGGAGTGGCAAGCCAGGAAATACAGAAAATGAAGCAGCTCGTGACTGCCCTGAGCCGCTCTCAGGCCACCCAGCCCACCACGGCTCCATCCAGCAGCTTCTCTGCCGCAGTGAACACAAAAGCACTGAAATCCAACAGAGCCAAAAATCAACAATGACAACAGGCGCCGTGGTACAGTAATTTCAAAATGGAAAACTACAGGAAAATGAGGAAGTTTGTCAGAACGAAATTAAAAGGGGTGGCTAAAAGAATAAGATATTTCTGAGCAGTAGGAGAGACTTTTTTTAGGATCGCTCGGTGGAGGCTGAAAACAAATGCACGTCATGTACCAAGAATATTGTGGGAAGGACAAGGAAAGCCAGTGCTAAAACAGAAGGGGAAGGGACTTCACTTAAAACCAAGAATGCCTCCTGTAAGCATTGGGAGCTTGGTCCAAATACAGAAAGCAGACCAGATCAATAAATTAATAAAAATTAATTTATTTTTACCTTAGAGTGGTTTGCAGGCTCACCAGTTTTAAGATCAGTTTCTGTTTTATAGCAATATATTTAGACCTGCGGTTTTCACTCAAAGAAGTTTCTGAGGTAATGACGGAAAGTATGAGGGGGCTTCACCGTTAGCACCATTCTTCTGGTAGAAAGATCTTTCCTAAGGGAAAGGTTTTGTCGTGTTACCTGAAGCTTGCAGGATCTTCTAGCTGCCCCATTTGTAGTTTAAAAATAGCAATGTTTATGTATTTTTTTTTGATCCCTACTAAAGATCAAAACCTCTTCTCTCTTCAGGTATAAAACACAGAAAGACTGTTCAGTTACAACCTACTCCTTGGCTTCCTGAAAGAGGACAATGGGAGAACTGAAGGACTTGACCTGGGTAGTTGGTCTCTCTGGCTGCTCTCTGGTCCTCTTGTAAGGGCACCTTTGTATCTCTAGTGACTGGGTTTTGCCATCAGATTAAGTCTTGTGTGATTGGAGTCAGCCCGAGGTTAAGGGGTAGGGTGGAGCTGCTTCTCTGCAGATTACAACTGAAAACTAAGTAAAAGGGATAAATATTTGTTGAAACATAATTCTTTGTTCTGAGATCACATTTCTGAGGATTTGCGCTTCTGTTGTCCTTCCTCTCTTGCCTCTCGAAGAAGGTATCTCCTGCATCCTCCCGATCGCTGTTCCTGATTTTAGAGAAAAATACTTCCAGGACAAGGCGACTGGGATGATAGTCAGTGAAACGGTTAATCCTCAAACGTCAGCACCGGGCACTGGAGCTGGTGCCTCCTGGCAATGAATAGAGCAGTTTCCCCTCTGTTGTTTCTAACTAATTGCAGAAAAAAAGGAACTGACTCGACTCAGCATCAAAACAAAATCCCAGGACACCTCCGCAACCAGAGCAGTGGGAGAGTTCACTTCAGTTCTTAAAAAATGAAAAATTATGCCATTAGATAATTTTGGAAGGAAAAAAGAAAGTGAAGTGGGAAAATCATATCTGAAGTGTCTGAGGTGAATTTAAGCCTCACTTGAACTGCGGTCATCAATCCAGGAAAGTGGAATAAAAAAATTCATAAATCAGGATTTTAACTCCTTGCAAAAGGGAGTCCCTGTGGTTCCCCTTTTTAAAACAGGCTCAAGGTTTGTGCTTGATCATCAGCCCCTAGACTGCATGTGAAGCTCTTGTAGAAGAAGATGGGAGAAGTACCTGAGATGAGTTTGAAACAGAGGAGGGAAATCTGAATGAAGCATCCAGCAATATTTCCATGTAGTTGTCTGAGGAACTGTGGAAGAATCTCCCTAAGAGAAGGGAGAAGAGGACCGGGGGACATTTAGTGTAAATATCCAATGTTATAACTTTCTAGTACACAAAACACCCTGTTAGGTCTCTCAGTGCTCTGAAGACATGATTGTGATATGGTGCACTCATCTGCAAGCAACGTGACCCAGTGTTTTTAGGTTTGGGAGTCCAGATTCAGTTCAAAACCTGAAAGATGTTAGCATTTTATAATTCAAGTCTTCTAGGGCAGTCTGAAGAATGTCATTGCACTGTCCCAGATAGCTCTCCTCAGCTCCTGCCTACGTCAGTATGGGAGCAGCATGACTGCCTAGGACTGGGGAGGAGACTTTGAGAAATGAGGATCCTGTCCTTGGCTGTGGCACAGACTTGGTTATCGCTGTTAACCCACGCATGCCACACCGGCTAACACTTGTCTCAAGTGACTGCTGGACTGACATTTTGGTAGTGTGGTAAGTCTAAGGCTCTCTTGAAGCCAAACAGAAAACAGCCAGCGCAAGTTTTCATTTTCGAGGAGTCCATGAGAGACAAAAATGGTTGGTCTGACCAGAGGACTGATCTCTATGTCTGTAACATACCTGTGATAGGACGTCATAGGGATAACTTAGTACCAAGAGCGTGCTTTTGAAAACAGAGATGAAATATCTGAGAGCACATCTCTCAAAGTGAGGGAGGTGGGGTCAGAGTTGAAAATAAAGGTCTTCTAAAGAAAGGTACTTAAACTGTGCTCCTTAGGGACTCCTCACATGCAGGAGAGAGCTGGGAAATAATGAAATAATATGCACAGAAAGTGTGTTCAAATATCAGCTCCCTTAGGCTCTCTGACTTCAGCTCAAAAAGACGAGGGTACACAAAGTAATCTGGAGAGAAGGAATATTAAAAAGAAAACTGCAAACATCTCAGGAGGGCATTAGGTAATCTCCAGCTCCAACAGGGTGCGAGTGAACACAAGTGGCAGGGAATGAAAGGATGCCCCTATGTTTTCTGATGCAACAGAAAACCTTATTTCTGATGAAAACATGTGCAAAAGCAAGACTGCCTTCGAAGCAGATGCCATTACCAGATAGGAACTTCGAGGTTTCTGTGCTGGCTTTGTTTCCATAGTGCAGCAAGTGACCAGGCAGCAGTGACAACCTCAGATGGATGCAGTTATTCTGATCAGGGTATAGAAATCTCGTATCCCACAGTGAGAGCCCCCTTTGCTGTAACAGCTCTGAAAAAAGCTAAGGTCAGCATCGGTGTTGCAGACAATGCAAGACAACTCACCTAGAGCACACAGGCTTTTAGAGGAAACGCAATCAGCTCATGGGAAGGAGACACTTATGAAGAATGATCACCAATGCAAAATCTCACTCTTCTAAGGTGGTATTTCTCAACTAAGCAGCCAGAGAAATTGCTCAGTGTGACATTTGCAAGGACTGAACAGGGGGAATGGAGCGGAAATAAGGGAAAAGAAGATTTAAGGAAAGCACTAAGAAATTCTTCCTGATAGTAAAACACCCTGCGGAACTGTCTCAAGGCAAAAGCTGAAAAATTGCTCACTGGGAGGTATGTAAAATTAGAACAGAGAAAACACAGGAAAAAATGTATCACAAAAGAATCCTGCAGCGCCCCAAAGGAGAGCGACTGGATGATCTCATCTGCCTCCTCTGTCTCTGATCTCTGATTAGCATACGCCTCTAATTTATCTGTACTCGCATCTCGTCTGCCCTTCAAAGAACCATTGCCGACGATTTCTTATTGCTGACAAGCAGACAACTTTAAAACTGCAAACCTCTTTCGGAGAAAAGGATGCCTGTGTTGAACGCCCAGGAGCAGACATGGAAAGGGGTCTGAAGGAGAGAGGGAGGGGAACAATGATGGAGCTCTGACCCATCGGCTTTTACCGCATTAAAACACTCATGGTAATTTTAGAACTAAAGCAACAGTACCGTGAGCTATCACTCGAAGTGAGTGGCCAGCTCAGAGTGGTTTTGTTAGATCTTGCTTTTGCTCAAAATAAAATCTTTCGTTGACGTACCTCATCCAGCTTCCTTACCTCTTTTTTCCTGTGCAGCTTTAGCCCTCGACCGAGGAGTCTCAGAGAATTTAACAGAAGTATAAATTATTTCCTCGCTCGCATCAGCTGCAGAAGTTTCTGATCTGCTTCCCTCCATGCCAAAGCAAAGAGTGTGTATGACAAGATGTTTCGATCAGGTTGTTGAGTGACAAGGCTCAACGCCTGTGAAACAGGAAGCCTGAGGCTACATTCAGAAGACAAGAAATGTGCAGTTGCAAAACCTATCTCCAGTTGTTCAAAATAACCAAATTTACAACAGAATGAAGAGCAGTGTAAGTGCGGCAGCTTCCATTTCCTAACCCAATGAGGGATGTCTTAAGACCAGCCATCAGTGGAAGAGGCGACTAATCACAAAGCGCATGGGTATTCTAATTGTTGCCGACTCAAGAGGCTGTGATTACACTGATGTAGTAATTGTGAGAACGTGTGTCATTCTGAAGAGCTCCCTCTCAGGACAGAAGCAGGTGGATACTGAGAGCACAAGGTGGAAAAGGTGAATAGCGAGAGTACAAGGTGAAAAGTGGGATAAGTAAGGGCTATGTCGAACTGGCAGCCCAGCTGCTGTCAAAAGGGAAGTACAGGTGGACAGCGTGGGTTTGAGAAGGAAACCTTGTGTGCTTTGGACACTTCTACTGGCAACTCTTTCTACATCCAACACCCAATGTGAACATGTCACAGGCAGGCTCTGAGACCTGGCATCCCTCAAGGGTCTCTGCGTCAACATCTCAACAGCATTAGTACAAGAGAGGCTTGGACATGCTGGAGAGAGTCTAGCAAAGGGGCACAAAGATGATAACAGAACTGGAGCATCTCTCCTATGAGGAAGGGCTCAGCAAGCTGGGACTGTTCAGCCTGGAGAAGAGACATCTTGGGGAGGATCTTATTCATGTATATAAATACCTGAAGGGAGGGTACAAGAAAAGCCAGGCTCTTTTTGCTGGTGTCCAGTGACAGGCCCAGAGGCAATGGACACAAACTGAAACAGGGGAGGTTCCCTCTGAATATCAGGAAACACTTTTATACTGTGAGGGTGAGTGAACACTGCCACAGGTTGGCCAGAAAGGTTGTGGTGTCTCCCTCCATGGAGCGTTGTCTTGACATGGTCCTGGGTAACCAGCTGCAAGTGGCCTGGCTTGAGCAGGGGGTTGAACCATATAACCTTGAGAGGTCTCTTCCAACCTCAATCTTTTTGTGACTCTGTGGTCAGCAATAACAGGAAAAGACAGTTTTCTTTGGAAGTAGTGAAAATTGACCATTAATGAGAATGGTGGGGAGTACTGATGCTTCTAGAATTCTGAGAAACATCTCAGCTGCATGGTTGGCTAACTTTTGTTTTGATCCAGATTCTGAGCCCTTCCAGTTCGTGCTGAGATTGGGGATGTTTGCCAGGCTTGGGGAGCAGACCTTCATCATGGGTACAGTTCATTTACAAGAACTGCCTGGACATTCTCAACAAAGGAGTTTGCCAGGCTGTTCAGTTCTAGGTCAGGGATGATTGCTCCCTGTGCTGGTGACATGCTGTGAATTTGAGAAATGAATGTCTGTGATGCTTAGTTTGATATAGAGTGTTGCAGCCAGTTTGCTACAATGCACATGTCTGGAAAGGCACGGATTGGACTTTTCTGCAAATCCTCCATCCCACACTCGCCTCTAAGGGTGGCACATGGCACCCACAAGATTCCTCCTAACCCTGGGTAGGGCCTGTAGACAACAAGACAGGGAGTCTGTACTTGAGAGGATGGGGAAGGCCGAACAGAGCAGAGCAACACAAGAGGAGGAAAGTCTCTCCTGAATGCTTTGAATGGCTATTAGAGCAGCCTAAAGAGAGACGTCAAGCCCAGAGAGGGAGAATTTGCTATGATGAGAGCTTAGCTGGGAATATAATCTGTGTGGCTGGAAGGAAACCAACAAGATTCAGACACAGTTTAAGTGCCCAGACTAAGGAGAAAACGCTGTGGCCAAAGGCACTGCAGGCTGCCGGCAGGGCCAGAGCGATCACAAAGACGGTGTTATTGTGAACCCGTGGAGAAGTCAAGGCTGGCGGGGAAGAATTAAAAGCTCTGTTTTGGTGTGTTTCACTATTTCCTCTCAAACATAAGCAATAAACTGAGCTCAGTTTTGGACCGGAAATAAGACAAGGAGTGATCACACTGTCAGAGTGTATGCAGGCAACACACAGATTTTAGCTAAGTGTGATTATAACCAAATCCAGCTTCTGCAGCTGAGAGGTTCTGTGCCATACTCCCAGTGGAATCAGCAGTGGGACATAAATCACAGCAGGACTAAATCGATCAGTTTTCCAGGATCCAACAATGCTCCTTCCCAGTTCTTCACTACTGAGGCAGCATACCATAGGGAAACCTCCCAAACTCCTCTCAAACAAATGGCTTCACTGGCATGTTGACAAGTTCACTAAATCCAGCATTTCTTTCCTAACAAAGAGACGCAAAAGCCTCAGAGCTCTGACAAAGAACATCTGTCCCTTCCAATAACAGATCCCTGGAAAGTGGACTCTTACCATCATAGTAAGGGCATGACTTAAAAGACAAATGTGCCTTAAATAGGCCCATCTCAAGTCATTTATGGCTTTATTAATCACGCCCAAGACACTCAAGTCCCCCAACCTTGTGCACGATCAGCTGGACCTAGAATTCCTCTGCGGTGGCAAAACTTGCAGGAGCGGGAGGAGACACCTTTATTCTAAAGGGTGACAGAACAGTAGGTCGGGCGGGATGAAATCAGAAGGATCAGGGCCATGAAGCGGTTTTATGAGCAATGGTCTCCCGTGCTTGTTTCACAACAGGTCACTCTGGAGGTACCTCGGGGGGGAGAAGGCGAAGTCCAAGGACAGCGATGGCCTTTGAGGGGGAGAGGGAGCGAGGGGGAGGGCGGGCAGCGGCTGGGTGACGCCTGTCACCTCTACTGAGGTGGTCACCTGCCTGCAGGTGACCCGAACCCGTATGCGGGCCAGAGTTCGGCTTCAAGGTGGAAAGGTGACGCAGTACCTGGCTCAGGTGATTTTCAGACAAGGGGTGGGTGGGCTCCCGCCCCTGGGACCCACTCCGGCCGCCTCACGACTCCCGGCACCCGAGGGGCGGGGCGCGGGGTGGTGCGAGGCGAGGGGCGGCCACAGGGGCCGTGCTTCTCCGCCATTGGGCGAGCGGCTCCCGCCTCGAGCCGCGCTCCGCAGTGGCTGTCGGGTGGGAGGACTGAGCCGCCGAGCGCTATAGGACTCCTTTCTGTTGGCCCGCATCGTTCATTGGAAGAAAAGCCAGGGGAGGCGGGAATTTCACGCCTTTTTTCACTGTCTATTGGAGGGAGCAGAGGAAGGAGGCGGGCTCCGGAGCCACCCCCCTCGTAGGCTGAGGCGGGATTTAGGAGTCGTCGCTTTCCAGCGCCGCTCCTCATTCGCTGAGGAATCGCTAGTGGGCGTGGCGATCCCCGTGGCTGCCGGGTTACCGTTGGCGGAGTGCGCTAGTTCTACCACGCCCTTCCTGCTTCCGGTTCACGGGGCGGGCGGGAGTAGCCGGCCGGGATCGCGGAGGAGGCCGGTGCAGGCCAGTGCTGTCCGCGCCTGCCGTCTCCGGGCCACGCCGCCACAACCGAGCGCGCACCATGGGATGCTCGTGAGCAGCGGATCGCTGTTCCGTAAGGGCGGCCGCGCCTGTGCCCGTGCGTGGCGGAGGGAGGCCGGGCGGCGCGGCGGGCGGGGCCGGTGTGGCAGCAGGTGGGTGCAGCGGCGCGGGGCCGGCAGCGGCGGGTTGAGCTCCGACCGACGGGGCGGGGGCCGCGGGGGAGGTGGTGCTCCGACGGCGGGCGGGAGGTGGAGAGCGGTGTGGGGGGAGGAGGCACCGGGGTGGTTCTGAGGCCCCTGGGGCCGCCGCCGGGGCGAAGCCGCGCCCTATCTCGGGCGGGCGGCTCGGTCCTAGCGCTGGGCAGCGGCTCGGGCAGCGGCAGCCTGTGTTCGAGGCCACCAGCCGGAGCGGTAAGCGGCTAAGGGAAAAGTAACGGCGTCGCGGCATCGCTTTTTACTTCAGCCTGTGAGTGAAGCGTTTGCCGGTTAAGTTGCCCGGAGAAGCTGTGGCTCGTGTGAAGGGCAGGGTTCTGCTTTTGGGCTTATGAGAAACGAATCATGAGTTCTTGTGTCACAGGCTTCCTCGTTTCAGCATAGCTAACCTCGTCACCTGGTATCTGGCCTCCACGGCGATCAGAGAGCTGGCGTGGCAGTTGTCAGCTGTCACGATGGGCTTTGCAGGGGCTGGGGGTAAACGTTAGGTTCGGCAGGACTGGCTGTCCCTCTAGCAGGCTCTCTGTCTAGCTGCAGCCAGGTGCTTATTTAATTGCAGGTCTATCCATTGCCTTCCACCAGCATCTGGAGCTTTACTGAAATCTGTGACAAGAGAAGCAGAAGGGAATCTGTTGCGCCACTGTGGTTGGCTGGTGCAATCACTGAATGTTTCTTACGTGATTTTAGCATGAACCTAAAAGCCTAATCTTCTAGATTTCATTATTGTCTTCATTACTGCCTCTTAGGTTGGATCTTACTTAGGACGTCTCAGTTTCCTCCTCCCTTCTTCCCCTGTGTAGAACAGAAGAAAACTGCTCTGTGAAGTTGCAGCTCAGTGTTATTAAACACTTTCAGATTCTCAGCTAAAGTAGTACTAGAAAGATAACATAATTATTAAGATTAAGGCACTTGAACAAACAGAGCCTGACTAATCACAGTGTCTCTTCCCTGCAAGCTCTTCTCACAAGAGCTGCAAAGAGGGTTGATTAGAGGCTTGGTAAATCATTTTCTGCTGACTGACTTATCAGTGCAATAACGAAAAATGGCTTGTGCCTGAAACTTACTCCAGTGTTCAGCCTGCTGGGCTCTGCTCTGGCTGCATCAATGCTAACTAATGTGCTCAGCAGCAAAACTTTTTGTGGTCCTGAGGCAAAATTTGGAAAAGAATCCCAAGTCGGCCCAGTGAATTGTCTTTGACTATGCAAGAGACTCAGACTGAGTGTCTCTTGGGAACTGTGAGGTGTTCCTAGATTTTTACTTCTCCTTTCTGCAGTCACAAATGAGGAAGTGGCCAGTCATTGACTCCGTGACCTTGAAGTTAGTTTGCAGGGAGCTGAAGCACTTAATCTTCTGTGTTCTCTGTGTGACCAGGATGTCATCACCTTGCCATACCTCTGCTGTGCTGGTAGTCTTTATGGCCCTTGCTGTCAGTGTGGGGGCTGAGCAGTCGAAAGAGAGAAGCTGCGATGTGATTGGCGACGAAAGCAGCGAGTCCAAAATGGAAAGAGCCCTGCTGAAGAAACTAGAGCCCCTGAGCCAGATAAGGTACAGTACAACACCCTGCAGGCCTCCAGGCTGTGCAGTGCCTACCCTTAGGCCAAGGGGAGGGGAAGATTTGGGGCCAGACTGAAGAGTGGGCTCTGCCTTTATAGTATGGGCTGTGACTGTCTTCCAGGTCTCGAGTGTTCGCTGCTCTGAGCCTTGTTCTTTGTAATCCTATGGGCTGTCTGTTCTGTCCTCTCCCTGCTGCAGGTTTAAAGTGACTGTGGAAAAAGGCAAAACAGAAAACTACGAGTACCATTTCAGGGTGTGCAGAGAGGTAAACAGCACCTTGCATGACTATGGTGGCCTCGTACAAACAGATAGACAGAATGGAAAGACCACAGTGATAGGAAGAATCAATGAAACCCAGGTCTTCAATGGAAGTAAGATTCCCCTCAGTGTTTTTCTTACTCAGTATCTGCCTTTGCCTCCTGATCTGGATTTGCAGCCTATATTGTTCCTCTCGTGGCAGGTGACTGGATCATGCTGATTTATAAAGGAGGTGATTCATATGGCAGTCACTGCAGTGGTGAGAAGAGAAGAGCTGTGATAATGATTTCTTGCAAGCAGGGAGTTACAGCGGTGAGTGACTCAAAGTGGGAAAGGAGCAGGAGGCTGCTAGACAAATGGTTGTTCATAAGCAGAAGGGCTCTGAGGAGGCAGCAAGGTTTTCTTCTGTCCTCCAGTGTCTGTTGCCTAGCTGCACCAACAGTGATAAAACTATCTTCTGGTGAAGTTCAGCATGCCTGGGCAAGTTTTCACATGGCTTAACTTTTCCAAAATTGCAGAGTTCATTCACCGTTATTTCGGAAGAGCGGGAAAAGGAGCAGGAGTGTTTCTACCTCTTTGAGATGGACAGCAGTGTGGCTTGTCCAGCTGAGGATTCCCACCTCAGCGTTGGCTCCATTCTACTGATCACGTGAGTCACTATAAGAGCTGTTTGTGCCTGGGCCATAATCTCCAGTGCCCTTTAGCAACATAGCAAATGCTATATGAGACTAGGAAATTGTAGTATACCTATGCACAGTCACCGTTAGGTGTTACTGTGCCTCTGAGCTTTTTGAACAAAAGCTCTTGCTCAAGCCTTGATGCTGCAGAGCTGCTCTGTTCCCTGTAGACATTCTCTTTTGTAATTTACAGACAAGTGTGCTGAAACATGGAAGACATGACTTCCTACAATTGTACAACAGCTCTTTTACAGAGCTGGGAACTGAGACCAGGAGTCTTGACTTGTTTTCTGTGTTTGTGCTTAGAGGCACTACTTCATGTAATGCTGCTGAAAATTCATACTTAGCAGATCAATATTCTGAGGACCTTTTCTGGTCTGGTCTCTGTGTATAGCTCTGTTAGCAAGTAGTGCTCAGCTTTTTGCCTCAAAACCAATCCGAGGTAGATAGCTGGCTCAAGAGGTTGTCTCAATAGATTTCCTTAGCTTCGATTTTTAATTCTGCCCCCCAGGTTTGCTTCATTGATTGCAGTCTACATAATTGGTGGCTTCCTCTACCAGCGCCTTGTAGTGGGAGCAAAGGGTATGGAGCAGTTTCCTCACTTCGCCTTCTGGCAAGATTTGGGCAATTTGGTGGCGGTGAGTGAAAATCCCTGTATATTCCCAGCCTTGCCCATATGTTAGGACAGGAGAAAATGGCATCTGCTTTGTCTTGTTTGTGGACTAGGTCTCTTGGGTAGACCTACCACCATGGTAGTGTACCTTGAGGCAGAAGAGGATACCTGTTTTATTTTCGAGTACTCTTATTTTTGAATCCTTGCTGAGACTGCTTCCCTGCCAGTATCCTGCAACTGCTACATAACACATGCTTGTTAGTGGTTAACACTTTCTAGGTAGGAACATTAAGTTGGGGACTGTGAAAAGTTCATGCCTGACTCCCTGTAACCCTTCCTTGGTCACCACAGGCACCATAGGCAGTGCCATTTATCCTCCATGCTCATTTCAGCCTGATGATGCTGCATACCATTAATCAGTATACCCAGAGCTTTCAAGACTGAGTGTGATGTTTGTATGTGTGCTTCTCTTGTCAAGACAAGTTTTGGGGACGTGTTCCTGATGGCACAGAGAGAGGCATAATCCCTTAGAGAAAGAAATCACAGAAGCTGCTTTGTTTTGGATGCTGAGTCAGTCAGTTGCATTAGGTCTGATTCCCGTGCAATATCCTGTGCTTGTAGGATGGCTGTGACTTTGTCTGTCGATCGAAGCCTCGAAATGCACCAGCTGCATACCGTGGTGTGGGTGATGACCAGCTGGGTGAGGAGTCAGAAGAACGGGATGACCACTTGCTACCAATGTGATAGGCTTTCAACACTGAGTTCTCCTCTCCCCACCTCCCCAGTGCTTGTTTAGCCAGGTGCCTCCCAGCCAGTTCTCCTTCTCTCACTTCTCATTTTCTTTATGCTATTTGCTTTCGCTGTCTCTGGTGTGTCAAGTCCCATGGACGCCTCTGGGTGTAAAGAGCACTGCTCCCTGATGGCATGTCTTATGAATATAATGCTGGTTTGGGTTTTTAAAAATGCAGCAGAACCAGGGGGGAGAAAGTGCTGAGAGTTGAGTAGAAGACAGGAAGAAAGCAATATGAGCATTCAGCACTGCTCAAGAATGGGAGATAAATCACTGAGACGAAAAAAGGGCCATGGATGGGTGCAGAAGGGCGAAGGGGGCCATGGGTTAAAACAGCTGAGACTGTAAGAGGGATCTTTTGTGTCTTTTTTTTCTCCCTAGGGTTTACAGGATCTGTAAGACACTGGAATTATTTTTCTTTGAATGCATTTTCAGCTTTTTTAGCTTCTGCACTGTTTCTGCCAGCATAACCTGCACAGAGTGCTCTATGCCAGACTCTGTGAGGGTGGAAGAGGCATTAGCACCTCTGCAGTCTTTTCCTAATGGCAATATGTTGAAGAGTACACACCAGTTTGCTTCAACGGGTGTTAAGGGATGCATGCCATCCTCTACAACTGGAGAGGGGCAATGCTAAAAAACCATAGGAGTTAAATAGAGTCTTGTGACTTTCTAGTTCAGTCAAAATACTGTCTCAGTCTTCTCAGTCACTGAGAAGCAAAAGGAAGTGAAGTTCTGCTGAGTAGAGGAAACATTTGCTGAAACTGCCATCAAGGCAAAATGAGACAGGCAGCTGCCACTTGAGTTTGGTTACAAGCTTCCCCAGGTGATTGCCCACACAGCTCACTCACTGTCAGCATTGTGATTTCATGCTCTCTCTAAAAGTTCCTTGTTTGGCAAAGGGTTTTCCCTGTGAAGCTACCAGAACTTATTTTTATAAAAAAGGAATCATAGAAGCCAAGGATAAGAATGCTAACACATTAAAAACTGCATAAGGGACTCCCATGTGTACAGGGTGTTTTCATAAATCACTGTCCCCTTAAGCATGGTGCAGACCAGTCTTAAAGACACTTGCCTGGTGCAGATGGTACTTGTATGCTGCTGGCTGGGAGTGGAGAGACCTCCAGGGCTGACCCTGGTGAAAAGCAGGTACAGCTGAGTTGTAAGGCTTAATGGGAGCTTTCAGGAACTTGGCACTTCCATTCCCAATTACGTTTTATTTGAGGGGCTGGAGTCTATTCTGCCCTGTTGAAGACTGGCAGAGAACTGTCCTCAGTCTTGAGGGCAGACACTGTGAATAAGCAAGCCTCTACTCTTAACAGCAGAGACAAGGTTTGCGTATTTATAATACTGCCAAAGCAGTCTGAACAGTGACATTGAGGGGAAAAAGGGTGACCCTGCTTTCTTGCTGGGTTTAGAGTGGGCAAACAATTCCTGCTTTCTTTGACTTTTGTTATGTTCTCATATGGGAAAAATAGGAAGTCACTACATCTGTTGTTACTGTTTTTCATGATGGTGTTTAAGGTAATTTTTTTTGTACAAAACACAACTTTCAAAAATAAAATAACCAAAAAAACCTGGTGAAGCATTGTGCTGCTGTGATAGGAGGTTTCTTTGGTGCCAGAGCATCTTTCTTACCCAGTGGTGAAGGGTCCTTTGTGTGGTACCTTGTGCCTGAATTACTCTTGCCAGAATGGATCTCTTCTTGTTAGAACGTGGTTTTTTTTGCTGCCACCTTGTATCACTCCAGTTCCGCTAGGGCTTAAGAGGGAGGGGTATACACATCTTTCAGAACTGAAACTTTAAAAGCTCAGGTAGTTGTGGACAGGAAGAGTTTCCTATGCTCTGTATTTTTCTGCAACAATAAAAATCAAAAATAACTTTTTGATGAAGGTTGTACTTCTCAAACACTAAGTTAATGGTGGGAGTGGGGGTGGGGGGAGGGATGTTAAAAAGCATCAAGACCTGCAAAGCCTCAACAAGCCTTTTTTATTAAGAACATTGAACATGAAATGAAGAAGTGAAGCCTTCCCCTTTGACTGAAATAAAATCCAGTCCTCAGAAGTAGCTAGTATCATAGGCAGGCTAGCTGGCTGCCTACCCAGCCCAGGGTCAAACTAAAGAGGAGTTTTATCACACTCAGCCTGCTACAGATGAAGTGGTTTAAGGGCAGCCCTCCTCTGCTGACTTCTCCCTCTTCCCTGCCCCCAAATTACATCAGACAAAATGGCATTATCAGGATGTGCAAGCATGGGCAGCTTCCTTTGGGCCTCTTTTCATTCAAGAAGCCTCAGAAGTCTTCCTTCACAGAAACAAGGATGACATTTAAGTGAGATTAAACAGTACAATTAAGACTTGGAAGCTGCTGCCACAGTTAATCCATCTTTAAGCACTTTCGCTCCTCTCTAACCTGGGTCAATAAAGAGCCCATTCCAAAGATCTCTAATGTTCTCCTACCTATGCTATCAGGTCTCCTCCCAGGCCACTACAGCTTTCCTGCAACAGTAGGTGCTTTCCACATAGAACAGTCTTATGTTTCACTCAAATATTCACATAAAACTTCTGAAAACAGAAAAGCTGAGACACATGGTTTATAAAATCATCTTGCTTTCTGGCATTTGGCTCTAGGGGGCACTTACCTCTTCATGCTTTATGTAATTTCTTCACCTGTTTTGCCTGTTCTTTGTTTGTTTGTTTTTTGAAACAGAGGTTCTTCTGGAAGAGAAGAACCCTGGCCAGGTTTTCACCTTTGGCAACCTGGTTACAAAACTTCAGAATACCACATTTGGTCCTTAAAAAAACCCCAACCCTGGAAGGGCTGAAAGGGAAAGACTTGGCCTATAACATAATTCTACCCCTTAGAAAGGAGGAATAGTATTAAAGGATTAGTATTCAGTTGTTGGAGGGTGTGTTTTTGGTTTTAACTGAGGAATAGAAATATCTGTTTTATGACTCCAACATAGGAAAAAAAAAAACCAGCCTGAGGCATGTGATAGAATCCTGCCAGCTTCAACTTTGTCCCATAAGCTCTCCTGAGGATAATGAAGGTAGACACAAAAATAATATAAACTGATAAAGAGAACACACACACAAAAAAATAATCCCAAAATGCAAAATCAAAACCCCAGCCCATTTTATGAAGAGCCTTGGAGCTTCTGGAGACTGCTTTGGATCTGTAAATTATGCCCTAGCACAATGGGGAGACAAACCTAGTGCTCCAGGGTTCCCTAATGTAAGACAATCCCCTTCCATTTTCCCATCACCTTGTCATAAGTACTCAGGATAAATCCCCCTCTGACTTGTTCAGAGCAGAGCACCTGGAATGAATAGCTGCCACACCACTTTGCCTTCACTCCGCATCTCTACAGGAAACAGTAAAGCTAAGGCAGCTCCTATTGCCACGGGCCTTCAAGTTTGGTATGCATGCTGGAATGGCTATTAAACCCAGTTCATGAGCAGCCTAGGTTTTTTTGTTTTTTTGTTTTTTTAAGAGTGGAACAGCAGCAGCCCCTTTTGCTCAAACTCTTGTTTGTCCACCTCTGTCACTTGGAATTTACTAACTCCCCTTCCTAAATGCCCCAGGCACAACTGCTTCCAATGTCCATGTGGGACCAGCTCTTCCTATGCCTCAAGTTCTGACACAGTGAGATTCAAAACTAAGATCTAGCAGACCTGCTGTAGCGAAAAGGGGCAAGGGTAGTTCCCTTTCAGAAGTCTGCTAAGACAAACGATATCCCCTTCACGACTTTATGTGGTATACAGGAGAGGCATATTCAAAATCAGGAAGAAGGAAGGATGTTTCAAGGCCCCAGGTGGGAGTTCTCCTCCCCCTTGTAGCACCGTTAAGAGACTAAGACATGGGCTTGTGCATGGCAGTTTCAATCAGTTAAATTCCTTCTCATTCGTCTTGAATGCAAGACCACAGGGGACAGTCCCATTCTTCCCTGCCCCAGCAAGATGCTCCAAAGCTGGCAGCTGCCCTGGGGTCAGAGCAAAAGTGAGATGTCTGGGTTCAGAGCTGTTAGGTCTCCTTGAGGACATTGATCTTGGCACAGATCTTGAGAGCTGGTCCCAGCTTGATGTTCATGGCACTCATGAGGTGTTCTTCCTTCAGAAGCAACAGAGCCTGGCCATCAATTTCTTGTGATCGAAACTCTTCTGCAATCTCCTGGCACCCTGTGAAACCAAAAAATAACGAGCACTGAGAAACAGATGTGCCCTGGGCACTTTCCCTGTTCCCAACTTTGAGCCTCTGGCAGGTACAGAAAGCAAGCCAGGAATCTAACCAGCCCCCTTTCCCCACTCTGCTCCACAGTCTGTCTGAGTGAGGACACAGGCTGCTTGAGAAGTCATACGTATGTAAGACCTACTCCAATTCAGAAACATGTACAAAAGTACTATAAAACCCCTAGGCATCACTGACACCACGTCCTTTCCAGAAAGAAAGCCAATAAATTTCCCCATGCTGCTGGACCACAGGAGTGCAGGAGAGGATCTTAACTTCACCTTGCAGTGATGCAATGAACTCGTACACTTCCTCCACACTCCAACGACTGGGATTGCTGGACAGGAAGACTGGGTTGATGCCATGTAGATCTGGGGTAGGTGGGGCCATACTAGAGTTTGCCAGGTCTCTTTCTCCATGACTGGCCCTTACTGACAGGGGTCCTGGAGATGTAGGAGACAAAGCTTCATCATAGCTGGAGTTATCAGAGCCTCGACTTGAATCTTCCTGGCCCTACAAGCCCATAGGAAAGAAAGAAAACAGAAGGCGTTCTGTAAGAAATTCACAATTACTAGGCGCAAAACAAGACACTGGGAACAGCAGAAGTTGTCCCAACAGTCTGGGACAACTGTCACAAGCTGTTGGTCCAGGGGCAGCTGACACAAGAGCTCTCTGATGCTAGAGAGGGGAGACTTCACTCTTGCCTCCTTTCCTCTTCCTTCTCTCCATCCTCCCATGAGCTGAAGCTCATTCAATTCTTCTATATCTGACTCAAATCATTCATGTGGAAGAATGCTAATCAAATGGGAAAAGTGGACGGGTTTTTACCAAGGCTGTCAGCTGATCCACCCACTGAGACCTCCGAAACACACATGGGAGCACACAAAGAGCAACAAAACAAGTGCAAATGTGAATCCAGTTTCTGCAGTCAATGAGTGGTTAGAACAGCTCACTAAGCCTTGAGTAACGACTGTCAGTGTGCACTTGCCATGTCCTGTACGACTACATCCACTGTGAGAAAGCGGTGCATCCAGCAGTGACAACCTTTACACCGAGACCTGCCTTGAAAGAGGCAGAAAGCACCATGTCCTCACCCTGTGGCGCTTGCTCTGGATCTTTGTTCGAGCAATTTCAGAGCTGCTGCGCCGTGATCCCCGCCGGCGCACGCGAGTATAGTTAGCCTCCTGAAATTCCTTCATCTTCTTTCTCTGTAGCCGAAACTGATGGCTGCAGCTGACGTTGTACCTCAAATAAGTAGAAGCAGAGCAGCAGTTAGGAAACAACAACTATCTAAACTTACTGCTTCTCCGTGCTCTAGATGGGGATAAAACCCCTCTTTACCATCAAGTTCTGTTCCTCCTCCGCCTTGGAAGGAACCAGTCCAGACTTCTGACACAAGCAATATTTGGACACCAGAGTCTTGAGCTAACATCTGAAGGGTCAATTAAGTCATTCCCCTAAGGGAAAAAAGACCCATAACAAGCACTCTGCTGTGAATAGGAGGCAGCAATGACTAGTCTAACCTCTCCCCATGTTTTCTCCCCGTGCTCCCTTGTGTCTTTGTCTAGTACCAATGCAGCAGACAGCTACCAGTATGCATTCATTTCATCAGTCAAATGTACATTTGACTGAAGAGAAGTTCTTTGGAGCCTGAGAACTTCACCCTTCCCACTTGATTTTCTGAGCAAGTCAGAAACCCTTTTTACACTCCATGCCACATTTACCTCTCCAGATCTAGAAGCATTCACAGATCAGTTAACAGTCTAAAGGATCTCTGTGTCCAGTGCATCCCATGGAGGCAGGATCAAATGTACTGAGGTGTTGTACACTACCTGGAGAAAAGGCACATGCCCAGTTCCAGTCAGAGAAAAGGAAGATTATGTCTTGCTATTACCTTTTAGCACAGGTCATGGAACAGAACCTCTTGGAGCCACGGAACTGGGTTGCTGGGGCATACTTCCCACAGTATTCACATTTTAGCAAGTTTGCTGCCTTCTCAAGCTCTAGTGAGATAGAGATACACATCAGTTGATGACCTGAACTGAAGCAGATCACACACTATGATTCCTCACTGCACTACTCTTCTGAAGCAGACAGATTCCAAGCACTATTTGCTGTTGAATCTACTAAGCAGTTAGCTTGGGGAAGAAGCTGAGGTAAGAGAGGCAGAAGCTCCACTAATTAGGACCCCAGAATATTGAACAGAAAAGTTTATTTCTTCTTCTCATTACTGTTTTGCTGAACAAGCAAAAAAAATAGCATATCCCTCATAACCTATAAGTCTGTGGGGAAAATCCCCATCACTGCACACTCTGCTGTGTCCACACATCCTTCAGTCATTAGAAACAGGTACAGTTCAGATTCTCCTGCTTACTGCTAACATGGGGTGTGTTAGATCGTATTTACGACAATGAAGTATTGTCTTCTGGCACTCAAGTAAAGGAGATCCTAGGTCTGTAGCTTGAGTCTCTAAGGAGTTAGCAGGAACGCAGGAAGATACACAAGTCCATAATGTATAAAGTTAGTAATATAGTATCAGAGAGCAAAAACTTTCAGTAATACTAGCTAGGCCCCCTGGTTCTGAAACTCACCCATAGAAGCACTGTCCCCTCCCGGAGAATTGCTGGACTGGTTTTCACTGTGGCCAGAAGGAGTCTCTCCCTGCAGTGGCTTTTCAGATTCTTTCAGCAGCTGAGAACACCCCACCTAGACAGGAAGAAAAAGAGTTGGGCCCATCAGTAAAGGATTCTCTGTGTCCACCTCCCTTTGCAAGGTATATGTTGCTCCACCTTATTAAAGCTCAGAAGAATCCCTCTGCCTACTAGGGAAGGAGAGATGCTGAACAAAATTATTACTCCTTCCTGACTCACAGGCTTGGCGGTTCACTCAAAGATCACCAAGTACTATCTGCCTTGAATATTCCATGTAACTGCATTTCCCTGTATTTACTGTAACTTCATTTGCTGCTTGTTCAAAATGCAGTGCATCTTTCCTTCACTAAAAATCTGAGAGAAGAACCTTCTTACAGTTCCTGCATAAATCGTTGCTTTAGGGACTACTGGAGAAAACAGTTCCCATTACACATGTTTTACTCCTCCCAAGCCACTCCTTTAATGCCACCACTTAATGTCTTGCTTCCTTAATGCCTTGACTGCATGACACCTCCCTCCTTTCCTTTCCTTTCCTCTTCACTGACTGTGTCTCAGGCTAAAAATGCTGAATTGGAATATGGGAGAAGAAACTCCTCTCCAAGGATGTAAACCCACCCTGAGATAAGCCACCCTCTCAAGAGAGCAGTACACCTCCCTCCCTCACAGCAGAGAATCCCTACCGGAAAGGGCTCTGCTCCTTCCTGGATGACAAAGCCTTCAATGACGTGTGTGAGGATCTGGGGCTTGACGATGGCTTGTGGGGGTTTGGAGTCTCCCATCTGACGTGACACCATTGCCAGGTTTGGGGTGGGAGCAGAGGTGGGGGTGACTGATACTCCTTCACTTGAGGTGGTATTTGGGGTTGCAATGGCAGCAGGATCAGATTTATCTGCAAAGTTAACAGCATGAGAGTCAGTTAGCTTTGCTGCATCTACTACTTCAAATGGAGTATGAGCTCAGATCATTAGCACACACAAGCAGAGCTCTCCTTTGTACCTCACCTCCAAGGCCACTCTTCTCCTCCATGTTTTTGGGGATGTCTGTCACAGGAGAGGTCCTGGCAGGCAGGAGTGCAGTGACACTGGATGACTCCTCCTTCTCCTCCTCCGATTCTGCCTTGCGCTTTACCGCTAAGGTCTGAGACTTGCCCTGTGTGAATAAAGAGGAACATATAGGCAGAGAGAGAAGCTCCAAAGCAAAGAACAAGACAGACTGAAGACAAAAGGAAGATGTATCCTGCTCCATCATACTTCATTTCCAGCCAGGCTCCTTCTGGAGATGCCTCTAGCTCCCTCTACTTAGGAGCATTTGCTTAGCAGGGAGTAAAACTTCAGAAGACTCACTAGCATACCACTGTGACTAGGACCTGGTGTCCCGATTCATGCTAATACACTGATACCATACCAAGACACTATGTGAACCTCAAAGGATTATTCCAGGAAGAAAGAAATGGAATGGCAGTCACTCAGCAGTTTCCAAACAGCTTTTGGCTAAATCACATCAGTTTCAATGACAGAGAGTCGAAAGAGTAGGGGACACATGTTAGATGAGAGCAGAATTGCCCCCCACTTGAAAAATCAGGACAAATCCTATGACATCTTCCTGAAGAAGCAGCCAGAGTTTAGAAACAGTCTCAGCAACTGGCTAAAGACATCTGAGCTAGCAAAGTGCTGCTGTCCCAGGGAGCCAGGCAGGCCCTAGCTGCACAGTCCACAGCCTATGGAACATGAGCCATCTTTGTTCTCCTCTGCACAGCCTGTTGCTAGCAGATGTCCTCTGAGGCCTAGAGTCAGTGGCTGGTACCAAACCCCAAGAGGTCTCTGACCAGAGGTATCCACACCTAGTGAGGAGTGGGGAGTACAGTCTTCATGGCCCACTCAGCTCTCATCTCTCTCCTGAGAGAGACAAGAGGTCAGTTATTGTTTGTATTGGGTTTATTGGCAAGGTTTTGGTAGCAGTGGGGCTGCACAGGTGACTTTGGTGAGAAGACACCAGAAATTTCCCCCATGTCTGACAACCAATTCCAGCCGGCTCCAAGAATGTCATGCTGCTGGCCAAAGCTGAGCCCTCTGTGGTAACATATTTAAGAACAGGTCAAAAATACTGCGCAACAGCAACTGGGAGAGAGAATTAAGAATGTGTAAGAGAAACAACTCTGCAGACACGAAGGTCAGCGCAGAAGGAGGAAGGAGGAGGTGCTCCAGATGCCAGAGCAGAAATTCCCCCGCAGCCTGTGATGAAGATCACGGTGAGGCAGCCTGTCCTCCTGCAGCCCATGGTGGAGCAGATATCCACCTGCAGCCTGTGAAGGACCACACATCAGAGCAGGTGGATGTGCCCGAAGGAGACTGTGACCCCGTGGGCAGTCCACTCTGGAGCAGGATCCTGGCAGGACCTGTGGCCCCACAGAGAAGGGCCCACGCTGAAGCAGGTTTTCTGGCAGGCCTTGTGACCCCATCCATGGAGAACACATGCTGGAGCAGTCTGTTGCTAAAGGACTGCACCCCGCAGAAGGGACCCATGCTGGAGGAGTTCATGAAGAACTGCAGACTGTGGGAAGGACTTATGTTGGAGAAGTTCATGGAAGACTGTCTCCTGTGGGAGAGACCCCATTCTGCAACAAGGGAAAAAGTGTGAGGAGGAAGGAGCAGCAGAGACAAAACGTTATGAACTGACCACAACCCCCACTCCCTGTCCTTCTCCACCACTCAGGGCAAAGAGGTAGAATAGCTGGGAGTGAAGATTAGCCTGTGAAGGAGGAGAGGAGGTGCTTTTTAGATTTGTTCTAATAAGAATATTATCTCATTATCCTCCTCTGATTAATTTGCTATAAATTAAATTAGTTTCCCTAAACTGAGTTTGTTTTGCCTGTGGTGGTAATTGGTAAGTGATGTCCCTGTCCTTATCTCGACCCATGAGTTTTTCATTGTATTTTTCTCCCCCTGTCCTGTTGTAAAGGGGGAGTGATAGAGCAGCTCGGTGGTTCACCTAGAAGGCAGCCAAGGTCAACCCATCGTGTTGTTAAATGTGATATTTAGTGTGGGATGTAGACACCTACACCATTCAGGGCAGGTCTCACCTATTTACTTGATGCAAGCCTTTGAACAATATGTGGAAGAGGAATGCTTGTAGTCAATAATCCCAGGGGCTGGATGGGAATTAGTTGGTTTTGAGTGAAAAAAGTCTCCACATCCCTTTACCCAAACCCCTTACCCATCCCATCCCACTGACCTGGGCCTGGACTGCGATTGGTGTCCTAGGAATGAACAAAGAGAATCCATATGCTATTCTCCTTCTCAATGGTATCACTTACTGGCAACTGGACAGACTGCATGTAGAATGCTGATGGCATCTGAGCCACAACTGGAGAGGAGGCTGGGCTCTTCACCATGTGGGCTGTGCCTTGAACTTGTGTCAAATTCACCCCTGTGGTGAGAGGAGGAGTTTCCTGCGAGGATGCTGGAGCTGAAGACGATGAAGGGGAAGCAGCATGGGCTTGGGAAACAGGCTGGACCACAGCTGGCATTCCCCGGGATGTCGGCACTGCTGCGGCAATCTGAGCCAAACCCAGTGCTTGGGCTTGGCCCGAGCCCTGTTGCCGGGTACCCACCACCTGCACTGGGATGTGTGGTGGAGGCTGCTGTGTTGCTGACATTTTGGCAGGCCCAAGCTGAGGTGGTTTGATGGGGGTGACCAGAGATTTTGACTGAATTGGAACGGGTGACTTGGTGGATGGCTGGCAAGGACTGTCCTGCTGGAGCTGCACAGGCTGTGGCTGGGACTGCAACATAGGTTGCACCACAAGGGTCTGAGCCTGCTGCTGGTTTTGAGGTGGAGCCTGCTGCTGCGGAGGCTGAGCTTGCTGCTGCTGTTGGGTCAGAGATGGTGCTTGCTGCTGTTGCTGCTGCTGGGCCAGCTGAAGATGGGTGGCTGTGTGGAGGAGCTGTGACTGGCGGTGTTGGAACTGCTGCTGGTGATGAATGGCAATCTGCTGCTGGATCACCACCTGCTTCTGCAGGTGGATCTGCTGCTGCTGCTGGATCAGTGAGTGTGGCTGTATCTGTGTATATGTGGCTATACAAACACAGAATGAGAAAAGAGGAGAGCACAAAAGTTAGCAACAGTGCAGCTGGGAACAACAACAACAAAAAAAGGCAGGCAGCCACTGCACTGGTTTGAGTCATTAAGCTCCAAAATGACTGGCAGAGGACATGGTGGAGTAAATCAACTTCTCTGGCTAATAGAGAAGGATAACCCCTAGAGACAAGCCTTGGGGAACCCAGAGGCTGAGAGGCATGCTGGAAAACCTCTCAGCTCTGGACTTTCAAATGGCACTCTTGCAAAAGCCCAGGGGGCTCAAAAAGAAGGAATAGTTCTGCACTTACCTGAGCTGATCAACGTCTGGCTGGGTGCTGGTGTAGCGGTCCTGGTCAGGTTCATGCCCACTGTTTGCTGTCCACCACTATCTGTTTCGCCCTTCTTTGTGGCTGCATTCTCTGTCTCTGTCTGGCTTCCCTGGCTAACAGTCACAGCCTGGGCAGCTGCTACCGGTAACGGTTGAACCACCCCAGTGCCTTTCCTTTGGCAACTGCCAGCGGCGCCTGCTGAGGAGTTCTGGCTCAATCCCGTTGAGGTCTGGCTCCCACCACTTGCCACCACACCCCCAGAGACACCATTGCTGCCTGCTGCTCCCTGACTCAAGTTGAGGGACTGGCCTGTGCTGCCAGAGGAGGCCTGAGCCACCGCCAGGGTCTGGCCTGTGCTGGTGGCCTGCGGTAAGCCTGAAGCCTGGGAGCTTCCTGGCAGAGCTGCCTTCTGAGCAGAGCTTTGGAGCTGGGCGTTAGTGGCTGAGGTCTGCTGGCTCCTCACAGCCAAGTTCTGCACCTAGAAACACATATACAAAACAGAATCCACTTGTTTTATGTACATTACTTGCTGGAAGTCTGGCAGAGAACACATGCACAACACACTCTACTGGGATGCAGGCTAAGTTGATGCTTCAACGCTCACGTATGGAACTGGCTAACACTGCAGGGCAAAGCTCAGGCACAGCCCTCCACAGGAAACACATTATCCTGAACTCCCTCCTGCCCCATCTCTGATGGAAGTTAAAAGATCTCTTGGCACTTTCTGAAGAATATGTGAAGACACTACCATTCTCCAAGGTATGGGACAGCCTTCAGACCTGCCCACTGTGCCTTTGCATTGGTAGGACCCATCTTAGCACAGCTCTAACAACACCGAGATACCCCTTTAAAGACCAATCACTCCTGTTCAATTTTTGTGCCACCTGCCTCCTGCCTCCGTGTAGGGCTTTCCACTCAGCAGGCCCAGAGATTACCCATGGCCTGCAGCCCTTCTGATTTCACCAGTTCCTCTGCATTTTGGTGCTGCCATCCTCTGTATTCACTCATCCTTCAAATGCAGTGTTATCTGCCAGGTTTGATCATGACTGTCTTTCCTTCAACAAAAGTGCTCCAGACAAGAGAAGTATGAAGCATCCAGAATTCCCAAGAATAACTGGAATAGGACAAGGAAAATGGGAAGCCTTGGCAGCTCCCTGACCTGCAGGATTACTCATTGATGAATGCAGGAGCTAAGACCATGTGGCCTGTTTGGTCTCTGGCATCTTTTCAACAACAAACCAACTGGGTGAAGGAATACTGCCGCTGGCAAAGTCCCTTCATTGCAGAGTGACCGAAAACTGGACACAAAATACAACAATTCTTTTCACACAAGGACAATTCAGAAACTGTGAAGATGGGATTGATGCAGCCTGTGGCTCACCCCAGAAATTTTAAGCAGAAATGAATCCCATCTCTGGAGGGAAAAGGCAAACATGAAAAAAAACAAGGTGGCAAGAGAGAATAGAATCTCCTGCCTGCACAGGGACACGGGTTGGGGATAAAATAGAGTTAATGCACTACACAGCGATGGCTGGAGACAGAGACCAGAAGTGTGGGGTGACAGAGAGAGGGGAAGGGGAGGACTCTGGGAGGGAGTGTCACTGACCTGGTCTGTGTCTGCATGGACCCCAGGAGATTGAGTGGGTGGTACCTCCTGCTGGACAGCAGCCACAGCCCCGTTGGGCATCAGGATGAGTTGGGAGGCAAGAGGCACATTGCGACCCAAGGTCCGGTTTACCTGCAACAGGTTCCCCAGCTGTGGCTGTTGAGGGGTGGTCAGGGGACGTGGAGTGAAAGGAACAGAGGGGAAGAGAGAAAGAAAGCGAACCACAAGCAAACAGATTACAAAGCAACACTGGGCTGCAATGTCGCATGTTGCAAAACCCCCAACCCTCCCTGCACTGTAACACTGAACATAACCCTCAGGAGCAGGAAAACAGGAACAGTTTCCTTATGGAAACAAGCACTCTTCTATCAAACATGGGCCTGGGCCAAGTCCCACAAGCTGCCCAAGGCTAGCTAAAAGACTGGAATATCATTGAATTTTCAGATGTGTATCTGGGACTGGTTGAGAAACAGTGATAAAAGACATACATCCAAGAGCAGAGCTGCTTGAAAAGAAGGAGATTACAATCTGTATCTGAAGTCATCTTAAGACACAGAAAATATTTTTCAAGTAGGTAACCAAACCCCAAACTGACTACACAGTCAAGCCTAATGTTTTCTATTTAGCAGCATTTCAAAGTGATTAAAGGGATGACATAGTTGTTCATGCAGATTTATGTTTCTTGACTTACTTGAATTCTGACTTACATGCCTGAGCTCAACAGTGGTAGAAGAAAGTAATTTACCATATATCTGTTCCAGCATTGAACCAGAAGAGTAGCTTTATTTCTGTGAGCTATATTCAAGTGTAGGGCATATATCTCACATTTACACACTAGTGAGAAGTGCCATGGGATCTTTAACATCTATGCAGAGCAGAGACAAACATGGCTCTTAACGATCTCACGAGAGCCATACAATGCAAAGCTCATCTACCTTGAAAAGCTGAGCCCAGAGTCAAACCTGTGGTTTCAGGGACAAGAGGTTCCTCAGGTGAACTTGAAAAATAGCGCACCATCCTTAAAGCTAGAATTAGTCCAACGGTGTTGATAGTCCCAAGCAGTGAAACACTGAAGTGGCTAGGAAGCGGGCTTCACGAGCAGGACATATTTTGCATGCGCATCTCTTACCCGGAGATACATCTGGGCCTGTGACTGGTTGAGAGGAGGTGAGGTGGTATTCCCAAGGAGCACAGACTGTGTCAGGGTTGTGGCACTGGGGGAACTCACACTCTGTGACCGACTGATCAGTTGGGCAGCTGATGTGGTGGCTAGGTTGATCTTAAACCAGCGAAAGGCCCCAAATCATGTATGAAAAAACAGAGGCAAAGAAATAAGTACAAATTCACTTACTGGGGTACAGCCAAAACAGACATTTTACAGTTTTTTCCTGTAACTCACAGAGGACCAAGAAGAAAAAAGTTCTCGTCTTAGCGGCTGCACAATTTAAACCAGACAAAGCCCTGGATGCTAATTTTATTTGTATGCTGAGCCTGAGTATCACTGTTAGCATGCAGCTGCAGTAAGAGATCCAAAAGAAATACAGCATTTTCTCCAGCCCGTCAAGTAAAGGAAAAAACCCGACAAAGTAATTTCTACACTACCAACTCATCCACTCTCTGAACAAATCCCAGTTCCTCAATACTCCCAACAAAACCAGACTTCCTCTCATTTAACAAACTACTTGTCCTGGTTTTGGCTGGGAAAAAACAGGTTTTGCCTTCTTAGTAGCTAGAATAGTGCTGTCTTCTGGATTCAGTCTGGGATTTGGTATGAAAAGAATGCTGATAGTATACTGATGTTTTTAGTTGTTGCTAAGAAATCAAGGAATTTTCTATTTCCCATGTCTTGCTAGTGTGCAGGCGGCTCAGAAGCTGGGAGGGAGCATAGCCAGAGCAATGGACCCAAATCAGCCAATGGAGTATTCCACATCGTACAACATCATGCTCAGTCTATAGATGAGGGTTGGCTGGGAAGCTGGGGCTCTCTCTCTTCCAGGATTACAGTTTCAGGATTTTCTTCTCCAGGATTGCTAGCTGGGAATGGGCTGGGCCTCGGTGGGTGGTGAGCTATTTCATCGCACAATTACTCGTTTGTATATTCTATTGGTATTATTATAATTATTATTTTAATTTTATCTTATTTCAATTATTATACTGTTCTTTTCTCACCACACGAGTTTTACTTTTTTTTTTTCCAATTCTCCTCTTCATCCCACTGGGAGCAGGGAGGAATGAGCAAGTGGCTGTATGCTGCTTAGTTGCTGGCTGGGGTTAAAACATAACATTACTACTCTGCCCAAGAGAAAAAGAGCATTCCCTTTCAAGCTGCTCATCACTCCCTCTTACTTTTCTAATCCATAACAACATATTCACAAAGCCTCAGCAGAGAAGGATCAGTGTCCCCCTTTCCAGCTAAGAGGCCTCTCCCACTCATAAACCTTTTCTGGTCTCCTCAACCCCCACCAATAATGACAGCACCCCAAATCCTCAAAGTTGTCTGCATCTTGTGGATGCCTAGCATTCTTAGAAGCTATGTTTCCCTGGCTGACTGCCTTCCTAAAAGACAAAGAGGAGAAAGAACTAGGCGAGGGGTGGGAAGGAGGCTTTAATACGTGTGAGGAAGCAGTTACTCACAGAGGCCTGGGTGGTGGTGGTCTGTTGTGGGGTGCTGGTGCTAGGGGAGCTGGCCTGTCTACTGGCTGCAATTGTAGCCTGCAAGAGAGAGTGACGGGTGAGTATCTGGAACAAACTTGTCAATCCACCCCAAATATTTGACTTTGTCAGAACACTTGGTCCCATCATCATCTACTCCCATTCCTGAGAATAAGACCACAATCTAACCACTACAAATCCCTGTCATGCCCTACAAATCAGGTGCAGCAACTCAGCAAGGTACCTCCTCTTCCCCAACCTGTTCAGTCCTATACACTATCCAAGGCAGTGGACAGCAGAACCTTACAGTGCATGACCTACGGTCCTTCCACCCATGGCTACAAACCTTAATGTTGCCCCAGCTTGCCATGCTACTCCCTGCGACCCTCATCGTGATGCTGCTATCCACTGTTAACACTCAGAAGTTCCCCACCATATTAGCAATTTGGTGGGGAAGATCGGCAGCAGTTTAGTAACACCGCAATGATAGCACTCCAAGTAACAAATTTCAGATTACAGCAGAACCACAGGTTACAGTGTCGTTCGTGGAAGAATGTAAATATTGCTAGATTTCTTTCTCCCCCACCTCTACGATCTCATGGGAATTCCACTGTAGGAGTTTAGTTAGGTTTATAACTAAGATTTATGCGAAACTGGTGAGAGGATTCTATTCCCTCTATGCTATGTAACTGCAGGTAGGGATGTTGAGGACAAATAAATCCTGGACTAATATAGCCAAGGAGCATCTCCACTGACGGAGATGTTGTTACACAGACAGAACTGTAGTCACATCACGCATAATACACCTCCAAATGAAGACAAAGTCTGGTAGGTGAGCAAAGTTGCTAAAGAAAAAAAATCATTCAACAATTACACATCATAAAATGTCTTGATTTGTGTAAACATATCTCAACTAAAGAAACACCCTCCTGGCTGGACAAGATCTACCCCAGATCTCTCTTGCTAGTAAATGGTAAAGAAAACATGGACTACTAAGTTTCCAGACAGAAAATTCAGAAGATACCTTGAATTTTCACACCCTGCTTTTGTGTACCTGAAATTTCATGCACACAAGCCCCTGTTTATTCCCAGAGAAGTAACGATCCATTAATCACTTTTACAGTTTTTAAACACACTGCCTCCACTGCTGATTTAACCACCCATCTTTCATTTTAAGAAGGTGCGGAGGCTACTCATAGGCCTCAGAAGGGCAAATTTCCTGATGGAAATGCCAAATTTTATCCTCCCTTGCTCTGGACCTGAAAACCAAATGAATCTTTGCATCAGGCTTCCAGTTTACCAGCTGTATGTATAAGCTTTAAACAATGTGTTTAGGGACTCATTGTCTCACCATGGATCAGGACGACCTTGGTGCACAAGTCACTGTATAAAGAGAAAATCTCTGATTCTTTCCCAGTGAAAGATCCAATTCCTCTCCTTTTGCCCCCTGGCAACATACCTGCTGGACAGCAGCCAGGCTGTGAAGCTGGGCACTGTTAAGCTGTTGCTGGAGCATAAACTGATGAAAGTACTGGGCTGCATTGGGCTGTCTCTGGAGTGCCTGCAGGGCCTAGAGAAGGAGGAAAATGCAATTGTCAAAAGTAGCGTGCCCTTGAAATGTGATTAGAGAGAGCAACGAAGAAATAAATAACAGCCATGGGACCATCACTAGACCCCATGAAAAAAGCAAAGTCATTAGAATAGCACATCGAAATTCACAGTACAGCTACAAATTTGGCAACAGACTAAATCACAGATGTATTCTAGAACAGCACAGTTATAAGCCTCCAGGAATTTGGGGATGTGCATGCTCAAGCAGGCAGACAAGTGTTCCAGTATAGCATGTATATGGAGGATATACACTATATAGAGGAACCGGGAGGATAAACTGAATGACTTGCTCCAGACAGCAGGCTAAAAGTCAGTCTATTGGATCACAGTATGGATGGGTTAAATCTAAGAGGCTGGACACTGGAGGACTAACCTATAAAACATGAAGCACATTATCAGGCTACATGAGCTAAATAGCAGGACTAGCACAAGAATTTCTATATCTGAATACTTGACAGTCCTTTGAGCATGCTCCCACCTTGGCACACCACAACTCAGAGGAACAGGAAAGGGCTTACCACCACCTTCCACTGATGTACATGCCATCCCAGAGCATAACTGTCCCTCACCTGTACTGCCTGTCGCTCATAGAGAGACATCTGCGATATCTGAGGACGGGTGCTTCCTCCAGAACTGGAGCTCCCGCTGGCGGAGCTGGAGTTCTGCTCACTTTCAGTCTCCATGGCGACAGGATCCCAGGAGCTCAGGCTGAGGCGGACTCCAGATCTACATCGAGAGAACTGGAAACTAAGTCAGGCTAGAGAAAGAACCAAACCGTATTTCACTGCATTACACAACTTTTTTTTACTGGAATATCCCAGCACCAGGCTCTTTGCACAGCTTTGCTACATCAAAGGGGATCAGGGATGCCCAGGTTCTGAAATCACCCAGAAATTATACTCACAGTTTAAATCTTTTATTATCACAGTCAGAAATGTAATGCACAGATTCTCATATTTTTATTGTCATGCTACAGCTGGAAGCTAAGGCACCCTGAATTCTTAAAAAAGCAGCAGAGTGAAGGAGCAGCTGCAGCTCATTCGGACAACTATGTGGTTACAGACCTGATCACCTCTCCTTCAAGAAAGGCTAGTGAACAGAGGCGAACTGCACTGTGCTTCCAGTTGCCCACTGCACTTTGGCAACTTCTGATGCTCTCTTCCTCCGGTCCCACAAGAGGTGTATAATTATCCCACAACTCTGCTGCTCTACTGCAGATACACCAACTCGGTCCCTCCTTCTCCCAGTTCAGCCCCCAGCCCTCGACTCTTTCTTTCTTTCTCTGATCACATGGACTTTCTAACCACTTGTTGCTCCTGACAAGTGGTAACTTGAATATTAGACTGGAAGCTGGTATCTGTGGTGGCAAATTGCTTTCAGGAGGAATGGAGTCAAAAGACTATGTGGATGAAGGTTCACTGGCAACACTTGTGAGTGGAAAGCTGCTGAAGAGGTCACGCAGAGCCAGAGAGATCTTCCAACAGCAGAAAGATGAGTTGCAGTGAACTGCAGACTGAGAAAGGACTGGAGAAGGCTTTCATTAGCCAAAAGGAAGAGAAGTGAGACTGAGGAGAGTGCTTAGCAGAACAGTAACACATTAGGATGATCAGGAAGTTTTCTGAAGCAAGAAATATGGTCTACACAGACAGTAATGGTAGGAGCGGGGTTAGACTCAGAAAAAAGGCAAAAAAGCTGTTAATATCACTGACAGCCTGTTTGCTTCCAAAACACCAGCTGGCTCCCCTGCAAGATATCTGAAAGACCTCTAAAATGAGAACTCTAGGCTCCCAGGATCCCACAAGCACAGCCCTTGCATCTAGACCTTTTCAAATCCAGAAATGTTGAGCTTCACAGCCCTCACCAAACACAACTTTTTCCAGGTGTGTAAACAAACAGACCAGCGCATCAGAAAAGGAGGTGCAACAACAGTCTCAACCAGACTTTTTATTCTTTATTAAATTCTGGAATGGTGTTAAGGGCAGTAGATGACTTTAAAGAAGGGCAACAGCATTAACATTGCAGAACATGGCTGGCTAAATCAGGGAACGGCTGCTCCAAAATTAGCCCCTAGCCCTCGACTCTGCTCCTCCAAACCTGGAAAGTTCTATAATTGACAAGCAGATAGCTATTGCTCCAGTCCTGTCTTCCCCACACATCTTCACCTTTGTCCTCAAGTCCTGCCCAGGCATCCCCCTTTGAATCCAACACTGGCTTCAGCAGTGGCTGCTGTAATTCTGCCCTGCAGTCACCTTCTCCTCGACTGAGGCACCCCTTCCTAACAGGCCACTACTCATCTTAAGGCACAACTCTATAGGAGTATCTATCTAGAATATAAAAGCTCTGGAGAAGACAATTGCCTTAAAGATCTTCCTTAGGGGGCAGCACCACAAAAAGTAAATGAAGCTTGAAAATAAATGAGAGAATACAGACTTCTTGAAAGAAAGAAACCAACTGTGTAGATAAATGAGGTACTTTGAATGGGGTTAAAATGCAAGTCAGAGTGAAACTACACACATTACACCAACTTATCTAGTAGCTTAGCTACCATAAGGAGACAATTTCTGCTCCCTTGCCCACGCCCTGAACCTCCCCATGCAGGTTCCTCCCAGCATTTACCTTGTTTCTGGGGCTCACTAGGTCAACTTGTCAACTTTCCAGAACAGCTACCCCGGTTCATTTTCTGCCAGTTCAGTGAATGGAACTAGCTCACTTGTGATGCCACACGTGCCAGTGAGAGAGAAAAGGTGGTAACCAAGGTTCAGCTTCACTGTAGCACATACCCTCAACAGCTGCACCAAAAGGAGAAACCTGGCTTCTGACCTAGAGCTCTGCTTCACCTATCTGTTCTTCTTCAGTAAACAGCATCATTGATTCTTAAGATTTCCAGCATTTTTGAAAGTTCCACTGATCTAAAATCAGGTCCTAGGACAAACATACTACTACTCAAACACCTCTGGGATGAGAGGCATCAAAAAATTTTGGGCTCTGTATAGGCAGAAGGCCTTTTGGGCATGTGGACAGAGAAGTACACTCTCCCTTTGCAGAAGGGCAGTAAGAATTTTAAGTCACTCACAGCAAGCAAAGTTATCCAGCAAAACCCTTTCCAAACACAAAAGTGAAAAGGCACAGTATTTCTCCAGGCAAGTTCATCTAAGGATGCAGCTCCATGTTAAGTGCAATCTGATCCAAACATGGGCTATTCCAACAGAAAATAGCTCGGACTACACCCTCTTCCCTCCTCCACGGGCATCTTTCAGCACTCTCTGCTTACAAAAATCTAGTGATCACACAGAACTATCAGATCATTTGACTCAGCTAGCTGATCCATGAGATGGGTAAGATGGATAACCTACTAAAAATTACTAAACCATGGGTTTTCCAAAAGATTCTCACCTTGTAAAGTAATTGGTAGTTCTCAAGCAAACGAAAACCCAAAAAAAAAACCCCGAGTAACAACGTAGGCGTTACTGGAAAATAAACTTTGAACAGCTAGAACTGCACCTCTAAAAGGGAGACATGGAAAGATTACAAAGGCCTATTAACACCATGGCAGGAATGACAGCACAGCAGAAAAGAAGGGAAGAACGGAGAAAAATAGCTCAGGGAGCCAGTACAAGCCTGAGAACACGGGCCAGTCCAGAGCCTAAGCGGCACTGCTGACCTCAGCACACAGCACAAGTGGCCTGTCTACAACTTTCTGACCTTTCTCAAGTGCAAGAGCAGAAGAGTCAGGCCAAACACCTCCTCTAGGCATTGAACAAACGCGAGGCAGGAGGTAGCAAAGTTTTACTCGCTCGCCCCATCCGTTCCCCCTGCACGTGCTGCTGCCTGCAGAACATTTTCTAACCGGCTTCGTCACTTCATCCTTGAGAAACTAAGTTAGCGAATAAGTAAGATTTGCACAGGTTTGCCCACCGGTTTTGGGGAGAAAATTAGCAGCCAGGGCTACAGCACACTCCTCGCTCTGTTACTGCAGTTTTCTACAGTACAGTCTCCAAGCTAGGCAAGCGGAGACGTGTAAAGTGCCGGGACACGTCCGCTCTGCTTCGGGATGCTCTGGAAACAGCAGTGGGTGAGTCTCCCGAGCGCTGCAGGACCCTCGCACCAACCTGTTCGCCACCTCATGGCTGTGCCCGCCCCGCCACCCGCCTTTCCCCGCCAAGCGGGGCCGCAGCCGGCCTGGAGCGAGGCGGGGGGAGGAAGGCGCAGCCCCCCACACTCCCCACCCCGGCCGCCGGCAACTCCGGCAGCAAAGTTAAGCCGACAGAGAGTGCACGGGCGCCCTGCCCGCCCGCCTGCAACGCGTATGTACCGAGCACGCAGCCCCGCCGCGGCGGGAGGCGGGGATCCGCCGCAGGATGCCGGCCGCGGGCAGTTAAAGAAAGGCGCGTATTTAACGCCCGACCACCGGCGCTGGGGAGCGGCGGCTGTCCGGGAAGCGGGAGCGGGGCTGAATAGAGGGGAGTTGTTCCCGGCCGCTGCGCCGGGCCGGACAGACAATGGCTGCTCCGCCGCCGCTGTCAACTTCAAGCCCGCTCCAGCCCCGAGGAACTCTCCCCGCCGCGGCCGCCCGCGCCCCGGGCCCGGCCTCACCTGCAACCGCCGCGGCACTGCCCCGTTCCGCTCCGCTCCCGCAGCAGCAACGAAGGCTGCGGCGCCGCTGCCGCCCCTCGCCCCACCAGGCGCCCCACTCCCGCCCGAGGCACCCGCGCTGCCGGCGTTACCGGAGCCCCCGGGTCGCCGCCGCCGCCGCCTGACACGCCCCCCGCGCGCGGGCAGCCAAGCCGGGCCCCGGCCGGGCGGGGCGGGGCGGGGCGGTGCCCCGGGGCCCCGTTGTTGGGGGAGGGCGGGGCCGGGGGGGCGTTACCTCGCGGCGGCTCCCAGCGGGCCCGGCCAGGCCGCGGCCTGGCAGAGCAACCCCGGGAGGGCCTGGCGGGCAGGGACCCACAAGCGCGCGCCGCGCCCCGGCCGGTTCCACCTCCCCCCCTTTTTTTTTTTCTTTTTTTTCTTTTTTTTTTTTTTTTTTAAATCTTGGCCTCTGGGGCTCCCCGGCGCTCCGTCACTTCCTCCCTCGAGGCGCTTCCGGGCACGTGACCCCCTTCCCCGGCCGCCGCTTGCCGTTGCCCTGGTTACGGCAGCCGGGGTTTGGCGGGACGCGCGTTCAGGCCCTTCGGGGCCGCGGCCGAGGCCGGGGTTGGGGCTGCCGAGGCCTCGCCTGGGGCTGCCCGAGCCCGCCCCGCTCAACCGCCGGCTCTGCCGTAGAGACAGGCTCGGTACGTCGGTGGCGGCCGCTTGCCGGGCCTGCCGGGGAGGGGGACCAAGTCATCAAGATCTTGATGGGCGTCACGACGGGGCTGCGCTCTTCGCCATACAGAGCAGATGTCCTCTGTGCCGGGACGCACCTTGCGATCGGTCCCTCTGGAGACTGGTTAACCGTGTTGAACAGCGGTAGTTTTACGCAGGTTGTAAAAGGTTTGTCTCGGTACCTGGAACAAAGTTTTTGTGAACAAACAGGACACAGCAGTAATAACGGTGCCCGGGAGGTTTTCTGTCCCGGTCACACAGCGCACACGCAGAGGCGCACGGTGGCAACCTGCATAAACAGGGTAAGGAAACCACAGTGCCAGAGCTCGGTGGCAACTTCCAGAAGAGAAGCTGCACTGCGCAGGCACTTGAGCCGTGCTTCCCTTGGTTCCTCTCTTCTCAGTCAGTTGCCTGGCCTACGGCAAGAGTGGTCGATTAGGGTAATTTTACTCATTTTTAACAATAGTCAGCGTGACTGTTTCTGAGAAAATGAGAAATGCCCTATTGGATCAGACCAGTGGCTCTTCTTGGTGAGAGCTGGTGAGTTTTCTTCAAAGATGACGGCTCAAGCACCAAGGAAGGGTGGGAAGAAGCAAAAGGCAAGCAGAAATAATTCATGCTCTAGGTGCAGAAGCTCAAGCACCGCTGAGGCTAGAAGCATCGTAAACGCTCCTGCAAATGACATGTTTGAGCTTCGTGTTGCAATAAAACTGCGTCTGGCTCGGTAACCACAGTGCTGGACTGTCAGTTCACAGGGGATCCAGTCCTGTTGGCTTAGAATCACAGCGGAACGTTTGCTGCTGCCTGGAAAGCAGCAAAACACGCGTTCGGGCTGTTACCAAACATACCTGCTCTAAATGCTGTGGCTTCTTTTTTAATTCTGATGGACAGCTGTCTGGCTGATTCTCAAAAAAAAAAAAAAGGCTATAGGAGATATTTAAGGCTATTCAAAATAAAAGGTCAGATAGTGATCAAAGGAACAATGACAAGGCGGGGAACCCAGCCAACCTAATCCCTCTGAATCAACCACTCGTAAAACTCTCTACGACCGGATGAACGACTAAGCCATTTGTCCCTGTTGCAAAACCCACTGAAGTGGATTCCAGGGAGGAAAGTCTCTGGAATCTATGCAAACGAAGGGGGACTACTGCAGCATTGCTAGGGGGAACCACTGCAATAGAGAGTCTTTAGGACTTACTGGGGGGGGGTGGGGGTGGGGCTGGTGCTTGGGGTGGAGAGATGTTGGAATGGATAAAGAGAATTTGAGGATTCACAAGACTACACTGGCATGTTTGGGATAATAATCACAGGCAGGGAAGTGGAGGGATCAATGTGGATCAGAAACAAAAATGGAAAGAAGAGGGGGATAAACCAAGCTGGTCGAATGCAACCAGTATGATTGTCTGGTAAAGCTCTGCACCTGATCACCACAGTCTGTACTATATTTGTAATAAATCATTTGAATCATTGCCTGTGTGATCGTGCTCTCAGGTGGGTGGGTGGGTGCGTGATCCAATAACAAAGTGAGGTCTGTCTAGCCAGCAAGTAAGATGTGTGGTTTGGGGGCCCAGAATCCCAAGGGACCTCTGAAGGCACATTTCTCTGTGGGCTGGACCTTAGAAACAGGATCAGGCTACTGACACTGCCTGTGTTTATATGGGTGTCTGAAGTACTGTCTCCCATCAGTGTCCACCTGCATGCGTGTGTCTATCCTGAACTTGCACACCACCCTGTTACTGGTGTGCAAGTAGAAGAATACTGTTTTTCCAATAGAAGGAAAGAGTTCCCACTCATCCCCATTGGCCCAGGAAGGAAGGGAGCCTCTGGATCTTTCAGCCCACCAGATTCAGTGCCCTTAATACTTTTCCAGGAGAGCAGGCGCACCTGGCCAATATCTACAGCCCATTCCCCTTGTTCTGCTCCCACATCCAAGTATGGTAGTAGGGGTGGTGGAGGATCATCACAACCTATTCCCTTTGGTATAGATTGGTTTTCCATTAGTTCATTGCCTATGAGCTTTTTGAACCTGCGGGTATTATTGTCTCCTGTAGCTCCTACAGCAGTGGGTTCTTGTAGTGTAAAATACCTCTTTTGTTTGTTTTACACTGGTTACCAACCAGCTTTATCACATGCCCCAGGCTAACATGGAAAGATTTGCTGATGAACGGTTTTCTGTTCACTTTATCCACCACCTTCATTATTTTTTAAGTCTTGATCCCTCATCTGCTCACCAAGTTCTGCTCATTCTGCTCACCAAATGGTGAAATCCCGGCCTTTTCAGTGTTTCCTGATGAAGCACTTCTTCCATCCCACAACTGTTGTCCCTGAGGCCCATGCTACAGTTTGTGAGACTGGTTTATAGGGTTTGGCTGGAAACCTGTCAAGCGCTACACCTGAATATAAGCCAGGATTCATTCCATAGGTAGCATCGCTTGCTTCCATTTTAGGTGCAGATCTTCGCAGCTTCTCAGCAAGAAGCAGCCCATTTTCATTCCAATGACATTTTATTCTATTCCAACCCATTTTAGCAAAGGAGTTTTGCTGGAGAAAACAACATCTTGCAAAGCAAGCCATGGAGCGATGGTGACACGCAGTGGCCCTGCAGGAAAAGCGCACCTTCTGAGTTCACGTTTTTTCCAATTTATCAGGAAGATGCAAATGAAGAAAATGAAGCCCATACACAGGTGAGGAAACAGCACCGCTTTCCACAAGGGTGAGTCTGCACACTGTGTCACACGGATTCGTATAGTCCAAGCATATAAATGGACATCTAGCCCACATATCTACATCTGCCTTCTTTCCTTTTCCCACAGTCGTTTACTCACTTCAGCCTGGAAGTGAGACCATCACCTTCAGGTACCTCAGAAGCAAAACGCTTTCTCCTGTGGTGGGGAAGACTGGAGTTTTCATACGCACTGTCAGGGAATATGGCAGCTTGTGATGTAGTCAGCCCCAAACACCAAGAGCTAATCCTTAGATCTGTACCATGGAGGTGCAAGGGGAGCCAGAAATCTGATTTGGACCAACCTCCAAGCCTGGGATATCTTCCTGCTTAGAGAAGAGGTTGACATTATTCCCAGTTTCCTGGATCATATAAGTGGGAAAGGTCTACATTGCAGTCACCGCAATGTACTTCTTACAGGCTGCCCAGATCTCTGCTTTTGGTATCCACTCCTTCCCACACACAGACACCAGCCCATCCACAGCCTCACCACATCACTGGATCTCTTCAACAACCTCCTTCCAGCCCTGCCAGTCTGGACAACCACCATGTCCAGAAGGAAGAAGCTGCATAGGAGATGACCGTAGCAACCCCAGGGTCTAACTGCCATTCTGTCCTGTCTCTGAGCAAAAGCTCATCTGGCTGCTAGTTTCTAAGTCCTCCTCTGACCTCTCGAGCCCTGCATTTCAGATAAGTCTTTATATACCATCACCTCTCCCATATCCCTGCCCGACACGCTATTTCCTCCATGACGGATCCCAGTGCGAATCTGCACTCCCTACCATTACAAAGCCTCTCCAAGTTTGCAAGCTGAGAAAGTAGAGAGGCTGAAACAACGTCTCCTCGTCTTTGTTTCCCATCCCTCAAAAAAACAGGTCAATGCATGCCAAACCACCTTTCTGCTTCCTGCAGGGAGTGGGAAGTTGGAGCCCATAAAGGGAAGATCAGAATGCTTTGTCTGTGTGTGAGGAGCTGGGGCCAGAGGTCAGTACCTGCAGTACCCTGAAGGCACCCTTCTCCTCACCACCACCTTTAGGATGTGAACTGCATATGAAAGGAAAACCAGGTCAACAAGAAAAAGCTGATACATATCAGTCTACTTCCAAATGTCACTGGGCCTGGCCATCAAGACAGTATCAACCACATTGCTTATCAACGTAAGGGAGAGTGTGGGAATAATCCCATTGTGAGGCAAACTCGTGTGCAACACGAGTCACAAGTTTTAGACTTTTCTCAGGAAAGAAGCCTCTTCAAATGTCAAGGTAAGCCACGGTTTTCAGAGTCTTTACCCTTAAACTGAAAACATCGTTTACAAAAGAAATCCAGGCATGCTTTAAAAATAATTCATCTATTGCACATCTTGGATTTAACTGTGGGCTTGTACAAACACTTTAATGCAAGTATTCAAGCTTGGTAGAAAAGTAGGATATAGGATAAGATTAAAAATTAGCAAGCCATGACTTGTGAGTCTAGAGGTATGCTTACCTTGCACCGAGACATGTGCAGAACCTTGTGCAGAACATGAGCTGGATCCATGGCCTCTCACAGGGTTTTCAGTAGTAGCTATTTTAAAAGTCTGTCATTGTCGTGCAGCTACAAGAGAAAAATCTAGGTCATAGTTACCCTCAAAAAGGAGGGAAAAAGAGCTTTGAAATAAACCGTAGACTCTGTATGTTGTCAACAGTCCCCAGTAACAAGCCCTACAACTCCAAAGAACGGCTCTGCAGGTTTGTATCGCTTTCCTGTTCTGGGGGCAGAAAGTCAGGGAAATAAGGCAGGCAGATTCACAAACCATAGCTCCAGCTCCAGACCCGACCGTGTAAGTTGAATATCCGCTAATATGCATGGGTCAGGAAAGAAGGGACGTGTCCAAGCTTCCAGGAGAGTTTGCAACTGAGTGACAACAGACAAATCATCTCCCCTGTGCCCTGACTTCTCTCTAGATGGGTGCTCCTTTCAGCTTTCCATAAGAACGGTGCAGAGGCTCTGTGGAAGCCTAGGAATCTCGGCTTTTCCGCACCCACTAGAAGCAGTGTAGTCTTTCAGTACCACTTGCACAGTACTGGCGGATAACCACCAAGGACCAAAAAAGCCATACTCATCAAACCTGTATGCATTATCAATCCTCCAGAGGATCCCTACCTGTTCATTGTACAAACTATCTTCTTCATGTATAGGTTTTAAGTATGCTGTTTATTTTTTATAATAGTGCCTTAACAAGGTCAGAATCCATTCGGGGCCACCTGGTGTGCTTACAGTCCTCCTCCTTTTAAGGGGCCTTCTTCCCGCTCCTTTTAAGAGCTTTTCTTTGCAGAAAAACCCCTGAGATGCTAGCCACCAGATTGCCTGTTAGCTGCCTCCTGTACTGTGCTCTTCAGGACATCCTTTTTTTTTCAGGCTGAAGCTGCAAAATTTGGCAGGAAATTTCCCGGTTGCCTCCAAGTCATCTGGGCAACCAAGACCCATACAGTGGCTGTGGTGTGGTGATGGGAGGAAGTTTCCTGGACATCTACCAGCTACTCGTATACCACCTTTGGTTACACATAGGAAAGGCTCCTTTCTTGCACTGGAAGGTGTTTCCTATGGATGTCACCAAGGACAGGGAGCACCTTTCTGCAGTTAGCAGAGCTGAACAAGCATCAGGTTGCCCACCCAGCACAGACTAGCCACTTGGTGCATTCCCTGTTTGCTCCAAGAGGCAAAGACCTCACTGACTTCTACTGTACACTTCTATCTTAAGGAAGCTGTCCGCATAGCAGCTCTTTTTCGACCCTCTGATTTGCCAGCTTCCTCAGCCCCTCTCATATGCAGCTGAACAACATCGATCTGATTTGAAACCACAGCCTGGAAACATCGGTTCATGTTCATATTTCACACACTTAATTTCCTTACTTACCTACCCCTTGCGGGTACAAGGTGGCAAGACTTCCTATCATCAGAAGGAGAGAAATCTTAGTGGGTCTGTTTCTATTCAGGTCTAATTTCATGGCCATCTGATGGTATAAACAGTCAAATAGACCCTTGACACATGACCATGTAGAGGCAGGAGAACCTGGCTCATGGGCACAGTGAGTTGTTATTTTTACCCTCCCTATCTGAAGTCCAGCCAAATGAGAGGACCTTCCTCCTGAAGCTCCTTCTGTCCAGCCCAAATACCCAGAGGAAGAAACTTGCCAGGAAAGCAACTGGGAGACTGTAGGGCAAGGGAAGGGGCAAGGCTAGAGGAATGCTCCTTGGAGCTCCATTCCAGTTCCTTCATATTTTTGCTTGCTTGAACTCAGCCCCGTCCTATTTTGTATCAGCACAGAACCACTTGGTTCCTCAGATTTTCTCCACTTCTCCTAAATGCTTGTGAAACTTGTATTTTCCTTTTTTCTTGTCCCTACTGGACAGCCTCAAGAACAATGACGAGTAGGGAAGGAAGGTCTTCCTCTGTCTACTTCTGGACAAATCACTCTGAATGGTCAGAGAAGATACATATCTACATTCCTTCTGCAAGCTGTGTTGATCAGGCAAAAGGCTGCTACACAGGGACCCCCCAGGTCACAGGATTTGATTCACTTGCTCCTTTTTCCTCCTTTTTTCTCTTGTAGGTACTTCCTCTTTAGAAGCATCATTGTCCCCTGAATACACAACCCACCTTGTTCACTTTTTCGCCATTGGTCCTGGGGTTGTTGACTTCACAGCCTTACTTCATATTTATGGCATGAGTGCTCCAGTAACTTCTCCATTGATAATCAGATCTGAAAAACCAGCACCCATTTTTTTGTTTTCTAGTATCCCACCTTTTATGTGTGCTAATGGCTCTGCCTACCCTCATGAGCCATCTTCATACACTCTACTCTCCCGTTGCATGTGTTACATCCTGAAATTCCCCAGATCATTATCTTTTTTTAGTACTGCCACAGGTTAGGATTAGCCATCTGGGTTAATGTCTTAACAGGACGGGAGTGGGTGTTGCCAAAGTCTAAACAAGCCAAGTGGCTGAGGCTGTCGAATGGCCCATCCAGAAGGGCTGGGTATAGGTAGTTCAAATGGGAAAACTGAACTCAGTGATATGAGATGTGGTCACCTAAGTCAGAGTCCAAGACAGGGAGATGGTTGAGTTCAAAGGCAACAGGAGGGGTCTGGTACAGTCACTCTGCACTTCTTCCAAAAAGAAGAGTGGGGGAAGTGATACCACAAATCACATCTATAGAGACAGCGATTTCTGCTTGTTTACAGAAGAAGATGAACATTGAGTAGTGGTGCACAATATAAAAGATGATAAAGACCAAAACAAACAAAAAAGGGGACCATTACAGTTTGGAGGGAGAGATGACGATGAAAAGGACGCCAACTGCAGAAACGTACACTGCGCGTGAAAAACTTCTTTGCCTGAAGGGGACACGGAGAAACACAAGGTAACAAAGGAAGTAAGAGAAGACAAAAGCGGGATAGAAAACAAGAGGAAGAGGTGGGAAAACAGGTGGCAAAGAGGCATATTCAGTGGGCAGGGGGGTTAGGTCAGCTAGGGAAAGACAGATTTGCCAACCATTTAAATGAAGAGAGGAGAAACTCGTGAGCGGACAGAATGCTTGGGCAGGCAGAGGATTTTGGAAGAGGCAGGGACCTTTTGGGGAACAAAAGTGCTTGGAACAAGCAGGTCAGGCAGCAGTTCAGGTAGGCAATGGGGGCTGGGACTTGGAGTTACGGTGTGAACAGTGGAGGAGCAGAGCAGTGTGAGGGGGAAGTGGAGAACCAGTAATAATTGCCCCTTGGCTGTGTGTAGGGGTTGGCAAGGAACACTAGTGGGCAGAGGAGGGAGTGTCCCAGGAGCAGGGGGTGGGCTGGAGCCTTTGTGGGAGTGTTAGTGGGTGTTAGAGCAAGAGGCATCCTGAGAGAGAGAGCGGGGATCTTGGTGCAGGTGATAGAGGGAAGGGGAAAATGAGGTATGTGAGAATGGGGGGAAAGGGATTGAGGGAAGTGGGGGTGGTGAAGGCACAGACGCTAAGACCAGGCAGAGGTCTTAGGGCAGCTTGGCAACGAGGGCTGTGAGAGGACAAAACTGGCCACATTGGTAGGAGGTGAGGGAAGCAGGTTCTTGACTTGCCCCCAGGTTCCCCAACACCGAGATTTCGATCCCAATGGTGAGACACAGCAGTCATTTACACAAGTGATACTCTACCCTACATCCATAGTATATCCACATTATCTTCATCTGCTAGCTTTCTGAGGTTGTCTTAGCTAGCTGCTTGATCCCCTTCTGCAAGACAGGTATGGAGAAGAAGCTGTAAGGACGCCACTACCCATTGCCATGTCATCAGGAAGGTGAAACTGCCATAACCTCAGGAAGATCGTGGACAGGTCACTACATAGTAACATCAATTAATGTCTTCTGTTTGCATTAAACTTCTACAGCAGTTTTAGCTTCCTAAGTCCTGCATACACAGAGTCCATCACTGGCTCACATTGCTATTTCTTTTTATGAAAGGTACCTGAATCACTACCAGGAGACTATAAATATTTGCTTCCAAAAAAGGAAGCACAGGCCATTAAAAGCCAGCCCCATAAACACATCCAGATCTAACCCTTCTTTTGTGTGGCTTGCCAGACTTTCTTTTAAAGCAATAGGCATTGAAAGAAAATCCTGGAACCCTTGATCTTAGGATACTGGGATCTGAAAGTGAGATCTGCAGGATCATGCCCTTTTTGAGTTTCTAAAATACTCCTGCTTGACATAAGAAATCAAAAAAAAAAAAGAGGCCACACAACATGTAGTGCATTTGGGGGGGGATGTTATTTCAGTCTCACGGCCTCCCTTCGTAAGGCATCGTTATACAGTCCTTTTCTGTCTGGAGGAACTGGTAAAGAAGTCCTCCCTTAGCCTCCCCTTCCCTGTTCCTACTCTTCAGTTGTGACAGGAAGGTGATGCACAGGGCCATGTAATGAACCAGATCAGGGTTCAAAATGCCCTTTTTTGCTTGGAGCTTGGTTGTAGACAAACTGTTGGGTTAACTCAATTGAGAAGGTAGCCCAGAGACAGGACACAGGGAAGAGAGGAAGGCTTAAGCTACTATGGTGACCAAAAGCAAAGTATGTAACCATGACCTAAGTAATGTTTCAGGCATTAAAATCTGTGCAGACGTCATCAACGGTCAAGTCACTGCTTTTTTTCCAGGTTCCACATACTTTATTTCACTTGATCCCAAACTATTGTGTATCAGCCAGGTTTCGCATAGAAACTTAGGGCATAGAACAAAGGAAATGTGGTGCATCCAACACAGCAGGGAAAAGGAGAGCCAGAGCAATGAAGTTTCCTTATGGAAGCAGAAAACTCAGATTATTGGTTGCAGAACCAGGGCATTCTAGTTCTTCTTCAAAACATCTGTGGAAAGAAAGAACAAGAAAAGGCGAAGTGCCTGATGAATTTTTAGGAAGCTATCTAAGCACTAAGATCTTAGGGCATGAGTTCAATGCCTTTTTGTCATTAACAGGCATTTCCAGTTGCATTCAGATCTGGGATGCTGCAAGGACTGCACATGTGAGGAGTGTATGGAAATGGAATAAAAATAGATCCTTTCAACCTTCCCCTGTATCCTCAAGCCTTGGTCTGCACTGAGATTATACCTGGACTAGAAACTGTGCCCACAACTAGTACACATAAAGGAATTAATACAGAGCAGAGATGGGCTTCTTTGCTCGCTTACCATCAGCCCTCTGCTCTGTTTCAGCAGAGCCCACCTTGGAAGCCTGTTAATACTAACCTGAACTGCAAGGGAAACCATATTCTCTTGCTGTGCGGTCATCTGTAGGAACAGAAGAGAAAAGGAGGTGAGCTGCAGAACTGCATGGTAGGGTGATGCCAAGCTTCTTTCTCTTTAACACAACCATCACATTACCTTATTTTTTTACTCTTCAAACTGTGAATGCAAGAAGAGAAAAATGCCTACAATGGGTCAGAACCAACCGTCTGTCTCCCCAACACGTATCTTATACAGCTATAAAAGACCCTCTTATGCACTGGAATTCCTTCTAATGCAAGGACATTTTTGTAAACAGAGAAGTTTTCAGTAGTGTGTCCTGACAGCCTTGCTTTTTTAATGATAATTAGTATTTTCATGTGAAATAACAATTTTAAAATTGTATGTCCTAGGCATAGGATGGAATAGCAAAGAGAAAGCATATTAGGTGGCAATATTTAGCTCTGTAAAGGCTGGATTAAGAAGTCTCCTCATCTTCTTGACATGGTGTGGAAGGGGGAACAAGAGCAGAATTCAGTATACAACAAGTAGGTCTGTGGTGCTGCTTTCCAAATCTCCAGTGGCAGTTTTTCCATTTTGTTCTCAAATTCTTTTTGAAAAATAATTCTTAACATTCCATCTGCTGTTTTGGCTCATCCTGAGCATGGAATAATCAGGGACGCTCAAAATGACTCAAGAGATCTTTCTTCTGTGTGCTGATGGTTCATTTAGAGCTTTAAAGGGTAAGAAATTGTTTTCCTATTATCCTCTGAGACATGGCAGCACCGAATGGATGGTGGCATTATTACAGTATCCAGGAAAAGCATAGAATTAAATTCTGCCTTCTGGTGGCTCAGCGTGGCAGGATGAAACACTCATTTTAAATAAAGGGCTCAGTATTTTTGAGAGAGCTAAGGAGCTAGGGGAGACAGGGTAAATTGACAGAGAAGCTTTCTTTCCACAGAGATGTAGCTTGAAGCTAGAGGAAGTCAAAAAACACATTTTGAACACACGCACGCCGCAACATAATCCTAGTGTCAGACAGTCTCTTCTCAAGAACAGAACAGCAAGTTATTCTGCTACTTGAATGTAGAAGTGTTGTACAGACAATGCTCAAGCTTGGAGTTGCAGGAGGAAGGGCACTGGAATAAGGGAGGTGAGGGAATAAGGGGCATAGAGAGACCTGTGTCTGTGTCAGAGGTGTAATAGTCGCTTTTTGCCTATGTCAGTGAAACCTCACCCGGCTTATAGTAGTCGTAGACATGCACTGTTGCCGCTTTCAGGTTCTGCACTTCAACATCTTGTTCCACTGAGATGTTAAGCTTCAGAGAAGTCCCATCCAGCTGGAGAGAAGAATAGAAGTGAGCAGAAGTGTCCTAGCCATCTTAAAGTCACTTACACTCCACCTTTATTCCCTCTGCATCAGAAATTACTTTATCTTCCCACGTTCTTCCATCCTCTTCCTCTTTTGCCAAAATTTTAGCCTGCTTGACCAGCCTAGAGGTTTATATTTCTGAGAGTCCCAAAGCAAAATACTGCAGTTTCTACTACCTTAATGGGCAGCTCCCTGCGGTCTTCCTCTTACCTCTTCCAAGTAGATTGTGACTTTGTCTGGTGTTATCTCTGTCTTTTTCACCAGGGGTATCTTCTCCAACTGTACAGGAAGACAAGAAGTGAGCTTGGTTGGCATCAGCTCATTGGCCTTCCCTGATGTTTCACACCAATTTGGTATTTGTCAGTGAACCACTGCTGACTGAAGCACTCAGCCTAGTCAGGACAAGGCCTGCGGTCCCCAGCTATAATGACATTGAGATTATTGGGAGTGCACAAAGCCTTAGAAAGTTTTTTTTTCAGATTTTGAACAAGGATCCTTGAGCTGCGTTCCTACTTTCAGCACTTGTAGCAAAGGGAAAGGTGGTTAGCAGGAGACTATGTTCTTCCCAGCTGTCTCCTGGAGCACGTCATTGAACAACTCTATGGGATTCAGCCCCGCTTTATGGAGTATCCCTACAAATGGCACTTGCTAACACCAAAATGCCTCAGTGCACCCCAGATGATTCTAACTAGGTGCTTTTCACCTCCTCTCTAACCTCTTACTGCATATGTGATCCTCACTACTGAGCATGAAAAACTGCAGAATCGGTTCTGCAAGTGGAAAGTTGCCTTGTGACATAGCCCACTAGATCTGCACTTGCTTAGTTTAGTTGATTTGTAGCAAGATAAATAGCCACCATTCTCCAGCAATTCTTAGATGTTCGGATATTTCTGGCTGAGCTACATCTGGAAAATAGATTTTCATATCTTCAGGGAAGTCCAGAGGAAAAAGTCTTACCGCTTTCACAGAGCTCTTCACAGGAATGAACCCTGACAGCATCTCCACCTCCACCAGGGCCATGTTACTGGTTTCACGGTCCCCTACGTAACTGAAAAGAGGCAGGAGAGAAGCACGTTAGATGTGGAAGGCATCACAGCATTTCTAGGATATACTAATGAACAATTCCAAACTCCTCCCTGCTCTACTGTAATGTGAAAGCTCAGCAGCATGTCTAGCTGATGGGAGAAAGGGACAAAAAGTCACCTGCATCTACTTGTTCAATGTGGAGGCAGATTTTGCAGCAAATGTGTCATGGTTAATCTTCATGCTGCGCTCTCCAACAGGTGGACGTGAACTTTGATATTACATGTTGAGAGTGACAATGTTAGCATTGTTCTCTTTCAGGACAGTAAGGCATGGAGAACATGGACCAAGACACTCATCCTAGACAGATGCAGGCAAGTGAAATATGGCTAGGAACAGGAGTTTCTGCTGGCTGTTCCAGTAGAGGTTCACACTGCAGGAGAATGTACCTCAGGGCTGGGTCAGCCCAGGCTGACACGTGTACCCCAAGTGGAGAGCTCTGGCTCTTGGGAACATGCTGTCTCAGCTGCTAGTGCTCTGGGGGCTGCTGAGCTGCTCCATGCTGACTGAGATAGTTGCTGTGGTTCTGCAAGCTACTGCCAGTGAGTTCCCATGCTTCCCCAGGCCTCAATTCTCAGTTCAGAATCTCTTTAGGATCTATGGAGAAGAAAAGAGTCTTCCCCCGTGTGTTTGTCTCCAGAGACAGGAGGTTTTTATGGGGTTCTGGTCATACTAGTGGGGTTTCCACTTCTTTCAACTGAAGAAAGAGCCTCAAGAGATCTCGTACCTGACAGACACATGGATGTCAAGCTGTTTCCTGACACCATCACAGTTTTTTGGTACTGTTTCCACATCCAGGACAAAGACCTCTTCTGTTTCTGGTGGTGGGGTGTTATAGTACAGAGTGGTCTGGTGAGGGAGAACACATCTCTGTGAAGTGCCCTGAAACTTCCATGGATGAGCTAAAGGACTATCTGTGCCTCCGGCTTTTAACGAATTGGTAACCAGTGGCTGACACAGCTGGCCCCAGCTGTGCTTTCTTTTCAGACCTGTGTGATTTAATACATAGCATCAGATACATCTGCCATAGCTGAGTGTGGAGGCTCAGCTCTCTGTGATCCAAGGCCTCATTCAGTACAAATTGTTTCAGTCTCACTGAAAATATATTGTTAAGGTGTGAGAAAGTGGAAGGAGAAAGAAGTGTAACTGTTGACTGTTGACATGGCAATACGTAGGTCGCTCCAAAAGTAATGCCTCCTATTTACGTAGTATTTCCACGGAAACTACAACAGATACAAAGAGCACAATAACACTATTTCATAAAGCAAATTCTCAGCTACAAAACACTGGTTTTTGACACAGTCACCACCACTGGCTCTGCATTTTCACCAGCGATGAACAAGAGCCTGCCTGCCGCGCTCATAAAAACCTGCACTGGCAGAGGTGACCCGCCATCACTGTCGCCACTGCTGAGACGGTCACCCACCACCTCACTGTGCTGACACCCACGGCTTGCTCTCCGTAAACATTCAGCAAGTGTCAATGAATGTCCATGGGTGCAATTTTTTTCTGCATGGAGGAATTCAGTGACACCCCTTTGCTTCACACGCACTGCCATGTCAGAGGCTGTGTGGTCAGACTGCCCCTCTGCTGCCGTCCATCACACGGCAACAAAATTTAATGGAATATTGGGGAAGGTTCAATCTCTACTGCCATTCCACCAACATCCGCTTCTGATGTCGTGGGCCAGCAGAATAAAATAGGAGGCATCACTTTCGGAGCGGCTCTTGTATTTAGTAGTTCTAGGTCTCAAGAGGAAAAACAAGCATAAAGCTCTTAAGAAAGAAAGAAGGAGCAAAGAATCAGAAGAGGACAACTCAGCAAGAGGGATGATCACACCCCTCCAAAAAGCAGCACAGGCCGATCTTCCCCCACCTGCCTGGTGACTGACTGCCTGGCCAGCAGGAACTCATCAGATGTCTTAGGCTTATTGACTTTATTCGAGCGTAGCCAAGTAGTATGAGTCCTAGTTACCTCTTCCATGCATTAACAATAAATAATTGTTGTGTTCTCTTGTCTGTACACTGCTTGCAGAGTCTCTGTGAGCATTGTAAGAGATGACTGAACAGAAGTGACCCAGTGAGGGAGGTTTTCACAGGGAGTGACTTGAGTTCTTTGCTGCATGAATGACTCGTATGCAGACCACTACCAAAGCTGCCAGAAAAGGAAGTTGTGTTCTCCTGATGGACCAGCTGTGTTGGTGTGCTGAGATAAGAAGACCTTGGTCCTACATCACTCCTCATCTCTGCATGTGTTAACAACCCAAAGAATATCATGTCAGAAGATACACAGTGCTCAGCTCCTGAAGCAGTGACATCAGCAACGTCTGTTAAATATAGAAGCAGGTACTATTCTGTATGTCGTCTCTCCTGAGTTCAGATCTACTGATCTCTTAACAATGCATAGGACAGCAAAGCTGAGACATTTCGGAGAAGAAGATCCCGTAGATGGTTGCAATAAAACCATGTCAACAGAATATACCCGAGCTCCTTCAAGCTTGGCATGACTCTTCCTAGAAAGCCACACCCTACTCAGAATTTGAGGCTGTAGTGCCAAACCTCACTTCAATAGTCAGTGGCAAAACCTGACAGCTCTGTTCCTTACATACACTCACCTGTACATAAACGCAGCCGCTGCCAGTCGCCTGTACTGTGTACATCCCTGGGACTGCAAGGAGAGGTGCCTGATGCAAGACCAGCTTGTTGTTCCTGTGCACATGGAACTCCAATGGAGAAGTCTCCTTGCCTTTCACTGTCACCTTCACATCTCTCATCTCCTGAGGAATCAGGGCTGCGTACTGAGCGAGGGCCTGCAGGCTAACAACTGTGTCCTGAAGATAGAGACAGAGTCACTTTGCTGTGGAGCCATGCAGTACAAGATCCAGCACACTAGGTCAGGCACTGCAAGGAGAACCACACTCCTCATGGCCCTGATTCACGCTCTGACACAAGCAGTGTCTATGCCACTAAGCGCATAGGTAAGGTCTATGCCACGGGCAGCAGGATAACTTCTGTTAACCTGGAAAGGGTGGCTTCTGATCCCTGCGGTTAGCAGTCCCAGGCCCTGGGTCATCCCAGTTACACCACACAGAAAAAGAGTTTCCCCATGGCATTCCCCTTCCCAAGCAGAGCTCATGTATGCCTGTCTGCAAAGGATGAATCTAGAGTGACGTGCATACCCCTTCCCCCGTGACTTCCCCTGGCTTGTTACCTGCGTAGAAGCAAATCCACCAAAGGCATTTCTTTGTCTACTGAGCCGGCGCACAAGCTTGCTCACTGAGGCTTCACTGAATGCTGAGTCTGGGTTGGAGACATGAGCCAGGAGGATGTAGGCTACTGTCTCAATCACAGACGAAGATTCTTCATCACTGGAATGTGATGTCAGGAGCTCTGCTAATGAGGGGAGAAACATGTGGAAGAGAAGAACAGTAGATCCGCACGAACATCAGCTTCCCCTGCCCTGGTACCCTTTGAGGACTGGCAGTTTCATGTACACCATCGGAAAGGCACGTGCCTTTCTGGGGCAGCTCGGAGTGCAGAAGCCAATCTCTCCTGTTGTTTTTGTACCCTGAAGGCCAACCATCTATGACAGGCTCCATTTCGTCCTTTGAAAGCACAGAGAGGTCCAGGCCCCAGGTTGTCAACCAGTTCCTCTAGGAAACAGTTCCCCTAGAAACTGATTGAACAGAGGCTTTTTGTTTCAACTGCACTCCTAATCTTATTAAACTCTGTGTATATTCAAAGCTATGTCCCCAAGCTACTACAGCGTTTTTGCTGTTTCTGCACTTACCCAGGACAGTCTGACAGTGCTCCCTGTGCTGAAAAGCTCTAGGGCTCATTTCCAGTCAGGTGTATCTAATGTCCAAGGATTGGTCACTCTTAAGGAGAGAACTGATGACTGGCTACTGGAGAGGCAAGACTCCCCAAGTTATTTTGTTGGCATCTTCACTATGCAGTGCAGAGGCTAGGACAATTTAAGCTAGAGCTGAGCTCCCGTCTATGGTCCTGAATGCACCTGAGACGGGTTGAATGTTTTGCTGTAGTGACAGTAGGGAGCTAACCAAAATACAGATAAGAATTTAGCTTAATTGCACCAGTGTAGACATCTTCTGCAATGGTACAAATGTGAAAATCTGAAATGCTTTTAAATTCAAAGTCAGTTTTCAGAACAAACCTCCACTTTTGAAATAAGAATCGCAAAATCACATTAGCTTAAAACCAGTTTAAAGACTTCAGAATTTAGCTCAGGGACTCTATGGACTGGTATTATTTCATTATGCTTATCACAATGGGAAGTTTTTGCATAAGGGACTTGTGATTTGTAACTTCCAAGGTGACATAAGCAGAACAATTTTTTCATGAACTAGTAGAAGGTGTCTTGGCGATGCAGTTACAGGTGACCTGCAGATGAACCTTGATTCTTTAAATAGCACCCAACTGCTGTTTGAGATCCGGTCATTGAGGATGTGCTCCAGTCATTTGTTCCATAGGGACTATCTCAGAAGCAGCTTTGAAAAAATATTACAGTCAGCGTGTGCAACTCTACTCCTTCCAGTTCACCCACTAGCCACCCTGCGAAACCAGCTGGGCAACCTGATGGGCTCTGCAGTGAACTGCACTGGTGGCTGGTCAGGCTTAGAAATCCTCTCTCTCTTTCTTTCTTCTGTGTTATTTTTCAGTCACCAATGTGGTTCACCATACTGCCAGATGAACAGATGTGGGCAAGAACTTAACTTAAGCCAAATCAAGTATTGTTACCAACTGTTTAACCGTAGGCTTAGGTGCTTTGAAACCCCCACTTAGCATCCTCATCTAGGATTGAAGTCCATTTTTTTCCAAGTTAAAGAGACAAAAGGAAGATCAGCAGCACAACAAAAAAGATTAATCTACCCAAGGGCCCTGGACAGCAGTGGGGAAGCAGTCAAAAGGTTTGAGTTCTGCAAGTAAAAGCCCTGACCAGCAGCTGAATAGACATGGTGAGGCAAGTTTCTTCTGCAGGATCTCTCTTACTATGTATGAATTGTTCAAGAGCGACAGGAGCACCACAACTCAACTGAGTACTTTTATGACACAAATTAAGCATGGATCTACTCTGCTGCTTTGGATTAGAAATTGTTTCCTAGGGCTGAGAAAACCAGAGACATTCACAGCTTCAATAAATTACTGTTTTCTGACACAAAAGCCTATCTGAGAATAGCTAAATTTCCCAAACCACTGCAATTAAATCCTACAGGTATCAGGTCTTAAACACAGTATTATCTCTAGAACCCCAAGTCTTCTAAGTAGCCACAACTTACCAGTTTCCTTCTCTAGCATATCCAGGAGCTTCTCTCTCATCTCCTTGTCCTTGTTCAGTGTGAAGACATAAGCCATCAAGGCCTTGACATAAAGGCTTGTTTTATCTAGTGTTACATTCTTGAGGCAATGTAAGGCATTATCCAGCATAGTGACCTGAGAAAGAAATCCAAACCCAGTGAATTTCCTCTGACCACTTTTTGTTGTGAAAATCTGTCCCCACCCTCAAGCATCCCAGATACATCCCTTGTGCATTTCCATGCTAGTATCATTCTCAGGGCTGTGGAACAAGAAATAGAGTGGACAAAGCATCGCTCACTATGGGTTGAAAACAAAGTTGTGACTGGGCATATCACTGGGACAGGGGACTGTTAATACAGTGGAGAACGCAGCTGTAGGAAGTGTCTGGTAACACACTGGCTCAGAACTGTCAGACCTGCACGCTGTGGGTCTCAGCTCGCAAGGGGGTATGACGTTGTTCTCAGAACTGTACTGGTAAGGCTGGAATATCAGCTCATTGTAGCTAGAACAGTCTACACTTGGCTTGATGGTCACGGCTTTTATTTCAGGTCTGAAGGAGAGGGGGTTGCATACCTGAAAGGTAGTCTTTATTTTTCTCCTTTAGCTATACTGGTCAGTTTAGTGAAAACTATTGCCTCTCCCTGCAAGTCCTGAGCCACTTTCAAAGACAACTGTTTGCCTGTTTGGAGTGGCAGATGCTCGGCTTTCCTGCAAATCATGCCATTTATATTAAGAACTCCTTAAGAAGTTAAAAATTTCCTATTGAGCTTATTGTGTACAAAGGTGGAACATGACAGAACCTTTCACCAACTCAAGCTGGGTACTCCCTGAAACCACAGACTTGGGGAGGAATTAAGGGTGGAACGTGCTCCCACGCCCTGCAAGACTTCAGATGTTACTTACATTCTTCTCCAGATCAAGCTCCACCAGTGCAGCAGTGATATAGGCTGTTAATGAGATTGTATCGTCCACACCACCCTGCCAGCCACACAGACAAACATCAGAAGGGAAGAAATCCGTCATTGCTTGCCCATCATTGTAAAGCCACAGAAACTGCCTAGGGATGGTGGACCTGAGAGAGCACAGTAGCATGCTTCTGGGCGTTCTTGGACATGGGGGGACTGAAGGAAAGCACTCGGGGCTCACTTACTGAATACCAGGAAAGTCTGGGGTTGAGGGGAGCCTCAGAGCCATATTGCGCGTACCGTGTAGGCAGGCCTTCTCATAGAAGGGCATGAAGCACACTGTTAAGCTATTTATTTTATTAAACATGTCACAACTGGACACTTGAGCAGAGCTTTTATGATGCAGGATTTGCATACAAGACACAATGCAAGTTTACATACAGTTCTGCTGACTGTGAGAAGCTACAGGTTTAAATGGGTGAACAGGCTTGCAGGAGCCTCTTTTGCTATCAGAGGACATTCATGCTTGGGGAAGTTCTCCTTGCCTCCTCAGACGTGAGACAAGACTACATCTAAAATGAGGGGGAAAATTCGGGCTAAGATGCTGAGAAGCACTGTTCACACTAAATAGCAGAAACTTTGAGGAGTAAGGACGGGGGGCAAAACATATTCCAAAAAGTTCTGTTCAAATAGAAATCCCAAGATGAGAAATTAATGAGAGGCAGACAAGGGTGAACGGTCTACATGTGCACTCTGGTTTTATTTTGTACTGCATCCCAATTTTAAGAAAAAAGGTGTAACCCTTTGCTTTGCTAAAACAGCAGCCTGTTTTCATTCATAAAGCTGCCTTGTATTTAATACGGGTGACTGTGCAACCTGACCAGTCTGGATTATTCTTACCTCTACAAAGACAACGGACCCAAGTATTGCCATCCTGCATGCATGGTACCTGAGCACTGGGGAATGTTCACCAAGAGCTTGGTGCCTTTCCAGCTATACTGCAGGGATCATTTTGGGGATGCCAGGCTGTAGGAGAAGTCATACTTTTTGGACTGTAGAGGACAACTGTGTTTTCAGGTAATCCCACGTTAGAGCGCATAGTCAGGCCTATCTGGACAGTATTGTGTGTCAATGAGAAGGGGAGAATCCGGCTAGGGTATTCTAGACAAGCACTAAAACATAAAATTATTTCTCCCTGTGCCCTTGAAGACCCTTAGCACAATTAGCCGTGGTGCCTTTTGGCTAGAGTAAAAATGAAGCAAGCCTCGCAAAGATTAAAACCTCACGTAGCAGCAATGCCCGCTGATTTAGGCCACGCTTCTCCATTCTGCTCTGGGAAGCCGCCTGGACTATGCTAGACCATGGAGGCACTGCTCTGTGCTGCTGCGCCTGGGAAAGCAACCCCGTGCCCCGCATTGTGTTCCTCCTGCTCCCGCGCCAAGGTCTGGCAGCCATACCTTCAGGTCATTGTTGAAGAGCTTCCCCACACTCTGGAAGCAGCCACTGGGCAGCTGGTGCTTCTGCAGCCAGAGCAGAGCGTTGTGCACATGCTCCTTGTTGATGTAAATGTGAGAGCTGGCTTGTCCAAAGGACCTGGCTACAAACGCTGTCAGCCTGTGGGCAGAGCGCAAAGGAATCCCGTGTTACAGCCAGAAACCAGCAAGGACAGTAGGTTTGGGCTGACGGTACCAGCTCTGGGGTCACTCACCATGTGTTGCCCTCATTGTCAGCTTTCCCGAAGGCGCTGTAGGAGCCATCATCGTGTTTGTAGAGCAGCTGACGCTGGTAACCTGTGAAGAGAGGTGCCAGGGCACAACTCTCAGTGTGAGAGCCTGTAGCATCTCCTACTGTAACCTCGCTGTGGGAAGAAAGCTTCACATCAAGAGACTTCCCCAGGCCCTACAGCCAGAGACTCCGAGGCAAACCTACGCCCTCACGATTCCCTGTGCATCCCACAGCAGCAGCGTGACAAGAAGCGGTTGCACAGCATCACTGAAGTGTACCGTGCAGCCGTTCTGCGTTACCAGAGCTGTTTCGTGCAAGCGCTCTGGGTACCTGCCCTGCTGGTTTGCAGAACGGTGACGTGCTCAGGCACCCCATGTCTCCCTGTGCCCCAGGGAACCCTCACAGGCACATTGTGGTGAATGACAGGAGCTGTAAGAGCGAGGAAGAAGGCTTTTCCTAGAGTGGACCAATACGAAGCCTTTTTTCAGCACTTCTGCTAGCCCTGTTGGGACTCAAGAAAGCACTTTTTATGGGACATACAGAAAGCAACAAGGCCATGCCTTTAAGCTCTGAGGGCAGAACACTGTCTGCATCTGTCTGCTCTTCTTTCACCCTCCGCACAGCCTCATTGTTTACCCTCCACCTTGCCTCTCTGCTGCCACCATTCTCTTGGGTAGACCTCCCTCTCCCAGATATCTGACCCAAATCAAAGTACAACAGAGAAACAGGGAAGGAGAGGGTGTAAAATCCTTCCATGGGGGATTGCTGAGCTTGGAGCGTAGCAGAATAAGGAGACTGGCGGGCTAAAATGTGAGGCACGTTGCAGAACGAGACACAGACACTGGTATTGTATTAAATTCAAATTCTATTGGACAGAGCTGACATGCCCCCAAAATATGTGTCCTAAAACACGGGGAAACACTAAGCTACCAAACTCCTATCTATCCCCTAAGGCCACTCTTTATTCCGGTTAATAGCAGCTGATGCCTTATTTCCACAAGGGACTTCCAAGAGAACAAACCACAGGAATCACATAATGATGGAAGTCATTAATTACCCACACCCTTCTCAAAAAAGCAGGCTTAGTACCTCAATGGCACACAGAGACCGAAGTCCTGCTTCTTTGGAAATGCGCTTTTCCTTCCATGAGACATTACCACTATTGTCTGTGATGCTTTTGTGGCAGTGCTCCACTCCTTCCCTGCACCTCCCCACCGGACCAGTGCCCCACGCTCTGGATCTGTAGTACCTTTGTTTTGCAGTAGAAGGAAGAAGGACAATGTTTACCTGTTTTCAGGAATCTGATCGCCTTATCTTCGATTTCTGGGTCCAGTTGTTTAGTTTTATTCAAGTACTGGAGTATGAAGATGTTTGGTGCAAACTGAACCATGTTCTGTTCACCACAGCCAAAGGGCATCTTTAGCAGCCGGTCTAAATTTTGAAGTGCTGGTCCCATGATGTCCCCTTAAGTTTGAAGTGGAGGGGCAGGAAAAAGGAAAAGCACAGACATTCAGCAGGATGAAACACCTTCTCTAAACTCTACTGGGATACTGGAAAAGAGCCAGCCCCTCACTGGACAGAGATGATTAAGATTTCTGCTGATCCTCGCTAGATTAGTCCAGCACAGAAAGGGAAGTCATCATGGTTCTGGGAAGAGGGAGGGAATGCGAAGATTGAGGATGTCTGAAGAATGGTGAAGAGAGCTGTTGTTCCTGAGAGGGTATCAAGGAGGGAAAAGAATTAAAGAGGCAAACTAGGTAGAAATCTGCAGGGATGGTTTGGCACAATTAGGTAGATGGCAGTGTCAAACGTGAGAGGAGATACCCCATATTGTGCCCTCTCCTCCAGCCACTTGGGGATCACCCAGGATCCTTCTTTATGAGAGGAATAAATACTGGAGAAGACTAATTGTTCTACATTTCCGAGACCAACATCACACCCCTTGCAGTTTATCTCATGAGGAGCTGTGTTGATGCATCATTAAGGCCAAAGTGCAAGCCCTTCCCACTGGGGACCCCAAGAGCAGGGAAAGCCTTTCTCACCAATCACAGAGAAAGTGGCTCGGCCAGACCCCTCCAGCACTTCTGCAGGCAGAGTCAGGGAGAACTCTTCAGAGACGGTGTTATCTGAGGAAGGCAGAACTCAGAAATTTATCCCATAGAAGAAGCAACATGTAACATCCCAAGGAGACCCAGGTGAAGCTCAGCCTAACATTGAGTCACAGCAGATGGAGACTTGCAAACAAATGCCTCAGTACAGGAAACTTTGCCAAGTAGGAGACAGACATGGACAAACTGTAGTGGTGGTTCTCCCAGGCAGGGATGGTGCCACCAGTGCTTGGTCTCTCACCAGTTCCCTCCCACCTCTGAGTATTTGCAGTAGTAGCCCTGCTCCTTCCATCCCGCTCTCATGTTCGATAGCAGTCAGGGATTTTTGTCCCATACCTCCAGCACAGAGAAAGGCGTTTTGGGTCTTCTCTTGCAGGACACCTCCTGGCTGCAGATTGAGAAAGAGTAGTTCAGATAGGGAAAGCAGGAAGGGAAATCACCGTGCCTCAACAGGCCTTTCTGCTTCCAAGAGGAAGGGGCTAAAATTCCTCTTAGCATCTTGCTAATTGTCCCAGGGGACAACCCACTGTCCTGAGGTGTTCTCCACCCTGAGGTGTGACTAACCTTCACAAGCAGAGGTTTTATCACCGTGTCTCTCTCTCCTTGCAAAGGCGTCACAGCAATCCTGTTATCACACAGAACATGTGACTCCTCTGCCACACCGCTCACCGTGACATTCACTTTGCCTGCAGGGAGCACAGGGGCACCTTGTTGAGCTCTTGCAGCAGACAGCTGTGTACGAGCATTGGGACCAGACAAGCAGAGGCAGGCGAATTCCACCCCTCCTCCCGCTAGCTGCCACACATCGCTCTGCTCAACCTCACCCAGCCTGGTGGCAGTCACATTCCACATGAAGGTTTTAGCTTCGTTGGCACAGAGGCAGCTGGAGAAACGGCAGCTTGGACAAGCATCCACCTTCAGTTCTGGTGTCTCTGTGAGGGTGATGCGCACCTGAGTGTGGTGGGGTGTACAAGCACACATTGGCATAGTGTTAGTAACAGGCAGTGCACAAAGGAGCAAATGCCATGGGTCAGGAAGTGAAAGGCTGTCCTTTGTGGCCCAGATGCCAATGTCTCAAGCTCCTGAGAAGCTCATAGCTTGCTTTTGGGCTCAAGATTTTGCTCCAACAGAGGTCATGTAGTTGGGGGAATACTCACCTGGATACAGTCCTTGAGGTAGCTGAAGACAGTAGCTTTTAGGCTGAAAGTCTCTCCTTGGATCACAGAGTATGGCAGTGACAGATCCACGAAGAAAGGCTGGAAGACCCTAAGAGTGGTCGTAGGTGAGAAGCCAAAGCCAATATCGGCAACACAAAAGGTGTTGGCATTCCATTCTGTGATGGTGTCGGGCACAGCAACTTGGAGAGATGCTTGGCCATCATCCCTATGGCAGGAAGAGAGAGAGAGAAGAACTTGCTTAAAAGCAGTCAGAAGTCACCAGGGATCTCCCTGAGGAAGACAGGTAGAGACTGTTTTTACCAACCCAACAGAGACTAAATCCCAAATCCAGGTCTCTGGGAAAAAAGTCCGTGGTTTTGGCTGCTTCTTGTCATCAGATTGAGGTGCAGAATCAGCTTGGCCAACTTGACTGTATGCTGGAAAGCAAGTGATACCTCAGAAAACAGCATATGTAGCTACAGGTTAAATTAGTTCTTCATTCACAGACAATCTCACACAAACCGTAAATGCTTTGTGACCCAGAACAAGAGTGGGCAGGGTTGGTGTTTTGGTGAGAGTCTGACACTGTGTGTATCTTTGGGGAGCACAGCTTTAGGAAGACGGATGGAGTATAGCCTGAGGCTCAGTCTGACAAATCCATCAAGTTTGGTCTGGATCCAGGGTGAGACAGCACGCTCAAATGGAGCTGCGTTCTTTTAAATAATCTGTGCAACTGCTGGTGAAGAGCATACTGCATTTTCTGTGAAAAGTGCAGAACGCAGGGATGGCAAATAAAGCACAGAAATTTGAGCTTTTATTTGTGATTTATAAATCAGGTCCATTGAACTGGAGCCCAGCTTTGTTCCTCTCATACATGAACAAGAAACACAAGCAGGATGGAACTGGCAGAGGAGAGCCTCTTCAGTCAAAAGAGGTGGACAAGTCCGTTCCTTACCAACAGCTCGGTCTTGTAGAGAATACTTTTTCAAAAAGTCTGGTCGCATACAGGAAACTGGTTTCTTGATTCTAGTATTGGTTAATATTTTCATGCGCAATTTCTAGGAAAACAGTGAAGAGAGTAAATCGATTATAAATAAAAGGGAACAAGGAATTTTGAAATATCTCATGATAGCAGGTATCATAAGGGGGTGATTGTAGCTGAAACACTTCAAAATGCTCTTGTTTATATACATGGGGAACTCAGTTACAGCTTAGTATGGATTCTGCTTTTGTCTGGATGAGATCTAGACTCTCCGGGCTTGTGCTTCACAAGACAGAAATATTGAATTGAATGGACCCTCATGTGCCTGGACTGAGAAGAAGACATCATCACACTGAAAGAACGTATTTGATCCTGTGAGCAATCCTTGGTTTGATTTAACGGTCTGCAAGTCATGGAGAACTACTCTGCTTTCTTGAAGTGTCAGAAGTCTTGGCGGAGAGTCCGGGCCCTCACCCTTTGTGCAGAGGCTGTACGTGCCTGTGGACTTAGTCATATGATTCAGGACAGTGATCTGTAACAGGATCACTAATAACTGAGGTACAGTGGAATCTCCTTTCACTAGCATCCAGCATGGTCTAGGAGAAGCTTCTAGAAGACAGCATAGTACCATGCCTTTGGGGGGCATCAGGGTCTGCATTTGTAAGGTAGAGTTCTGTCAGCCTGAGAAGCACATGCAACTCAGACTCCTTTTTGGGTTGTTTTCAGTGTGTTGTTACCCTCTTTTCCTATTCTGAGGTGCTTCTACTTGCACATATCTCTTTAAAGAGCATTCTGTCAGAAGCAGCACTTCTGGGGTTTCAGTTAGCAGACACGTTGTTAATCTTTTTCTGACTAATGTACTTATTAGCGGATTAGCTTATTTTGACAGTTGTCTTGACAGTTAGCTATAAAGCCAAACTGTGAAGGACTTCTTTTTATTAAAACTGCTTTGAGAAGAAGAAAGAAGAGACTCCATGAAACACAGGGTAAAGAAGTTTGCAAATAAAATAGTAGCCAAGTGGTGATCGGTCAAAATATGGCAAAGTGCTCAGGTCTTACTGGGATATTCTTGCTGCTTCCCCTTTGTAGGTATGGCAGCCTAAACTAAGTTTCTTCATTTTCACATTGTCTTTCTCCAGTTGGGTGGCTTGCACTATGCTTACTCATAAGTTTCATCTTTCCCCACAGTCCTCAAATCAATGTGGCCACGCTAAAGAACAATGTGCAGATGACTTGCAGCAATGGAAGTTGGGGCAGCTGAAGTTTGCTAAGAGTAAATTCATGTAGGCGTTCAGGATGGCATACTGGCAACTGTTGGCTCAGGAAAAGTTTAGTGGAAGTGTAGACCCTCACCTTAAACAGATTAAAGACATCAGCATCACTTTGGTACCATGGTGCTTCCATCCGAGTTTTTTTGTGCAGACTGGGCTGCTCGGGCAGACAAGGGTATGCCTCAAAGTCTTCCAAGTGATAAGGGAACCCTCGTCCTCCGATTGTAAAGCTGTCTTCAAAGACCTCCTCATACAGCTGCAACGGAAAAACAGAGGTCATCATAATAAACTGGCCAACAAGCACGTGTATGGGTCAAATATTTGGATTGTAGCCCTCTATTATACTTTGTAAAGTTTTGCAGTTGAGAAAGTTCAAAGGAGCGGGGTGGCCCACACAGCACCAGGTTTGCTGGTGTCAGGGGGGATTCACCTTTCTCAAAGGGGGAAGAGGGTCTTTGCTCAGGAGCTTGTGGGGCTCATTGACAGGGCTTTAAACTAGACTTGTAGGGCTCTCAGCCTGTTGCTCTGAGGTGTGCTGGGGACACTGCAGCACAGCTGAAGTCTTAGGAGATGAGACAGGGGCTCCTGAGGTAATAGGAGCCAACAGGGAAACATCGGTGAAAAACCTCAATTAAGGGGTGCTCCTCTAAGAAGGTGACGTGGCCGACAGCACAGCTGAAGTGCCTCTGCACCAAAGCATGCGGCATGGGCAACAAACAGGAAGAGTTGGAAGGTACTGTGATGCTCGGAAGCTATGACCTTATTGCCATTACTGAAACTTGGTGGAACGAATCCCATGACTGGAGTGTGACTATTGATGGGTACAAGCTGTTCAGAAGGGATTTTCAGTTCTTGCAGTAGTTTTGTTCTCTTAAATTTATTCCTCTGAAACGCACAGCTGCTTTAAGGTAAGTTCTGTCAACTCTTCCAGATTCCCAGAATGCCCCTGGGTGCCAACAAAATCCTGACCACTTTTCACCAACCACTGTGTGCACTGGGTGCTGTCCCCTAGCTAGTTTTCTACGGAACTGCTCAGGCGCTCAGCCTGATCTGTCATATGGATATAATTCACCAATGTTTGGGAGAGCGGGACAGAAGGACTCTACTGGGGCAAAATTCCATTTCAAAGGTTTAGCCTCACTGCCTGGTGGAAGACGGAAGAGCAGAGAGACAGGTGGATGTGAGGAAAGCTGCTGAACACTCTCCCTCCATGTGGAAAGCACCAGCACCTCTTGAAGCTGCTTTCCCTGCCTACCCCTGCAGTGCCTTGCATCATCCACCGCTCTGCAGGCAGAGGCTCCACCAATGGAGACAGAAGGCGTGCAGACACTAGGGGGTTGGTCACAGCAGGCTGCACTCACTCTTTCTGCTGTTAGGGTATTTTTCATACTCAGGAGGACACTCTTGTCCACGGCCTGGATAGAGCACAAGGACCCTGGAGCAGCCTTGAGATCCAGACTGACTTTTGACCCTGGGACTTCTTCTTTGTGTGAGAAATTCAGTGCCACCTGCAAAAGAAGACAGGGTCAGAGAGCCTAATATTGGTAGGTGGGACTCTGTGACCCTTAGATGCCTGGGCAGCAGAGGCAAAGACAGGGAATAAGGTAGGGAAGGGGGGTGAGATGCTGATACAGACCCTTCTGGAAATCCACTGGGAAGGTTACAGGGGCTGCAGTGAGTACAGCCCAGCCAGAATTCCCTACCACCACACGTTCACCACCCTCTGTTCCAGAGCTACCACGTGGAGCTAAGTAGCCAGGCTTCTGTTCCGTGTTAGGGAGAACATGGAGGGGCGGGGTGTTCCCAAATCAGTCATGGGTAACAGGGGAGAAAGCCGTTCAAGGGGGCCTGGCTTACTCCTTGGGAAAGGCTTGCCAGTCCGTACTGGGGAGGGCAGGACTAGGAATTCAGGGAAGAAAGAGGTAACCTGTTTTGTTTCCCAGCCAGAAATACTGGGCGTCTGGTTTGGCATGTATCCGGTTTACACCGCTTGGCTGAGGATAAAACAGAACCAGAATCCACAGCAGGCCAGAGCACATCAATGATGCTATTGAACTCGTGTTTCTACTCACCTTGTGTCTCAAGCACTTTTCTACTTGAAACTGTTCCACATCAGCCACCACCTCTCCATCCAAGAAGACTGCATACAGTAGAAGTTTGACGTCAGGCAGAAAGTCATGGCCAATAGCCAGAGTCAGTGAGAAAGAGCCCTCCTGCAGATCTGCAGAAGCGAGCAGCAAGGAAGAGAGGAAAAGCGTTCGACTGAATCAGCTCATTGGGGTAGGACGCACAATAAGAATCAGAAGAGGGAATTTAATAATTTCTACTTGCAAATAAGAATATCCCACATAGATACTGTTAGAGATTAACAATAAACCCGGGATACTGGCCACTGCTTTGGGCCAAGTTTGGCAAAAACATTCCTTTTCCCTACTGCACCTTAGATAAACAGGCAAACTACACAAATTTTGTATCTCCTCCAAAGGTACAAGACAGCAGCAAAGTCATAAATTTGGATATTAGATCAATTAGAGAAGGCAGGAGAAGGACATTGGCCTAGAAGGACACTGAACTGACAGGAGATTGTGTTGGTCTAACGAGGTGGACCAGGACCACCACTAAGAACTCGGTTCAATACCTCCCACCTGTGGATAAGAATGACACCTCCAGAGACTGTCACTGGAGAGCAGTCGCAGTTTTCTGGGGGGTGTTATGAGGCACTTAATTTCTACTCACTGTCATGCTGGATAATTGGCACCTGCTTCTCTCCACTGGAAAGGATCTTGCCTTTTGCTATCACCTGAAGGGCAAAGAGAAGAGCCATTCAAGGGTCTGAATTCTGACAGCGAGGAGAGCAGGAAGAGAGGAGAACATCTGACAGATGTCACAGACGCTCCTCTGGCAGGACATGATCTATAGAGCTCTGCAGCAGAGAAGGTGATAGTATAACTGGGAAGAAATTTGAGGGCTGTTGTTAGGCAATGAGAAGATGTGGCCGCTTGCAAATCCAGAGGTACATCTGAAGGTAAGAGCAGCTGCTCTTAAGCCCCAGCGAACTCGGATCGTCACATTACTAGGATACAGTACTTTTTGACCACAGAAATGAGCCCAGTCCAGTAAACAAGACACTCATAAGCTCTCAGCTAGGCTGTAGTCACACCCTTACTCTGGACTCACTTTCCTGAAAGTGGACTTCATCAAAATATGCTTACATATGTCTGGAGTGCATCGACTCCTGTGCAATTTCAAGCCTTTTCCTGTAAATAAGCAGGCCAGGGGATGTCAGCTGCCCCAGAGATTGCCTCTCGGTTCACGGACAGATTGCTCCAGACACAGATGGAAGTCTGGGGTACACCTGCTGGGCAGAAACCAGGCTAGCCCTCCACTGCCACACATATAAACATGATTACTTCGAAGGTGAATGGCAGGCATCCGTCACTCAAGCTTGGGTCAAGGCACTCCTAACAAAGCAAAGCAGCGGAGGGCTAGGAGCAGATTCAGGAACTGGAAAACAAGAGGCGGTTTGGGCAGAAGAGAGCTCACAAACTGGCTTATACTGCCCTGGGAGTAGCTTACCCTTTCCTGTGAGTATCTACGACGTGTGTGAAAAGGGTAAAATGACAGTAAGCATAGTCTTGCCCTGAGATTCAGCTGTCTTCTGTGCTCACCAAGTAGTAGAAATCAATGTGGTCTGCTTCAGAGCTGAGTTTATCCTGGTCAAGGATATAATCCACTTGCACTTCCTGCTCTTGATCACAGGGCATCACATCATTCCTGGCCTTGATCTCAAGGAAGCTGTTGCTCTCAGAGTAGAAAGGTTTCAGCCAGTGGAAGCTATCCCCCAATCCTTCGGGACTTTCAGAAGAGTCTTGCTCATCATGATTTCCAAGGTTGTAGGAACCCTTCAGAGCACAAAAACATGAGTTGGCAATCAGTATCAAGGGCTACAAGGGAGCTGGTACCCCTGCTGAAAACACTAAGTTATCACCTGAGCAGACCACACATCTGTAAGCTTAAAATATCCGTTTGTTTAAATGACATTTTAAAGTCTCTTATCAGGCTTTCTGTTACAAATTTTTAGCAAAAATCTAAGCCTAGTAGATTTGCCCACAACCATATTTCATATTTTTCCTCCTTCATCTTTCCATGGGGACACACCCCACAGCAGACTTTAACCTCAGCGCAGCCCCCCTGTTTTCAGTTTGTGTTTCCAGTCAGGTGCCCTGAAGCACAACAGACACCCAAACAGCTTTTGTGTAGTGAAGCTGTGTTTCTCTGCAGATAACTTAGGGCTCTGTGGGTAATAGCTGAGGGCCTCGGAACGGACATAACTCTACCTCCTAGGTTACAGAACCTCTGATCACCAACTCCTGCCCAACCAAAATTAGGGAACCTCACTCTGGGTAGACTGGAATCTCAGGGAAAAACATCTGGAACAGTAGTTCCAGTCTGAGAAATGTATGTCAATAGGAGATCATATTCCTTGAGCCTGAATCCCTTATCAGCTACAGGAATGCAAGTAGTGGGAAGATGGGTTTACTGCCAGGCTGGTATCAAGGAGCTCCAGGTGTAGGATGAGAAGTTGTGAGGAGAGGAAGCCAAGAGCTTCAAGGTCTGGTATTGAAAAGGAGTTCAAGGGCAGCTAGCTACCTGCCAAGCTGAGCCTAGACAATGTCCTATGTGCTGCCGCAGGGCAAGAGCAGCCACTAGAACAAGAGTTCTACACAGACTGGTGTCAACTGCCAAATCTGCTGAACCACCTCCAACATGTCCTAGAGTGGGGCAAGGGGAGATTTCCTCCGAGGAAGTATTCAGATTAACAGATGTTTTTAGTGTAGTCAATGGAATGGGAGGGGAGGTACAAAAGATCAGGACCATGCTCCAGCTCAGGACAGCAGAGCACATTTGGTGGCCATTAGACTGAACTGTGGCAGCACATCCTCCAGTTTCCCTGAAAAGGTGGCACTGGTGAGTAATAAGAAGATTCTACGGATACAGTCAAATGAGATCAAGAGCCAGAGGACTGTTCTCCCAAACCTCAGATTTCTTCCATTTCCTATCCCTTTCCTCCAACTACGTTCAATTCATCCTCCTTTTGCTGTGGCTAATGCTCACCTTCAGAGAAACCATCGAGCTGTTCCAGCTGGTGGTATCCAGTGAGAAGTGGACTTCCCCGTTCTCATCTGTGAGGAATGATAAGTGCGTCTCCTCATCATTTACGTCGACTGTTAGGTAGACCGTTTTATTTCTGAGGGGAGAATTGCCACTGTGGCAGAACATCTGCAGAGAAGAGAAGGAAGTTAATATCCCATTGCGCCGTACTCCGAGGCACTGCCAGTGGTTAATAATGTCTCCACCACTGGGCTTCCTCAGCCCCTCTAACTTTCAGACAGGCTGGAAGGATCCAAATAAAAGTGTGCTAAATACACAAAATCAGCGACGTGTGGCTGTTCAGGACTAGAAATAAACAGTAGTGCAGCCAAATGAGACATCTATATTTTGGGGAAAAAAGGCGACTTCCTCAAATCCTGAGCTTTTTCATGGGGAATGCTGTAGGATCCTTGACCATCAGAAACAGTCTTGTCTCCAGCAACTTAACCCTTGCTGTTCCTTACCCTCCTTCATGCTGGGGTTAGTACTGGCACAGGTGAAAGTGTTTCTAGCCCCAATGGGACAATATCCTAGCATCACCCAGGGGACTTGAGTCAGAAATGACTGTCAGTGAACTTATATACAAGGCTGTAGTGATTTCTGCCATGTTACCATGAGCATTTGTCTGAAGAGAATGTTATTTCCTTGCAGATGCCATCCCCAACCCATATGCCTTTTATTGCACAGAGTAGTATCAGGAGTTACTCCTGGGAAAGTCTCCAGAGACCGCAGCTGACCTCAAATTCCTGTCCAGGGAATGGACAGGGATGGGAAGAAAAAATTGCTTCTATACGAGGCTTCACTCATAGTTGCTGGGATCCAGCAGAGCAGCCCTTACTTTCCTGGAGACTGTTGCTTTCTGCCTATAGAAAAGTAGACCTGTGATGTATTCTCAGCAGACAAGGCATCCATAGGTGTACCTTCCCTGTGTATGGTAGTCCACGTTTGTAGAATAAATGGAGGTTGATAAACTCTATAGATTTCATTCTCGTGGCAACAGGAAATCTAGCCTTTTCCATGATCTTTATTCCTGTGTGGAGAGATGAGAAATCTGTTAAACCCTAGCAGTGCTCATAGGGAAGCAGAAGACAAGAAGATGCTTCAACACTACCTACGACATCTACAACCTCTAAATTTAGGAAAGAAAATACATTCTTCTCAGATATGATTCCCTCAACCTTTCTGGGCCCTCTGCTTCATGACATGATGCATCATACCCTCTAAATACTTCTTTCATTTTACTGAAGATAAAGAGAAACTAGATGACTGTTCAGTTATAGCCAGCTACACTGTAGATGCCTAAAAGTGGCCTGAAGGACCCCACGCACCATGTGACAGTTCGAACAACGGACACCTCCAGTTGTCAGAGTTAGGTGCACATTAACACGAATACCAAAATCCTACCTCCTTATAGTCAATATTGTGTCAGACTAGAAGGGAGTGGAATGGCATTCCCCACGCCAGGCGTGTGCATAAGCAGCCCTGCCGCAGACTTAGAAAAAGGGAGCACAGGAATCTGTGGGTAGGGACTATCTGTCAGGATAGTGCACTACAGTGAGCAAGAACTGCAAGGGCTTGTTGCAGACTTTTCCATGGCTAGCCAGGGCTTTACAACTGGCTAAGGAACACCTTGGTGTCCAGGCAATCACTAAAAAAGTTATATATAGATGCTAGTGGTGATGAAGGGTGGAGAGGATTAGGAAATCTAGTAATAATAGATGCCAGAAGACTTGGGAACCCTCAATCTACTTTTCCAAAAGGAATTCAACTGCTGCAGAAAGGCCAAAACCGAGTAAGTTGCCTACAAGGAAGAGAGCACTTCACATATTCTCCAGCACCTGTTCCATCTTCCACCATTTCTCCTAACACAGCTACGTAGCTGTCAGTCTCCTCTAGTTCCAGAGTCTCTGTCTTCACTGTAAAAGTAGTGCAGCCATCCTCGTTTGTCTGCAGAAAGAGATGCATGAACGGAGAGAAGGAGCATGGTGTGGACAAAGACAAACCGTTCCGTAGATGCTGGGCAATCCTAAAGAAGTGTTTCCAAATACTTGAGGAGCCGATGGAAGCTCAAAAACCTATAACTGCAGAAACCCACAAATAAAACTAAATACCTTAGTCAGAGAAGGAAATCAGCCCACTTGGATTAAACAGTCACCAAAAAAGTGGAAGGAAATAGTGCTTCAGGCAAATGACGTAAGCGTTAATTATGTCACAGACAAACTCAGGAGACTGGATTAAGCCCAGATCCTGCAGTTGAAAGAGCATGAAACTATTTGGCTCTGATGAATAAAGCCTGACAGTGTGGCTTTCCAGCCGTGACCAGCTCTGTGATGTGGCAATGTTAAACAAGCGCATCCAGGCAGCTGCAGGTTGCAAGAGCTCTGCTGGGCTTTAAGGCAGAGACCAGGTACAGACAGTCTGCTGGAGAGGAGAGGTGGACCAAGTGTTTATAGTCGTGCCTGTTAAGTTCTCCACAGAACCTTGCAGGGCCTCTTACACGCCACGTGAGAGGGAGCTGGCATTCAGTTGGTGTTTTGCACAGATAAGACTGTGCAGCATTCCAGCTGGAGATACTTTGCATTACTGGGAGCATTTTAAAAGATGCAGAGATCCAGCTGGATTTTTATATTCTGGCTTGTTGCTAGCTGGTCTGGCATTTAGAAATATTTTCTGGTGACTTTCAGGCTGAGCGAGCTTCATCTGAAAGCTGTGGGGAAAAAAACAAGTGTGGAGCTTAACCACAAACCTATGCGTAATGACCACAAACGTGCCGAAGGTGTCACCAGCACTGGCCATAATCTCAGACAGGACACTCACAAGCTTACGATGATCTATTAACCACAAGGATAAGCCACAGACCATCTGATGCTCTGATAGCCTGTTTTGGTGGGAGCAGTCGCCTGACCGAATAGACCAGCGATCTCGTTGCCTACAAGACAACACAGACCCTTGGGAAAGGCCCCAGTCATCATTACTTACACAGAGCTTACACCTTCTCCTGAAACACTGAGTCGGATATGGGCAGCTAGAGCAGTAATTCAGGCAGGAAGAGGAATCAATGGTCTGATCAGGTCTAGTAAGTGGGAAGACACCAGACTAAACAAGGTGGCGCACTTCAGACCCGCATGGAGGCAGGTTAGGGGACAGACATACCTTTCCAGCAGGTTACACTTCCCACACTCCTCTTTGTCCACCTACCCGGCTATTTTGCTTCCTCATCTCAGCAGAACTTGAGACATTGCCTTGCAAGAATTGGGATGCTGTGATAAAAGTAATATCTATTTCCCCTTGAACGGGCTTCCCATAGGTATACCTGTGTCAAAGGGGAGAAACGTTCACCTGAGGACTGGTTGCTTCAGCACAAATATTGGTGCAGGCCACCCCCCATCCTCATCAGGGGGAAGTGAAGCCTGGGAGAGCTTCGTACCTTGTTTGCCCGGTAACTTCAGCTCATCCCTTAAGATCAGTTCACATCCCTCTCCACCCATGATACCCAGCATCCTTCAGCCTCACGGTAAATGACCAGGTGCGAGAATTATCCTGTTCCAGGGAGTGATCTGTCTCCCCCAGCCACAGGGTAATGCAAGAACATCGTACTGGAAGGCCAATTCTCAGCTGTGGGCAATCTGGAGGTAATCGTGGAGTCAAAGGCCAGAGATCACAACGATATCATGTACTCACTTGCCACAGACCTTCACCTGAAATTCCTTATCCGCTGTAGTGATAAATGGAGGGTGCTCAATACTTATTTCAAATTTTTTCAGCGCTGCATAGAAGAGAGGAAGGTAAGGATGGAAGGAAAAAAAGCAATACTGAGTATAGCCACTGACTTTAAGTTCTGTAATAGCTGCAGTCCAGGTGGGGGGAGAGACAGTAATGTCCCCACCCTGCTAAACCATAACATCACCATGCTGCAAAAGGGGTTACTCCCTCAGCCACACCACCCTCTAGTTGCTCCTACAATTGCGCATGGGACTGCTTTCTACTTCAGCTCAGTCAAGCATGAACATTTTAAATGGCACAGGGATTTGTCCTTACCTATATGACTGCAGCTGAGAGGGACTGAGGCGTGATGCCACTTCCTATTGTGGCAGCTGACCGGAGTGGATAGTAAACCTAGCTTAGAAGAGGGTGACAATGAGCAGCAGAAGGTGCTCATCACAGGGCCCAGCCACAGCTATCAAGATGTCAGATTACAGCTTCTCCTTTGTACCTATGCAGCTGCAGAACCTCCGGCGCAGCATGGGAAGTGTGCACAGGACCCATCTGTCCCTGTCCCCAGTCTGCTGTTCTCCGAGAGCAAAAGGTCTGATGGACACGACTGCATCGCCCTGCTCTCTTCTCCAGCTACCCACACTGCTTTTCCCTCACTTTTTGTTGTCCAATCTCACCATATTCATCAACACTGAAGACTCTGTGAGCCATGTCTTGTTGCGCTGAGATGGTATACTTCCCAAGGGGTGCTTCAGAGGCCAGAGGGAAGGATAGATCCACAATGCCATGTCTTGACTTTACATTCAGCCACTCAGCAATACGGTTATCGTCAGGATCCTATTTGGGAAAGGACATGCAGAGCCACCAAGTCACACTGGGAGCATGGATACCTGGCAGGTCCAGCCATACTCAGGCACAAGAAGGCATTACAGGGCTTGACCTTGTCCCAGTACAGAGGATGCCAGATCACCAGGAGAGAATCCTTCTCCTCCCTCCAGTACCCTTTAATTAAACTTCCAAATTGCAAAAGCTGCCAAGTACAGTAAAGCTACTGGGAAGTGGTAACACCATAACACCGTGGGAAGGGGAAGCACCCGTGCTGCATCTAGTGCGCATGTAGCCTTGTGCTTCGTGCTCTGTGCAGTCAAGGTGTCGGGCAAAGTTTCATTCCTGCCCCGCCTCTAGCTCAGCTATGTGCATCACAGAGGTGCTGGTTTCAATGAAGAACCCAGGCTGACCAGCTAGAAAAGACTTCAGCTGAACCTGAACCATAACCATTACCTTACGAGGTTACATTAGTGGCACAGCTCACACAACAGGAGTGAAAGAGCACAGCAGAACAGACAGACATCTCTCTTTGGTCAGTTCTTTGTCACTTACCTGCAGCCATATCTTGGAATACTGTAAAAACAAGAGAAACACAAGCTCAGTTTTGTACAGAGCAAAAGAGCATCCACATGAGCTGGTATTAATAAGGCTGCCTGACGTGGCCCCTGACCAGAAAGTTCTGCCCCATCCAGAACCCACACTAGATATCTTCCTCCCTCTGTACTTTCTCCAATCTTTTTTTTTTTTTTCCTGCAATCTTTCTCCAAGGCACCAGTAGATGAGTGGTTTCCCTTCAAACATCATTTATTCTTACAGTTTAACAGGCATGAAAGGAGATGGATCTTTCATGAGCCTCTCAGTGTGTCTCACGCTGAGGTTCCTGCTTCTAGAAAAGCACAAGGTGATACTCACCTCATTTTTAATGACCCTAAGGTCCTCGTCAATGTTCACAATTCGGAATTTCACTGGAGATATAAAGAAAAGGAGAGTAAAGCATTCTGGCTGCCACATGTCCTCGCACAAATCTGCTGCTTCTTTTCTATGTTCCACTATTCGTGTCTCTCTGTATTCAGGTCTTTCCCCAAACAGCCCTCCCCAGCATATCCCACCCCACAGGACTTTGACTGGGAGGTTTACATGTAGCTGTGGGCTCTAGGAACTCAGTCCCTCTACCTGGGAACATTACAATGATGTGTTAAACAGTGGGGTTGGTCTGTCTGCAGTTTGTTCATGTTGTGAAGACTGTGAGGTAACTCTCTCCATTTCCACAGCTTGAAACTGTCGCTCTAGGCTTTACTCAAATATTAACAACAGTCTTCAAAAACCAGCAAGAAATTGTCCACTGTCCTGGACACTTTTTCCTTTTAGGTCTCACTAGAAATATCAAAACAACACCCAGGAGCAGCAGGCTAGGCTTTAGGTGCAGCACAGCTCGGAGGAGAACACCCTGACTCATACCGCTCCTGGAAACATCTGATAATAGAGATTTGCTCTCTTTCATCTCCGACAAGATGAGCTTGCTGCACTTGGTGAAATGTTCCCCTAGCTGTGGCTGCTACCGTGACCCTTCCCTCCTCGTTTCCGTATACCACCTTCTTGCCTTACCTGTTTCTCCAGGTTTGTATAATACCTTGTCTGTTTCTACCAGAATTACACTCTTCTGGGGCTCGATCAGAACCTTCTTGCTACCCTCAAAGAGCACATTGTCCCCGCTGTGGATCAAGACATGCAGAAAAGACACCGCCTCTGGCTGTCAGGTTAAAAAAGCCAAACTGCTTAAGAATTCAAGTAGCTTGAATGAGAAACAGAAGCACTTGTCCTACCAAAATCTCCAACTTCCCTCTCCTCCCTTCCCCTCCTTTGATTTAGCTCTCCCCTTTCCCTAGTCATAGTCTGTGCTACCCAGCTTCCTCATTCTCTCTTCTCTGCCCTTCTCCTTCACGTTTGCCTCTTTCCACATTTCTTTCTCCCCTTTACTATCATTCCCACCCTGCATCTCCAACATTAACGTGGCTCAGATGCAGGAGAGGCTGAAGCCCTCTAGTTTGTAAGAGGAGAGGCAGCCAAGAGACGTGTCTTACCTGTGACGTGGCATCATCTCTGTTCTTGGGAATGAACTCTGGCACCTGCGTCGATTGATACAACGAAATGGAAAAGAAATTTGTCAGAGACTTTGTGTCTTATCCCAGATGTTAGACATCATCTCACTAAAAAATCCTCAAACTTCAGTCTCCAAATTCCACTGTACGACTGTCTCTAACCTGCTTGTCATTATATGGAGAAGAAGCGGTCACTGCCTGTCTCTTGTTCATGAACCTAAGAGTGAACCGACTGACTTGTCACTCTCCCACTTCACAGAAATGTGAGATTTTTATGAAACCAAGAAAAAACATGGGGAAGTCAGATCTGGAGCTGACCAAGACAGTAATGGGAGATGAGACACTGATCAGGCAAAACCAGGACATCTCAGTGTCAAAAAGACAGAGGTCACCAGGCAAAAGGTTTTGGTTTTGGTTGGGTTTTTTTGGGGGTTTTCTTTTTTTTTTTTGCTAACAGAGACTTCCTTGGCTTTCCAGAGCCAGGACTTGCTCTCTCCTAAGGGCTGGCACCAAACATTTAGTTAATCATTGTCTTGTTGATGCAAGAACCAGAAGTGACTTCAGCCCCTTCTTGAGTTCTGCTGAATCTGCAGGACAGTCAGGGCATAGGCACAGTGACTTTGTACGCTACCGAGGAAGACAGGGGCAGTTGGTAGAACCCCAGCACCACCGCTCTCCAGAAATGTAACTGAAGGTCCTCGAGTTGTGCCCCAGCCTCAGGGTGTCCAGTTAAGCTAACCAGAGCAGCAAAGTTGCAATGACAGGAACACAAGCCACCCAAGAAATATCCAGACTACCTAGGTGAAATTCATTTTATTGTGGGTTCATCGCCAGCACTATCCATCACAGCTAAATTAAAGCAAGCTCAATGTCTATGCGGAAATGCAACCACGTCTTTCAATATAGATGCGGCTTTAGAATAGAACGGTCCTCTTGGAGCTGTAGGGGCAGGCTTCTGAGGAAGCGAGGATGAAAAGGCTGTATGCCCCATGCATTGGCTTGCACTGTGATGTACAAGCATTTTTAGGGACTAAACAAAGAAAGTCAATGTTTTCCAATGGGTTTTTAAGTAGCATGAAATGGGATGATACAGATCAAAAGGACAGGGTTTTAACTACACTGGAAAGATTCCCTACTTTGCTAGGCTCCAGGACACTGCTGTATGTTGTCTGGCGCTGGTAGGGAAATACACTGAACCTCCTTGCAACCCATGTCAAGGCAAAGGACGGTGTATCCAGAGAAGTGCAGGGCTCCTGTCTGAAGTGAAGGTGAGAGCATCTACTGCCAAATCAGAAACCACAGCTACACTCACCTGGAAGCTGATGCACTGAAAAGTGCCTGGCTTCTCCACATCGTGTTCCACCAGTGTGTGATTCTGGGTTGTCGTCTGCAAGGTGACAGTCAGGTGGGCAGCCTCAGTCAGGGAGATGAGGTGAATGCAGAGCTTCTCCTCTTGGGCATGGTGGATGACAGCAGGAAACACCACCATATAGTAACTAGAAGAGAGCAGGAGATGTTCAGAAACAATTCAGAGACTGAGGTGGACAGGCCAGAATTCATTTCTGCTACTTTCATGAAGAGGTAGACCACAGGTCAGAGATGTCTGGAGGCCTACAGTGAAGGAACTATAGCGCAGCAACTTTTCCATACCATTTGCAACATGCCCGGTGTGGAACCAGAGAGGTCTGATATCCGTCTGTCACCACCTTGCCACCAGTCAGGACACAGCTGCCCAGTGTACGATACTCCAATTGCAAATACACAGAGCGAGATTGTGTGAGGAGTGAAGCTGAAGACTCAGTGGCTGAGGCATAAGGCTTCCGTCCTCACACAAAATTTCACTCCCACAAGCACAGGACGAACAGAGGCAAAATTTGTGGCTTCAGTAGCTTTGTGGTGTGTGCAGTGCACTGCCTGCACAAGCAAATACCGGGGACTTCCCCTGCGGGGATCTCAGTGCCCAATGCTCCAATGGGACTCAGTAGGAGCTGCTTCTGCTCAGCCTCCCTGAGAACAAGGCACCCACAAGGTGAGCTCTGTGATGCTAAACAGTGCAGCACCTCAGCACCACCCTTCAATGACAGTCCCTTCCGCCAAGCCCCCCAAAATGAAAAAGGAGGTAATCTCACGGTTCCAGGCTTGCTGCAGCTGCAACTGGGAATAGGGTCAGAGCTAAGAGGAGCACTGATACTCCCATTGCTTGGGATAGCCAGCTGACAAGATCCACATAGGATGAGAGAACTGCCTGTACTGATGGGCTGGAGCAATCCTAAATACCCCCCTCAGATGTTCCTAAGTCCAAAGAGTGGGGGAGCTGATATATGGAGATGGTATCTCTTCCAGGCTGATGACCTTAGCTAATGTTTACTTGCTTCCACCAAGCAAAGTAAAGGCCACAGAGCACAGTTCTCCACCCACACCCACATTCAGATGGTATTCCAGGCCATGGGGTGCCAGAGCACTGAGGGGGAGATGTGGTGTGGGTGACCTCTAACCTAGGCTGAAGGGGACTTAGGAGAAAAACTCATCTCAGTTGTGGCTGGTCTGGATCCTGGCTGCAGCATCCCAGGAGAGCCAAAGATGCACAACAGCTACAGTCCTCAGCTTGTAAAAAGCATCCTCAGTACTCTGTGCATCATAGTGATATTCTCCTTATCCAGTATTTATTCAGAGCTTGGAGTAAAAATCCTTCAAATCACCTCCATCCCCTGCATTACTACCTCTGTCCAGCCATCCATCCCAGCCCTGTCTCATCGTCCTGGCTGCAGAACATTTTCCAGGGCTGCCACCCACTGCCAACTCCCCTCCTAGCTCACTGTGAGGCCTTTCCAAATAAAGCAAGATATTTTAAGTCCCCACATATTTCAGCAAATCTCTACTTTACATCCCCCCAAGCCAGAAGCCTGGTTTTCTGCCAGCTTCCTCCAGCCACAAGGTAATCCTACGCTGACACCACCACCCATCTCCTCCAGACTCTTCTCAGGCTCTGCAACCTTGTATTTGCTTTTCCTGGGTGGCAGCAGTGAGGTGAACAGGGCTTGGATGTATTTGCCCTCTAGTTACAACCCCATCGGAAGGTGGATGTCCTCATCCTGCCCTGGTCCCACCTGTGTTTTTGCAGAGCATAACCAAAGGTACACAATACAGAGTGAATTTGCCATCCACATACTCTTTGCTCCCAGCTGAAGCAATCGTTTGGATTTACTTTGGCGCAGTCCTTGTATGCGTGCTTAGCATCCGACCTCTTACTACACAGTCTGATGTAACAGCACTGACATTGCAGATAATCTGTAGGTTTAAAGAACTGTATGTCACTGTTCTGGGAGCATATTTGATTCTTCAAAATCAACAGGGTTTTGAGTTCAAGCCTAAACTAGCAGGACAAAAACCAATCCAAGTTCTGTCTGATCTCAGAAACACCCCCTATGGCTCTGCGTCTCTGAATGGTCATCAAGTTGGCTGTCTCTGAAGCTAAATGGGAACAGATAGACAACAAAAAAGCCAGGTCTGGCTGGAAGCTACAGGGCAGGAGTGAGATTTCAGTAAGAAGTAAACAATACATAAAAAAGCAGTTCTATGGAAAAATAACCCTGAAGCAAAAGCCACTGACATCACAAAGAATTAATTTGTCCCAGGATGTTTCTGATGCAATCCTGGTAAAGACACCTTTATGAAAATTGGTCCCCGTACCTAATGTAGTACCTGAGCAATCCTGCCCCCATCAGCTGTGCTGCATAAAACCGAACAAGACATCTCCCGGAGAAATACCAACGAGCCTCCCAAAACCTCAAGGCAACAGCCTTTGCTGTAGGGAATAATCATTGTCTCCACCCCTTCCACCCGCCCACATCCCAGCCATGCGCAGCACGATTTCCACTTTCTTGGTTTCGAAGCCAAGAGAGAGACAGGCACCCTGTCAGGGCAGGAGCTGCACAGTCTTTCAGCTCTGGATGAGGGCGAGAAGGAAGAAGGAAGACAGCAGAAGAAGGGGCGAAGGAGGGACCGAGGAGAGGCTAAGCCTTCTGTGGAGGGATTCGACCTGCGATCACCTATGTGGAGCATCGCTTTCTTGTGGGGCAGCATCCTTCTCCTGCCTAGCACGGCTGGAACGCCTACAATGCTGTAAGAACCGCAGCTGCTTCACATACGCGCTCTGGTCTGTGGGGAATCTGGGGGACGGGGGTGGCAGTGTGACAGAGACAGGACAGAAGTCCTAAGACCAGGAGTGTTTTTCCAGAGAGGCATAATTTCTCATATTCCCAAGGGTCCGCTTGGTTCTCATTCATCCTCCCACTCCCCTTACTATTTGAGCCTCCCCTTAACGCCTTCGATGTTCACCATATATTTCTGCAAGGACTCAGGCAGAGCAACTCTGCCAGCTTTGTGCATGTGTTTAACTCGACCTGCCAACATCTCACATCTCCCACTGTGCTCCAGGATATTTATTTCCTTTTAGGCTATGCTTTTCTTCTCAGGGTCACAGGTCACCATTTAAATCTTTAGGAGAAAAAGCTGGGTGCCTTTTACAAAGAAGAGCCCAGGGTGTCTCATAGGGATACTCTTTTTAAAGCGGTGTGTTCCTTCTGGCTTGGCTGGCCCTCTGCTCCCTCCGTGCCTTTTTTCAGACCTCTGGCAAGGACAATTTCCGGAACCACTTCTCTTCATGTACTTTGTCAAGAATGAAACTCCTCTTCCAGCAGGCACGGCTGTGATATACATACACTTGTGAACTTGCTTCTTGAAGACCTTTGCTTTTGCAACTATGGCATAAGTCAAACAGAAACATGGCTGTGCTGGAATAGTAGATGCTACGGGGGGAAATATGTCCTTAGGTCATAGCTGGGTTCTATTCTGCCATGTGTGGTGTGGCATGCACAAGTCTAGTCTTTAAAATCTTTTCTAGCAGGAGGACAGCCTCTTTCTGCATGGTGCGTACCATAGGCTGACACAGCTCCTGCTCAAATGATGCTGTACTGATACCTCTTTCCCACTGATGCCTTCAGCATGAAGCTTTGCTTTGTGGAAATACTGCTTGCTTCAAAAGGCTGTCTGTTGTCCCATCTGTATACCAATGTGTTTTGTAGATTCATGAGAAAGTAATCTAGCCTGGCTCTTGGGATCCCTGAATGACAGCCTCAGAGATGCTCAGAAGGCAAGGGCAAGGGATGAATTGTCAAAAGGGTGCAAGAAACTGTTCCAGAGTAAAAGGTCATTGTAAGCAAGGGAGGTATGGGAGGTTCAAGCAGTGAGTCTTTAGTGCTAATACCATCCTTTGGCCCCGTGGCAGGGAAGAGGTGCCATGAGTCAGCTTAAGTAGGAAGATCAAAATGTTGTTGGCATCTGTTAAGAGATCCCCTCATTTTAGCAGCAGATAAGCTGCTCAAGGCAGTTTGACAGCACTCAAGTGTGAAAGCACTCAAGGCTTCTGGCCAGCAGGACCTTGACTCCCTCTTGCCAGAGCGCTGACCTATAGCTAAGAACTGCCAGCAGGTCATGTCCTTGCTTCCTGCTGTCCTGATCTTTCCAAGCCCTGCCTTCCTGCTGCTGCAAAACATGCCACTGGCTGAACCTGTCCAGAGGCAGTAAGCAGGAGGAGTCAGTGATAAGAGTTTTCAAACACTTGAATGTTGGCTTTTCTTTGGTCCTAATTGCTGCAGTTCAATATAAGATGGGAAAAAACCCAAACAACATGAACAGCTTCTTGGTGTTATCCATGGGCACTGCTGTGAGAGTAGCTACACAGGTGTGAGGTCTGGCATAAGAGAGCAAGGAGGACAGGAGTGCCAGGAGATGAAGAGAAGGTGCTCATGAGACTCTGTGTCTGGGACACGAAGCTGGGACACCGGATCCCGTATGCATGTCCTTGGTTCTGAGCCCAAGAGTAGCTGATAGGACAGAAAGCAGATATCCAACCAGACAAACTGATTGTGATTTAGAACGAGGTTCAATGAAAAGGCTGAAGTCTCAGGAAAGCTGAAATGTAGCCAAGCTCTGCTGCTGATCCCTTGGGTGAAGTCTCTTCACCTTATTTTGACTTTCAGTTTTGGAAGCAGTGATTTTATCTTTTCACAAGTTCATGCAGAACGTAGTACAGGCTCAGTGTTAGTGGCTGCACTGAGAAGAACAGTGTGATCTTGTCCCACTTGCATCATGACAGTGGAATGAAGAGACCAGAAGTGTTATTAGGAAGTACCCAAATCCTATGGTCAAAACCTGTCCTCTTAGAAAAATCAGTTTTGCCTGACTTTTTTTTTCTTTTTTAATAGAAATTATGCCGTGGCAATACCATCTCAGCTCTACTACCCCTCCTCAGAGACAGTGTGCCTCCAGCTCAGCAGGAAGGAATCCGTCCCCATCCATGTGACAGTAACCTTGCAAAGCAAAGCTGGGAATGAGTCTCTGATCTCTCAGACCATCTCTCAGCTCACCTTCTTTCATTGCGCAAGCTTCCAGGTGAGGAATATATTTTCAAGGATTGTCAGTAGGGTGGGTGGTGCATGAGTTCTGCTTTTGCTGGGCAGGAAGGCAAAGAATTGTGTCTTCCCATGGTTACTTCTTAACAGGGCACTGAATCTTCTGCTTCAGCCTGTATAGGTCTGCCAGTGTCCATCCTGCTGCGTAGCCTGCTGTGTAGCCCCACTGATATTTTACTAGTTGAGAAAACTTTCTGAACTATGGGGCCTTTCAGGGCAAGAAGAACTGGAGCAACACAAAGGCAGAGTCATAATCATTATTCCACAAGTCTGGGTTTCCTGAAGGGAAAATGATGAATTACATCATTCACCCTGAATGATGGTTACAACTGTGCCTGCAGGTCCCTCCTCCTGTTGGAAACCCCGACGAAATGGCTTTTATCGTTATCACAGCTCTGGAAGCCAACTTAGAGTTTCAGAAGAAACAGAAAGTCCTAATCAAGCACACAGACAAGAAGACTTTTATCCAGACAGACAAACCTGTGTACAAACCTGGACAGATTGGTATGGACAGAATGCCGTTCCTTGTGAGAGAAAGAGTGGTCCCCAGGCCACAAAAGATGGGGTAGCCTTCAGCACTTGGAGTGGGGCCAGGCTTTACCTCCCTTTTAGGCTTTGAGGGATGTGGGGATACCTCTCTCCTATGGCAGCATGGCACATGCTTCCTCCAGTACTAGCCATACGCAGACAGCATGCCGGTGCGAAGAGTGCTTGTGTGTTTTGGCTGATGCATGAGAAAAGGTTCAGATGCCCTTCTGTTATATTCATATATATATTCCTATATTCAAAGCCACAATAGTCTGTCAATGCCCTAAATCCCTCTCTCTCCCACAGACTTCCTCAGACAAGGATCATGGTCCTGCAAGCCCCACCACTGCCCTAGCACAGTCAGTTCACTGCAGGGTACAGCCGCTCACCCCATGCCTCTCCACCATTTCCACTGGCATGACCTTCACTGCAGGGAAGACTGAGTGCCCCTCTGCAGGTCCAGTGTCCAGACGAGCACAGCCAGCCTCCCCAGAAACCCCATACCACCTCTCCTACGGCTTTTTTCCTAGCAGGCTGCCAGCTTGTAGCAGGACTTTGAGCATAGGTCCAGGAGAGGATGGCTCTAGCTGCTGCCCACACCCTCTCAGTGAAGCAGATGGGCACATCTTCCTTAGCCATCTGTTCTTCTTATTATTAACAGACTTGATTTCATTTCAGCCAGTCCTGTTTTTCTTTTGCTCTCTAGTCAAGTTGCGAATTGTAACCTTGGATCAGAACTTTATTGCCAGCAATGAAATGGTAAGTCAAGAGGGGAGAAACTTTAATAAGTCTGAAAATGCTCTGGGCTGCCTCCATGGCTTCTGGAGCAGTGCTTGCCCCAGCTAGGCGGTCCATCTGTGGACAGCTAGTCTCAGTGTTGGTTTGGTGCTTACAAACAGCGTTGGGCACCACCTGCAATGCCCGAGCTGCTCATGACGTTGGGTCACGGGCAGTCCGTGGGAATCGCTTAGGGAAGAGTCAGGGATGGTTGGGGGATAAAAAAATGCCAGGGAGTTGGATGGTAACTTAGCTGAAATCATCCCACCAGTAACTGTTATTTCCTCCCCACAGCACCGCCTGGTGGAACTGAAGGTAAAGCACCCACTTGATTGAAAGTGTTGATCTCTTCTCACCTTGGGGAAGACACAGGTTTGGAAACGACGGTGGGGAAGTATGGATGCAGAAAGCCAATTACCTGAGAATGAATGGGAACAGTCCTCGACTTCTTGCCCTTCCTTCCTTTAGTATCCACACAAGTTTGGCAGTGCAGTGTCATGATACTGATCACACAGTGATCCCTGCAGTCAATGATGAGTACCACTGAAAACCAGTTCAGCAAACTTTTCTAGAGTGGTCACAGGACTTACAGTCCCTCTAGCCTATGAACTGAAGATTTTTGAAAATCCTGAAGTTTCTTTAAGGAGCCTTTTATATTTAACATACAGAATATAAAAGTTTGACCAGTTAGTGTTGTGATTACACAGCTAGAGAAACAGCCTATGCCAGCTTTCAGGATATTGTTCTTAAAATCTGTTAATTTAGTTTCAATAGTATGGGTAAAATATGGACTGCAATCTCCCGAGCTGAGGAAAGAAACCTGAAAGCGGTGGGGACTTTGTAATAACCCGTGCAGGCAGTTCCCAGTTCCAACTAGCAATTGGCAGTAGCTAATGCACACTTGTATGCCATAACCACCAACCGATCAGTGCATAACCACATGGTTTCTGAGACACCTATGCAATGCTTTCTGTCAGTTTATACAAATGTAGTACTCTGATCCAGCTCACCCTTTCAAACGACAGTTCCCACTTGTTCCATACGTTTATAAAGCACCCAGCAGCTCATCGCTAAGTCCTTCCTGGCTGGGCAGCGTGACTTAAGCCAGCGTTCTGCATCTTGCTCTCCCAAGAACCAGCACTGGGAGAACACTGTCTGTCTGGACTGACCGTGACAGTCAACAAAGCCCTCCAAATGCCCTCGCATTCGAGGTCTTTACATCCTCCTTTCTATAATGGGCCTGCATGAAGACCTGGACTAATTTCCCCAGACTTCCCTGGAGATTCAAGATGTCAGTAATCGCTCCCAAGTAGCTCATGCCTTAGGCAGCATGTGCTGTCAGGATTGACCCTCTCCAAAGTGGCCTGGGGTCTATGACAGCTCAGATCACCACAGGAGTCTCTAAGAGGGACCATCTCCAGCTCTTAGTGAGACAGGCACACAGTAAACCACAGTTTTGCAGCAGTCATTGAGGCAGCCGTACGACCAGAGAGCAATAATATGACAGATTGACTTTGTCTATGAGACAGGGAGAGAAGCCCTATACGCTTCAAGCTTGGACTCACCTGAGCACTGTAGCCATGTCACAGACCTGGTCTCAGGACAAGAGGATATGTGCTCAGACCATGCTATGGTAGCTTGGACATCCTGAAAAAGATTCTCTTTTTGCACTGGGAAATAATAATTCTCCACAACTGCCTATGCAGGACCCCAAAGGGAACCGAATTGCACAGTGGCTGAATGTTACACCTGTGGGAGGCATCACAGATCTGTCCTTCCCTCTGGCTGCAGAAGCACCAGCTGGAGAGTACACCATCAAAACGCCTGACTGCACACAGTCCTTCAGGGTAGAGGAGTATGGTAAGAGTCTCAGGGAGCTGATGGCGGTAGAAAAAGAGGTACTGTCTCCAGACCCCCTCTCTTACACAGAGCTGAATGGGCCACGCAGCTGTGAACAGCTGTGTTAGTTGTGTTAGCGCCTGAGATGATCAACTGCCTGCCAGTACGTGTACCCACTGACTGTCACTCACACCCACTGGCTTTCTCCTGCCCCATGTTCTGAGGATGGACTGAAGCACTGTCCCACAGCTTTGCTCTGGCAGGGAGATTAAGGCTGTCTACTCCCAACACACTCTCTTGGCTGGGCTGCTGGTACATAGCTACCAGGCAATGCTGACTACCTGGGCTGGTGGTCAGGAAATGAAAGGAGAGATTTCTTTTCCGTGAACAACCGTTTGGGGAGGGTTGGAACAAATGAGCTCACTCTATTCTCACTGAATTATATTTCTCTTGCTTTCACACAGTGCTGCCCAAGTTCAGTGTCTCCATCCATATGCCTCAGGTGGTCACCATCTTGGACAACAACTTCCATCTCCACGTCTGTGGCATGTGAGCTGGCTTATCATGGCAGAAGGAGCATTCTTACTGGTTTGGAAACTGCACAGCTGTCAATAACTGAGCTCAAAATAGTCTCTGCCAATGCTACTCCCATGCCAAAGTCTGATACCCTGGCATCCTTTGCTAAGGAATTCTCCTAGACTTCCGCCTTTCTCCATATTCTCTCTCGCTACTTCTCTCTCTGTGAAAATGTCACAGTGGATCCCCTCAGTGGGGCATGTCCCCTACAACACAGTACCTCTGCTGCATTGATTAGTGCCAGTGTGGAAGGAATAACGTCTCAACTTGTGGCAAGCACAATGTCCCCTAGCACTGCCTGGTGGAACTTGGAGAGAACTCCAACCACTGCCTTCTGTCTCAATCTGATTAAGTCATTTTACCCTCTTGGCCTCTGCTGAGCTCATGAACCATGAGGATGTTGCAGGCTGCTGGGTTGTATAGCTGCAAACCACAGGCTAGAGCTGATATTATTCAACCTTGAGCCAGTGTTTCTGTATGAGAGTGTAAGTCCTACCTGCTATATTTGCCAGGTACACGTACGGGAAACCAGTCCAAGGTGGTGTGAAGGCTGTGGTGTGCCGTAAACATATCCGCTACAATCGGAAGTCTTCCAAAGCCAAGCGCAGTATTTGTAAGGAGTACACCGGAGAGGTGAGCACTTGGGACATCCACTCCTCCTGCAAAAGAGAGGAACAGGGGCAAAGGGAGGGAAGGATACTAAAGGAAGGAGTGGCACAGACATCAGCTCCTGAAGCAGCATACTCTTTGCTCAGGGATGGCTGACTGACAGGTCCTTAACTTGCCAGTGTAGCACTCTTAGCCCCCCTCAGTGATTTCTCTGACTGCACTTAGATGCATTAAAAGGAAGAAGCATCTGTAGACAAGCTAACTACTGCAGATTTGCCTGCAAAACAGGTATTGCAACGGGGCAATAAAAAAATACAGACACTGTCCACAACAATTCACTGCCACTGGGTGCTTTTTAGCACCACCTTTTAATCTGGCGGAAACACCTACGTGCTGCTTCCCAGAAACAGCTGTTTTGGGGACACAGAAATTACCACTTGTGTGTAAGCAAACACTTGCAGTTGAGCACAGGCTTTGCTCACTCATCTCTAAGGTCGAACTAGTGTATCTATGTCTGTTTACATATTTTTAAGTAACCCAGCACATATCTTAAAGATGATTCCTTCCCTAGCAGAAGAAATCATGTTGTCAAGTAGATATGACAACTCGCGTTTGCTACTGACACATGAGTGTGTAAAGATAAGACATGTGAAACAGCATCTCCTATTAGTGACTGCTCCACAGAAAAGAACTCTGTGCCATGACAGTGTGGGAATTGCTCCTTTGACTCAAGTGTCTTAGGCACGTACCTGGCCTTGGGTTTGATCTGCACTGCAGAAGGGATTAGTGCATTTGTGATTGGTTAACAGATACAATTTCACATCCCCAGACAAACAAGGACGGCTGCTTTACCGCTGAGGTGAATATTAAGATCTACCACCAGAAGCGTGGTGATAATTATGATTTCAACCTGGAAGCTGTGGCTTTTCTGAAAGAAAGTGGAACAGGTAGCAAAAACTGATTCTACACTTTGTGGAAAATCTTCTACTTCACACTCATGTAACATGCTTGTCTTTGAGTTTTCATCTTAAGACTCCTTATGGATCCTCGTGTCTTCCCATCAAACCACTGGAGCTTTCTGCACTGGCTCTACACTGGGTTGTGTCTGCCCTGGGAGAACTATGGCAGCATGGATGTTCTCGTATACCATACCATACCACCCAGGTCTGACTCACATAGGGCATGTGAGTTGTCCCAGTTGCAGGATGGGCTTTACCAGTACGCTTGCTCCTCCACAAGCTGTTGTGGCCAGTCCAGCTCTGATGGTCACCTTGGTTTGGCAGGCATGGGCAAGAGCTGCTCTTTCTCATCTTCTAGTCACAGTAGAAATGTGCACAAAGGTGGGCCAGGCCAGGGTAATTTGTTCTTAAACTATACTTCAGGAAAGTCCGTTGGAATTAGGAGATGCTCAGAGCAACCAGTGATAACCAAGGCCCTGACTGTGTGCTACTGTTAGCTCCTCATCAGATTATCTCCGCATCCCAGATAGGGAGATGAGGGTACTTGCCAGAGCTACTGTTAAATATCCCATCCTGTAAGGTCCCCTCTCTTACATAATTTTTTAAACCCTTTCTTACAAAGCCCGTTGCTGAAAGCAGTGAAACGCATTCACATAGCAAACTGCAGCGATTTCAGATGGGCACAGGGTGAAGGCAAGGAAGAATATTGCCTTCTAGTGACTTTGCTGTGAGAATAGGAGAATGGGAGTGGGCAATTACTAGTAGGACAATCTTATACAAAGTCAGAAAGAGCATTTCAGAAAAGTCTGGCAGAAACCTCCTGGTAAACTGCTGTCATTTTAGCAGGTCAGAATGCAGGAGGCACTATTGCCAAGTGTGTGGGTTAAGTGACTCCTGAAGTTACTTGGAGAAACTACAGTCCCCTATGAGTGATAGTCCATCCCTTACCTCAGCCCATCCAATCCTGCTGCCTTTGCTCCGATGCATGACACTCACCTGCCTGCACCTCCTGGCTCTCCTAGGGGTGGAGTTCAACACCACCGAAAACTGCAAGGTCACTTTTGATATCACAACTCTTCAGTTCTGGGGGACAAGCTACTACTATCAGCAAGGAGCTCCCTACTATGGAAATGTAAGTAGGGAAAAGGGCAGAAACATGGAAAGCCCAGCAGATGGGCCTAAGGGGATGGTGGGTACAGACGTACCAAGGGATCCCACTGCTCTGAGCTGCCCACAGCTGCTAGTACGGTCCTCTGTTCCAGTCTTTCCTTTGACATCTCTACCAAGAAGTAATCCAAAGATGTGACCCCAGGACAGGCACATAGCTTTTTCAGATGAGATGGCTGCTGCATAAATGGGGAGGGATTGGGGGAGTTAAGAGTTCACACTGAGAGTCCCTTTGCAGAGAGGGGAACTGGGATGTCTGCTAGGAGGAAGATTTTCAATCCTGAGGCCCCCAGTTCTCTGACTGTTCTCTGCATTCTTACAGCTGGAACTCAAAAGTGCCAATGGGACACACCTGAAGAACAAGGAGGTGATTCTTACAGTGTCCTATGGTAGCAACAAGCAGACCAAGACCTACTTGACGGATGATACTGGGATGGCCTCTTTCACCTTAGAGACATCAGCATGGGACAACAGCAGTGAAGTTCTACTACAGGTTAAGCCAAATAATTACATTGGGTTTGGCTAGCACTAGGCAAGGCATCCCTCAGACCTCAGTCTATGTTATTTTCTCGGTACAGCCAGGGAGATGGATGCATGGAGCAGTGAAATGACAGATCTAGGGCAAGAGGAATAACTGATAGCAGAGCTGGCATTCTGGCCCCTAGTGCCACACACAATCCCCAAGCAGTCCGGAGACATGGTGAGAGATAAGGCAGTGGAGAGAGGCCCCATGAAGTTGTGACTGAGGTCTAGCTACATAGCACCTCTGTCTGAGCTGGAAAGGGCAGGGTCAGGGAGCAAAGGAAGAACTCCCACATGGTGTGGAACTGAAGATAGAAAGGAGCTAGGGAGGAAGCATCTGAAAATACATGCAAAGAAAATGTCAGTGACTAGTTTGCATTATGTTTCCTCATAATATAAGAGTTAGGAGAAACCTGGGTTATCAGAGGCAGAAAACCTAGGAGAGAAAGAAGGCTGGTAAGGAAGCAGGTGCTGCCGGCCAGTCTGGAGCAGAGCCGGTAACCGGGATGTAAGAAGCTAAACAGGAATGCCGCTGACAGGGAAGTGACAGAGAAAAGTTTGCATCTGCTTTCCCAAGGCTCTTGTCTGGTTGTAGGAGTAGGTTTCTAATACCTGTCCTAGCTAAACATCAAGGTTAAGGCACTTGGAAGCACGCCAAGAGTACATACAGTATCTTAGATGATGGATCTTGACCTTGCTGGAAGTCCACAAGATGTTAATATCATAGTCTCAGTGCAGATAGGTCATAGGTCAAAGATGAGCAAGGCTATTGATCTTCCTGTGTCCCCTGCCATCTCTGCCTTACGGATCAGGGGAAGTGCTAAAAAAATAGTGTGTGAGTGGAATAACACTGAACAGTCACACTGAACAGTCACACTGGACGTTATCAGAGCACTGGTACTTTCCCCACACATGCCAGACAGAAGCTGAAGGTTCAGTGGTTTGATACAGGGATGAATAAACCACTTCGCAAAGTCTAACGATGTGGCTTGCTCCTGGGGCAGCAGCAGCATTGCAGAAGTGCAGAAGTTCAGAACTTCAGGCTCTAGCCCAAGCCCTAGTAGTATAGAGCTCCCTGCCTCCTGTTTAGGTGCTAGTTATCCCAGAGCACGGTGGAGTGAACAGTGACAAGGATCTGACCGAGACTGGTTTAAGTGGAAATAGTCACCTTATCCTGGGAGAGCTCAGAGCCCACTGCCGAGTCATTCTTGACTTCGCCTTGGGGAAAGCTGTAAGAAATCTTCAGACACCAAGCTCCCTTTTCTGTGCCGCAGGCAAGGACTCAGCCGGAGGACTTAAGCGGTCGGAATGTGAGGGTATCTTATGGCACGGCATCCCTCACACTGAGGGCCTTCTACTCTTCCAGCCGCAGCTCTGTAAGGATCCAGCCAGCGCAGGCAATGCTGCCCTGTGGGGATGTGCAGCAGGTCACTGTGCACTATCACATCCTAGCCAGTGAGCTGGAAGATGGGACTGCCAGAGCAGACTTCTACCACCTGGTGAGTGCAAGGGCAGTGCCAGCAACATGGTCAGCTTTGCAACGGTCTGTGTCAGCACAGGGCCCTTTGCCGGCCCAGAAACATGAAGCAGAGGCACTATTAACCTTTTGCTCTGTTCACTTCCCTTTAGGTTTTGGCCAGGGGATCCCTTGTGCATCACGGCCAAACAACAGTACTTCTTGATCCACCGTTAGGTAAGAGCATCTAAATACCAGGAACAGATTAAGGACTCAACAGGAACACCCTTTCAGCCTAAACTGGGAAGGAAAGCAAAGAGATTTGAGATAAACAAGGAACAACAGAGCTGGCACAAAAAATCAAGAGGAAATGGCAAATACGCTCTCTCTCTTCTGCCTTTTAATTTCCCTAATTTTTTTTTTCTGATCAAATGATGAAATTGTTGGTTTATCTGCCAAGCAGGAATTATCAGAGACTTCCAAAAGAAGTCGCGGAATCTTTCTGCTGGACTCAGGTGGAAAGTAATTTCTCTTCCAAGTGCACACTGTTGCCCAGATCCCTCATGATGTGAGATCACTGCTGCAAAATGGCACTAACATACGTCCTGGTCTAGCTGTGTCCTCCCCAGAAGCAAGGCAGAATAGTTTTTATCCAACTGGACAGAAATATTATGAAGAATGAATATGTTGCTGCTGTAAACCTTGGAGACAGACTCCCTTCCCTCTTCCTATACTTGTATTTCTCCTTCCTCCTTCAGATGAGTATAGCGGGGCTTTCAATGTCGCTCTGCCCATTGACCTCATTTCACCCATGGCTACCCTTTTTGTTTATACTGCCTTCCCTGAGGGACAAGTGGCAGCTGACACCTTCAGTCTGAAAGTCTCCAAGTGCTTCAGGAACCGTGTAAGTGGTGCACAAAACATAAGGGGGCAGGTAGGCTGGAGGGTAGCTAATTGGCTGCCAATTGGCAATAAACACCCAGCAGAGACCAGCAGCCACAGTCTCCCTTTTCCTTCTTCTGTCCATGTCTTCAGCCCCTCTTTCTTCTGCTGTTTCAGGTGAAGCTTGGCTTCTCAGACACAGTGGTCCTCCCAGGATCGGCTGTCCGTGTCCATTTGCAGGCTGCACCAGGCTCCCTGTGTAGCGTCCGTGCTGTAGATAAGAGTGTCCTTCTCCTGAGGCCAGAGGCTGAGCTATCCAGGGACAGCGTGAGTCACTTTAGGGCTGAGCCTTGCTAATACTGCAGAGATGCCTTTTGAGTGTGTTTGCATACACTGGTTGAATGGGGACAGGACTCGACTTAATGAGAAAAAATGAAGGCCAGCATCAAACACTAGACAAAATTTCCAGTCTCTGTGGAGGGATCTAATAGAATAACCCACTGTCATCCCCGAGTACAGCCCGAAGTCACATCATAGTTAAACTTAGAGTGCTTTGCCACACTGGCAACCATATGGCAAGACTGCCATCTCCAGGACCAATTCATGACAGTGCTCTGAAAAAAACAATTATGCTTAAAAAAATGCCCAACGTGCGATAGGCTCCATGTCTTTGTTCCAGCTCACATGAACCAGACAGTCCTTCCACGCACAGAATGGACTGTAAGTGGTGCCTTGGCAGTGGAAGGGTACCATTTCTCCTCTTGACCTGGGATGTGTTTGGGTCTGAAGTCCCTTAAATTGCCCTTAATGCTGTGTTGGTGGGTCCAGGAGGTGCCTTCAGTCAGAAAAGAAGCCATCTAATGACCCTTATAGGCGAGGTGTCCTCACTGCACGCATTGAGCTCACAGCTACAGCCTATAAGCTAGAAGTGGCCACAGCTATGCGGCCGTACCCCAAAAGGTTTGTGTTCACCTCTGGTGCTATGCATCTAAAACTTGTGGAGGCTCTCCATGAAGCTCAAAAACCTTTGGAGCTGGGCTTTTGGGGCAGACGTGATCCAAGCTCTGCCCCTGCGGTCACAGAAGATCTCTGGATAGAAATGAAAAACTTCCCACCTCTCTCTGACCCGCACTGTTTTCATTCTCTGTCTACAGGTGTACAACCTGTTCAGCTACTCCCGGGAGCACCCCAGCACCCTCACAGACTATTACAGTGACTACTGTACTATCCACAAAAGCCCAGGAATCATCGGTTCCCCTCAGACCACCCTTCCACCAGGAACAATGTCACCACTCATGTACAACAGATACTCTTATGCAGTGTCCCAACCAGATGTTTATGAACTTCTGAAGGTAAACCTAACTTCCAGAAAACCTGAAATACCACAGCTGAGCCCATTTGTACCCCAGGTCAGCGCTGGGTAGCTTCACAGATTGTCTTTCCTGTAAACACTGGCAACTTCAGGTTCTGAATTTGCCCAGCTTCTGAGCTAAGAGATCTCTGACACTCCATGCTCCCAGCTTGATAAATCCCTCGGATTTTCTAGGGGTTGGAAGGAGAGGGGAGAGTCAGCCTGGGTCAGAGAAAATGGAAGGTTGGAAAAGCAAAGCACCTGAGAGAAAAGGAGGGCTGGAGAAAGGAGGGAAGGAATAGTAGAGATGAATAACAGGTGAGAGACGAGAACAAGTCTGTGTTAGGGTGGGCAACAAGCTGTGGTGCCAAAATAATGACTTTGTGTGGGGGCACTCACATGGCAGCAGGGCAGTTCTGCATTCTCTCCCTGTATAAATTCGCAGGTCAGGCTGAGGTGCGTCAACACAGAGTGGCTGATATGCTGGGAGGCGTGGGCAGGGACAGACCCTCAGACGGACCACTCCCCCCCCATTGAAAGCTACCTTCTTTTCTTCCCCTTCTTTCCTCCAGAACTCAGGTCTAACGTTTTTAACCAGCCTTAAGATCAAGTCTCCAATTGAGTGCCACGCGCAGACCACTTTCGACTATGAGTACATGTGTACATCTTGATTTCTCCTGTTTCTTTGGACATACGGGTAACAGACAGGCTGTACGAGGGCAGCTGAACATGCAGTGTGCTGAGGAGCTGGGGATGGCTTCCAGAGACGAGTGGAACGTTGCACGGGAAATGTGCACCACAGGAAGAGAGGGAGGGTCCTCACGTGTGTGTGTCCAGTGCACTGGCGGTGCAGAGTGGGGGCTGCATAGGAATAATCTGCCTTGAAGCTTCTCTGGCAAGCAGGAAGATAATGTATGTTCAAGAGGGGAGATGAGGCAGCTGTCTCAGGAAGGAACATCTGTTTGTAAGTCTAGGAAAGGTCTTTCTGGAAACCAGATAATGAGCCAAGATTGGCACTGGGCAGTATCTAGGCCTTTCTGCAGGGGCTGAGAGCAGAAGTGGGAGCAGGTAGAGTTCCTCATGGGAGAGTACACACGTACTGGCATCCACATGGTCTCCTGGATTGTCTTCTGGAAGACAATAGTGAAGTAACTTGAGGGCATCTTGAAAAGGACAAGGGCAATCGGGGTGGGAGTGGGAGAGACGGAGAGCTGAGCTTTTCCCAGCTGAACTCTATCCTGATTTCACAGTTGCTCCGTCTTTGAATGAATGCTTGTATTCCCAATAGCTTATGACGAGCTGGCAGAAAACTTGGACAACTTGGACCCAGAAACAGATGCTGCTGTTGAACGTGTTGAGTCAGAGCACGTTGAACTGGGCAGCGAGGCAGGGCCAGTGCGTACCTGGTTTCCAGAGACATTCATCTGGACTCTGGTTCCCATCAAGTGAGTAAATATGGGCTGTGGCCTCACATGGATCCAGACCTCCCACCAGCCACAGTGGAGAGGGGATAGGCAGGAGCAGAGCCAGGGCATTATTGCCTTCTGCAGCCACAAAGAAAAGGGAGGTGTGAAGTGAATAAGGACAATGGAGATTTGGTTCAATTCCTGGCTCTGCTTGAGATTTTCCAAATGATCCTTGGGAACTTAAAATCACAGTATCCTGTAGGATGGAAGGGGTCTCCAAAGGTCTGTAGCTCAACAACCTGCACAAGGCAGGTCCAGTTAGATCAAGTTGTAGTCAAGTTCTCTGTATCTCCAAAGATGGAGATTCCACAAGCTGTTTCGGTGTCTGACCATCCTTCAGCTTTAGAAAGCTGAAAAATCTCCCTCTAGCCTTTCCCTCTTAAGTTTGAAACTCCCAGTTCTTTCAGCCATTCCTTGTACATCAAGTGTCCCAGCCCATCTTGGTAGTCCTCCATGGGATGCATTCAAGTGAGTATCTTTCTTATACTGGAAGACAAAAATGGGACGCAGTACTCCAGACGTGGTCCCACAATGTGGGAAATACAGGGGGAAGATAAGTTTTCTCAACCCAGTAGCTGCAGTCTTCTTAATATAGTCCAGCAGTCGAAGGCTTTCACTGCTGTTAGAGCACGACTCATGCTCAACTTGTTATCCACCAGGACCCCCACCTCTTTTTCTGCAAAGTTGCTTACTAGCTAGTCACTGCCTAGCCTGTACCGTTGCATGGTATTATTCCACGAATTCACCAACTTTCAAGCCCATTTGTCCAGCTCGTCAAGGTTCTGCTTAATAGCAACCTTTCCTTGCAGCACATCAGGAAACCCTCTTCAACAAGGTATAGTCTGCTAATACATAGCAAAATAGTCTTCTAATTTTGCTGAGGATGTCCTCTGTCCTATTATACAGGTCATTAATAAAGCCATTTAGCAGTATTGGCTCAAGTCTTGAGGGATGCCACAGGTGAACAGCCACCAGCTGGACCTTGAGTCACCAATAACCACCCTTTGTCCCCAGTGGTCCAGGAAATTTTCTGCTCACCTTATCATCCACTTGTCCAGTCCACACTAATGTGGCTACAAGGATTTTACGGGAGATTGTGTCAAAGGCCTTGCTACAGTCAGGTTATGCATCACCCACTGTTCTCCCCTTATTCGCACATCTCAGGTTTCTTAATTCTCCCACATGCCAACGTGTTCCATCTGTAAAATAGGATCTCTGCTTCTCCATCTCATTTGGCTGGATTATTCCAGGGCAGGGACCACCTTCCGTTTTGTGTGTGCACATCTGTCAGTGACAGCTGTGGTTGGGAGTTTGGATGGTAGTGTGGTGGAAGTGTCACGTGGCTGGCACAGGCAGTATGTATAACGTGGACCCCTGGGAGCCCTGTGTGCCCACACAAAACAAGAATTTGAGGTGCAACACTGTCCAAAGAAAATTTTTGTTTGCATTTGCCTTTCAGTTCTTCCCTGCCCACCTATTTGCTATCCTTCCCATACTTCCGTCCTAGTTCCTAGGAATCCCCACACCTTCACACACACTTCCAGTTCATAGTCCTTGTGCATTTGTCTTCCCAAGAGAAATATTTACCAGGTTGGGGACAATCCCTTCCTCTCTGTTTTCTCCTCAGTGATTCAGGGGCTGCTGAGCTAGCTGTCACAGTACCTGACAGTATCACAGACTGGAGAGCCATGACCTTCTGCACCTCAGAGAGCTACGGGTTGGGAATCTCAGAGACCGCCAGTCTGCAAAGCTTCAAGCCCTTCTTTGTGGAACCCACCTTGCCTTACTCTGTCTTCCGGGGAGAGTCATTTCCCCTGAAAGTCACAGTCTTCAGCTACCTGAAGCAGTGCATGGTGGTGAGTGGCTCGCTCCATGGTGGTTTTTGGACAGGGGGATGTGTGGTAACAGTACCGACAGAGACCCAGACAAGGGGCTGCCTCCTCAGGCATTGGGCAAAAGTCACCAAGGAAGCTTCTCACAAAGCTCCATCTAGTCCACCTCTGTCCAGCTTATCCCTCCCCATGAGCTCAACACTACAGGACTGCAATGTCCATGGGATGTCGGTGTCCCACCTTTATCACAACAGGGCCATCATCGTACTCACCCTGGGCTTCTGGGCTTGACTGACATGTGAATCAAGGAGCTGAAAGGACAGCAGCAGCAGCTCTGTAACCTGAACTCCCTTTTGTTTCACCTCTAGCTCCAGCTTAGCCTAATGGACTCCAGGGATTTTGAATTTGTGCATGCAAATGTCAGGTTCACTATTTGTCTGTGTCCTGATTCAGCAAAAACTTTTTTCTGGGATGTGAAGGCTACAAAATTAGGTAAGGGGACAAGGGAGGGGCAGGAGTGGGAGGCACTGGCAGAGCTGCTTGAGGAAACCAGAGCTGGGCTGGAAGGGAGAGTGACCTATTATGCGAAGCATGAGTGAGCAGTCTTGGGCTGAGCAAACTAAGGCCCAGGCAGGGATGTGCCAACTGTCCTCTTGATGTTTTGTTCTTCAGGGAAGTTGAACTTCACTGTGACTGCTGAGGTGGTGGAGCTGGAAGGTGTTTGCACTGAGAGTACAGCTGTTATGCCAGAGTCTGGAGGGAAGGACACAGTGGTTAAACACCTGCTGGTGAAGGTCAGAGTATGCTTCAGGGTCCTGGCGAGGTCAGAACTGAGTCAGGCTCAAAACTGCCCAGTGGGTGGCTCTGGGACGGGAGAGTCGGCTGGGCAGGTATGCACATTGCTCAGGGAGGCTGCTCAAAGAGTGATTCTAAGGGTGGGTGTAGTGGGGGAATGAGCTGAGCACCTGCACTTGACGGGCCAGAGACATCAGAACTGCTTGGTGTCAGGGCAATGGGGGCAAAGGCCATGTAGCAGCTCGGAAACCTGCTTCCCAGTGAAACTCCACTGTCGGCACGCATATCCCTGCTGTCTGTGTGGGGCCTTTTGCATGGCCCATGATGACGGAAAAGGTGCTTGCAGAAAGGTGGGGTGCTGCAGAGAGTCTATCTCATTTTACTGGTCTCCCTTCTGAGCTGACCAGTCTTTTCCTCACCAGGCAGAGGGGCTGCTGGAGGAAAAGACCCACACCTCACTCCTGTGCCCTAAAGGTAGGTGCAGGTACCCTAGAGAGAGGGGCTGCCTTACCACTGGAGCTGTACATGAGCACAGAGCAAGAAGACCAAACAGAACAATGCAGAGTGTGAAAAACTCTAGGACTACCTGGAGGTGCATGGGGAGGGGGAAGTCAGGGATTTTGGAGCTTTTATGGGGAGGCAAATCCATTCAGCTCTACGTGGTACTACAAGCTCCTGGCAGCACCAAGCCACTGCCTAAGCACATCACAGTCACTCGTCAGTGGGTGGCCTGATCTCTGCGTCATCCTCTCGTTTGGATGCTGATTTCACAAAGGGATGAGGTGATCCCAGACTTATTAACACCATCTCCTGGAGATGCCCGTGGGTCTGCCATCTCCCTCCTGCCCGTTGTTCTGACACTTTTGCCATTTGCAGGAACTTCAGCTTCAGAGAAAATCACTTTTGCTATGCCAGAGGACATTGTCCTTGGGTCGGAGAGAGCCCACATCTCCTTCTTAGGTGAGATTTAGGGGGGGGTCTTGGCAAGTAAGATTTTTCCCTGCAGGATTCTGTTCTTCTGGTGCCACTATGTCAAACATATCAAACAGTGTAACGAGAAGGAATGTGTACAGTGAGGTGTGATACCGGGCCCGTATGTCTTCCAGAGAGGCAACCCATCTCTCTTACACCAGAGACACTGGGCCAGACTGATGTATAATTTCACCCAGCCAAAGAAAAGAGAGACAAGTACCTTATCACTGTTCCTACAGGACTCTAGAGACATGAAAGTCACCGTAGTGTGAGCAGAGGTGAACTGAGACCAGTCTTGGCAGATTATCTGGAGAATCGGTGAGACCAGAGATTTTTTACATGCAAGAATATGTAAAGCTCCCAAAGCTGTGGTTGTGTCCTACAGGTGACATTTTGGGAACAGCACTGGACAACATAGATGAGCTCCTCCAGATGTCCAGTGGCTGTGGTGAGCAGAACATGGTGCATTTTGCCCCCAATGTCTTTATCACACGATACCTTGAAGAAACAGGACAACTGACTCCAGAAATCAAACAGAAGGCGGTTAGCTATCTGGAAAGTGGTGAGTAGATTTCTGCTCACGTTGGTTTACTAAGCTGGTGATGCGCACTACAATAGGCTGAGTGGTGGGGATCTCAGCAGAGGCTTGGCGCTGAACAGGATTTGTGCAGCATCACTTGCCTGACACCATGGGTTAGAGCAGTGTAAATCAGGCTCTGTGTCTCAGCTTGAACAAGGGGTACATGGCACCGCTCTGAAAGCCCTTTGCTGAATATAACGCAAATCTACAATGATCAGCAGGATTCGCAGGGCAGGTTGTTACCTCGAGAAGACACAGAGCATCTTCACTATCCCCAGCCTTTTCCCACAGGATATCAGCGGCAACTCCTGTACAAGCACACAGATGGCTCCTACAGTGCCTTTGGTGAAGGAAGTGAGCCAGGGAACACATGGTAAGCAGAACTATCCGGATGCGGTTGAGGAACAACAGCTTGACCTGGTCAGGCTCAAGCTGGCTCAGATTTTGGTCTGAGGAAACTGAGGGAGTCTGGAGGTGTAGAGCTTTGAATAGAAACTGCTGCTGAGACTTTTTGGAAGAGAACCATGCCGGTGAATTAGCTTGAGGTACCCTGTTTAATTGTTCGTGCTTGGGCACCCCAACGGAGGCTGATTCTGAAAACTTGGCTGCAAAGACGCATTTCTTTCCAGGTTTTCCAGAGTCGTTTGTGCCCAAACAGGATTGAGAAAGGGGCTGCATGAGCTCACTAAATATCAGCCCCCCCGGCTTTAAATCACACAAGTGCACCCTGTTGGAATTGGCAGAGCTCTGGGGGAAACACCTGAACTGATGGCGAATTTTTTCTCTCTTGCTGCAAATGGATCTGAGCTTGAGCTTCAAGAGCACCTAACTCATGTATTGCTTCCAATTCTCCATCTGCACAGAGGCTCTGGCCCACTGGTACTTCTCCAGGGATGAAATAATGGAAGACACAGAAACTCCTGTCTCCTGCTGGAGATGTGCACCAGGGACTGATTCAATTCGATTTTCTTCTCCATTCCTTGGCTCTAGGCTTACTGCCCTTGTCCTCAAGACCTTCAGCCAAGCCCGGAATTTCATCCACATAGATGAGCAGAATATAAAGGATGCTGCCAGTGCCCTGATTAAAAGTCAGACTCCATCTGGCTGCTTCAAGAGTGTGGGGAAGCTTTTCAACAATGGTCTGATGGTATGACATGTCCTGGCTGTTCATTAGACACCTCAGAGCTCCCTCTCTTTCTGGCCCAATTTGAGTGCCAAGAACAAACAAACCCTGTGACAGGAAGGAGGCTCTGGTACCGCCCTTGGGTGACACTCAGGGCTGTGTTTAGTCACAGTGACACTTTCTGAAGTTATGAATTATGGAGGTTTGCATTTGATGATACATGCATGGGAACTGAACTAGTGCCCTGCCCTAGCCCCATCTCAAAAGCTAATACATGCCTCAGGAGGGGGAAAAAAAAAAGGGGGAAAGAGTTTTCAAGCTCTGTGTTATTTTCTTGGTAAACTGGTTTAACTTCCTTTCCCAGTACTGAGCTGCCATTTCTTCCTTCGCTCTGAGGTCTCCCCTATACAGAGAGAGTCATAAATAAAGTGAATGGAAAGTGACTGCAGCCGCTCATGTGAGATTCACCTTGGCAGGGATGTGCCCTATACACTCAGAACAAAGCACTTGTTAATGCACAGACACAACCAGAGTACCACCGAAGCGGAGCCAGCAGCAGTTCGGTGGACAGGACCTCAGATAACTAACCTTCTGCGTGAAGAGACTGGTACCTTTCACCTCCCCTTGCAAAAGATACCTTTTCTTTTGTTCCTCCATGCCGTTGCCGCTGTCCTGGTCCTCAAGTGAGGGTGCTGGCTTGCTGCAGGATTGTGCGTACATCACTTTCCCCAGCACTGAAGATCTTTTGCAGGGAGGGGAAAGGGGAATCTGTACAGCAGAGGGAGGGAATCAGCTACAGAGAGGGTTGGGACACCCTGGCTGAGACGTACTCTGGTAAGCAGGACGTGCAAGAGTAGATACCAGCCCTGGCACTTCCTTAGCAGAAGAAATAGGACCAGCACTGTTGCCTGCACTGGCCTTTGCTCCGGTAGAAGGCGGCACTGGGAAACTTCTCTCTCTCCCTTCTCACGACAGCCCTCCTCTTCTCTGTTTTGTGGTGGCTGCAGGGTGCAGTGGAGGAAGGACTGGGGCTGAGCTCTGCCATCGTCACAGCTCTCATACACTCAGGGATGCCACATTCCGTGAGTACCAGCAGCAGGGATGGGCTGTGGGTGCAGCCTCTTGGCAGGCAGTGCCCTGGCACTCTGCCCATGTGCACCCAGGGAGACGTTACCAGCTTTTCCCCCAAGTGTCCTGTCCCTGTTTCCACCCTCCTCTGCACATGTCAAGGCTGCGTTCCATCCCCACACACCCTGCCAGCAGCCAGTGTGCTCTCGATTGTGTCCTAGGACCCAGTTGTGTGGAAAGCTCTGAAATGTATAAGGGACCTGGTCAATGCTGATACCGATGGTTCTAACCTCTACGCCCTGGCACTAGCCGCAAACGCCTTTGCAGTAGCAGGTGATAAGGTCCTCAGGCAGAAAATCCTCAACAGGTTGGATCAGGCCGCCATAATATCAGGTACCAAAGACTGTGGGGCAGGAGAGAGAGCCACTGGCAAAATTTTGTGGAGATCCCAAGGCTAAACAACCACGGGAATGGAGGGCAGGCGTGGGAGGCAATAGCAGAGCTCTGTGGGGAGCCCAAGGCTTGGATAGCCTCTGACTGCCAAGCTGTCACAGGCTATGTCCATACTGTAAGACAGACTTTCTTTATGCATGATCTCACAGCCCTGGTCTCCCAGTCGTCCAGAACAGGGGAGCTTCATGGATGTTGTAGAGCTCCTTCCCAGCCTACAGGCCTAGGTTTCTACAGGGAAAAGCGGGGTGTGGGGGGCAAATTGGGAGATAGGCACCCACATCTGGTACCAATGTTCATGCTTGCTCAGCACCTAGGCGCAGGGGCTGAGATGGACTCCAGGGTCATTAGATACAGTTACACACTCCATAAGTGTTCCCACTCCACCTCTAGATAACCAAATATTCTGGAGTCAACAGTCCAAACAGGAAGAAGACTCCCTATACTGGTATCGGGCTCCATCTATTGATGTGGAATTGACGTCTAGTATCCTCATGGCTCACCTTTCAAAGTCAAGTTTGTCTTCAGACGAAATCAGAAAGGCATCCCAGATTGTGTCTTGGCTCATCAAGCAGCAAAATCCTTACGGAGGCTTTGCTTCAACCCAGGTAACACCGTTGAGCCCTAATCATCAGAGAACCTGCCATCAGCTATGGTTTGTGAAACCAATGGCTTATAGCATAGCCCATAGTAAAAAAGAGGGGAAAAAAAAAGAAAAAAAGATGTATGGGTTTACAGCTCCTGGGAGTTGGGGAAAGGTGAATATTTGTATTCCCCTGAGCTAATCCCATGCTGAAAGTCCAAGGGCAAAACTCAACCTTTATTGTGCTGTAGCTGCAGTATGAGGGAGGGAAAGGCTAAGAACTGGTCATGCACAGGAAACAGGAATCCTATTTTGCCTAATGCGTGTCTCCTTCCACAGGACACAGTGGTTGCTCTAGAAGCCCTAGCCCTGTACGCAACCAAGACCTTCATCAAGGATGGCCCTGATCTTCAGGTTTCTCTCTCCGCTGAAGGTTTCAACCAAAACATCAGAGTAGACAACACCAATCGCCTCCTGCTGCAGACAGTGGAGCTGCCAGCCATTCCTCGAGATTATATTGTGCGTGTGCAGGGTCATGGGTGCCTCTTCCTGCAGGTAAGCCCAGCCAGGGAGAAAAGGTCTGTCTGGGGAAAAGCCTTGAAAGCCAGGGCACCTCTCACCTTTCTACTTCACCAACACTGAAAACAGACTGCTGCAGTGACTTATGAGAATCTGGGCTGCAAGACTGGTAGGAGTAGCTGGGACCCAACAGGAATGGAATAGCAATTCCTAAAATGAAATCTGCATAATCTCCTCCCAGTTAGAGCTGCACCCCTCCTTCAAGAAGTCCAGCAGAACCTCTGCTTCCACCACATAGTTTTCTCCTACACCAGTGCAAGACAGGAAACAGCAAGACAGGATACTCTCCAGCAAAAAATTCCTGCTATTCTGTGCCAACTAGCTTCTTTCTGTCCTGGCAGGCCGTTCTGCGGTACCACATCCCTCCACCGAGGAGCGACGTCACCTTTGCCATATCTGTGCAGACGGAGTGCACCACAACCAACGCCACCCAGTTCCCTGTCACCATTCATGCTCGGTAGGAGACACTCAGTTGCCCTTTGCCTCCCATGTGCTAAAAGGCTTCTGGCACCACACCAGTCTCTTGATGGCCAGGATTCCCCTTCATGAGGTCCAAGTGCTAAGATGTCCCCGTTCATTTAACTATGCTCTTCTCAGCTGGGTGAAAGCTACAAAGCCCCAGAGGGATGGCTCAGGCTATAGACCTATCTCATTATCACCACAAGTTCTCCAAAGTACTATGGGTGTCACCCCCTTCTAGGATTACGTCTCAAAACACTAGTGATGTGAAGGTTCTGTAGGACCAGCTGCTGACATTTAGTCCTAAGTCTTACCTTCTCTGCCCGTGGCTGACTGTCACACCACTCTCTCCTGCTGTGCCCCTGCCTGACCTGAGACAGAACCACCAAGAGAGCAGGGGGAGGATGTGATATTACCTGCCATGCCTGGAGAAGGTAACTCCAGAAGCTTTCCAAGGAATTTATTCTCCTTGGCTCAGCACAAGTAAAAGAGACACCAGGGGAAGCACAAAGACTTATTACAGTACAGGAACACTGTATTACAGAAGAAACACTGTAAGGAAAGACAGATTCTTCCACCTGAGTGCTAAAGCTGGGCTGGAGTACCTGGAGATCATGGCTCAGAAAGTAACATTAGTGTTGTCCCCTGGGTTCCTGCTGCAGCTACACAGGGAACCGTGTGTCCACCAACATGGTCCTGATCCAAGTGGAGCTGCTGTCTGGATACAGCCCTGTGGAAGGTTCGCTGGAAGAGGTGAGACTGCAAGTTTGTGACCAGCTGGGATGGGAACGGTGGTAGATGTCCATCATGCAGGATTGTACGCAGAACTGTGATCATTCCTGTGGGCAGAAATCTTTACACCTGAAGTCTCTTCCAGGCCCCACCTTGCCTTCTCCTACCCCAAGGGCTTCCTCAGCCATGTGAACATTTTGCCAATGCTTTCACAAGGACAAATAACCCTGAATATTTCTGCTTTCTGTTAGAGTCTTTCTGACCCTTTCCCCCCCTATTTTCAGCTAAAGAAAATGCCTCTAGTGAAGAAAGTTGAAAGCGAAGCAGACCGAGTCATTCTCTACCTGGAGGAAGTGAGTGGAATTTAGGGTAAAGTCATCGTTAAGAGGCCTATGGACTGGCAGGTAGCTTTTAGCTCACTCTTGTATCTTGGTTCCAGTAGTATTTTAAGTAAGTATCCAGAGCTGTTGTTCTTGCATACCAGCCACGTTTGCTGACCTGGAGAATTGTGCTGGGTCAGCCTGCAGTGGTTCAGCTGTGGAGCCTGTATACACGGACACTCAACTCGAGTGAAAGAGGCTAACTCTTGATGTCAAGCCTACACCAGTGGGCACTGTTCAGAGACTTTTGAAAGTCTACATACAGTGTCTGATCAGGTTGGGGAGTAGCAGTAGGACCCATCTAGTAAATTCAAGCAAGCCTGAATTCCTATAAAGACCTTAAGCAGCCTGAATGTAGCAGGGAGCATCCAAGATTGTTTATGGAGTTTGCCAAGATCTCTCAAAATTAAACCAGATGGTTGTGCGAGCAGCAGTACTCGCTCCACAGCCTCATTAATCAAAAGATTAACAACCACTCCAGCCTTTCTCTAGCTACATGCATACCTAATCAGCGCCAAAAGCAAGACCTGGCATGAATTTAAAAGCTTCGACTTCCAAGAAGCGCCTCTACGTTTCTGTGATTCTTCATCCCCAGTTGTCAATGAGCTGGCTCGCCTCTTAGTAAGCAGGTTATTGTCGTGTGGATGCATTAGACTTGCAGAGATGCTGCTTTCTTTACATCTACAGCACAGAGCAGAAAGGCAGCACAGAGAAAGCCTTCAGCTCAGGCTGCCGGGGGGCACAAGGTGGAACCCAGTCAACAGCTGGTCATGTAATTACTACCATCCAGCAGATATTCATCCACACCTTGCATTTGTCTGCTTAATGATGTGGGTTGTGTGAGACTGGAGAATAAAAGCTGGTGTAATGGGACTGTGTGTAAGTAGCACTGAGAGAAGATGCATGAAGGGGCTCAGAGCAGAGCTGGGTGGGAATGTGGGATTGGTTGGAAATGCTAGTGCTACGTTTAGACACCTGACGCACATTGACTCTGTGCGTTTGATGTCTCTCATGAGCTGAATTAAATTTGGTGACCAAAAATAGAAGATGGCCACAGAATGGGAAGTAAAAGATATTTTTGAGATGGACTGGAAAGTAGAACAGATATGTCACAGTGGTGAGGTCTCCATGGAACCTGAGTGAGAGCAGGTAGAAGGGACTTACAGGACTTTTGTTCTACCTGTAATCCTTGTGTCTTTTGGTCTTAGCTGACTAGACAGCCTCACACCTACACTTTGCTGGTGCAGCAGGATATGCAAGTGAAGGATCGTAAGCCAGCTAATATCAAGGTCTACGATTACTACATGCCAGGTGAGCTCAGATCCTGTACCACAGACACCACCCAAATGTACCACTGGAAAGACATTTTCTGAAGTTCTCAATTCTAAGACAATACCATCCCAACATTCATCTAACTGCCCCTTAGAAGCTCTCCAGTGATGGACTTACCCACCCGGGTTTCAAAATTCTCTGATCACAGAATTTTCAAGCTCGAAGCTGACACGTAGATCCATTTAGGGTCTAACTCTCCCCACAAGAGGGGAGCAAGGACCTCAGAGCCGTGCCTTATATACTCGTTTTGTGGGAGGCAGCAAAGGCAGAGGGGCCATAGTGAGGGGATGGCTTAGAAGAGTCAGGGCTCCCTGTTAGAAGAACAATACTTAAACCAGCTTGTCCTCTGTTCTCTAGGGTCCCTAGTGGGAGGAAAAGCTAGACGTGTCAGGGATTGCTATTGCTTCAGAAGTGAGGAATCCATAGCTGTAATGGAGTTGTTTGGGACTTACAACTTCAAAAGATCACCAGCCCCATGACCTGGGTTAGTCCGGACTAGCTGCACACAGACTGTCTGACAGATTCCAGTGGGTTTCACGTGTCACAGTGGAGGGGAGTCATGGCCTGTAAGCTGAGGGAACACCTCTCCTAGAAACAGAGCCACAATGCCGAGTCGCTTTAGTGAGCTTTTGGCAAATGTATCTCACCAGCACATTTTTTCTCTTCTTCCAGAAGAAACTGCAATGATGAGCTACAGAGCGCCGTGCGAGTGAGGTGAGGGCCCAACACCTCTTTTGTCACCACAGGCATGGTCCTGAAGAGTATGGAGAGGGAGGGAGATGCAGGCAAGGGCCTTGGTCAAGAAACTTGCCAGACTGCAAGTTGGGGGTAGAAAGTGATTAGTGATCAGAAGGGTGAGTTCTTGTATCCCAGTTCTGATCCATGCTAGGGAATGGGCACCTGCCCGTCCTCCTTCCAGGCTGGGCAAAGGCAAAGCTTGACCTTGACCAGTGCCTGCTCCTGTTCTAAACTTTGCTTGCATCCCCATGCTTCCTTGCCCACAGCCCACAAGGGGAGAAAAACACCTCCACCTGTGGGAGGCAGACAGCCCTGCCCTGGGATGCCTGCCACAAGCCCCACGCTCTTAGTGGAGGTTCTGCCATAGGCTTTGTATGGGTAGAGTCAGAGAAAGCCCTGTTCTTGATGGCTTGGCAGTCCCGTTCAGTCACAAGGTGAAAAGAAAAAAACACCCAAGTTCCTAGGAACACCCAGTTCCTAGTTTTAATACTTCAGGAACACAGGTTTTTTTTTTTTTGTCCTTTGTTGTCTTCACAGGAACAGGGACAGACCCATCCTCTGCAGTCTCTGTCCATCAGTCTCTGTCCATCGTCACCTTTGCCAACAGCCACCACATGGAGATGAGAAGCAAGGAGGAAATACTTGGAATTTCCTGCCAAGCAGTTATTTTCTGAAAGGCTCAGATTGTGCCTGGCACCTTATTAAAAGTCAGGAGACTAGAACTATCTGCTTGAGTTATTATTCAGCTTTCCTGTTTTTCTCCCAAATCAGGAAAAGTGCATTTAAGAGCATCCAGGAGAAATAACTTCTTCACTTCTGCTCTCTGTGTGCACGTACACGTACACATGCAAAACTCTGCCCCTCCAGCAGCGGACTTGCACAGGAGGAGGTAAAGCATGCACCAAGGCAGAGTTGGTACCTGGGGGAGGTGTCCATCACACAAGCTGGAGCTGAAGGCAGGGGAGGGCTGGGATATGTTCAACAGTTCCTTTTGCCAGCAGCTCGGAGAGCATTTAGAGACCTTTATCAAGAGTAATTGGCAAGGATGTACTGCTGGGGAGGTAGGGGCGAGTGGGTGGCGTGGCTAGAGTCTCAATGCATTACCGCCTGGAGACTGCTTCAAAGAAGAGCTGATGACACAGGAACTTGCAGAAAGGGCACAGGAGACACAGCTGTCAGAGCATGTTCTGTTGCATCTTGTGCTCCAAAGCTGTCTGAGTCCTAGTGCAGGAAGTATTAGAAGAAACCATGGGAAGCATGAGGGAGCAACAGAGGAGCTAGAGGGTTTGTACAGTGGCAATGGCAGAAATGGTATCTTCATGGGGTAAGTTTGTAGTTCATCAACAACTGGCACAATGGCAACAAGGTCAGAGGTCATGCTTACTTTAATTCTTCTTACCGGGTGTGTACCAGGTATGTGACACCACCCCTGCCCCAACCCATGCCCTCAGACACAACTGCTGGACTGTTGTGATCTCGCAGTCCACCCACTCAGGCGCAGGCTCAAATTTAATGTGGGTTTGTACCAGCTGGGGCATTTCCCTCCATTCAGCGCCCAACCTGAAATATTGGGTAAAGGCAGGAGTCATGGTGTGGAGTTCCTCTCCTTTTCCATATCACATATTCAGGAACTCCTCCACCCCTTTCTGAGGAACCACGTGCAATTGTGGGGACTGAAGGTAAGACAAACAAGGATGGCTAATCCAGTCTCTCCATGGCTATCATCGGGCTGTGAAAGGCGCCTTGTCTTGGCTAGTAGTGGAGGTGGCTCTCTAGGGAGGTCCCTAGGCAGCACTCTCTCTGTGGGATGGTGTCAGGACGCAGCATGTACCGTGTAAAGATCCTGTCTTACCCTTCCAGAAGGGACTTCTCCAGACCTGTCCTGGCTTCAGGTTACTACTAACAAGCCACCCCGCTTCTGGCAGCTGGGTATGTCACCCCACAAGACAAAATATTACATCTTCCCTGCCTCAGCTTGTTCCTTTGGCTCCCTGAATCCTCCTTTCCTCCCCTGCAATGAATACAGCAGGGGGTAGAAGGAATAGAGCTGTGACTGGGTCTGAGGGCCCTTGTTAACACAGGACACAACAGCTCTGCATTGTCACTCCACACGATGCTCATCCCTTCCTTCCTCACTCCCATTTTGAGAGATGCTGTCCCTGTCTCCACCTTCCTCCACAGCTGCCTCCCTGGCTGCAAAAGAGCCCCCATCCTAGCTCCAGACACCAAGCCACAGGCTACTGCCCGTTCCTCTTTCTAGCTGGAAAGATGCTCCCCACTGATTACCATCCCCTTTCCCATCTTGGATTATTTACATTCCCTTTCTCTCACCCAAGACCCGTCATTCCCTGATGCTACTGTCTGTGTCACACGGACACTTGCTGCCTACCTCAACTGCAGGCAGCACTGTAGTCAGCAAAGGCTCGCTCCTCTGCAAAACGAAAAGAGGAAATCAATTACACCGAGAAGAGTGCACGATGTCTTTACCCAGCAACGAGGAACCCAGATCCCAGCCCCAGAGCAGGAGGGAATCTGCAACCCACCTGGTTGGTAGTAATCGTAGACTTTGATGCTGGCTGGTTTCAGGTTCTTTACCTGAATTACTTGTTCCAGTTGCAGAATGAAAGTCTGAGATTCGTCGTTGAGCTTGTGGCAGTGGAAAGAAATTAGCAAGGAAAGGGATTAAGAAGCCATTGCATCTTCATCTTCCCCAGCTTGAATGTTTTTCTGCACTAAACCTCTCTATTCCATTACAGATTCTGGATTTTAGAAATTGAGTATATCTAAGGAATAACAAATGCTAACCCAGTGACAATGAAACTGAAGACGCTTCCTCTGTCCATAGCTCTGCCAGTGCTCTTTCCCCATGCCCAGCCCAACCTTGGGCTTCTCACACAGCTCCTTGTCCCCTGGCCTCTTACTCTTGCTGTGCCAAACCAAATGCTTTTGCTCCCACTTACCTTCTCCAGATAGATGTAGACCACAGCAGCTTTCACTTCTATTTTCTTAACAATGGTTCTGCGCTCCAGCTGGGATAGGAAACAACATAAGCAGGAAGATGAACCACCTCTGATTTCCTGTAGCAGACCCTTGTGGGCCCTGTATGGATGTGAGGTTTTGGTCCAAAGGGGCCCTGCTAATTTAGTTACCTCATGGCCTGAAATGAACAGTTCCCAGCAAGGAGCAAGCAGGTGGGACCTATTCACCACAGGTGCTTTTTTTTCTTTAATTCCAAAGTCCTTACCAGCATCCGGGATCTGGGTGCCAGGACAAATCCGGACAGCAGGGAGACCTCCACGATCGCCATGTTGGATATGACTCTGCTCCCAATGTAGCTGCAGAAGAAGAAACAGTCAGAGAGCCTGACTCTGTGAGAATAGTGTCCCCCCTCCCTCCAACACCATACCTCGTGTGCAGGACCCTGAGCCAGGTAACCCATCCAGGACTAGCAACATGGCAGCCACTGCTCCATCTCACAGGAGGTAGCCAGCACCTTCCTTCCCCACCCCTTCCACCTACAAAATTCACCCTCTGTCCTGTCTGACCCAAGTGCCAGATCCCCCCATCGCAGCCCTGAGGCTTTCCTGGCTGCTGTTCCCAAGCACAGCGGGAGGAGGAAACAACCCATGGGTTCACCTGACAAGAACGTGGACGATGACATGTGCATTGGCCTGGCTACAGTTGGTCACCTCTGTGTTCACACGCAGCATAAAGGTTACAGCAGCCCGTGGGGGAGGCTCGTAGTAGCTCAGCACTGCCTACAGGACAAGGGCCAGGAAGGGAAAGGGTAGGCCAGGCATGACCTCTCCTCTCAAGGGAGAAGAGGCAGAGTCCTCCGCTTCTCCTCTTTCCCAGGCTCATCCCACCACCTCACCTGAGTGAAGACACAGCTGCTCCCGTGGACCTGCACCAAGAACTGCCCTGGGATCTCTGTCAGTGCTGCCTGCTGCACCAGCAGCCGCTTCTGGCGGTTGACTTGGAAAGACTTCCCGAAGCCCCTCTGGGACCTCACCCTCACAAGCGCCTGGCCTGACGTGCTGAATGTCCTTGCTGCATATTTTGCTAAGGCTTGCAAGGCAACAACCGTGTCCTAGAGAGGGAGAGATAGTCAGTCCTCTGAAAGTATCAGCTCTAGTGAAGCCAACTAGGAGCAGGAAGACCTCAAGAGGATTTGCCCTACCAACGTCGGGTGCAAAAGTACATCAACCCACAGGGAGCGACTCGTTACCTGGGTGGAGGCAAAACCCCCGTAGGGGTTCTGCTGCCGGGTCAGCCATGCCACAATACCAGCAGCAGTTGTCATGTCACCTGCATGCACCCGTGGCTTAGAGAGGTATGCCAGGAGCACGTAGGCAGTCAACTCTGTGTCCACTGACTGAGTACCAGGCCAGAAGTCTGTGGAAGCCGGAGAGCTTGGCTTGGGGCTCCAGTGGATGTGTCCTCCTGCAGAAGGAAAAGGAGCATGCAGGCTATCTGGAGAGGATATTATTGGGTGTTCACAGGAAACAAAATCCAGAGTGCTTTTAGGGCTCTTTCAGCTCATTCCCTGTACTCAGGCCAGGATCACTTTCTTCAGTTTATTCTCCAGGGCTTCATCTGTCTCACAGGTTCCTACCTCCTTCCTCAAGAGGATCTTGAAATCCTCCAGGCTGGGAAAACTCTTTCTGATAAGTCACCCTCACAGCTTGTGAAATAACTTGTATTTTCAGTCACTCGGTGCAGTTACTGCACAAATACAAGGAATATGTCCACATACATATGTCATTTTTAACTGCTCTAGCTGGGCATACATTACTCCAGATCCCAAGAGGCGAACAAGAAGCATTACCCCAACCAGCAGTCAGTACCTGATTTGATGGCCTGTTCCTCCAGTTTGTACAGCAGCTCCTGGGTTGTCTCATAGTCCCCAGCCAGGGCAAAGGCATAGGCCAGCACAGCTTCTGTGTAGATGTTGGTGATGTTGTGAACTGCTCGCTGCAGACAGCGTAGGGTAGTCTGCATCAGCTTGCCCTGCGTTGGGAGGAGACACATACCAAACTCTGACAGGGGCAAAACAGAAGGCAGGGGAGTTCATTCCAGGGTGCTGGACTATGTCTTCCTAATGTAGCTCCAGAGAAACCCATTAAATCACAAACTCTCCTGAGAAAACAGGCAGTGCAGCTCTGGTGTGCATTGGGACCCATAGCCACCAAACGCTATTGTGCCATGCCAGTTTTACAGGACTGTCTCTTTTGACTTCATAGTTGGCCAAATATTGGCTCCCTCCCAGCAGCTCCCTACCTGTTCCAGGCCCGGAGAATGCCAGCATTATGAGCCAACATGTCCCCAGCCATGGGAGCATACGGGAGAGTAGGGGGGAGCGGGAGCATGCTCACCTTCAGCGGCTGACCCAGCTCCAGCAGTGCTGCAGCCACATATGCTCCCAGGGAGATTTCATCATCCAAGCTCCCCTGCGAAAGGAACGTACCTTTCACTTTCTAAAGTGGTGTTTGGAGGACGCCAGGAGGAAAGGCATTCCTTTCGCTCTCCCTGCCCCATACCCTGCTCTCTTTAAGGCTGGTAACATGGCTTACAAGAGTGACTTCCCAGGATCCTTTGGAATCCCACAATCTTTTGCTGTCACGAAATCTGTCCAGCCATTCCCCATCTGTGTTGCCTGCCTTGGCCCTCATTTACCTTTAGGGAGGAGTGAAAGAGGCTCCCTTTGGTGGCAAAGCAGCCACTGGGGAGCTGGTTTTGCTCTAGCCAGTGTAAGGCATCCTGGATGTTCTTGTCGTCTATGTAGATGTATTTTCTGGCTTGGCCAAAACTCTTGACTACAAAAGCTGTCAGCCTAAGAAGAGGATGAGTTGTGAGAGAAAGAGAAACACAAAAAAGGCAAAGAGAAAGTCAAAGGCCTCCCGGTGCTTGTCCCTGAAGTTAACACTGACACAGTGGGGTGCCAAAAAAGAGTAATTTTCGTACAGAAAGGACCCAAGTGTCTCCTCTCCCTCAGTCTGGCTCCACAAACATACTACACATGTTCTACTGCTATACCCAGCCATTTCACAGGTGAAAAACCTCTTACCCCTTCTACTTTTACCCTTTGCACTTCCTCTCCACCAAATACCTAGAGACAATCTTGAATCCCCCATTTTCTTCCTCTCTTCCTTTCTCCTGGGGAGACAATTTTTTATTGCTCTTCCCTGATCTACCTCCAGTCAGTACGTGCCCCTCTTGGCTGCCAGGACACCAGCAGCAGTACCTGGCGTTCTCTGTGGGGCAACAGCAGGGCCATAGACAAAAAGGGACCTCCCACCCTCTGCGACCACATCTTTGTTGTTCCACTTTCCCAGAAACTCTGCTGCCCTGCCTCGCTGCTTTTGCAAGTGGCTCAAGTCCCTCAATCTGTCTGCCTAGCAGGCAGCTCCTGGGGTCTCCATCCAAAATAAAGAACACACATCCTATCAGCTTTCCCAGGCACATTAGGTGACCTGGCCCAGACAGGAAAAATCAGGAGTGAGGGATATTTGCGGTGCTTACCAAGTGTTCCCTTCCCCATCCTGCTGCCCAAAGACACTGTAGGACCCATCTCTGTGCCTATAAAGAAGTTGCATCTGGTACCCTGGGGAGATGAAAACAGTGAGTTTTAGCACAGTAACACAGAGAGGCCAACATTGACAGGAGAGTGCAAGGGCAAGAGCTACCGGTAGGTCAGACACAGGGGAGGGCAGAGGAGCCTTCTGTACTTGCCATTGCGCAGGAATCCTGCTGCTCTCTCCTTGATCTCAGGGGTCAGCTGCCTTGTCTTCTCCAGGTACTGCAGCACATAGACTATGGGGGCAAACAGCACCATATTCTGCTCCCCACAGCCATGGGGCATCTGCACCAGATGGTCCAGGTTCTGTAGTGCCATCCCCATGAGGTCACCTATGCAAGGATGTAAGGAACAAAGCAAGAGTAAGTATGATTTGAGGCGCCGCTCAGCCAGGCAGTGGGTAGCAGTGCTTTATCTCAGCACAGGAGGAAAACTCTGGAGAGAGAAGGAAAGAGGAGTAAACCACCGAGTTCAGGATGGAGCATGGTGACTGTTTTGCCCCCTTCCAGTCTGGCATCATGACCACGTTATGGATTCCCTGAAGGACTTTCCCTTATCAGCTTTTGCAGTCTGAAGGGCTCCAACCATAACAAGTACTCCTTGTAAGAGGTGGAGAGCGGAGCTGCAGTTGCTCAGCATGTGTCAGACAGACAGACAAATGTAAAGCGCGTTGGGAAAGGTTGAGATGTGTCTGGTCTTTAGCCAGGCCTGTTCTACCTGGCTGTACGTCAAGCATCGAAATGTCAGTAAGCCAGCAAAGGGCTAGTCAGATGGTGTGAAGGTGTCCAAGTGTCCTCCAGCTAGCCAGAAAAGCACTGTATTAATTTTCCTCCTTCGAGGCTCTGTGGCATAACAGCCATCGCTACTTATACCAGGCCTTGCTTCATACCAACTCTGGCATAGGGGAAGATGAGCCTAGGGCTAAGAAGTGTATTGAATGGTAGGTATGCCTGCTCCCAGCAGCCTCCCCAGAGTGTTCTTTTGCAGCTCTAGTAATGCTGAGAAGGGTTTCTCCTCTCCAGGAAGTTCTGTTATAGCAGCAAAACTTAACAGGAAGACAAGATTGTTATGAGCTTTGCTGATTGTACCTACACAGAACTCGCCAAGGTCTCAAAGTCCCGGTAAAGGTAATGGCCTAGAATTTCTGCTCCAAAGTCCTAGCTAGAAAAGCAAGGATTATTCTCCTCTGCAGATTACTTTTCTCATGAAAGCCTAAGTGCTAATCCAAAAATCTGAAAGCGTGGTGTCATCAAACCTTGCAGAGAATAGAAACAGAGCATCCTCTCTTTGGAGCGTTTTCACGTTAAATGGATGCCCTGACACCATCACCAAGTAAAGACCTGCTCATCCATGACAGCATTCAGGGAGCCCACAATAGAGATCACTTACCTGAGATGGAAATGGAAGCCCTGGCAGATCCCTTTACGACATTGTTAGGGAGGCGAAGGGACACGGGTTCTTGAGCCATGTTTCCTGATAACAGGGTAAAAGCGTAGCATGAAAAATCAAGCCAAATGCATCTAACCAGAGGGACAAGACCAGAACAGATAAATGGGACACTGCCTACATCTTGCTCACACAGACTGCTCCCTAAAGCCTCTTCCAGTTATCACACCGAGCTCCATTGCCTAGAAACTTTTCAGATTAGAAGAGAGGTGAGATGTGCTGGCCAAGCTGAGGGCTCACCAAGCTTCACAACTTAATACATGATGCTTCACAAGCTTCACAAGAATTGTAGCTGGTCATCACTTGGCAGGGGGACATCCTGGAGAGCCACAGTGCTACAGGGACAGGGTGGGAGGGTTGGAGCAGCTCTCACTGGTGACTATCAAGCCCCAGAAATGCCTGGGAGCTGTTATGTGGGAAGGAGACTACAGAGCAAGATTTTGCCACCTATACTCAGTGGTAAATCCCGTAGGACAGAACATGTGGAAGTAATAGTTCTTGCTCTTTCCTGCCTAATGGAAAGAGAAATTTCCTATGTGAAAAATCATTTCAAAACATTCTTTCATCAGACCTCCCACAGTTTAGTCCTACTCTCAGGTCTACTTATTTCAGATGGCAGAACCCATTCAGACTGTCCACATACCTCCTCTCGGGCACAGAAGGGAGCTGTAAGACTTCTCCACTAACACACCTTCTGGCTGCCAGGGCAGGAACATGAACATGGGACAGGAGAAACAAGAACACACACAAAATTACCAAGCAACAGCAAAACTTCAGAGCAAGATCAGGTCTGAATTCAGTGGTTAGTCCTCAGGCAGTCCATCCTCCTCACCTTTGGCAGGTCTGCACTGAAGCTGCCTGCTTCACTGCTCAAGAGAGCAAGAGCAAGCCTGAGGGACAGGGCTTTCTGTGAGCATATACAAAAGCTCATGTACAATGAGCGATTGAGCCAGGAAAGGTACAGGAAGAAACACAGACATGGTGTATGAATCCAGCTCAAGAAAGAGTACTGCAGGAAGGGTTTAGGCTTGGCTAGGTCCTGTGAGGAACACAGCAAACTGAGCCACAGCCTTGGTATGTGCACCAAAAAATGAGGAGAGAAAACCATTCAGCCCAGATCATCCTCCCTTCCCCCAGGGGCAGGGATACTCAGAGAAAGAAGGGAGCATGCTCTCATACTGACCCGGACCAGCAAGTGTCTGACCAGCATATGCCTTCGCCTCATGGTAGCTGGCAAGGGCTTCCTGCCCCCACACCGTGGCACGCTGTCCAGTACCTCTGTCCTCACTGCAATATGCAGAGTCCCTAGCAAATAAATTGAACAGAGCCTGTTGCTTATACCTGAGGCCAAATGGAGTCAACTTGCTTGAAGTGATAATGGTCTGAGATGCTTCGGGTGGCTGGTCTTGATTGTCTCATCAGTTTGGCTAATAAAGGTGAGCTGGCCAGATGGCTTGTTCAGACACCCTAAGCATGAGGGAACTAGTAACACCTCACCAACAGTGACTTCATTGCACTATGTATGACTGTAACAACAGAAGGTCTAGCAGCCCCTTAGACCTCAGTGTACCCTTCCCATTGTATATGAAGCACAGTACCAGCAATACAATGTTCCCCCACCCACATCCATGCAGACCCTTCCTCCCCAGTTGGACCCACAGCCTTCTCTTCAAGAGTTCTCCATGCCATCCATTCAGGCCCTGCCCGCTCTAATGAACCTGTCTAAGAAGAGAGAAAGAAAGCAGACCTGGTGGATTGCATACTTGAACCACTAAGAACAAACTTCAGGATCCAGAGGAGGCAAAACTTTGCCAGCTTCCCTGGACCTCCCACTCCCTCTCACTTCAGTTTTAGGGTTGCCCATCACCAGTCCCATCTTTGCTGCCATACCCAGCTGGATGGCTGTCACATTCCACGTGAAGGTCTTGGACTCCTCTGCACACAGACACTCCTTATCCCTGCAGGTCCGGCATGGCTCCACCTGGAAGTCTGAGGATTTAGCCAGGGCCACGTGGATCTGAGGGAAGGACAGACGCAGGCTAGTGACTCGGCAATTCAGGAGAGATGGTTTGGCACAACGTGCTCTAAAACTGGAGGGTATGGAAGGTCAGTCCCGCTCAGTGTTACCTGTGGCACAGGCACACACCTGTATGCACTGCTGCAGGTGGTTGAAGACAGTAGCTTTCAGCACAAAGGTCTCTCCTCGGATGACAGAATATGGCAGCATCACATCCAGGAAGAAGGGCTGGACTGTTCTGAGGCTCGTGGTTGGGGCAAGGCCAAATCCCCTCCCAGTCAAGCAGAACGCCTTGACTTTCCACTCTGCTGCAGCAGCAGGAGCTGTGACAGGGACACTCCTGCTGCCGTTGGAGCTGAAAAGAAGACAGCACTTGCATGAAGAAATTCCACTGCAATGGAGAGGGCTCATGGCCTTGGGTGACTGAGGTTATGCAGGTCCTTACGCTCAGATCAGCCTCTGCTATATTACCAACAACTTCTGCTGCAGTGGCTCACAGCAAGGCAGCTCTCAGCAATTTCTTCCCTAAAGACATAAACCCTCCTTAAATGCCATCAGTAACAGCTTTATACCCTTCTCCTGAGCAAGGCACTGCCTGAGCAGTCCAGCTCTATACACTCAATCAACAGCATAATGTCAGACAACAGCATAATGTTCTGAAAAGCAGCTGCAGCATCCTGATCTTAATCTAAGAACTGTGGCAACAAGGGCTAAAAATTTAGCTGGTCACACCCACCACAATGAGAAGTCAGTAGAGAGTATCCCAATGTGTGCACAGAGGATACTTGGTGGTTTGGCTCTTCTCTAAACCTGTGTAGTCTTCAGTTCTGCACCTCAAAGTCTACTAGTCCTTCAGCTTGACACAACTACAAAGGCAGGGAAGAGCCACAAAATTCACGTGCAGACCTCTCTTTACACCTGTGGCTGGACTTCTGCACAAATGCAAGTCAGCCAAGACTCAACAACAACAGGATCATCCTTCTGTCCCTTTGTAAAGTCTGGCATTCCTTACCCAACAGAGAACAGGTTCCAGATCCAAGTTTCAGGGAAATAGTGGTGGAGTCTTCTATGAGTTCTAAATTTGAGTTGTTCCTTAGTGATTCTTTGGTCTTCTGTAGAAGGACCCCCTGAAGCAAAGAAAAAATATAGAGTCCCACCAGAGTGGGAGAGGCGAACCCTGTCGATGTTAGACAGCCTAGCACCAGGGCAGGAGGCAAAGAAAGCAGTAAGAGAGATGTGGGAAGAGTCTGGCAGAGGAAAACACAAGGGAGTGGGCTGTTTTGGTAGGAAAGGGAAAACAGGAAGGGAAAATAGAGTGGTAACAGGAGAATCAGCTTGCAGTGAGCTGGTTTCAAGTTTTCCAAGACTTGGAGACTTGGTTAGTCAAAGCCCCTTGCTGACCTGACCCAGAGCTGGTGCTAAAGAGACTAGGAACCTTCAGAGAGCCGTTTTAACCAACACTGCTGTAATTCTGAGAATAACAACACTGTTTGCTTGTCTGCAGAAAACTCGCAGCCCTCTGCAAGCAACGGATCAGCAGGGGCATGAGCCAGCTTAGTAGGATTACCTAGTGCAAACTAAGAAGTGACTGTCCCTGCAGCTGCAGGTGGGGACAGAAACGGGTCTCAGCACAGCCTGTGGGGTAGACACTGGGAAACAGATGCTAGCCCATGCTTGGGCTAGTCTGTGCCAGGAAAGGAAATGCCATTCTGTAACGTCAGAGAACATCCAGGTAGCAACTTTCTTCAGAATGTTTTTACCCTTTTCATAAGGACTGGGTCATTCCTGTAAGGCTGGTGACCGGACTGGGCTGCTAGGCTCTGGCAGCAGTACTTGTTACTCCTCAGAGAGTCAATATCCACCACCAGAAAACCCCAGAGATCAGAGAACTCTTCCATCTCATGTTCCAGGTAGGCTGAAAGAGCAGCTCACCCATGGTCAGCTTCCTATCCGCCCGATGTAAGCACTGAGATGGCTTCTTGATTACAAGGTTTGAGAAGATTTTCAGCCCCATGTTCTGTTAGGAAAAGAAGGAGGGCAGGGTAGGCAGAAAAGCATCTGTGAGTGGGGAAGGGTGGCCACTGTTCTTCAGAAGTACTCTGAAAACCATCAGGGCCAGGACAGCCTGGTGCCCCAATATCCCAGAGCAGCACTGTCCCAAGCAGACACAGTGCTGGAGGAGACATGGCACAACCTCCCTGATCCCTTCTTTCCCAGGAGGTCAGTAAACCACCGCCTCTCTTCTGGGGTTCACTGGGATGTCTTGCTCCTCTCAACATATTTCCAGTGGCAAGGGCACAGAGGAAAGGTGACTGTGTCCTGCCTTGTCCCCTCATGCACACTGCAGGGAATAGCTGGATGAAATCTGCCCTCTGAATTCATACAGAAGTGTGATGGGGAGCGCACAGTCTCTGGGGCTGTGACATGGGCCTGTCCACAAACACAGGAGATGTCCCTATGCTGTGAAAGAGCCTCCTAGGATGTGCCTCTATTGCTAATAAAAGAGGATAGAGTCTGATCTCCAGGTCCAAGGCCAAATGGCACTGCCTCTCTGGTGTCCATGCTGCTTAAGGCTAGTCCTTCCTAGAGGAGAACTGCCTTAGAGACACCAAGAGATCTACCTGGGAACAGTCTAAACCCACACCGGACAACTAAGCCATGTCAATGATCTGTGGTCTAATGCTTGGGATCACTCCTTGTCACTCTACTCTCTAATACTGTAGACAACAGTACAAGCCCAGGACCTCATTCCCAAGCCCAAAAAGCTGGGTTTTTCTGGTCTAGGATCTTGCTTTCTGCACCTGTGGAGGGGAATATAGGTGTTTGTACTCATAATGAGATTGTACATTATTAGGCAAGGCCACCTCAGACTGCTCAGCTGTTCATAATTTCAACAGTGCTGGGAAAAGTCAAGAGATGATTACCTGGAAGAGTTTAAAGATGTCAGGCTGAAAGGAATGTTGTGGCTTCCCTCGTAGCAGAGATGTTGTGGACTGGGGCTGAGCACAGGGATCTGAATGCTCTTCTACTTGGGCAGGGTATCCATGTCGGTAGGCAGCAGGGAACAAACCATAGACCTAGAGAAACTCACAGGCAGAGAAGAATCGGGCAAGGAGCAGATACCTCCAGCTGCTTCACTTCACCCTCCCCTAGCAAACATACCTGTTCCTGCCCATCTCCCCAGGCAGACCCCTCTTTCTCCTCCACACAAAGACCTCCTCATTCATTAGCCTCCATCTCCCCTTGCCACAGCCCCTGTTGGCCTCCTCCAGCTCATCCATCATTCCGGATTTTTTGCCTGGCTGCACAAACACTCACCGTTTGGCTCGTCAGCTCACTCTCCAGTCTCATGAAGAACATGTTTTCATCCACTGCCTGTACGGCACACAGGGAACCAGGGGCTGCATGCAGTTGGAGCTGCACTGTTGACCCTGGGTGGGCTTCTTTAGCTGAGAATCCAATAGTGACCTTGAGCAACATAGGAAAGCAAATATGAAAAAGAGAGATGAGGAGGCTGACAGACAGGCAGCACAGACAGAAAGAGGGAGACCAGATGGAGTCTTCCCTGCTCAGCCACTGCTGTGAACAGAAGCCACTGATGAAGCTTTCCTGGTCCCTACGTACTGTGCTGCAGACAACCCCTTCCTCTCTTCTCCCCAGTTCTCTCTTTGAAGGATCTGAGGGTCTCCTTCCCTCAGCCTACTGACTCCTGCTTGTCAGGTCTCCCCAACTGCAGGAGTGAATCTCACCTGGTTTTCAAAGCACAAGGCAACATCAAAACGGATGCTGTCAGCTGTTACCCCTCCATTTGGGAAGACGGCATACACCACTAAGGAAGGTGATGGGCTGAAGTCAGCAGTGAAGGCCAAAGGGATGGAGAAGGAGCCCTTCAACACTGGGGAAGATAAAGCAAAGTGTTTTCTTCACAGCCTCACTGAGATCTTCTGCCTTCCTTTTTTTTTGGTTTATAATCCCACGGTGTCAAGCCAATTCCTGCAGCTGCCCTATCTGGCCTCTCCCTCTATTCTCTGACCCTATGTGCTCCATCTTCCCACAGGTCCTCCCAGTCTCTCTTCCCATCGTTTCCCTCCTTCTGTGATATCAGCCACTTCCAGCCAACAAAATTGCTTCCTCAGCCTCCCTCTGTCCTGTGTGCTGGCTGCCCAGGACCTGTAGATTCCGGGAATTTGAGAGAAGCTCTAGCAACTCTCACTGCCTGACTTAGAAACCCACCTGGCACAACTGCTTCCCATCATCCGTCTGTGACAGACTTACTGTTCAGCTTCCCGACCTGGACACTCCTCTGGCCCCTGACAACAATCCCAGCCTTCCCAGTGACCTGCGGGAGGAGGGACATGGAATGAGCAGGCTGCTGTTTGCCACTGGAGTGCAGTCACACTCACCCGTGTGCATCTTGCTCTCCTAAGCGACCCCAGAAATAAACTGTGGGTCCAGTCCAACCCCACATCTCAGGTCCAGCAGATTGGCAGACATCACAATGTGGAAGGGAAAGTTTTAACACATGGGACTGTGGTCTGGCCTGTCCAGTTAGGAGAATGGATGACTAGTGTGTTCACTGGAGATAAGTGAAAGACAGCTAAGGTATTCCCCCTCTAGTAGGCAGGTCTCCAGGACAGACTAAAATCCATTTCCACTGAGCAGCTGTTTGATAAATAGATTGAAAAAGTGATTTCCCATCCAGTTTTAAAGGGAGAAGAATTTGACAGCAGACTCTGCACAAGACACTTCCCACTGCAGCCTTGGCAAAGGCTAAGGGGATGATGGGCTGCAAAGGTAGAAGCCTCCTCCTACCCATGGAGGTGACTGAGGCCCTGATACCAAGATCACATTGTGGCCAGGCTGAGCTCTATTGGGTGTAGTGTTCACTAGAACAAGTGAACAAGAACAAGAACAAGAAAGAACAAGTTTTTCCTGTCATAATTCCAGGGATGATCTAAATTACACCCTCAACATTTCATTGGGGTCTGGTCCCATCAGTGCAGCCTTTTCCCCCAGGTTCTGTGCTACGCACAGAATTACTCACATAATATGCAAAACCTATACGGCTGGTGTCTTCTCCCAGGTCATCCCGACTGAGCATGAAGGTCACCTGGACATTCTGCTTCAGCCCACAAGGCAGTGTTTCTGTGAGTGGGTGTATGTCCAGGAAGCTTTTGGTTGTGACATGGAAGGGCTGCAGGTGATGGTAAGCATTTGTGTAACTGAAGTCAGTTTTTCGAGGTGTGTGCATGATATCTTCCAGCATGAACCTTCCCTGAGAGGGGACCAGAGACACACAGAAATCAAGAGTTTCATGCTTCAGCGCTACGTTAGGATGTCATCAGCTTGTTTTGGGAAAGACTGTTTCTTGGTGCATTCCTGCTAGCTCTGCACAGGCAGGAAGAGAGCAGGTCCCCCCTAGTAGGGGGGCTGCAGGGCAGGAGTGGGGAGCTCCAGAAGAGCTCAAGGATTCTCACTTTCCCATATGCAGAGGTGGGATTTACCTCCAAAGAGACTGATGAGCTATTCCAGGCAGTTGTGTCCAGGTTGAACGATGCTATTCCACTCTCATCTGTGATGTATGTTTTGATAAACCGACGCCTCAGGAACTTTATCAGGAGATAAACTTTTCTGTTTTTCATACCATTTCCATAGTGATCCTGAAGCTTAATCTGGTGACAACAGGGTGAGGCAGAAAAGCCAAAGTCAGATATTTCTTCCAGTATCGTACCCAAGACCTTCCTCCCTCTGTCAAACGTAGGGCCTCTTGTGTTAGGTGGCCTTAACTTCAGTCTGACCTCAAGAAGACAGAAGACCTATAATAATTCCTCATCTCGAGAGCTAAAGCTGAGAGTGATTAAAACCTGTCCACTCCAAAAGGTGTGTGTGGCTAGAGCATGAGGAACTCATGTCCTAGCCAGCAGCTGAGACATCCTGCGTGCCAGCATCCCTGCTGAGACATCAGTCTTTGCTCTCAGCAGAAGCTGGAGGTGTAAACACATCAGGGAATCTGAAATGCAGAAACTGGAGCCACACTGTCAAGTACTGTGATGCACTACTCTGTCTGAGGATCAGAAAATGGTTTGAGTCGGCAAAATTTACTAGACACTAAATTCCTTGGCAAATGATGGGGAGGGAAGCAGCAAGGGAAAAAAATCACCTTCCCCCGGTAGGGTACTCCAGGGATGTAGTATGCATTTGGTGTCTCAAACACTGCCTTTGCAGCTGTCCTGGAGATGAGGATTTGGCTGGAGGTGTTGATCTGCACCCCTGTGGGAACACAGAGTGTAAGGGAAGCAGGATCAGTCTTGGAGGTGAGTACCACACCCTAGTTTAATCTCATTTTGTTATTCCCAGCCCATCTAAGTGGAGTGTCTCAAACTTCCTTCGGAACACCAGCACCCTTCAAAGGTTTGGAGGCTGCTCCTGTTCTTCTTTAGTTAAAGAAGAAGGACCTTCAAAAAGGGAACTCATGGACCATGCTCCCAGCCACTCCTCATCCACCTGCTGCTGGCAGAGCAGATCTCCGTGGGCACAGCGAGCTCCTCGGGCAGGACCTCTCTCTGTGTTCTGCGATGGTTCCAGCACCAGATGGAGGAGAGGGGGAGGTGTGCCCACTCTGAGCCTCACACCCGCAGAACGGTCCCTCTCGCCTTTGCACTTTCTCTGCTGAGCCCCTGGGTACCTGTGCCCATCTCCAGGAGAGAGGCTTCTGCATAGAGCTTGCCATCTTCCTCGCTGGGAGCCAGGTTGAAGACTGATGTGCTCACAGAAGGGGTGAAGCACCCCTTGCTCGTGGTCTGCAACAGGAAGGGGCAGGTATTATTTGAGGCTGAGGAGAAGGGAAGGGGTCAGATGTACAAGGTATTAGCCATTCTGTCATAACTGTTGACTGCTGGCTCATACAGAGATTGATATGGGTCAGATTTTAAATTCCGCATTTTCTATTTTATATGCATGAATATGTGTAATTCATATTGTAGAAATATAAAACAAAACATGCATCACAGTTTTATCAAAGTTACAATGGTGGCAACTTTCCAGCTTTAATGGAAAACTGAAGAGTGCACTAACTGGATCACAGAGAAAATACATGAGTATTTTAATAGATCTAGCTACAAGAACTGCAGAATCAAATGAAAATTCAAAGTAACTTGTCATTGCCAGAGGTGGAAGATTACAACTACTGTAACAAGTCATCATGCATTAGAAGTTTCCAACCATGTATGCACAAGGGAAGAGCCCAGCTATGAAATGCTTGGTTAGGAATGGAAAGATGCAATAAGGAAAATATAAAAAAATGCAATATATAAATATATAAAAAGAGAAAATAAAAGCCACTACATCATTTAGCTATGGAATTAACCATGTCTCCACCATACGATAGTTTCCTTGAGCAGATCCAGCACAGATTCACCTTAACATGGTAATTTTGCACCTGTGAAAGCTCTGTTAATTGTTGTTTCTTACGCTGCTCCAATTTCTGGCAAGTTATGCTTCTTTCAAGTAAATGACAGAACTCTAAATCTTTCTGTGGAATTCCTCTTTTCTAGTCCCTATCATTAATAAGCAACGTTACAAAGGAGAACTTCGGGGAGTAAAGGCTTCTCAGCTGGTCTGGACAACAATAATTGCATTCATTGAATAAAAGCAATTACTTATTAGTCTACATATACATTACAGAGGTTGGCCAACCTTCCCTATATAGCAGTTCATTCTGTTCACTCAGCCCTTGACACTTAGTCCTCCATGGTGCTCCTTCACTACGCATGTGTCTTCCAGGGTTTTACTCACCGGACCACTGTATTCCCTACAGATGTCCTTGCTGGCATTCTGAGGACGTCTCCTTGCCTTCTGGCACAAAGTTACCTGCATAGTCCCCTGCACTGCTTTCCCATAGCTGTACCTGCAGGGAGAGCACCAGAGGAGCTGCTGAGCAGAAGCAGAGTTGCTGAGCACATTGCTCCACACAGGTGGCCTTACTGGTGAAGGTCTTAATGCAGCTGGTAAGCAGGCAGGCATAGATGAAAATATAGCACACTGTGTACTTGAGGAGTGCAGTAACACAGTCCTGTGTCCAGCTGAGGCAGAAACAGCACATACAGGGAAGGACCCACACTCCCTGAAGTTCTCCCACTTCTATGTGCTTGCTCTCCTGGAATTGCAGGTAGTCACAGAGAGCTGACCTGAGCTGATACGTCAGTGCAGCATGGAGCAGCGCCCAGTGGAGATATTAGCTCAGGTGTGAATGCAGCAGAAACCTGTGTCCCTGCAGACAGCAACAGCAAGTGCATGGTATGGCAGAAATACAGCTACGGAGTGACCTCAGACCTGCCTCACTATGGACTTATCTCATCATCTGGACTCTTGTTTCCATCATCAGACCTGCTCTGTTGTTTTTTGCAAGGTACAGCAGAAGTGTGTCCTTGTCAGTGCCTGCCTTGCTGCCTTGCCCTGCTTTGACTCCTCTCTGGCTTTCCCTTTGGAGCAATGCTCCTGGCAGTAACAGGAAGACATCTATGACCCATCCTGGGCATGCAGAGTGCTGTACTGGTTTCTACTAGATCTTCATATAGTCTAATTTTAAATGTCCCAATTAATAAGAAATTATGTTAGACCAGCAGCAGAGACACCAAAAGTCTCCAGACAACCCACCCCCAAATACAAATGAGCACACCCCCTTTATCTGTCTACAAAGTGCTTTCCAGACCATTCTCCTTCCTCCTTTGTGCTTATACCTGTGGTCCTGCCTTCCTTCATGCCCTCATCTGCTCAGCTGTTGCTAAGGACTACATAACTAGAGAAACCCACCTGCTACTTCTAAGAAGGTGGTATGTTCAGCAGCACATAAATGAGAAGGAACAGCATGACCTTCCAAAGAAACACCAGCTCTTGCTCCTTTACCTCAGCAGATCAGTCCCATATCAGATATGCGTTTTTTTCCCACCTGAGGTCTTTCAAGCCTGGACACACAGCTTCCAGAGCAGGGTATCACGTCCCTAGGACAAGTCTCCCTGTAGCTGGATGTTCCCTCCCAAGTGTGACTCATGTACCTCTTCCCCAAGGAAGAACCCATCAGTTTTGACTACTTGGGATTGTTCAAAAGGAATGACTATTTGGCCGTTCTTGAGCCACTTCTCTTCAATGGGTTCAAGAGATAGGAGATATGAGGAAGGAGAGACAGTTTTGATGAGCTCTTTCCTTTCTCCTGAACATCCTCCTTACCTGCCACACACACGCAGTGGTAAAGTTTTATCCGAAGCATGAATCTGAGCTGGTCCCTCAAAGAAAACTTCAAATTTCTGCAACACTGGCACAGAAAACACAGAGTTACTCTATCAAAGGCAACAGACTATCTAGACATGGGATCACAAAAGAGAAAAGTGTGTTCACGTAGGGCTGAAGTCTCATGTAGAAACACGTTAATGATGTAAAAGCAAGGACTAATTAAAAACAGGGAAACCGAAGAAGGAATCCCATTTTCTACCCCAACATGCGAACAGTCTTGTAGAGGTCTTTAGTACAGCCTCCCTCTGTGCCAGCCTCGTTGTTAGCAGATACCTTCTCCAGGAATCTGATATTGCCCACTTGCTACTCTGTAGATTTGTATTTAATCCTAGCTCTCAGACAGTAAGTCTTAGCTTACAACATTTGGCTATATATTGGTATACAGACAGAAACAAGCAACATTTTCCATCCCATTCTTTGTTCTCCGTACTCCATCTTACCACGTTCCTCCACCTTAAAGGTACTGGACACTTTTGGGTTCACCACACCGATGGTGTAAGTCCCCAGAGAGAGTTCGGCAGCTAACTGGAAAGATAGTTCAGCAATGCCATGTTTTGGTCTCACATCCAGCCACTGGCCAATGCGGTTTTGGTTTGGGTCCTGCAGTCCCAGGGAAGGGAAGAAGAGGCAGTTGTCAGCAACACTTGCTATTCTCTACTCAGCCCCCACTGGATTCAAAGCCGTTTCAGAGAGTTCAGAGGCTTTCACAGGTTCCTGCTGTTTTTTCCCCAGATGGTGCTAAAGTGACCTGAGTGCTGGATCACCAACAGAGGTGAACACAACCCACCCAAGGCTACTCTACTCTGCACAGACATCAAAGAAGAAGCTATGAAAGGTCCTGACTCTCCAGTTTTATGTAAAGACGAACTGCAAGGGTTAGCTAAAGCCTGAATGTAGAAATGGATGGAAGCTGAGCCATTTGGATCATCAATGACTGTTTAACAAGAAGCATGTGGACAGAGTATGTGCGTGCATGTGTATACACAGACCCTAAGAAAAGTAACTTGACTCAGTAAGACAGCGGCCGAGGTATTATCCATACTGAAGTGCCTTTTCTCATAACACCTGAGGAGTTTGAGAAACCCACCTGGATTTCCACCACGGAGTACTGCAAGGCAAACAGATAGCAATGTCAGAAACTGGCATGACATAACAATCTGCATGTAAACTCATCTTACCTACGTAGCCCGTGTGCTGTGACAGCACTGCCAGTCCAAACATTGACATACAAGGAGCTTGATCCTACTGAAACCAGGAGAATGGCTTTGAAGTAGTAAGGAAAATACGTAACATAAAAATCTGTGCTATTCTTTGGATTTGCTTTTTGACCTCTAGATTTTTAAGATGCACTTTCATAATCTACAACTGTGAAACCTAAAAAAGCAGAAAAGTAGAGAAACTCACGAATACCATCATTCCAAGTTCACAAATATTAAAAGGCATCGGTTTTGTAACAAATCCCAAGAATCAGCAAAACTGCATCACTTATAGGAAGAATACACCCCACATTTTCCTGTAAAATCCCTGCCTAGGAGGTAGGGCTTGGAGATACGAACTACTGCTGACTGCAGCTGACAGTAACAGGGAGGGATAAAGCAGGACACACTTCAGCCCTTCTAGGCGTATTAATTCTCTGTTTGTTCTTATGTCACTGCAGCTACCAGTCAGGAGGCAGTAGTGGTGAAGGACGTGCGATCTGGGGGCACAAGGCGTAAGGAGGCAGGAGCAGGGGCGTAGGAGAGTAACTGGTCTGTAAATAGAAGGCCACGTGTAATTCACAGTATTCATCATTCTAGGCTTTCATGCAAGTTATCAGGGGCGACATTGTTTTTACTGAAACAAAAAAAAAATGTACTGGTTAACTTGAATCTAATGTCAATGCTTAAAGAAAACATGCTGGTGAATGGCACCTGTGTCACCTCTAACCCATCTAACCTACCCACTATATATCATAGCTTTAATGCTGCAGCGCACTCAAGCCTCGTTATAACTTTGGTTAAACATGACCTCTTCTGAATTTTCGCCGCAGCATTATTAACCAGTTGTAATGCTAACTTACTTCTACTCACAGATAGGCATCAAACATTTATGGTCAACTACCTTCATGAACCAATTGTAGGCATGGAAGCAAATGTATTGTTTACCCTGTTATCTAATACAAGAGATACGACTTCTCTGTTGGGAGCAGAAAGGAGTGCCTGATCCTAGGTCCTCACCAATAGCCCCAAAAAGTGGAAATTAAGTCAGCAATGAAGAACTCAGAAGGATCTCTCCCTTCATTGTAGTCTAGAAGGATTTGATCCAGCTCTCTGCTCATGCGTGCCCTTCAGCATTTATTTATCTGTCATGGCATGAATTCCTGTTGGCTCTCCTTAAATTGCTTGAGGACAGAGGAGTATGGAATAGCTCATGCTGCTGGCTGCAGGTATAATTGCTTACCGTAGAAGGATGCTAGCCTTGCAGTTTCCTGGCTACCACATACGCAAGTCTCTGGCAGCCTCTCACTCACTTGACGTGGGGGGGAGGCGCTGCTGCCAGGAGCAAGTCAGTATAATTTGGTTATACTGTTTGCTCTCTTTTCTTTTTTTATAATCACTTCATGTGTATCCTTTCCCATATCAATTCATTTTTCTTAAAATTCTGCAGATGTGTCACAGCTTGCTTCAGACCCTCCTGCCACCCTGAGCTGCAACACACTCCACAAAGAGCTGAGCTTTCCAGAGCTGCAGAAGGGAGCTTCAGGTCTGGTCCAGTCGGTACACAACTTGCCTGGTAACGGTGCCCACGGCCAGCAGCCCACAGATGTCCCCAGAAGCCCCGCCAGGTTTTTTTGGCAGGGGTGGAAGGAGCAGGTGGGGGGGATGCAAGTGCACGCGGCTCTCAGGTTGCCCTGCCCTAACTCAGCTGGCAGAGAGCGCTGGCACGATGCCCAAATACCAATAGCAGCGCCAACCCTCCCACCGCTCAACAGCCACCCTGTGAGAGTGAGAGCACAGCCGTCAGCACACGGGCGCTGCTGTTCCAATTTAATTCTGTAGAAGGTTGCCGTTGCCCGCTCTGGATGCTGCAGACATCAGGACTGTCTCAGCCTCCACAGCGTGGGGCTGGCACAGGGCGCAGGACTGACAGAGGGAGCCCGGAGACTTCCTTGCCTCCACTTAGATGGGCTTTACCTTGCTGTTAACGGGAGCAAAATCTTCAGTCAACGTCACAATCCGGAATTTCACTGAAGGGAGAAAACGGAGAAGAGCACATTACAGAGACAGAGTGCATTCGGGAATTGACTTGCCCTGCACTTGCCTCACCCCAAAAATCACAGCTCCCCACACAGCCTTGCTGGCAGCCCCTCGCTTGCCCTGCAGCCCCCCTTACCCCTTGCTCAGCCTCTTCCGCCCAAATACGTTGCAGCAGCACAGCAGCCAGCCTGCAGACTACACCTGGAGTTACCCTTATGGTCTCCTTGTCTGTCGTGTGAGCAGACTGGACAGACCTGGCCCTGGCCAAGAAGACCACGTTCGAGTCTGCTCCTTCTCTTGAGCCAGTTGTGCTCCTGGAGCATGTGAGACTGTGGGCCTTCCAGTCCCCGCCCCGTACCCTAAAACATGGTGCACGGATAATCACTCCAGAAGGCAGCAGATACCAGATACTTCCAGCAGATACTTCCAGCAGGCAAGGACCCTTCTGTCCCCATGGAGGCCACATGGCACAAAGCACGTGGCAAGCCACTCACAGGAAATTGGGAACAAAGTCCAGGCAGGTCAAGGCAAAGGAACTGTAGGGGTGTTCCATGCAGTGCTCACCTGTCTGTCCTGGGTTATAGATGGGTTTATCCATCTGGATGAAGGTGCCTGTGCCAGCCCTGTGGATCAGGACTTTCTTCTCTTCATTTGCACTGAAGTAGTGGCCATTGGAGATGCGCAGGTGGACAGTGCCCACCTCTTGGCTGCCTGCAGGTCGGGGAACCTAGGACACAAAAGAGGAGCTACCAGGTTAGCATGCAGCAAGAGAGAACAAGATGGCATCAGAGCAGCACTCTTCTCGCTCCTGCTGCACTGTGAGGCCAGCCTCTTCTCCATCTTACTCTGGAGGCCAGCACAGTGTCCCCTCAGTGGCCGAGTGCTGTGTCTGTGAAGCACAGGGGACAACACCTTTGCACTTGGGACAGATCTTGGACAAGAGCAAAAGGGATCCTGTTCTGGCACAGAAATTGTGTCTGCATCTTCACGGGGCCACAGTTACAGCCTGCGTGGAGCTGGAGAAGACTTAACCTAAGGGAAGAAAAGGTCTACGTTGATGAGAAATCTGTTGCCTAGAGTGTGCAGATCACAGAGGTTGAAATCAACTCTTATGCATCAGAGCAAACCAAGAAAATAAGGTTCATGAGTTTGGAAGATCAGAAAGACTTGTGCTGAGCTTGTATGCACACCCTCCCATGTTTTCCATAGTCCTCCGGCACATTTTCCAGTCCTTAAAGAGAAGCTTGGAGGGAAGCAGACGTGATGGGAGGCTGTCTGAGATGAAAGGTCTGTGTCTTCCTGCATCATGTATCACAAACAATACTCTGTGACAGTGCTTCCTTCTCAGAGCAGAGAACGAGCTGCACAGCTGCCATTTGGGTGCTTCTAAGCGTGTCTGTCCTCCTCAGTCCTTTGATGCCTGGCCAGGGTGGATTGTGATATACCCAGCAGGAACAGTACCATGCACACAGACAAAGGCAGGGAGCAAAGACAATAGGCTCCCACTAAACAATCTCTGACATTCCATTCATTCCTTTCCATGCCCTCTCCCCTCTCGTCATCTTCATTCTCTGTTTCTCTGGTGAGATTAGTCATGAGCCAAAAGAGCACGCTGGGAGCTTCCAGCTAGACACCCCTGCCAAGAACAAATCTGACCTGAAATTTGGAGCACTCGAAGATCCAGTTGTTTCGGACAACCTTGCGGTAGAGACTGAGGTTGCCAGATGGATGTGCAAGAGTTAAGGCCACACGAATAGGCTTCTCCACCCCACGGAGGTCCAAGCATACCCTCTGGGAAGAGGGGTAGGGCAGTGCAGCTGGGATGATGATCAGGTACTTCCTGCAGTGGGAAAACAAGACATCACATCCTGGGAGTAGTCTCACTCACTTTTGCATTAATACGCTATGGTCTGAGGAAGCAGGAGGGTTTACCACCTCTCTGAGGGCAGGGTGTGCTGCTCTGATGGGGTGAGAGGGACAGATTATCAATGAACCTCTCACAGGGGTGATGGAAGGTATATAGTTAATTTCAGATAAACACAAGGGAAATGCTTTCAGGTGATCTCAGTTCACACTTGTGCGTATACAGTTTTGGGTGATGCTACAGTAGTGCAGAGAAACTATATACGGTAGAGACCATCCCTGCCTCTCCAAAGGTGAACATTCTTGGGTGTTCCTAGTATGCAGGGAAAACGCAACAGTCCAGCCCCTCAACAGAAAAGGATTCTCCTGTCTTGCTTTGAGATGGCTCCTCAGCTATCTTGGCAGCAGAATCATTCCTTGCTTAATCATCCCCAGCCCTGCAATCCTTTCCATTTGCCCTTCACTCTATCCTACACCTTTCCCTTCAGCCTGCCTCAGACCGCAGTTCCTCACTTGTTCTTGTTCTTGTTCCCACTGCCAGCCATCATCTAGTCCTTGTACTGAAGCAGTATCCATAAGAGAGGTTCCCACCTTCAGGAGGATCCGGTGTTCCTAACAAGGCTTGTGGCAAGCTGTGTGCCCTTTCATGTCTATCCCTTCCAGGAGATGACTTGCAGGGTCCCACACTCCCTCCCTGCTTTTCCTGGTCCCTTCCTCAGCATCACAATTTTCAATCACTAGATTTTTAAATGGCACTTACGGTTGTGCCACAATTCCCAGGGTGTAAAGCAGGCAGCTCAGGAGGAAGGGAGTCCACATTTTCATGGGAGATGCCCAGAGAAGTAGATTCCTTTGAAGGGCCGGTCAGGAGAGAAGGTAGAGTGCAGCTTCTCTCCTTCCAAGGTCTCCAGGCCACCTGCTGTTGTTGCCGTTTCTCCCAAGAAGCAGACAAGAAGCCCCAGAGTTTCCTTCCTTCTGCCTCATTCCCGTGTTTATACTGCTACAGGCACAGGGTTGTACCATGCAGGATGTTCCACAGCCAATCCAAGGCTTTTTGGACTCCAGCCTCTCTGCTTTCCTACCTCCCTGTGGATGGACTAGCATCGTTCAGACAAATTGGCTTTTTATTTTGCTAAGCAACAGCCCGTTTCCTGTTCACTGCGCTGACCCTTCTCTCTGTGCCAGTTGCAGTTCCAGTCCTATTGTTTTGCCTCCAGCTGGATTGTCCCATGACCCCTTGGCATGTGCACTCAGCTGGAGCTCACGGTGAACTCTTGCGGTCATACCGTCCCCAAGCTTTCGGAGCCTGTAGCTCCCAAGGCAGTTCTCAGTCTTGAACTGGAGAACAGGCTTTGTACAAAATAAGTACACATGCGTAGCGCTCTGCTCCTTCGCAGAGTGCTGCCTTACCCAGGAGAAGAGCACAGAGGGCAGGCAGAGCTGGAGTCGTCACCTTATCTCTGTCCTACAGGTGTTCCAGTTGGAAATCTGACCGCTGCAGGTCACTCCAGCTATATCACACATCCGCTGTGGTCCAGTTCAAGGCCGACTAACGCATGCGCTCACTGGTGAAAATGAGGGTTGAACATCGGTCAGGCAGGTCAAAAACTGCATGGCTTGAGTCCTGTGGGGTTTTCCCTAGCTACCAAGAAGCTGTGGCTCTGGCCCCAGGTGATGGGAACACACGCTATCTCATTTGGGAGTTTCTTTCCATATGCTAATTTTATACCTGTTAGTCTACTGATTAGACTGAACTTTTCCCTTGAGTATCTTACCAAAATTGAAAATAAAATCTGGTTCTTGAAACTACTTATTCTTAAAATAAGGAAGTTCTTCTATTTTAGTGTAACAGCCATTTCATATCAAAATCAACCTCTAATTTTTATATTTTCCTTTTCTTTAGGAAAGACTGATGCATACCCCCCCCCTCCCCGCCACACAGTGGGCTTTTCTCCCTCCACCTTCTTCTCCCACCCCACCCCTTGGCTTTGCTCAGCTCAGAGGTGCCTGTACCAACAGCTGAGAAAGAGGTGTAAGAGCACCTGGATAAACAAGCGAACAGGAACCGGAGCAAGAACGTGAATCACTCTCTGACACTAGGCTGCCCTCCGTTTCTTTCCATGGGTCTCAAAAAGTACTGACAGTGCCCGCTGAACAATCCCAACTGACATTTGATTGTTCACGGTAGATCCACAGGAGTTCCAGGGGACAGCCAGGTCCCTCGTAACCGCACACAGGCTCACAGTTGCAAAGGTCCTGGCTCCTACTGACTACTGGAACTGGGGCAGGGCACGTGGTACCTGGCTGCTGTCTTGTGCTGAGGTTCTTCCCCAGCCCACAGACCCACTGATCACCTGGCCCAGAAGCAGGCAAGAGGCACACAAGGAGTTGAGGCTGGATTTGTGTCCCTAGAGGCAGGCAGTCCCTGGTGCTCAAGCATCGGAGATGATCACAAGCTAGAAGGAAGCATGCACACTACCGAGACTCCAAGCTCAATCACTGCAACCTCTCAATTTTGTGAAGGATAAACAATTAGCATGATGTTTGACACCTCCTGCTGTAAGCAGAGAGGGGGAAGTTTAGGCTGCAGAGACATCAATGTTTTGTACAAAAGTGTTTTTTTCCCTGACTTTAAACCTCCTGGAAGACAGCCACCTCCTTTCAAACGCTCTCTAGTAGCCAGATACCATAAGTACTACAGTTTAAGTCTGAAAAAGAATACTTTGAATTACCCAGAAGAGATGTTAAGAAAGTGGGAATAGAAATTGCAATTGATATTCAGTCAAAAAAGTCACTACGTCCAACTTTTACACACTGTCTGTGTGCACGTCTGCATATGAGTGGGGTTTTTTTGTGTGTGAACTCCCGATGCAACAATGGGCTCGTGCATGAGCTGCCTCTGCTGCGATCAGCAAGGAGTACGTAGAATACTCGTGCATATGACCACTACAGCCGTTGCTTTCCCAATAAACCTCTATTCCAGGGATTTTTATCAGGCCTGTTGCCTGTGCTTTGCTAAGCACTTGTTGTGGTTTAACCATTGCAGAACAGCTGACAACACGGTGGCAGTGATAAATGGGCTCTCTCTGTAAGAGCCCAAGCTCCAGTCAATGGTGCTCTCTATGTTCCAGTACCAGGTGCAGACCTGACTAGATCCAGTCCTGCTTTTTGATACCAGCAAGGACAGACATTGCCAGAGGCAAAGGCAAGGGGGAGAAGAGACGTTTGCACAGAAAGCTGCAGTATCTGCAAACTGATTTTTAACAACTTTCAAGGAAAGTGGTATTCCAGAAAAAATCCTGTTCTGCAGAGTTGGGCTTTGCATTGCTCTTGGACTGCTGAGGAAATTGAAGAAAGAGAAGGAAAAAGCACCTGTTTAAACAAAGGTGCAGAAGGAACGAGCAAGTGACCCCTGGAACGAAGCCAACCTCGGCACAGTCACTTCTGGCACTGCACAGGGCACTGGTAACACCTAACTGCTGTGCTGAATTTATGCATTCATTTTGGCCCTGTTAACCTGCACTTGAAGTGCCCAGCAGGCTCTCAGCAGCCTGCCTTGCTGGCAGATCCCCTCGGTGCAGTATGGAGCATGTCCACACTTAACCAAAAGAACATGCGGTTCTTGTGTCTTCGCCTCACAGCGAGGACTAGGTGAGACTTCAGGGTTACTCTGGAACTCCAAAGTTGGAATTTGAACACACTTTGCAAATCCTTCCCTTTAAACCACCACAAATCCCAGCCTTGCTGCAGGGTCTGGTCCGTAGAACTTTCAGGGCTGTAGCCAAAACCAGACCCTCAACCCCCACTTCCCAGACCTTCCACTCCTAAGTCTGACTTTGCACTTAGCTCTCACAGTCTCAAATCTAGCTCTAGAGAGGGTCTGTGGAGGCCCGTGTGTCTATACAGGGACATAGCTCTGCCACGTTGAAGATCCCAGCTCACAAGTTAGAGCTCCTTAAATCACGAGGTTTAGTTTTTAAAAGCGACGGATGCTGAGTTTTCATAGATACGCTTTGGTTACTGAATTGCCCTTGCATCTCCTTGTCAGGTGACAAAGACCCTGTTGACTCTCTAGCAGGTCATTAGTGGGGAGGGTTTAACCGTGGGGCACCATCCCTGCCTGACAACTCATGTTTGAATTGTCCTGTGCAAGATCCAGCTTCAGAGGAAGTGCAGAAACTAACATTACTCCCCTCCCTCTTTCTACGCTAGGAGGACAGACCCTAATCTGTGAGATACACAGCAGGGTAGATCTACTTCACATCCAGGTAAAGTGCAGAATCAGCCAAGACCTTATTGCTCAGCTACGTCTGCGTGCAGTAGATGATGCTCAGCGCGATCAGTCTCCATGCAGGGCTACGAGTTCTCACCCCATACTGATGGCTGCACAACGCTGCTGGAGAGGAAGCCAGTGCAGGAAGAAATGAATGCCCCGTACACAGTTCAGACTGATATACTCTCTCTATAGGACTTTGCTTCTGCTCTCTTCTCCAAAATAATCCTTTGTCACAGAGTCCAAACACACACTACAGTACCCAGATTTGTGATCTATATTTTATTTTCATTCTTTTTACAAGCAAGAAAATCCCTGGATTAAAACAACCAGAATTAATCAGACACCCTAAAGAATTCACCAGGAAATGGCTGTCAGGATGAGCAGCATCGCTTGGCTGGAGTTAGTCTTGAAATCCAGCTTGAGATTTCTCCCAGCACCAATATCCCAAGCCCACCGAGATGTGACTTTCCAGGTGATGCATGCCCCATCATACCAGAAGCAATAATCCAGCAGCCCTACTCTCCTAGGGCATCTCACACTAGTGGGATCCCTGTGGGATGAAACAGTGGATAGTAAGAGAGCAGAATGAGTTCTTGGAGGAATGAGAGCAGAAGAGGGAGTAACCCAGAGAGCAAAAAAATGACCCAAATTACTAACTCTGGGATGCTAACAGCTAGAGAGCCCAGGAGCTCACTAAGGACTCAAAAAGAAAGTGTTGCTATCGTTCGATCTAATGCCTTTGGTTTACCCCAGCCCCTCCCCAGAAAGAAGGTCTCTCCATACTCAGAGTCAGCCAAAATAATGAACTCTGCTTGAAAGTTCTTCTGGAACAGCGCAAACCACCTGTGAGCACTGCCACTCAGCTGGCAGGCAGACCCATGCACTACACCAGCCCAGACAGCCCTGCAGGGAGTACCAGAAAATGCACGACTAGTCCTTCACCGCATGGGCACGTGTTAATCCCTTCACGTCCTGCCTACAGAGCAACCCAGCAAAGACTACATTACAAAGACCAGAAAACAGAGGGCAGAGACTAAAGTCCCTGGAGGCCTAGGGAGTTCCAGATATAGCCCTAGATGAAGGGAACCTGCTGAATCAGAGATACGCAGGGGTCATATGGGACAGAGAAGTGGCTGGGGTGCATCTCAATGCTGCTAGGTCTGTATGGAGGCTGAAGAAAGGACTCACACCTACCTTAGATGCAGAAGACATTATAATCAGCCAGAGCCTGCTCCTCTGCAACAGGACAGGAGAGATCCCAGTTATCCTTGCACAGAGCCAAGTGCAAACACCCAGACAGCCCTGGCACCCCATGGTTCCACACTGACCTGGATGGTAGTAGTCATAGACCCTGACATGACCTGGCTTCAGGTTCGTCACCCCAATCTTCTGCTCCAGATGCAGGACGTACGTCTCAGACTCATGGCTCAGCTGGGGAAGAATGCAAATGACAGTTCACTTATAAGCTCTTCTTTTTATTCCTTACCTAAATTTGATATTACTGATAGGCAATAACAACTCTGTGGAGTCAAAGGCAGGACTTCAAGATGAATCTTGAATATCCTGCTCTGCTAGACCTGTCTTGGATTCTCCACACAACTTTGCCACTGCCATCTACTCCTGCAGCTTCTCTGGTAGCACACACATACCTTGTCCAAGTAGATGGCAACACCTTCTCGTGTTTTCTCAGTTCTTCTCACAGAATGCCCATGCTGCAGCTAGGACAGGAGAGCAGAGAAAGTGATTTAGTTGGGTCTTTTGAAAAGCAAGTGTGAGACCCCCAACGAGGTTTAACTAAGCTTGAACATGCAGGTTCTCATTCACTCACTTCTAAACTTATTTTGCGCTACTACCCCTTCAGGCAGATCTCCATGCAGGGCCACTGAGCTCCTGCAAAACCCAAGGATGGGAACCTAGGCTACTTAGCTGTCAAGGATATGCTGAGCGAATTGGTCCAGAAAGATCACCACCCTCAAAGCACAAAGAGAGAGCCGACAGTATGTGTTCATGTTTGTTGTGTGGCAGAGGGGAAGGGATGATGAAATTGCTGAAGAGAAGGACAGGCAACACCTTCCTGTACAACCTCCCCCTCTCCTTAGGCATGGATGGTCCCACTGACATCACACCACCATCCTGATTCCAGGCTTCTTACAGACATTCCGGATCCTGAAGCCAGGACAAATCCAGACAGCAGCGACACCTCCACGATCACCATGTTGGAAGTGGATCTCTTCCCGGTATACCTGGGGGAGAAGATAGAAAACGAAGTCTCTCCCAGTTCTCCTTCCCTCTACCACCATAGCCTCAGGACCCTGAGTCAGGCAGCCCAGCCAGGAACAGGGCCAAGGCAGTCACTGCTCCCTCTCACAGGGGGCAGATGATGTCTGCACTTCTCTAAGCATCCCCAGTCTGAGGTGAACTACTAGCACTCCTCTCCCTAGCAAGAACCAAAGCCCTCAGAAACTCTTCCCATCCTCAGAGACACTTGTATTTTTCCTTCTCCATCTTCCATCTGGACCTTCTGCTGAAACTGCCTGGTGCTTCCATTGCAGCCAAGAAGTACCCCTCAGCCCTCCAGCCATGACTTTCCTTCCCAAGTGGGTCAATGACTGTATAGTCACCTGACATTGACATAGACGGTAACAGAGTGTCTATCACCCTCGGTGCAATTGACTGGCTCAGTTTTCACTTGCAAGGCAAAGGATGTGGAGACCTGTGGCGAGGGCGTGTTGTACCTCAGCACCATCTGCAGGGAAAGACAAAAAGACAGAATAAGACATGGATAATTAGTTCACTATCATTTGTCATACCTTTTTTTTTTCACTGACTACTCTAATCCTCAAGACATGGACCCCAGAGAGTGACGGGATAAACCATATGCAGCGAGCACACTCATCCCAGTACCCAAAATCGGATTGGAAAACTTCCATGATCCTTCCAGCTGCTGCTCCTTCTCCTCACATTTGCCCTTGAGACTGTGCAAGTCAGGCACACAGCAGTGGGACCACAATACAACATTTCCATCCTCCAATACTCTGAAAGCCATGGAAGCATCAAGTGTCCTCACATTTGGACAAGTTCTGCTTTTGAGCCTCCTCCAGCACACAGGTTTACTGCACTGGCAACAGGCTGGGATTAAAGCACCGTTAATGCACATTTCCTTGCATAGAGCTGCAAGGGAGAGTTTTGGTTTTGCTAAGATGATGAGCAGAGGGTTGTCACAGCAAGATGTGTGGGAACCTACCCGGGTAAAGACACAACAGCTGCCATGGGCCTGCACTGAGAACTTGCCCGGGACTTCTGTCAGTGCTGCCTCCTGCACCAAGAGCCGGTTCTGGTAGGAGATTTGGAACTTCTTCCCAAAGCCTCTCTGCGACCTCACCCTCACTTCTGCAACCCCTTTCCTGCTGTACGTCAGTGCTGCATACTTAGCCAAGGCCTGCAAGGCGACTACCGTGTCCTGAAAAGGAAGAAACCATTACATTTGCAGCTCTGAGACCCAAAGACTCTTGAACTCACCATCCTGAGGAGTGTTTGCATTTGCATATATTGTATATATATTGTGCAGAGTTTCTTTCTCAAGCTACATCCCCTTCCCCAGCCACAAGTTACCTGTGTAGAGGCAAAGCCGCCATAGGCATTCTGCTGCCTGGTGAGCCAGGCCACGATGCCAGAGGCTGTGGTGAGATCAGACCTTGTGACATTTGGCTTGGAGAGCAGGGCCAGGAGGATGTAGGCTGTTAGCTCCACATTCAGAGACAGTGGCTGTGACCAAGGGCTGGTGCTGGGTCGGGGCTTGGACGAGGTCTGACTCCAGTGGATCTGTCCACCTGGGAAAGGAAGGGAGTAGGTGACATCAAGGGATGTCAGGAAAGAAATCCTGGGGCCTAGGAGGCACAGTGGCTTATATCTGCAAAGACCATCGAGTAAATACCTCTTGGTAGGGTCATCACATCACTGGGTGAACTGCAATCCCATATACTTTGCACTATTAAACACTCCATATTACACACGAAGGTGATATACAATATCTAATACGCCAGTAATCTGCATACACATTACCTCCCAGATGTCCAACTTCTCCATTGTTCTGTTTGCCAGGTCCACTACATATCTGATACTAGCTAGCTACCCACTAGCCAGTCCTGGGTGTTGGGGACTAACAAGAAGCAGGGCAGTTAGCCAGCTTGCTTCCCTCTCTGGCACTTTGCAGTCCTGCATGAGAAAAGCCCCCTTCTCTCAGAGCCCAACCTCCACTTCAGGTAGCAGAAAAGGGTGAGAGATATGAAGAAAATCAGCAGCCACACCACGGTAGTGCCACCACATACCTTGAGTTCATAGACTGGCTATAAACTCCCTTTGGTGAAAGACCTAGAGGGTAAGGTTCTTCCAGGTTGTGTGCAAGGGCTCAGAAAGGTCACTTGTCCCTTCTCTGATGTTTGCCCAGCACTGAGGTTCTCGTACCTGCTCTGATTGCCTTGCGATCAAGTATATCAAGTAGCTCTTGCGTGCGTTGAGAGTCCTTGGCCAGCGCGAAGGTGTAGGCCAGTAGGGCCTGGGTGTAAGTGCTGGCAGCTTTGGGAAGGGAAGGAGCGATGCAGCCCAGAGCCTTGCTCACCACTGTACTCTACAGAGAAGGTACATGGGTGTTGGTCACAAACACACGTGAGGCAGGCAAACACTGAGACACAAGCAGAAGGATGCATTAGTACATGCCGGCACAGAGAGCAACCCACACATTGACCCAGGCGTCTCTGTGCTCGAGCCTGCACCAGTAAGCAGTGCCTCCACCTTCTCTCCTGCCAGTGATGTCCTTCTCAAGGGATAGCTGAGGCTTTGTCCTGAAAAGTGATTTCTTCCTCCCCCACCCTATTACTTTGTCCACAAACCTCTCTAAGATGCTCTGTTGCCTGTCTCAGTTACACCACTAAGCTCTTCAGGATTCAGATCTTAATGTAAGAGCATAGCAAGGAATCCCAGTATATACCTCTGGTGTCATTCCTGCCTCCAAGTATGCAGCAGTGATGTAAGCAGCCAAGGGGACTTCCCCATCCACACCTCCCTACAAAAAGCATATACATCTAAAAAGTTGTGAAAATTAATACACAAAGACCTGAAGGTTTTTAGCAAAGGTCCCACCTATCCCTGGTTTCCTCCCATGCAAGAAAGCAGAACAACACAGGAAAGTGAGCTAAACAACTACTAAACCAATTACTAAACACTTGGCAAGATCTGCTTTGAGCTGTCCTTCAAGGTGCTCTGGCTCCTACCTTCATGGCTGTGTGGAAAAGTTGGCCCACATTTCTGAAGCAACCATTGGGAAGCTGGTGGAACTCCAGCCAGGTGAGAGCAGCTTGGATGGTCCTGTTGTCCACGAAAATGTATGGCTTGGCTTGGACAAAGCATTTAACCACAAAGGCAGTCAGCCTAGTTGGGGAAAGAACAGAAAAAATGCATGAGAAAGGGAAGACAGAAGCAGAAGGAGATGGACTGAATGAGAGAGAGGGAAGAACTGATGGAAAGAAACAATCTAAGCAGAAGTTGAGGAAAAAGGAAAAAAGTGGAAGTTTTACAGCGCTGGGTCTCTCCTCTCTTACTGTTGTGCCATTCCTAATTTGCTGGTCCAAGGACAGCTGCATACCCCTGGGGTACCCTAGCCTGAGAAGCATCTGGAATACTCTGGGTCCAATACGACAGAAAGGATTCAATGCTGGAAGCAGAAAGCTGCCCACCTGCAGGCTGTCAGACAGCAGATAGCCAGCAGGGAGAGAACCCCGGGCTTACCAGGTATTACCATACTCATCCTTGGTACCAAATTCACTGTAGGAACCATCAGGGTGCTGATACTGCAGCTGTATCTGGTACCCTGGAAAGCAGGACATTAGTGCTCAGAATGGTATTTGCAATGAAGTCACTGTGAAGAGAATGGGGTGGTAGAGTGCTCTGGGTGGAAGGTGAGTAGGCACCTGGGACTGTTAGTAGGTTGGACACAGGGGAAAGCAGAGGAGCAAGGTGGGTCTGTTGTACTTGCCATTGCGCAGGAATCCTGCTGCCCTCTCCTTGATCTCAGGGGTCAGCTGCCTCGTCTTCTCCAGGTACTGCAGCACATAGACTATGGGGGCAAACAGCACCATATTCTGCTCCCCACAGCCATGGGGCATCTGCACCAGATGGTCCAGGTTCTGCAGTGCCGTCCCCATGAGGTCACCTAGAACAGAGCATAGGTGCCCTGACCACCTCCTGGGCAAGAGGCTTAGGGATTCACCTCCTCCTACCTGTGACCCATTCCCAGCAGTGCACTGGACAAGACAGCCCCAGCACAGCAGTGTAGGAGCACCTCTGTCCAGCCAGCTTAGCAGTTCCACTGTGCCCTCCATATGAACTGTACACATTCCCATTCTGGCAGGGGAAGCCCTTAAGCAGAACATTCTCTCCCTTGTGGCGTGTTTTAGGTTTTCAGGAATCGGGAAATTCAGCCACACACATGGGAAGAACAAGGCAGTGAAGCCCAGGAAACCTCAGGAAGGATATGTGGGGTTCTGGATTTGGGCTTTCCTAGGGCTAAACTCAGATACACGGAATTTTGAAAGGTACTGTCATAGCTGAATTCCTTACCAGTGACTGAAACCGTGGCTCTGACTGAACCTTCAACCACATTTAGAGGCAACATCAGGGACACAGACTCCTGTGCTGGACTTCCTGGTATCGGTGGGGTAAGGTGTATGTGGAGGAGAAAAAGAAAGAGATTCTGATGAAAACAGCCTTCAAACCGCCCCCCCCGCCCCCCCCCCCCCCCCCCCCCAAACTGTTCAAGACTCCTCTGTATGAACATCCGATTTTTCTGCCACAGAGGCTACAGATGACTTCAAAAACCCTATCCCATTCCACACTTAACTTCCTTCATCCATCTCATGGTGACTGCAGCATCCTAACAGTCTCCATTCTAAAGGGGTTGAGAGGATTTTATCCTGGAAACCCTCTGTGGTCAAAGCCACCTGCTTTTCTCCACACAAGTTACTCCATCTCGTTTCAGATTTCAGTTGTAGGCATGTCCTCTCAAATGTACCTCATGCTGTCAAAATCTGCTAATGGCCCAGTCATATCCCATAAAATTCAAGTCGGGAGCAGCAATCCTAAGTCATGTCCTCCGACCCCGCCACGTTCAGTAGTCTGGTTTTATTACCACAGGTGAAAAAGGCCTTGAGCTGTCACATTAGTGTGAGGGATGTTGATGCTAAAAGATTGGACCTCCCCACATCCTTACGCAGAGGAAGGTCTAGCTGGCACCATAATTAGAGTATGCTTCTATAGCTTGGTCATGTTGACAGAGAAAATGTTTCAACATGTGGAAAGACCCAGGAGGTGGTTAAGCAGGAAGCAGGGGGATGAGCAGAGTGAAAGAAGGAAACAATCTCTCTACCTTTTCTGGGACACAGGATGGAGCTGTGAGCCTTTTCTACCAACACTCCCTCTGGCTGTTGGACCACACAGAAGTACCGTTACAATGAGCACACAGGAGAGAAACAGGATTACAAGTGGATTAGAAATAGATACGGACAAAACCCTGGTTCAGGCTGGAAAGTCAGCTGAGTAACATCATTATCACATAAAAACGTAAGTTATTGTAAATAATTTTCCAACTCAAAGTATTCTATGATCCCATGATTTTCATTCTGGATAAGAAAACAGCACGCATTTTCAGACTATCATAACTTCGGAATGTCTGTGAAGCTGGAACTGTAAGACTCAGCAGAGAGCTCAGGAGCGAGGACATAAAAGAATGTACATATTTATTCTCTACCGTATGAAGTGGAGGATACCCCTCTACCTCACACATCCATCAGCCCTCACGGTTGGGCCCAAATCAGGCCCTGAGACGCTAATTACACACCTTGAATAGCAAGGGGCAACTCTGAAAATGAACCTGCACAAAATCTGAGGACTGCACAAAGCCCACTTTTAGGTCTAGGTAACAGAACAACTTGTCTGACCCGGACTGAAAGGAGTTTGATGATTGTGTCTTTCTGTCCTTGGTTTGGCACAAATGGTATCTCTTCACCACAGAGCTTTTCGGTGGCCACAGCCTCTGTGCTGAGGGTGATGTTCATAAGCCCTGAAAATAACACACATTTAGGTGCATAAAACATCTTCTGAAGAAGCATTTCCCATTAAGACAATAGAAGTCACCTGTTGACAACAAAAAATTGAATCAGAGCCCTATATGTCTTACTCGTGAGTAATCACAACCTTAGGATGAATGCAAAAGAGTACTCTCTGGTCAATAGGGCAAACAACTTCTCATTCATGTCAGCTCTTACATAACATCCCCACCTTGGTCTCATCCCTTCCCAATTCCACCACCACCACCTCCCTATTGGGCTCACCCAGCTTCTCAGCTGTGACACTCCACTGAAAGCTCTTAGCTTCACCAGCACATAAGCAGCTGCTGTAGACACAGCCTTTGCATGGCTTCAGCTGCAAGTCTGCAAACTCCTCCAGGGTCACTTTGATCTGAACGGGGAGCAGGGATGGCAACAAGATAAACATCACAGGCCATAGACTTCAGCCACCTCCCACCCACCCATACTCTGTTTTTCTTGCAGAGCCTATCAGGTCTTACCTACCTTCATGCATCGCTGCAGGTAGTTGAAGACTGTGGCCTTCAAGATGAAGGTCTCACCTTGGATCACAGAAGATGGCAGTGTGAACTCCACAAGAAAGGGCTTGAAAACAAGCAGACGAGAGGTTGGCGCAAGTCCAAAGCCATTATGTCCTGTGCAGAACATCCCTGCTTTCCATTCTGTGATGGTATCAGGCACAGTGACAGTGACATTCTTGTTCCCACTGGGACTGAGGAGAAGCAGACAGCAACATAAGAATTTAACTGAATCTTACTGTATGCAGCACCAGGCGACCTGGTCTGCACCCTTCTCTCCAGTGCACCCCAGCCCCTAACATCAGGCTAACCCCTAACCTCTGCTGAACTTGTAGCCCCTGTCAGGTTACAAGTAGGTCCTTGTAGAAGAAGGGAACGTTTTTGACAATAGGTTAAATAGCTGCAAGATGCTATCAATCATAATCAGTGCTTTTTTCAGAGAGCACTTGCCCTTTCCACACCTAAAAATGGTTTACAGATGTCAGCAGTTTCACTCTTCTTGGCCTAGGGATGGAGAACCAGGCACCAGAAGAGCAACCGAACTGACTCAATATCAGTAGAACTTAGCAGAAAAGACAGATCCAGCCATTCACCTTCCTGTGAGACAGTGACAACTTGAAGTCCAACATGAAGATAGGGCAGAACCTTGTGCCAGCATCCCAACTTCTGAGAGCAGTCAACTGTTCTGTGGTAGCAGCCACAGCAGACGTAAAAACAGCCCTAGCTAAAGCTAATGATATTATTTGACTGCAATAACTGGAGACATTAATTTTTGCCAGGTATGTACAGGAAGGTGCCACATACAACACAGACACCTATGGTTGCTCAGATCAGGCTCATGGACAAATTACTTAGGAGATACCTGCTGCTAGGGTTGAAAAGATGGGTGTAGCTGGAGGGACAGTGGATGGGAGAGGGCAGATGTAGGGGCACCTGGTCTGAGCAAACTCCAGTCTCCAGACATGAAATTCTTAAAATCAGAGATGAAAAATCTCCAAAAGTTCCCTCAGCAGACCCTGTACGCTCATTGAGCCCTTCTCACAGGACACAACTCACAGTCCTGTGCAGGATTTCTGCGGAGATCAGCCTCCCCAGCACCCCAGGATACAAACTGCGAGCATAGTTTGGGAAATGCCAGCCCACAGGGCTACCAGAAGCAGAGTGTAGGCAGTAAAGCAAGCTGTTTTGCTGCACTGCCTTCCTATCTTCCCGTGTCAGCCACCTCCCACAGATGGACAATACTTCTGTATGATCATCTAGCAGAGGAAAATGCATTTGATGCAGACATCAGCTCCACCTAAAAACGCCCTGACAGGTATGAGCCCCATGACGTATATCCTTAAGCATCTTCCTCAGCAGCTTATGATCTAAACTCAGTTGTATCTGCTGCCACTCCAGGTCACACTAAGCCACCCAGACTAGACACCCACTGCTCAGCTCAGTTTACTCACCCCACAGAATACAAATCCCATATCCAGGTTTTGGGGAAATGCTTGTGCATTTTCTGTTCAGCTGAAGAAATAGGTGAAATCACAGAAGGCTGATAGATAGATGTTGTCAGATGCTCTGCTGGAAATAACAAAGACCCAGTCACCACAGGGTCCTCAGGCCTTGGTTTAGAGCAGAGGAGCTCCAGCCCAGCTCAGGCTGCAGGTCATCCAGTCAGCTCTTGGGAAGCATGGCACTGGAACAGAGGGTGCTATCCCAAATTTTAAAATCTCTTGCCTCATTTCAAAAGACAGAGGTGCTTTGAGCCTTACTTGCATTTGTAGGCACCATGGGAAGGGCAGCCATTTCCTCACCTCAAAGATAAGACCTGGGATCCAGACAGCTCACTAATATTTCAGAGCCAGTAGCCCCAGGCAGCCTCACACTAGCACAACAGGTTTAGGGCCACAGAACGCTCTTTTTCCTTCATTTTCAATTACAGCAAGTACTGCCTCTTAGCTCAAACCCAGGACTGCTTTCACCTGAAAGATTAAGCATCCCGTGTAAGGAGTTGGCAAATGCTTACTGTAATATGCTTTATGGGGCTGGGCAAACATCAACAGGGGCCTGGAAGTAAACACTCTTGTTTCTTGCAGCATAGTTGTTGATAGAGTGGTTGGACACGCTCTGGGTTTCCTGATATTGGTGTTGGACATTATTTTCAACCCCATTTCCTGTAGGGAAAAGAAAGAACTGATGCACAAGAAGCTTGTCTTCCTACTGCCCTCTACCCTGAGCCTTCTTGTCCCCTCATGCAGTGAGGACTTGGCTGTCCTGTCTTGGCAAAGTATTCTCTTGCTTCATTTTAAGAGGGAATTATTCAGATTCTCATCAATGGGCAAACAAGGTCTTCTGAGCTAATTCATCTGGCCTGATTCAGCCAATTCCATTCTTTTTCAAACACATGGTCATTTAGGTACTATGCCTTCTCAGCCTGCAAAGCACACTTGCTCATGCTATGGAGATTAAACAAACTCTGTAAAATCCCACTGAAGTAACCAATAATCCTTGGCATCCTTAATCACACAACCAAAGCGCAGTAACCACCAACAACTTCTTCTTGGTCAATATTTCAAGTCTCTTATTCAAATAACAAATGAGTTACAAGGACCTAAACTGGGCTGTTACCTGTGCTGTATGTAACGGCACCCCTAGGATATTGATAAAGTCAGGGGGCCACACTTCCCTCAGCTCATGAATTACCCCAACCCATCAAATCAACCATTTGTACCCTGAATGCTGTAAACACATCAGGCTCATCAGAATTTGGGAATCTGCACGAACGATCATCTTCAGACACTTGGTGAGGATACCTGGAGCTATAAACAGATGGGAACAGCCCATAGATCTGAGAAAGAAAAAAAAAAAGAAAAAAAAAAATCAGCACAAATAAAACCTGTCATTCCCTTCCTGTCATACACCCAAGGCCTGTTTGAATTGCCCCTGGCCACTGTGCACGAGCGCTTGCCAGACAGCCCAGGCTCACTGTCACTCTTCCATGGCTCTCCTCTGACAGCGCCAGCACAGCCCACTGAACTGAACAAGAGACAGAACCAAGGAAGCTGATTTACCACTGGTGCACTGAGGGATGTTCAAACTATTTCTTAACCCATGCCCCCTAATCCTTACTGGCGCCACACTGAGAACGGTGCTGATCTCTCTGGGCAGTGCTTTGAGTTCCTTGGGAGACAGGTTCTGCACAGATGCAATGGACTGTCTCCCTCCCTCTCTCCCTCCCTCTTCACGTCAGTACACGGAAAAGGGAGAAGTCAGAGCAGGCTCACTCACCAAGGAGCTGCTGAGCTCTTTTCCTGGCTTCAGCGAAAGGACACTCCAATCCACAGCCCAGATGGCACACGTGGACCCCGGAGCCGCCACGAGGTGGAGACCAACCTCTGAATCAGGAAGAGTCTCATTCGTTGAGAAGCCCAGCTCCACCTGGGTGGGAAGAATGCAAGCAATACCTGAGTGATGTTTCGGCTGCCGGCCAGCCTACCACTTCCTGAGCAGGGAAGGGAGGTCCCCACATGAAGAGGGTATCCAAGGACTTGCCTTGGAAAGGAAGGAAACCTGAGGAATCTCCCAAGGACCTCCAGAAGGTATTTAAGAAAACAACACATTGGGGTTCTAACAGGAAAGGTGGCAGAGGGGGAAACATCAGTGTGCAGCTCACAGTACTGGAGATGTTCCTGTATCAGAACCCAGCACTCTCTTTACCCAGCGAACCAGCCAGCCATGATCACGCACCTCACACAGCTGTCCTTCTGCTCCTTTTGGAGCCTCAGATCAAAAATAAGCCTAGTCCTTCTCTCCAGGCTCTTTGTGGGGGTGGCCTCAGTTTCCTGAAGCAATTCCTGTTCTTGCTTTAATCTGACTGTCTGTGGCAGATAAATAGCTGTGGAGCTGGGGTAATGCCAGTCCTCAGAAGTTCACCTTTGGAGCGCAAGACATTGCCAAAAAAGCTGATTCCCATAGATGTCACATCGACCACAAGTGCTCAACCCTTTCTGGACAGCCAGTAAAATCCAGTTCTTCCATCAGCCTTTCAGCTGTCTTCCCAATACCACAAACTAACAGGTCCAAGTCTCTGCTGCTGCAGCAGAGCAGCTTTGAGGTCTTCTGGGAACCACACTAATAACCTGTGCTGAGCTGTGGTTCTACTGGGTTGCAGTTGCTATGCAAACCTATGGAGATAGACACAGCCATTCTCTGCGCCTCCCAAACACTGCAGCAGCCCCCACAATGCTCAGCACGTACTTGCTCCATACATCACCACACTCTTCATCATTCAAGTCCTGCAGTTCACACGACAGCACCCCACACAGCATCAGCCACACAGAGCTACACATATTATGTATTCCTCAGTCTCTCACTTCAGCAGACAGACAGATACACTCCCACACATTTATTTAGTCATGGCCTCAGATGCAAATCCTACCTTATTTCTGAAACACATGGAGACACTGAAGATGGCAGAATCGGCGATGATTTTTCCATTAGGGAAGATAACATAAACAACAAGTCTTGGAGCTGGAGCATAGACTGAACTGAAGGTAAGAGGGATGGAGAAGAAGCCTTTCAGCACTAGATGGAGGAGAGAGGGAAGAAAAGAAAGTAGATTTGGGTGTGAAAACAGATTCTGATGAGCTTTTGCCATTCTGCATGGGCCTGTTCAATTCCTTTCCTCAAGTCTTGCAGGACCAAGGAGATTTCTGGAGACCACTGAAACAATCAGCACATCTCTGGATCTGTTATTCAAGACCAGTAAAAAAACCTCCTGGTTCTGTTCATTGCCACAGGGAGATGAAACAGCTCTTTGGAGTCCAAATTAGCTCCACAAAGAGTAAGAGTCTCAGATATCTTTCAAAACCCCCCATCACCAAACATCTCCCATTCCACCACCACCAAAGAGGTGACCTTTGTCCCTAAGCACCTATAATTCAGGGGCTTTTTTTAAAAAAACCAGCTGGAGAAGTAGACAGCAGTGAGTCAACAACCATCAAAATTATAAGCTGTGGCATCCTAACTACTCCGATTATTTGGAGACACGATTGCAAATTAAAGGAGAGTTTTGATAGAGGGTAAGGCTATAGTTTCGTGCTGCTTGCAGGAGCAGCAAAAGGAGACTTTGAAAATGAAGACAACAGAGGATGAGCCTATGGGCTGGGAAATGCTGAATATTGTTCTCTTGGTACCAAGCAGGAGGGTAAAGGAAACATGAAAGCTCTAAAGGCACGCTGCTCTGATGCATCAGAAAAGTGGTGAGCCAGCTCTGAATTGTAAAGTGGCTTCTGCCACGTATCCAAATAAGATGGGATGCCACAGACCGCTGAGTTCTTGCTAGACATGAAACAGGGAAGAGCACTTACTTCTTGGCAGCCCAACCCAGATAGTCTTCTGACCCGCATGGACTATCCCTCTTCTTGCTGTGACCTAGGGAAGAATACGGAAAAGGAAGGGAATGCCAGTCACACAGTCTTTGAGATCACTATGCAGATCAAAGTAACCCTGAAACTGAAGATTAAACAGGGGTGGGGGGAGGGATATGAGCTTTACTTGCTTTCAGGTAGCAGGCAGAGCTCAGGGGATCAAGACACTTGGGGGAGGACACGTAAGGGCAACACCTGCCCTGTGTCTGTGCAGAGTCCACAAGAAAGGTGCTGCCTTTCTTGCTACTAATACAGCCCCAGGATCGAAACAAGGATCCAGCCCCACGATGGCTGGATGAGCTACCTGTCCTGTGGGCTGAGCCAGGTCTACCAAATATCAGGCTTGAACCGGTAGGAGGTTGTTGATCTTGTGCCTTGAGCCATCACCCACTAGCACTTCACCAGAAACTCACAAAGTAGGAGAAAATGACACGCTTGGGCCCATGCTCCAGGTCCTCCTGGTAAATTCTGAAGTCCACCTGGACAGTCTGCTTTTCACCACAGGGCATTGTTTCTGGCACACGGACAATAGAGAGAAAACTCCTGCTGGTGCTGTAGAATGGACGTATGAAATGAGAGGCTCGTTGGTAACTCAAATCAACCATCCCAGGCTCTCTATCCAAATCTTGATGCAGGACACTTGCCTGGTGAGACAGGAAAGACCCCACAGTTAATTTCTCTAGTTAAACACGTCATCTGCAAATTGCCCTAGGTGTGGCTTGGTAAGAAGCTCAGATCAGGTCTGAGCAACACCATAGCACAGGTCTCTGTGTGGACAGTACATGAGGAAAGCAACTGGGATCCATAGAATAAGGTCTCAGAGGGAGCCAAGATCCAGAACATGCTGAGCTGTCCCAGGTTTGAATTACTGACGTTAAAGAAGGAATAAGGGAGATGCCTGTGGGTCAGTAAATAGCTCCGATACACATGCTACCCCTGCCAACAAGACAGACCCTTCCTCACTTACCTCCAGGGAGGCTGAGGTGCTGTTCCAAGTAGTTGTGTTCAGGCTAAATAAAGCTGTGCCAGAGTCACCAGTGATGTACTTCTGCTTAAATCGCTGCTTACCACAGTTTACCACGAGGAGGACTTTTTTGTGCTTCAGTGCCTTGCCTTGGTAGTTGACGACTTTAATCTGAGAACATCATGGAGAGCAGGAGTTATGCAGAAGAGTCTAAACAGCAGGCAGAATCTCCTGCTTCTCCAAGTCAGGAGCAGTATTTCCAAAGATAGCAAGGTCCCCCTTTCAGTCACTAACAATATTATCGACACTGCTACTGGTCACCTCCTATTATCACTTGCAACTGCCATGTTCATTCACCCCCATGCCCTCTACCCCTTCACAGCAGAAGGCCTCCCAGCTGCTGAAATTCCAGATGTTTGGGTTTGCACCCCACATATGGATCCCCATAGCTGCTGCTACTCGATGCGTATTTGGCAAATGGCAGCGTTGGGCGTTATATTCACTTCTGACAACTCAAGAGTTTTGTCTTCGGGAGTCATTCATGCCCTTCCAAGCCTCTGGATGGAGGTGAAGTCAGAAAAGACATTTAGGTAACAGCTGCTGTTGAAGCCATTGCTTACGCTATCCCCTCTAAAGGACTGTAACTGGGAATTACCTTCCCCCTGTACATCTCTCCAGTGTGGTAGTAAGAATTCAAATCATCAAAGAAGACCAATCCTCCGATCTTGGAGATGAGCAATTTGTGGGAAGCATTGATGTGTATCTCTGAACGAAAGCAGCGAGACAGGAACATAAGGGAGGGAGCAAAGAAGCCAAGCACCCCTCAGCAATTTCCCTGCAGAGTGACCCACTGGTAATACTGATGCACATGTTTCAGCTGCACACATATTTCATACCAGGGAGATGATCTGCCCAGGGTGTACCTAGTCTTCCTCCCACATACTTCTAGGCCTTCTAGAGGTTCCTAATCTTCACCACCTGAGACCGCAGGCACTCAGAGTGAGTGTGTCATGCTCCCAGGAACTGGTGGCTCTGTCTGTATCTGTGAGGTTAGATAGCAGGCCCCAACGGGCTCAGGAAGGTCAGAGCCTTCGCTAGCCTGAAAGACTCCAGTGTTCTTGGTGACATGAGTGCGTCTTCACATGCCTCTTCCCAGAGACCAGAGATGTTTCCAGAGTTACCTGTGCCATCTTCTACCAGCAAGGCCTCTGCAACTATGCTGTCCTGATAGTACCGAAAGTCTCGACTGAAGGAGGACAGGCTCACATTTGTGAAGAAGCAACCCGTCTCATCTGTCTGAAAGAACAGAGAGAGCAAACAAGGTCCGAGCAAGGGACTTACGTTAGAAGTTACCCAAACAGGGCAGAAACAGCAGCGCAAAACCCCTGCTCCCAGGGAGCTTGCCTTTTGACATAGCAGTCCAGGATGTGCCAGGTCCTGCTAAGAATCTCACCTGGTTGTTGAATTCCTGACAGAGATCAGGCTTCGAAGCTCTGGGCAGGAATGGGGCTATCTTCTGACAAAGGCTCACACGAACCATCCCCTGGACGCCTTTCCCATAGGTGTATCTGTTTGGGGGAGCAGGGAAAGGAAGAGACAGTCGCACACAGTGAGAGAACACAGGGCTTGCTTTGCATCACCCCAGAGACCACTTTTTCACAGATATTCGCAATATAGAGCACAAGAGTGGAAGCCACACAGCAGGCCCAGGAGCCCGGATCCAATAAGCGGGGCCAGGCTAGGGCACTGCAGTGATGGGAGATCAAGGGCTTTGTGATATAATTAGTGCCAAACTAATCTATTCTGGGAAACCGGAGTGCTGTAGGTGCTGACTCAGCACAGAGCTCTGCACTTCACATCAGCATCACCTTCAATGACCCCAGGACACGCTGAAGGCATGCACCATCTTATGAGCAGATGCATGGGTGATTACGAAAGTGCCTTTCATTTAGAAAGTGCCTTTACATGAGGCTGTTAATCCTAGTGTTGTCCTTGGATTGTACCTGGGGCAATTTCTTTATGGCTCTCTCTCAGTTGCTCTAGAGCATAACCTGGAAAAGCTTGCTTTTGTTTCCCATGAGTTTGTTCTGCAGGGGGATGAACACCACACATCTACCATATTCTGGCCCACAAATGGCTGCTTGTCAAAGGGGAGGTTGTTTGCCCAGGTTTTGTGTGTAGAGACTGGTGGAGTGTTTTTAGAAAAGAGGGATTAAAGTACCAGAAGGATAGGTACAGGAATTTTTAATTTTGCATCAGGGTGCAAAAAATTGCCGTAGAAGATTCTGGTCTCTTGTAACAGAAGGGTAGTAAATCTCCCCTGAGCCGCTCATCATAACCTACCGATCTTGTGCTCATCAGGCCAGAAGTTAACACAGAGCCGTACCTCCAAGCAGAATCCTCACCTGCCACATATCTGGAGCGGGAAGGTTTTATTTAGTGCATAAACCTGATTTGGTGCCTCAAAGATCACTTCAAATTTTGGCAGCTCTGGGAGGAAAAAACAGAGAACTGTAGGAAACATTGGCCAGGTACATCCTTTCCCGAGAATGAACATGGAGAGAGACTATGGTGGAAGAAGAGCCAGGAAATGGAGAAGGAAGGCGGTGAGAAGGGGAAAGGGAAGATTTCCGTTGTTTCTTCAATAGATTTGTGTGTAGTCCCTAGCTGATTGCTCCTCCCCAAACCAAAATCCAAGTACGTCCACGTCCCCGCACTTCTGACAGCTATTTGCACTGAGAGAAGGCTACAGTCCCAACACAGTTAATCACGAGATGAAAGAGGAGTGGGATGGCACTGGACTTCATACTCTCTGGAAAAGCCCATCCTAAATGACCTTATTTTGTCTAATGTAGAGGCCTGTAGGAATCAGCTGTGTCAAAGGTCTGGGGCCATGCACAACATTCATCCCGTACACTGACCCCAAGGTCCCAGAGTGGTCTCTCTCCTGAGCCTCAGCTGAGACTCTTTTCTACGACAGATGCTATTACATTTCCCATTTGCTCCCAGGCTGGTTATCATGGAATAAACACCCAGCTTCCTGGATCAAGCATGCAAGATCCTCTGGGCAACTCAAGACACAGCCCCAACATGCTCATACCATATTCCTCAACGGAGAAGCTGCCGTATGCTTTTGCACTGGTTACATTGATGACGTATGTCCCAAGCAGAGGTTCATCACTTAGCTGGAAAGACAGATCTGCAATGCCATCTTGAGGGATCACATTCAGCCATTGCTCTATCCGGTTGTCCTTGGGGTCCTACACCCACAAGAGAGGAAGAAACAGTTGTTCCAGCATCTCACTGATCCACACAACATGGAAATCAAGCTTCAGGATTTCAGTGCTGCAGACTACCAGGTTCTATAGCTAAGGAGTGAGTTTTGGTATATATGCTAGTTCAGAAATTTTGAAGACAATACAATGCTCAGATTCTGCTCCCAGCATCTGAGTCTCCTTTTCCTCTCTAATCTCAAGGAATGATCCTCCACAGTTCTAAGTTCTACATTCTTTTTTGTAAAGGTCTAAGTTCATCTGGTTATACTCTTGCAAGTCTAAAACAACTCAGATTTCTACTGAAGTAACTGGGAGCACAACCTCAAGTTCATAAAAGAGAAACCATAGGGAGTATCTTAGTTTAAGAAATCCTGAAGTTCTACTATTCCACTCACAGGTCTGTAAAATCTATCAGGAAGTGAATATGGACAGCTCAGTGAAATGGCTGCCATTAACATTGCTGTAACACGAGGTTTCAACATCACTTACCTGGAGAAACAGGGAAATCTAGGGGGAGGGAAAGGCAAAAACATTAGAAGGCAGAAACACGTCAGCAACGTACACAACATACTTAAGACACAGAGCCTGCTCTGAAGGGTGTGCAACTACTGACTTGGAAATTTAGAGCACTGACAACAATATAAAGTAAAAGAAATGTCACCAAAAGGGACCAGCTGGGTCCATTACAGTGAAGTCTGGAGAAAGGGAAAGGAAAAGCCAGTCTGGAGATCATCCAGCACTTGCTCATGACTTCCTGGCAGTTCTCCATCAGGAATAATCACTACCCGCACAGACCTAACTCTGGCTCACCTACAGTCTTAAGGGGATTACAGGGGTATAGGATCTCATAGTCTGGAAGGAACCTCTGGAGGTCATCTAGTTCAACACCCTGCTGAAGCATGTCTTCTTAGAGTAGATTGCTCATAGCCTTCTCCAGCTGAGTTTTGAACACCTCCAAGGATGAAAATGCCTTCTCTGGCCACCTGTTTCAATATCTGATCATTGTCACAATGAAAAAGCTTTTCCTAAATGTCCAATCAGAATTTCCCATGTTCTAACTTTAGGAGGCAGATTACTGTCCCCAGCAGACCCCCAGGAAAACCTGACTTGCAAGCTATTTGCTACCCACATGACACTATCACATCAGGAATCAGTATGCAAGATGAGCAAGAGACATGTACACGTCTGCCATCCTCCTGAACTACTAGCTTTTACTTAAGTTACTGTTCTCCCCTGGACACTCATCAGACTTGGCCCAGGGACAACTGTGGAAAAGCTGGAGCTTTGGCAGATGAGCAGGGTAGAAAGGAAGTAGGATCCATGCATGGAACAAGGCAGCCTTTTCCATAGCCCCCCCAGGGATGGCTTACCGAATTGTTGAGTGCAATGAATTCCTCATCCAGAGTCACAATGCGAAATTTCACTGAAGGCAAGGAAATCAGGAAATATATTTATTACATCTCAGTCCTTCTCTACAGACCCCTGTTCTAGCTGTTTTCCCAGCTCCTGTCTCCATTCTGTACACATTTGTGGTAACATCTGACACGGACATTCCCACATGTAAGATACCATGCACAACGACCTACTGCCTCCTGCAACTTCACAGTCACCACTAGCTGGGCATTACGGCCACTGGAAACATCACATCCACAAGAGACTTTGTCTCAAAGCCTTCTGCTAGACCAGCAGAAAGCCCGGAGCCCACAGCTGCTTCCATTTGCAGCTCTCACCTGTCTGCCCAGGGTGATAGATGGGCTTGTCTGTTTGGATGAAGGTGCCACTGCTGGTCTTGCGGATCAGGACCTTTTTCTTCTCCTCAATACCAATCCGTTCACCCGTGATGACCAGTTTGACAGTGGCAATCTCCTCTGTGCCATCAGCTGGAGGTGCAACCTATACAGACAGAGATAGGAGAGCACGCAGCTCCCAGGTAATCTTTTGGGGCCCCTGAGCAGGAGTTGAGAGTAAAGTGAAAGAACTAACCAGTTGCCCTTCACCTGTCCCAGGACATCCCCTCCAATATCTGGATCCAGGTCACATCCAGTGGTCACTCAGTCCTACATGACAGCAGGAGGCTCTGCATGTCATGGAATTTGTCCTTTTCCCCCACTGGTTAAGGAATTTTGTCTCTGGTGACAAGCAGAGGCCCCAACACCTCTGAGTCTTCAGACTTGGTCAGGAAGGTGGAATGCGGTACAAGAGAGATCAAGCTGTAGCACAGCCTCAAATGCTAGGCCTTCAGAACTACCCAGAATGTACAAGTAAGAAAGCCAGATTAGAAAAGACAACCAGAGGGTCTTCCTCAGCCCAGCAGACAAAGACCCCAGCAGCCTCAGCACAGAATATGCTGTATAATAGAAGGGATGCTCTTTAGACACGCCTGCCTTATCCTAGATCTTTGCTAAATTCTCACCAACAATGAATCAATTCTAAGATGCTGTTTAAAAATAACAAGCACATCCATTTCCATCCAACCACACTTCAGCAGCTGCTAAGAGCTGAGTTGCTGCCTGACTTCATTCAGGTCCTACAGAAAATGCAGTGTGTCATGCAAGCCACCATTTCTCCAGAATTTAGCTGTGAAGCTGCAAAGTCCTTCAGAGAAGAGCTAAAGCTGCTTCAGCTGGTCTGGGATTGAAGAGGAGGAAACAGGTGGGTTCTTCTTATGTATCCAGAAGTGTGGTAGATTCAATTTAAAAACTTTAATTTAAAAATTAGATTTAGAAGGGGAATTCACTGCTGACCAACACTGTGCTGGGCTACACATCCCTAGGAATCTCCCTCTCCACTTCCTAGCAGGCTCACCCTAAGGCAAAGTAGACCCTGTCCATGTCATCCCTGGTTAGGGAGTAACACAAGGGATTTACAGTTCCTGAAGGGAAAGTCAGTGATGGCATTTGCCTAGGGTGGCTCACCCAGAACTTAGTGCACATGAAAGTCTTCTCTGTCTGGACGGTTTCTTGAACTAAGAGCTCATGTCCTGCAGAGCGTTCCAGGACCAGATTCACTTGAAGTTTTGCTTCGTAACAGGTGATATGGAGGCAGGCAACTTGGGTAGATGGGTAGCGGAGATCTGCAGGGATCACCACCAGGTAATGTCTGGGGCAGGGGAAAGAAGACATCAGAGACGGCATCAGGCTGAAGGCTCAGAGATGCAAGAGCAGACCACCACTGCAGAATTCCTCAGCAATGTACCATGGCTGCAGTCAATATTCAAAAGCAACAGTGAAGCCAGTGAAGTGATTGCTTCACTGATAACTTGACAAACAGTTTCTGCTTGATTAGCTTAAGTACAGTCATATAACATTACTGCAGTCATCTCCTGCACACCTCAAAACCATCCCTTGCAGTATTCAGAAGTGCCCTCTTAACTTCGCAGTCTAAACGCCAGGGATTTGATCTGGCATGGCAACTAGAGAAGCAAAGATCCTGGGACATAAGGTCCAACTTGGAAGCCCCCTAAAAAGGTGGCTTGTATTTTAATTCACAAGTCAATCTAATACATGGGAGGCAAGGTACTCAGCTACCCTTTGGGGTGATCTTACAGAGCAGAAAGCAAGAGAGCTGACAGCATGGAACATGGTCCATCTACCTAGACTGATGCCTTCATGAAAGAGACTGAAACAGAAGTTCAGCATCACTCACAGTTGGTGAAAAGCAGCTGCAGTGTGGAACAGAAGGCTCAGGAGGATAGCTATCCTCATCTTGGGGGCTCTTGCTGCCCAGTCTCCAACGGCCCTCTTCCTCTGAAATCAGAGGCTGTTTTTTAGGGGGGTAATTTCTTTCTAGCACAGCCTAAATGAAGAGGTGGGATGTGGGGAGGAGCCAACCTCTCCCCACCTCTTCCTTCTCTCCTGAGATTATACTTGGGCAGAAGTAGAGATGGGTGTACTGTGCCAAGTGCCTCTTAGCCAATAGCAGCCACACTGGCTGCTATCCACCAGTTCAGAACATCCCCTCCTGCAAGGCTGCCGTGAAGACATCTGACCAAATGGACTTTCCATGGACAAAAAAACAGTGAGAACTTTCCTGATCAGTGACCCAGGCCAGGTCCTGATCACTTGTCACTTGTGTCCCTTTGTTACAGCTGGAGATGGATTGCTGCTGTGCACCCAGCAGCAAGATCTCACCCCTGCATGCAGCAGGCAGTGTCGTCATTCAGGACAGAGGTTCAGCAGCTCTGGATCAGATTATGTGGATGTGGATCTCCTTAGGCTGTTTGGCTTGTAAATGGGAGCAAATCCTTGCATGTGCACCAGGAAGCACTGTAGCAACACTACCACCAGCCAGCAACCAGAAATGAGCTAATGACTTTGCCTCTTCCTTCCCTGCATACAATGAGGATACAATGGAAATATATACTGGCCAACAGAAGTCTCCACTAGCTCCCTGCAATACCCATTAGCAAGGAGGGGGCCTCAGGAACTGGTTCCTGTTCCTCATTGTTCATGTCTGGGTCTGAAAGGTCTAGGGTACAGGGATACAGCCATTTGGTTCCGTTTTGAACCTGAGGGTCAGGCTAAATCTCACAAATTAAACATACGGGATGTTTTCTAGCACTGATGACAACCTTTACAGAAGAGTAGACAATCATGCTGTTTAACCAACCTGGCATCCAGAAAAGCTGGTCACCAAGTAAACTGCCTGTTGTGAGCAGCACAGAGATTGCATCAACTCACAACAACACCCGAGACTTGTGTGGGACAGCATTAGTTAGCCCAGGCTGAAACGTGCCAGGTACTGTCCTAATAATAGACAGCTGCAGTTCCATGCCTGGAAATACTTCTCAGTGATCCTCAATAGCGCTTTTGCAGCCTAAGATTTCCATACCTGGCTCCCCATACAGTGCTACTCAAGAAGGCAGCTGGGATCTCTCTGTCTGGCAAAATCAGGTTCCAGGATGCCTAGAAATCTTCAACTACCTTGGGATCCCTGTTCCCAATGCTCTCCATACTCTTCTTCCAGTTGAGGTTGGGAAGAGTCATCTCCATTTTACCTCCATCACTGGGCCACTCTAGAACAAGCATACATTATGCACAGGAGCTGTTAGTGCTAGCATTGCCTCTGTCTCAAGTGAGTATTTCACTGCTTAACTGATTGAGATAACTGGCCAAAGACCAGATATCCCAACTGATTTCAGAAATCAGCTTTGAGTTGGTCTAAATCAGTACTAGGCTCCTAGGCAAGGAAGACTAGACACTTTTCATTTTGAGGGACACGTGCTCCCCATTATTCTCTCTTTGTGAAGGAATGTCAGGTTACTGAGAATGGCAGGCAGACTTATAAATTTTTGTCTAAAACCTGAGATTTTTGTCTAAAACCTGAGATTTTCCTACAGAAAGCACCAGACAGATCTGGCATAAAACAATAAACCATAGCTAGAGAGGTCCAGCTGCTGGCAGACTTCTGACAGGAGCTGCACCCACTGGGGCACCAGCACTGGGGAGATCTTCCTGACCCCGTCCCACCATGCTCCTCCTACCGTGTTTGCCCAGGTGCGTTCTCTATTCCTTGCTTGGCTTTGGCAAACCTGGCTCTCGGTCACAGGAACGTACCTTTGAAGGATCTGCATTGGAGGCAGTGACTGACAGCTGCACAGGTGTCATAGCCCTGAACAAAGCCTCTGAAACAGAGAAAGCACAGCAAGGCTGTGCAGAGTTTCTAGTTCTGCAGTTTCTTTCTTTAAATGGATTCAGAGAAGGCCTTTATGACAGAAGTGCTGAGCCAAGAGAGCCACGGGGAGTAAGGGATTTACTCCTCCTGAAAACACACTGTTCGGCTGGAGCAAAGGACGTAGAACACACTTTCAAATTGAAACCATCTACATACCTGTTCTCCACAGATAACTTGAATCAGAAATGAAAAGCAGGAAGGGCAGACTTAGTAAAGGTCACCCCTATGATCATAGAAGACATCTTCCATGGTTCAAAATGAGGACCAGAAACGGCGCCTTGAAAATCACTCTGATGTTTTAATATCTTTGAAGAAAACAGAAAGGCAAAAGTATCAATGCTCTGTATGAAAAGAGTACCGGAGAAGCACCGATGTCTGCAGAGCACTTTGACTGTGCAGAGAGAAGGGAGTCATCAGTTCCTTTGAAGAATCACATCTGTTAGAGTGCCTGTAGAGCAGAATCATTCATCAAAGCAACTGAACCATTCTTCATTCTCCTCTAGACACCCATCACCATCTTCACACAGGCCTAGGGCCTCCTACACTGTTGCCTTCTTTCCCTTCCAATCACAAACTTCATGGTCCTAATCACTAACATTTCCAGCTCACCTCTTACACGCACATAGACAAGTCTGTAACTACTGCGTCACATCTTCGAAGGCAGCAAGATTTGGTATCCTTGTGTTCTCATAGTGAAGCATGCTTTCGCATGAAGGATATTTCACAGTCCATGCAGGGTTCATGGACATAATGCTTCTGACCAGCATCCGTAACACAATGGAATCCCTTGAAAGAATCTCTCCATAATGCCAAAGTAGACTGCTGCACCGCTTTCTGCTACCTTGACAACAGAATGTGCCCACTGCACCAAAGCCAAGCAAGGAGTTGTGAACACACCTGGACAAACACAGCAGAAGGAGCAGGAACTGACTGGGTCAGAAAGCTTGAAGGCAACATAGCGTAAACTGTTCCATGCCTTTCTCAATGCTTGGCTCCTACACTGACATCATTCAAAGAACTGCAAATCTTCTGAAATTTTTGCCCAGAAATCTAGTGCAAGCCTTTAGATTGTACGCTTTAAATTTGTTAATTGGAACTGAGCTTTGGAGAACTATGGAACTATGACCAAGGGAGTGTGGAAACCTTCACAGGAAGGCTCTCAAACCATGGGTGAGCCATGTATCTCTCTCCAAAGAACAGGTGTGAACCCTGAAACCTGCAGCTTTGCGTGCTTTTCATAAAAGGGCACAAATAACTAGTGCTGCTTATTTCTAGCTAACATTCCAAAAATCCACATGACCCATTGAAAGAGCCTATCACCTTCTGAACCTTCTCGGCCCAATACCAAAACTCTGGTTCATGCTTCATCTCTCCTACTCTGAACCGAGAAAGTCTCACCAGCACTCCAGGCATTGTGATTTCTCTGAATCACAACATCTTACTTGTAAATTCAAATCTACCCATCAACTAGACAAGCACTCATGGAAGTTGAAAACTGTTTACCAGTTGGTAAACTGGCTCAACCAAAGGCACCAAGACTTAGAGAAGGTGAGAATATCTGCCCCCTACAGCAGAGACACCAGCTATTGCATCCAGCAGACCCAAGCAAACCTACACAGTTTGAAGAAAGGTGTGATAGCTATCAAGGGCCCGATCTGCTAAATATGAGGAAGGCTTCAGGGACGCTACAGATAGTTAAGATTTCTGTCTCTGTACGTGCTCTAAGGGCCTGTTACACCACACAGTGGTATGGGGCTGAGCCAGGCAGAGTACTCACATAGCTGTTTACATAGCTGCGGGGGACACTGCAGGAATCTAGAGGGTAACGCACCAGTACCACAGCCAAGCAGGGGACCTCCTGGTTCTTGTGTTTGCAGGCACTCTGGTCAGCAGCTGCTTGGACCCTAGTGGTTCCAGACCACTTTTCTTCTCCTTCTAGAAGAGTCAGAAGGAGGGAGAGGTGGGACAGATAGCAAAGTCGTAGAGAGTTCATCATCAGCCTTATGCTGAGCTTCCCCTTGCTATGAAGCCATGGTCCACAGAATTCCCATCCAGAGCACAGATGTGCCAGGGAAGGTTTAGATTGGACATTAGGAAAAATTTTCCTTCAGCAAAAGGGTTGTGAAGCATTGGAACAGGCTGCCCAGAGAAGTGGTTGAGACACCATCCCTGGAGGTATTTAAAAGATACAGCGCTTAGGGACATGGTTTATGTGTAGGACTCAATGATCTTAAGGGTCTTTTCCAACCTACATGATTCTGTGATTCCACATGTCTTTCTTCTAAAGGGTTCCTGAACTTGCTTCTGAGGAAAAGCAAATACACTCACTTCTCATAGCCTACCTGTCACATGGAACAGCAGGATTATGGTGTTCAGAGAAAAACCCACACTGCTATTTATTACTTTTTCTCCTAGTATGCAAACATAAGCAAACACAGCCCCTTGCCAAAATTTACATCTGCCCTGGAGAGAGACTAGTGAAGAAGGGCAGGCCTCCTGCCTGCACATCCATAGCTGTGGGGAAGAGCTGCCCCACATCTGCGCAACAGCCATTGTCCTGCTGCTTCCCAGCCATTTTCTCACAGCCATTTGGATGATCCTGTTACTGTGAAGTACTGCCTAGGAAGCACTTGGTCACGGAGATCGTTAGCCTAGGAGAGGGAGTTTGAGTGTTTTAGTGTTATCTAATCATGGCTCAGCATATTTCTTGAAGGTTTTAAAGTCTGTGGAAAGCTAGAGTGTTTGCAACTTTTTCCTGAAAATAATTTTTTAAACCATTAAATAAAGGAGAGACTGGATTTCCTATCTCCCACTGAAGAGGAGCAGCTACATGGCCAGCCAGTCAGTAGATGGGTACCAGTTAGTCAGAGAGCAAACAGACAGCTCTCCACCAGCCAGAACACGCATTGCCTCTTGCCCTAGCCAGAAGTGCAGAAACATAGACAAATGGGGTTATAAGGGTTAGGAACCTGGGGATAATAAACAGGGAAGGTTACAATGAAGGAGAAAGGTGTAGACAAATAGGGTATAAACCCCTAAGTCAAGCTTTCTTAAAATTTACTCTTTATGTAACAGCTTGGCTTAAAAATAAGCCTTTTTAGAAGCCAGTTTAAAGTCATAGCAGACATGTGCTGAGTTCTGAATATCCTTTTAAAATACAGCCAAGTAATTAAAGTAAAAAATTAATAAAGCCCTATGTGTTTCCTACAATGTTTTAAAAGTAGACTACTGAGCAAGTATAAGGCACTAGCGAACGTCCAGAAAACAGTTTACCAAGGCGTTCAGCCAGTTTTTGACAAGAGCAGTCTGTTCATGTCTCCACAGAGTATTTCCTTTTTTTTCTGTTTATTCACCTGGTTCAAAGTAATGACTAGCTTGTTCAAACTGAAAGAGCCTTTGGGGACTGCAAAAGCACGGAAATTAATTTTGCCCTCCGTATCTGCAAATAGGAACTAGTTGTGAGGAGCTAAGCTCTATGATTTCTGAAACACTGAGGAACACAGTGACCAGAAGACCAAAAAAAAAAAAAAAATCAATCAGTTAATTATTTTTTGAGAGATAAATCTTTCTTTGTTTAAATTGAATCCATGTAAATGTCAAATACATTTAGACAAGCTTATTTTCTGTGAATCTATAACATCTAAGGTAGCTTTATTTAATGACAAATTTTAAGTGCTGAGGGATTTGTGCATTAATTGAATTCCAGCTTCCATGAAGCTATACTGGAATAAATTGAGAAACAAAACCTGGTACTTATCTTTTTATACTCTCATCATGAAAACCTAACAAAAGTGGAGACTCTAACACATTAACCTGCCAGGGCTGATTAAACATGCATAGCCATAGCACACATTTCTGGATGGCAAAAATAGGATTAAAAGGCTATGTGGGCAATATTTGCTTAGTGTATACCGGTTACCAGTCCAAAAGAAGGTGAAATATTTTAAATACAGGCTTCTTACTTGTTCATTTCAATGTATTTAAGTAAATAATTTCTAGCACTTCAATTTGCATCAGTTAATTTCAGAAACATTGCAGTTCTGACCCCAGCTCTTTTCCCAGCACAGGGACCTGCTGTCCATTCATCAGCTCAGCTCCTTCTACAACTCAACACAGTTTTTCTGTCTTTCCTCCCTACTCTGCTGCTTCACTGCCTGTCACAGCAAGCCACTCAGGCTGCTGCCGCAGAGCTCATCCCCTGCCCTCAGATGCAGCACGCACTGCTCCCCAGCACCATGCACATCACACAGCCAGCTGCGAGCTGCCCTCAGCTGGAGAATCACTGTTGCCCCTGGAAGATCTTGCTGTTGTGAAACCCCAACGTGACCTACAGCAGCAGGCTCCGATAGGGAGAAAGTAGCCTGGGAGCAAACAGGGACATGAAGAGGTGGCACTGGAAAGAGAAACCAGTCAGAAGACAGGTAGTGGCCTGGCTGTAGTTCTTCCACTGCTTCAGCAGAACTCTCTGTGCAATGCAAGGCAGGTAATGCTTGTCTCATTGTTTTCTCCCCTCTCTGCACCCCTCTTACTCCCCCAGTCTGCTTCAGTGCAAGCCTCACCTCATTACTGAAGTACAGGAAAACCTTGAATTCTGCTGTCAGCAACACGGCCTCCACCAGGGAATGTGGTGTGAGCCATCAGGGCTGGAAGCCGAGTGGGAGAAGAGAGGGATGGGGAAAGAGACCTTCAGGCCTAGGAAAAAAAGAGGAGGAAGCAAGAATCTCATCGACCAGCTCTAACACTATTCCCTCCTAGAGACAGAGTCCTTCCCTAGCCCACCCAGACATGCCTTCCTCAGTTACCCCTCTAATTCTGAGGTGTCTGCATTCAACAGGGCACAGCCTCCTTTACTTCAGAAGCAGCTTTCTGTACTTCCACCGCCCTTTTTGAGGTCAATGAGTTTCTTTTCATCCACAACAAGCCCGACATTCCCATCACCTGGAAAAGAAGCACAGCACATGTTCAACTGAAAACTCCCCTCTCTGAAAATCTTCCCCATCTTCATACTCTGCTAGTACCAGGAAAGATACAGTGAGATCAGACAGCAAGAAGTGAAGCAGCAGAGAAAAGCACCTGGGGACATTTAAAAAATAAGTTCAAAGGTTACAGCTAGTTACTATGTCTGGAAGAAAAGGAGAACCAGCAGTGGGAAGGGGTGGAGGGATGCTGCGAAAGAGGAGAACAGCTGACTATATCTAATGATCATCTCCCAGCACAGACCACAGACACTGCAATCAAGACCAGTTATGCCATTACACACAGGATCTTGACTTCAGCCACTGCTGCCTCACTCCAACACACACAGATCCTCCACCCACTATGACCACAGGGTGCTCACAAAGAAGAGGTCCACAGGGTCAATACATAATCCACCCAGAACTCCTGCTCCTGGGCACAGCCCAGCACCCAATACAGGCCCCTGCCTCTGAGGTAACTCTTGGTGGTGCTGCACTATGGCTGCAGGTGCAAATAGCTGCTCTGGTAGCATGGACCAATTGTCCCCGAGTCATACACAGGATTCCTTAAGAAAAGGAAATAGAGACACGCAGCTATTCAGACGGAGCTCCATGGTTTCTGGTGCGAGGCGCATGACTTCAGCCCTTTGCTGAGTAGCATCAGCGCGGCTTGGCCATAACACAGCACCTCTGATGCTGCAGAGGTTGCCTTTCCATTTAAGTGGCAGTCCTGCGCTGAGGTGTACATAGATCAGTTACTCCCAAAATACAGCAGAGCACTGTGAGACTCCAGTACAATACAGATCCCAGAGCTGTTAGACCATACTTCCAAAGCACATAAAAACCTGACATTCAGAGTAAGATTCACCTTGGTCACCTTTAATCATATTCATCTGAGCTAATTCTTTAGGTTCCCCTTACAATTAGAGGGGAGAGACACAGAACATTTCTAGGATGAAGATAACCCTGCAGATACAGTCAGACACACATCATCCAGTAGTGGCTCATCTTTCACCATCAGCTCTACAGGGAACACAAAGTGACTAGCCCAGATAGAAGAGCATAGCTTACATGCTTCTAAAATAGATTAGATCTCTCCTTCCTAAGCACCTAATATTAATTATATGGTACATGTTCTAAAATAATACCATATATACAGCAACAAATAAATAACTGCAGCACATAGGTACAAATTGTTTTAATGTGGACACTGTCAGCTGCCTTCAGCAAGGCAGAAATGGCTTCCAAGGAAATTAATGCCTAGATGTCCTGCATTTGTTTACATTTTCCTTTCAAGTTCTTCCACAGCTTGTGGTATTAGCCATTTTCAGAGGCAGCAAGATCTGAAAAGTCTTACATTCTGCATTCAGCTACACAGGCTACTAGCAAGCTGAGAGGAAAATGCAGCAGGTTGGTTTGTGGAACTCATGAAACAAAGGTATCAACGACTTCATGAGTACCTGTTGTTGCAAGTCTTCAAATAAGCCATTCATTTCTAAACATTGGCAACCTGAAAAATAGACTCTGGATTTACCCATAGATGTGGCTGGAATCCAAAAAGTCTAGCTTGCTTTTTCAATGACACAGAGCCAATTCTTGTCTGTTAAAATTTCTGCAGTACCTCTGCACATCCAGGCAACCAAATCACTTGGCTGGACTGAAGACACCCATAAACAGACCTGTGACTTGGGTCCGAGTTTACTCATGGCCACACACAAAAGATATATGTCACTATAGAGTGGTAAGGATACACCTGTAGAAAAACACAGGCTTGTCTCAAACACTTCTTTGGAACTGCAGAGGTTATGAATAAACGAGTCACAGAAGCCACTCTGCCAGGTACTTCCCTCCCCAGGACTTTTCCAGAACATACAGAAAAGAAAACTCCACTAGGTCCGTTTAGAATAAGAGACTCTTAAGATCCTCCTAAAAATAAAATGGGACCTGAAAGATACGCAAAGGGCATCTTGCCTTCAAATGCTATCAGAAGACAGGAGCTCAGCTCCAGAGAAACCGCACTGCTATTCCAGGCAGCTGCATGCAGAATGGACACAGCCACACCAGTGCTATGGGTGATGAGAGTTCATTTGGACTGTGTGCTCTCAGCCCCCTTTAGGAAGGATGTCACTTGGCCCTTCAGTATCTTTTTGCGTCTGTGGGTCTGATCTGCAGAAAAAAAGCCTAAGAAAAACATGCACAACTTCAGCAAAGAAAACTTGCTCTTAAGATGAGCCTGAAAAGAGGAAACTACCCTCAGAGCTGAGCAATTTGTCTTTCTTGCCTGCCTAGAAACTGGGACAAAGCTCCAAACAGGCAGAAAGCATCTCCAGTGAGATCAAGGAGAATTTTAAAGTCTTGTCCCTTTGCAGGACAAGAGAGAATTCTGGGTGACCCTCCAGCAGATTACTATTCCACGATTCAAAAAACTCCTGCTTTACAGCAGACGGTTTGCCAGTCCGGATAGGTCAGCCACTGCCCACTCCAGACACATAAAAAAGCTCTACTTCATCCTCCAGTTTGGAGTAGGAATAGTGGAAAACAAAGATACCTCATAATTACCCACCTTAGGCTCCACCAGTGAGTACTAGAAGAAAAAACAAAACAGATTTCTCATTAGCTCCTTGAAACCTTTTTTTTGTAACGCAGTGGTTGCATAAGGGCTCAGGATCAGTTATCGTAGCAATCAAACCCTCATAGTCATGAGGCTTCAGCTCACCACTCCCAAACATCAGGAGGATTAAAAACACGCAGTTAAGGACCACTTCCCCAATCTGCTGTCACTGCTGTTTACGTTCCATCAGCCTGCAGAAGATACCCAACACCCACATCTGCAAGGCCAGCTCAAATTGCTTTTTTCCTTTTGCTGGCCGGGACTCCACAGGTTTTTGTGCAGATCTCCAATTATTTTCTAGGGACTCACTTGACTCCCTGGAGTGGTTCTTTGTGTCAAAAGAAAGGAGTGGAGTTGGAGTGCAGTAGTGTAAGGTCAGGGGCTGGCAGTCCTTCAAAGTCATCCATCTCCAGGTTAGAACGGGGTCTGAG